>CM077214.1:6241903-7478778 GCA_039654625.1 Rhinogobio ventralis | reverse complement strand
GAATATAATAAAATAAAATAAAATAAATAATGCATTCAAACAATTATACAATTAATCATGACCCTCGACCTGTGTTATATATATATATATATATATATACACACTCACCTAATTATTAGGAACACCATACTAACACTGTGTTTGACCCCCTTTCGCCTTCAGAACTGCCTTAATTCTACGTGGCATTGATTCAACAAGGTGCTGAAAGCATTCTTTAGAAATGTTGGCACATATTGATAGGATAGCATCTTGCAGTTGATGGAGATTTGTGGGATGCACATCCAGGGCACGAAGCTCCCGTTCCACCACATCCCAAAGATGCTCTATTGGGTTGAGATCTGGTGACTGTGGGGGCCATTTTAGTACAGTGAACTCATTGTCATGTTCAAGAAACCAATTTGAAATGATTCGAGCTTTGTGACATGGTGCATTATCCTGCTGGAAGTAGCCATCAGAGGATGGGTACATGGTGGTCATAAAGGGATGGACATGGTCAGAAACAATGCTCAGGTAGGCCGTGGCATTTAAACGATGCCCAATTGGCACTAAGGGGCCTAAAGTGTGCCAAGAAAACATCCCCCACACCATTACACCACCACCACCAGCCTGCACAGTGGTAACAAGGCATGATGGATCCATGTTCTCATTCTGTTTATGCCAAATTCTGACTCTACCATCTGAATGTCTCAACAGAAATCGAGACTCATCAGACCAGGCAACATTTTTCCAGTCTTCAACTGTCCAATTTTGGTGAGCTCGTGCAAATTGTAGCCTCTTTTTCCTATTTGTAGTGGAGATGAGTGGTACCCGGTGGGGTCTTCTGCTGTTGTAGCCCATCCGCCTCAAGGTTGTGCGTGTTGTGGCTTCACAAATGCTTTGCTGCATACCTCGGTTGTAACGAGTGGTTATTTCAGTCAAAGTTGCTCTTCTATCAGCTTGAATCAGTCGGCCCATTCTCCTCTGACCTCTAGCATCAACAAGGCATTTTCGCCCACAGGACTGCCGCATACTGGATGTTTTTCCCTTTTCACACCATTCTTTGTAAACTCTAGAAATGGTTGTGCGTGAAAATCCCAGTAACTGAGCAGATTGTGAAATACTCAGACCGGCCCGTCTGGCACCAACAACCATGCCACGCTCAAAATTGCTTAAATCACCTTTCTTTCCCATTCTGACATTCAGTTTGGAGTTCAGGAGATTGTCTTGACCAGGACCACACCCCTAAATGCATTGAAGCAACTGCCATGTGATTGGTTAATTAGATAATTGCATTAATGAGAAATTGAACAGGTGTTCCTAATAATCCTTTAGGTGAGTGTATATATATATATATGTTTATATATCATTTATACTAGATTTAAAGGTGCAGTGTGTAATATTTATGAGGATCTATTGACAGAAATGCAATATAATATACATAACTATGTTTACAGTGGAGTATAAAGACCTTACAAAATTTATTGTTATGTTTTTATTACCTTAGAATGAGTCATTTCTATCTAAATACTCCGCTGGTCCCCTTACAGTGAAATTGCCATTTTGCGCCGTCATGTTTCTACAGTTGACCTAAACCAGGGGTGTCCAATCCTGATCCTAGAGGGCCACTGTCCTGCAAAGTTTAGCTCCAACCCCAATTAAACACACCTGAACTAGCTAATCAAGGTCTTACTAGGGACTAGAAACTTCTAGGCAGGTGTGTTGAGGCAAGTTGGAGCTAAACTCTGCAGGACAGTGGCCCTCCAGGACAGAGTTTGGACATCCCTGACCTGAACGGACAAACTTCTCTACAGAGCGCTGGTCACTCTCTGCTCTCCCCGACGACGACATTTTTGTCCTGTGTCGGCCCCCGTAGCTTCTCTATATGCTCCAAAAGGGAGGGGTGAGTTTTGGGGGATGCAATTCCCAACCTCACTACTAGATGCTGCTAAAATTCACACACTGCACCTTTAAAGTAGCTTACTATTCATAAAATGTTCCTCCACTTCTGCACTATTAGTGTAATGTGTGTGTATAGCAGTGATGTCCAGAGGTAATATTTATTTTTAATGACCCTACAAGTTTCATTAAATCATCAAAACATGAGCAAAATAGTTTATATTTGTTAAATATTTTAAATATAAGGGAAAAACTAAACACGGTTAAGGTATTTATCTGACAAAATTATTTGGCAAAAAAGGCGAACTACAGTTACTATCAAGGTTTTGCTGATAGAACCCAAATACATAACAGCCAGGGAAACTCACTGAAACTAAAACTAAACTTTTAGTTTACTAAACTAAAAATAAAACCAACCAAGATGACAGGACCCTGGCAGTTACAGGTATTATTTTACTATGCAATAAAAACATTTTTTTTTTTAAAACCTCACAGGAAAATGCATACACTGACTACAACATAATCAGTTATTAGTATTTCATTGGTTCTCTCTTGTTTTTGCATGTGTTCATAATTTATTTGTATGACAGTCTGGACAAAAATGAAGTCATTGTGTTATCACAAATAAAACAATTGACAAAAAAGTTTTTAAAAAATTAACACATTTTTAATAATTTTCCTAAGTGGGATATCACTTTTGGCCACTACTGTGTGTGTGTGTGTAATGATATTAATGTTATTACGACAAAAAGCTTAAAAAAAAAACTGTTTATGTTATAAAGAGAAACTTACTTGGGTCATATGATTCCATAAATCCAAATGGGCCATAATCAATAGTGATAGAAAGCAGACTGAAGTTGTCTGTGTTGCAGACTCCTGCATGAAGATGCAAATCATATGATTGTGCATTTTGCGTATTAAATTCAATCTATAATGATAAATCTATGTGATAACTAAACTAGTAAAGCAGAGTGAACTTACCATGAGCAAACCCAACCGACATCCAGTGGGCAATTAAATGTGCTGTTTCATTCACCACTCTAGAGAAAAACACCTTCACACAACATGAAAACCATTCAAATATAGTGAGACTGGTCAGACAATATAAAATAATCTTGTATTACAACTAAACAGCAGAGAGACATAGATACTCACCACATACTTGTCAGGGTCATTTGTAGCAATACATTTAAAATGCTCTTTAATTACAAAGTCCAACAATGTCCTGAAAATAAAAATTTCAAAGAAATTTAAAAGCAAATGAGAGTGAGTGAGAGTGAGAAAAAAATACTACCCTCCCGACTTAAAGTTAATTTACCGTAGGACATTTAACTCTCCAGTTCTAGTTAATATCTCCAGTGAACCGATACGAAACCAGGACTTGGCCAGGCGCAGAACAACTGCACCTGATAGATATACAGAACAATCACATGAGTAAATGAAGCAGAAGACAGAAAAATAACTTAGTAACTCTATTTTTCCAATTCTGATCATATTTTACCTCTTTCTTTTACGACACTGCCATTATAAAACGGATCCCTCCAAACAGATTCCTCACTCAGAACCAGACTGACAAACAATAAAGGCAAAAAATAGCAAAAGTATAAATAAATCAAAATCAAACATTTGAATGTGGTAAATACATATATTACTCTTCTTGTGCATGTCCATTCATATTATATATACACTCACCTAAAGGATTATTAGGAACACCATACTAATACTGTGTTTGACCCCCTTTCGCCTTCAGAACTGCCTTAATTCTACGTGGCATTGATTCAACAAGGTGCTGAAAGCATTCTTTAGAAATGTTGGCCCATATTGATAGGATAGCATCTTGCAGTTGATGGAGATTTGTGGGATGCACATCCAGGGCACGAAGCTCCCGTTCCACCACATCCCAAAGATGCTCTATTGGGTTGAGATCTGGTGACTGTGGGGGCCATTTTAGTACAGTGAACTCATTGTCATGTTCAAGAAACCAATTTGAAATGATTCGAGCTTTGTGACATGGTGCATTATCCTGCTGGAAGTAGCCATCAGAGGATGGGTACATGGTGGTCATAAAGGGATGGACATGGTCAGAAACAATGCTCAGGTAGGCCGTGGCATTTAAACGATGCCCAATTGGCACTAAGGGGCCTAAAGTGTGCCAAGAAAACATCCCCCACACCATTACACCACCACCACCAGCCTGCACAGTGGTAACAAGGCATGATGGATCCATGTTCTCATTCTGTTTACGCCAAATTCTGACTCTACCATCTGAATGTCTCAACAGAAATCGAGATTCATCAGACCAGGCAACATTTTTCCAGTCTTCAACTGTCCAATTTTGGTGAGCTCGTGCAAATTGTAGCCTCTTTTTCCTATTTGTAGTGGAGATGAGTGGTACCCGGTGGGTTCTTCTGCTGTTGTAGCCCATCCGCCTCAAGGTTGTGTGTGTTGTGGCTTCACAAATGCTTTGCTGCATACCTCGGTTGTAACGAGTGGTTATTTCAGTCAAAGTTGCTCTTCTATCAGCTTGAATCAGTCGGCCCATTCTCCTCTGACCTCTAGCATCAACAAGGCATTTTCGCCCACAGGACTGCCGCATACTGGATGTTTTTCCCTTTTCACACCATTCTTTGTAAACTCTAGAAATGGTTGTGCGTGAAAATCCAAGTAACTGAGCAGATTGTGAAATACTCAGACCGGCCCGTCTGGCACCAACAACCATGCCACGCTCAAAATTGCTTAAATCACCTTTCTTTCCCATTCTGACATTCAGTTTGGAGTTCAGGAGATTGTCTTGACCAGGACCACACCCCTAAATGCATTGAAGCAACTGCCATGTGATTGGTTGATTAGATAATTGCATTAATGAGAAATTGAACAGGTGTTCCTAATAATCCTTTAGGTGAGTGTATATATATATATATATCGTATATATACACAGATCAGGCATAACATCATGACCACTGACAGGTGAAGTGAGTAACACTGATTATCTCTTCATCACGGCACCCGTTTGTGGGTGGGATATATTAGGCCTCAAAGTTGATGTGTTAGAAGTAGGAAAAATGGGCAAGTGTAAGGATTTGAGCGAGTTTGACAAGGGCCAAATTGTGATGGCTAGACGACTGGGTAAGAGGATCTCCAAAACTGCAGCTCTTGTGGGGTGTTCCCAGTCTGCAGTGGTCAGTATCTATCAAAAGTGGTCCAAGAATGGAACTGAACTAGCGACAGGAGCATGGGCGGCCAAGGTTCATTGATGCACGTGGGTAGCAAAGTCAGAACTACTGTAGCTCAAATTGCTCAAAAAGTTAATGCTGGTTCTGATAGAAAGGTGTCAGAATACACAGTGCACTGCAGTTTGTTGCGTATGGGGCTACATAGCCGCAGATCAGTCAGGATGCCCATGCTGACCCTTGTCCACCGCCGAAAGCGCCAACAGTGGACACATGAGTATCAGAACTGGATCAAAGAGCAATGGAAGAAGATGGCCTGGTCTGCTGAATCATGTTTTTTGACCTTTTACATCACGTGGATGGCTGTGTGCGTCACTTAACTGGGGAACACATGGAACCAGGATGCACTATAAGAAGGCAAGCCGGTGGAGGCAGTGTGATGCTTTGGGTAATGTTCTGGTGGAAAACCTTGGGTCCTGCCATCCATGTGGATGTTACTATGACACGTACCACCTACCTAAGCATTGTTGCAGACCATGTACACCCTTTCATGGAAACGGTATTCCCTGGTGGCTGTGGCCTCTTTCGGCAGGATAATGTGCCCTGCCACAAAGCAAAAATGGTTCATGGTTTGAGGAGCACAACAACGAGTTTGATGTGTTGACTTGGCCTCCAAATTCCCCAGATCTCAATCCAATCGAGCATCTGTGGGATGTGCTGAACAAGTCCGATCCATGGAGGCCCCACCTCGCAACTTACAGGACTTAAAGGATCTGCTGCTAACATCTTGGTGCCAGATACCACAGCACACCTTCAGGGGTCTAGTGGAGTCCATGCCTCGACGGGTCAGGGCTGTTTTGGCAGCAAAAGGGGGACCAACACAATATTAGGAAGGTGGTGATAATGTTATGTACCTGAGGGCTCTGCTGGTAGGAACTCCCAGAAAGTGCATGGCTTCACTGCACAGGAACTCCCTCACAGAGGAGCGAATCACAGCCCGTCCATCACCAGACCTGCACACAAAACATCACGTACAGTATAATGATTAAACTACTGCCGTACAGTCTTACAAAGGACAAGAAAATGACACACTATGAACCATAACGCAAGATCATTTACAAATAAATACAGGGTTCCTACACATTTTCTATTTCAAAATCTCTATACTTTTCCAAAACTCAAATTTCCAAACCTCTCTGTAGATTTTTTTTCAGACTATATTTAACATAAATGATATATGCAGCATTATATTTAGATTATAGTGCAAGTTTTTGTCCCCATTGGTTTTCTCAAAGTGATAACATGCACTTACATGATGAGAAGAACCTAAAACGCTTTATGACCTGCATGTATTCACCTCTGACACATCAGTTTGATGCCGTTATTGTGGTTTGACGTTGCATGACCACCAAACAGCAAAGTACAGTCTGAATAAAATGATTGTTTGCTCCTTTATCTGTAGCTGGTTTAAATAGCACATGCACATTAGTTTAGAGAAGTTGTGAAAATCACTAAATGATCACTAAACATTTGCCATGAATTCTCTCTGCTTGTATGATACATTTATTTTTTAGAAATCCTAAATTTTTTATTTTAGAAAACTGAATAGGGGAAACAAATATTTTTTCCATACCTTCCCAGACCTAGAAAAAAAAATCTAATTAAATTCCATACTTTTCCAAACTGCGTAGGAACCCGGTAAATATATCTCAGACTTTCTTAGTTCATCTAAGATGATGACTAATCATAATAAAAAGATTTGCGCAGCAGGAACTGATATTCACCTTGAGTATGGTGTCTTTCCTGAGCCTTTCAACTGGAGTTCCCATCTTTCACCTTTTCTGGATAAAAAACAGATTGTATACTGCTCTAATGTACAGTCTATTATATCGGTTAACACTTGTCACATTTAATTTCTGTTCAGATGCATGTTTAAGCATTAAGTGAGATTGTATAGTTTAAAAATCACAGAATCATCTGTTTATTTACTGAAAAACCAAGAGGTGTAGGTCACAATTTCCATTCTTTAATCTTAAACAACATTGAAGTATTTTTACTTTCTACTCAAGTACATTTTTCAAGCATATGTACTTTATCAGTGTTCTTCTTTGGAAAACTTTTACTTCACTATAAAGTATAGACACTTGAAAAATTTACTTAAGCAGAGTAAAAATACTTCACTACTGTCCGGTCCTGGCAATAACAACTGATGATTTCTGTTTAACACTGATGGAACAGGATGATTTTACCTGTTTGTGTATTCACCCAGCAAATGTGCTCTTCCATCCCCCAGCTGTCCGGCCCAATAACCAAACTATAATAATAATAAAATGTTTGTTTACATGTTTGTTGGTTGTCTTATGCCATCACTGTCAGGTTGGAAATGACTGTCAGTTTTACCTGATGGCCCCCGTATCTGTGTGCAAGTGGAATAGAGCCAGGAAACAGTTTTCCACCACTGACACAATGAACAAACTCTTCATTCTGAATCACAGACTCATTCAGATCCAAAATATTCCTCAACACATTCTGAAATACACAAAAAGAGCCTAAATATATGCAGAAACAACATTTACAAAAACGTACTGTGGTGGTGGTGGTGGTCCAGTGATGGTAGTGTCATTAGATGGTAATGCCATGGTATTCTCATAAATACAATGATATTTAATGTACCAGTGAAATGTTTGGACAAACTTGACTGAATTAATGTTCCCCATGAGCTTAAAAACTTGTTTGTTCAAATGCAGTTTTCTAAAAATGTGATCCGCAGACCACTGGTGGTTCTGTGAAGGAGTCCAAGTGGACCACAAGTTAATGTTAAAAACTTTACTTGCAGATAATATAATATATTAGTTAAATAAAAGGCCATTTAAGTGTACTTAAATAGTACACTTTCATGACTGTTTCTTGACAAATTTAAGTACACTTTTAAAAAGTGCACTTTGTAATAATGTCAAATTAAAAGCTTTATTTTACAGTATATTTTACATCATTATGTTCTAATAATATTTTATTGTGCTTTAAAGAAGTACACTTATTTTGATGTGTTGACTAAAGTACTAAAGTACATAAAAAGTACTATAATTTTAACTGTAGTGTGTTGGTGTTCTATTCAAATAATGTACTAAATTGCAACTTTATTATTACAAATGTGGAATTACAAATATATTAAATTCCATGATTTAAATGTAAAAGTTTCAATAGAAATGATATCAAAGTATATTTTAGTATACCACAAAATACTAATTTCATAAGTTCCACTAACTGCATTTAATATAAATTAAAACTACAATAAATGTTCATTTAATTGCAATTAATATGTAATTAAATGTCTGAAACATTATATTCAGTTTGCACCTAAGTATGTTCCTTTAATGTATATTATTTCCACAATTTCTCTTCTTTAAGTATGCTGAAGTGTACTTCTTTGTAACAACAGCCTGAATAAGTTCAGAATGATGCTGATGACAACAATGCTATTTATAAAGAATGGGTAGGTGTGACCAAACTTTTGACTGTTGGTTTTCCTGTTCCACTGTATGTTAAATTAAATACATAAATACAGTTACTGCAACAATCATTTTTTATTTTTTATTTTACCGCACTGAAGCACACATTTTCTGTAAAGTATGATGAGTAAATGGGTTTATTGACCTGTGAAACAGCAGCCAGTGTCAAGGGCTCTTTCAGAGGCGTGGGCTGAGACTCTGAAAACACACATCCCTTCACAGTACGAATAAAATTACCATCGACCTCATCAACAGGCAGGACATCTGTAAAACACACAGAAAGTGATTAAATTATAGTATGTAAAATAGCATGTTGACACTCATATCTGTATCTTACCTAGTAGTTTATGTGATAATGCCAGTGGTATTTCTCCACCGTGTTTAGCATTAAACTCTATATCATTACAACTTTCACTCTCACAGAATTCTTGTTCGTCCGTAAACGTAGCGCTGGCGACGGCCGCGAAAAATAAAAATAATGTGAAACCATGTTTTGTCATTACATCAAACTCACAGATATCAATTTCTTACTATTTGTATCCTGTACTTCATTACATCACGTGACTAAAGGAATACGTCAGAACTGTTTCCTATGTTACACAAACAATCCTTCCATTTTCAACCAGAGGGCGCTCATCGGCTCAAAAACCCGAATGCTCCATTTATGCCATAGTCGGTACTTTTTTGTCTTTTTGGAAATGTATGCGCGCTATAAATTATAACCTATTAAATATATAAATTGTATGGATTAAGAAGCTGTCGTACAAATGGAAACTCTGAACGTTCGCACTATAATGATTACGCATCTGTAACCGATAATCACATACGACTGTGATTGGTCCACCTCAATCTGCGCTGTAAAAAGTAACAGGTACCATGTGACCAGCCGTCTATTGAAAAAAAAGAAAATAATTAATGTAATAATAATGTGATTTTTAATGTAAAAATATAAACATGTTTTAAGCCCCCAACCTCCCCCAATTATATTTATTGAAATATAATAATAATAATAATAATAATAATAACAATAATTGTTATTATTAACATGAAACTATATATGATAATTTGTTTAAATGGCTATTTATTTATATATTATTAAATTAATATTTATTTATTTTATTTATTAATATATTTATATTTTATAATATTTAAATTATTATTATTTATTTAAATGATATATTTTAAGCTATTTTTGTTTACAATAGCATAATTATTATTATTTATAACTATTGCACCTGACCAATTAGAGACAAGTTAATGGCCACTATGCCACGCTCATTTTATAACTTTATGTTAACTGCCAGTTTTCCCCTATTTATTTTATTTCTAAAAGTAATTTAGAAATTTATTTCAGCAGTACATCACGTGACAGTATCTTCCGGTGTTACGAGACTTTCGGCGGAGCATTCATAGATATGTATGTATGTATTAAAAACCAAATCGTTTATTAAAAAAAGATATTACCCTAACGTTATTTATCCGCAAATGTTATGCATTATCAGAAGCTTTTCTAGCATTAGCTAGTTGTTAGTCCGTTGAGTGCAAAACTAAATTAATACCAAATACATTTCCAAATATACAAATAACGTCAAATAAAAGGTATAACAGCTTCTCTTGCCTTATGTGCCGTTTTTCTCCTCCGCTTCCCCCAAATAAGCAAGGAGTAAGCACCTTTGGCAATATAAATTATTGTAAATGAGCATAAGCCCACCATGCTTTGTTTACATCTAGCTACCACAATTCCTTGCGCTCAGGCAGTTTGGCAAGTCGTGAGTCGTGGTTTGAAGTTACAGGCTCAAAAACCTGCCTGGAATGCAGCATTACTCCCGGATGCGTTTTTGTAACTAGCATATCTCAACCAAGGTTTGGGTTAATCAACCAAGAGTTCAGTGAATGTTTGACGGCAAGATAACCTTGCTTTCTGGAATATTATCCTGTTGTCACAAGGCGTGTGTCATAAGTATTAAACTAAGTTTTCTTTCGCATCTTATTGCCCTTAAAATGTCTATACACACAAGGTTAAACCACACAAAATTCACGTTAACACTAGAAACCTGCCACGTTTGCTTAAATAAACAGCAGTCCAATTTTCTGTGTGTATAGCAGTTACATTAAAATGTGCGTAGCACTGCACAACTGTGTTTCCTAAGGCTACATAGAATTAAATGTTGTTTACAGAAGATGTAAAAAGTGAAGATGTAATTATTCTGAAATATAAAAAATCTGTTGTGAATTGGCCTTTTTGTTGTATTGGCTCCTAGCTCTGGTGCAGCACTCTGTGCCCCCATAACGTTGTTGGATATTTCGGCAAAGCTGGCAGTTCACCCCAAGTCAACACTTGGAGTTAGGACTTGGGTGTGTCCTGTAAGGTGGTGGGTGGGACATAGGCCACTCCCTAGGTTGCCAAAATATGACAAAATATTGTTAAAAAAAATAACAACCTAAAAGCAAAACTAATGCCCAGATTTAATTATTTTAATTATTTTATATATAAGAAAAGAAAAAGCTCAGAGTCTGGAATTTAGCCTGAACCCAGAGTACTCCCCCCATCCCTAACTGGGTAATAATCGAGAGAGATGAGTTGGTGTGGTGGAGGGATGCTGTTGTGGGACAGAGGTGAGTCATCTGAATCTCTTATAGTGCTAATTATTTGAACGTTCTCCTCCGGTGTTAATTCGGTTCATAATCTGAACGTCCTCTTCCCGAACTTTGTTACTAAAACATAATTTTGTAAATGTTAGCATCATAATTGGGCTGTGTTCTTTCCTCTGTCTCTGTTCTCCAGGGTTTCCAGGTCCCCGAAAAATTTCCAGCCAAAAGCAAACTTGGCCTTGCAACACCATAAAAATTATATGATCAATAATTAATGTCAACATATGTTTTCACTTTACTTTAACTCATTAAAATAACTTAAGCTATTTCAACTTTTTTTTTTAAAGTAATGAGGTTTAATTTCTTTTAAACTATCTTTTATTTTGAAATGACTTGTATAGGCTACAGTCATTTGATTACTTAAATTCATTTGCTGCTTTAAATTTTTAAGTTGAAATAGGTGGAAATTTTACAGCAGGGGTATGAGGGCTGAGAGCTCGGAATTTAGCCTGAACCCTAGTCAGTAGACGTAGGTCATAGCAGTGAAAACACTGTATTGTAGGGCAGACTATCTTTGGTTGCAAGACTGAGACAATAAATGCTAAATATGCATGTATTAGTGTGTACAACTTATCTTAATGATCTTATAGACATACTTTATGTCTAGGGCAGAGGATACAGACACATGCTGTCCAGTGTAGTAATCAGAAATAGGAAGAAACCCAACAGGGCACACAAAGATTTTTTGGCTAAAGACTATTTTCATATGAAAGTATGTATGAATAAATACTCATACACAGAAAGTAGAATGATTAAATTACACTGTTAATTTTAAACGGTTTCTTTTATTCATGTTTTTATGGAGTGTTTGAAAATAGGCTTATTAACGTGGCCAGGCAATAGTTTCAGAGTGCTTAAAGAATATAGAGAATATAGCATATAGAAATAGTAAAGATTATAATGAATGGGGTGTGGTAGGAAGAACAATTTGCCCATTTTATTTTCAAATTATACTTATTTGTTGAAAAGGTCTTTACATTTATTGCTATAGTTTTAGGAGAAGACTGAAACTGAACAACATTAAGGGAACGTGAGGCTCAGTATGGTTAATTACAGGGCTGCCAACTCTCACGCATTGGCCGTGAGACACGCGCATTTGATTGGTTTCACACACCACACCCCCGATTTCTCACGCTGAAGTGTCAACCTGGTCGGTCAAATGCCTGAAAGATGAGTTTATCTATAGATCTACCTGTTGAGTCACTCATGATCGACTAGTTATGCTTTCGGTGAGGGGGTTAAAGATAAATGTGCAAATAAATACGGTGTAGCGCGACCAAAAGCTACTTTCCGTTTTGGGTTCTGACAAGAACGAGCCTGTAATGAGTGGTGATGTAATGAACCTGTAGCGATGTGACGCTCCGCTCAACATTCCGCTCTATGCCAGCGTGCTCCACTTATGAACCGCTCACCGGTAAAACAACATTCGCTCAAATCCCGCTCAGACATGAAATTTCTCTGTACTTGTTGTAGCCATTAAACAATGTAAACTCAGCAAAAAAAGAAACATCCTCTGACTTTCAACTGTTTTTACTTTCAGTAAACTTAATGTGTGTAAATATTTGTATGAACACTAAAAGAGTCAACACCATAAGACATAAACTAAAAATGTTTCACAGACATGTGACTAACAGAAATAGAATAACGTGTCCCTGAATGTAGGGAGGCTCAAATTTAAAAGTACCAGTCAGTATCTGGTGTGGCCACCAGCTGCTTGAAGTACTGCAATGCATCTCCTCCTCATGGACTGGACCAAATTTGTCAGTTCTTGCTGTGAGATGTTACCCCACTCTTCCACCAAGGCACTTGCAAGTTCCTGGACATTTCTGCGGGGAATGGCCCTAGCCCTCACCCTGCGATCCAACAGGTCCCAGACGTGCTCAATGGGATTGAGATCCGGGCTCTTCGCTGGCCATGGCAGAACACTGACATTGCTGTCATGCAGAAACTCACGCACAGAACGAGCAGTATGGCTGGTGGCATTGTCCTGCTGGAGGATCATGTCCGGATGAGCATGCATAAAGGGTACCACATGAGGGAGGAGGATGTCTTCCCTGTACCGCAAGGCATTGAGATTGCCTGCAATGACAACAAGCTCAGTCCGATGGTGATGTGATATACCGCCCCAGACCATGACGGACCCCCCACCTCCAAATCGATCCCGCTCCAGGGTACAGGCCTCGGTGTAACGCTCATTCCTTCGACGATAAACATGAATCCGTCCATCACCCCTGGTGAGACAAAACCGTGACTCATCAGTGAAGAGCACTTTTTGCCACACCTGTCTGGTCCAGCGAAGGTGGGTTTGTGCCCATAGGCGGCGTTGTTGCTGGTGATGTCTGCCTTACAACAGGCCTACAAGCCCTCAGTCCAGCCTCTCTCAGCCTATTGTGGACAGTCTGAGCACTGATGGAGGGATTGTGTGTTCCTGGTGTGACTTGGGCAGTTGTTGTGGCCATCCTGTACCTGTCACGCAGGTGTGATATTCGGATGTACCGATCCTGTGCAGGTGTTGTTACACGTGGTCTTCCACTGCGAGGATGAGCAGCTGTCCTTCCTGTCTCCCTGTAGCGCTGTCTTAGGCGTCTCACAGTGCGGACATGGCAATTTATTGCCCTAGCCACATCAGCAGTCCTCATGCCTCCCTGCAGCATGCCTAATGCACGTTCACGCAGATGAGCAGGGACCCTGGGCATCTTTCTTTGGGTGTTTTTCACAGTCGGTAGACAAGTCTCTTTAGTGTCCTGCGTTTTTAGAACTGTGACCTTAAATGCCTACTCTCTGTAAGCTGTTAAGGTCTTAACGACCATTCCACAGGTGCATGTTAATTAATTGATTATGGTTAATTGAACATGCATGGAAAACATTGTTTAAACCCTTTACAATGAAGATCTGTAAAGTTATTTGGATTTTTACAACATTATTGTTGAAATACACAGTCCTGAAAAAGGGACGTTTCTTTTTTTGCTGAGTTTATTTTGTTTCATATGTATGTTTAAATATTATAATGCTATTTTTAAATTTCATCTAGGCTATATTGATTATGAAAAGTGCAAAGATGCGTATGTGCAAAGACATAGGGTCAGAAATGTAGATTTCCTATTTTGTAGAAAGCCTTTCTTTAAAGTGAATTTCGTTTTGTATAAATTGTATCTTAATTTTAATCAATGTTTCATCAGCCAATTGCCTGGATTTAATAAATAAGCAAATAGACTATAGAGCGATCATTTGCATTTCACATGAACTGGAGCGCTCATAAATAAACTGAAACTCCGCAGACTACTTGCCTCACAGACATGAGAAATATGTGTATAGAAAGCTTGAAATGTCCACTTTTAAACAAAACAATTTGAAACTAAAAGAAATAATCAAGCAAAGCTCACTGTTCACGCGAGCAGCTCATGACTGGCGTTTCTGTTCAAAATGCTGTGCTCCATCACTGCATGTGCTGTGAGTTTAACACGCATTTTTAGACTAATCCCGACTCCTGAGTATTTAATTTGCATATATTTTGTTCTTGCACTGATGTTAAATGTGTAGTCATGTGTAGACAGCCAGTTTGAGATATAGGCTATATTTGAGTATTGTGTGTATCGGATAGTTTACAAAATCAAATGATTCTGACAGTTTTTGCCATTGAAATGACTGGGAAAAAAGTGTCCCATTCAACCTGAATTCCTCCCATAGCCTACTCTTTGAAATCATAATTACATTGCATTATGTAGCTTGAAACCCCAAATATTATAACATTCTTCATTAACAATTATTCAGTTATTTGTGTATGTCATTGTAAAAAAAAAAAAATGTAGTTTCAATCTAGCTAGCTACTTTTTGATAGTAACTTGTAGTGTAGCTACTTATTCAAAAGGGTAACTTGACTGTAACTTAAGTACTTCAACGTACAAGTAGCTTGTAAAGCTACAGTTTCAGAGTAGCTTGCCCAACACTGTTTTTGTTTTTTACTGAAAGATCAGCCACAGCAAAAAAGAGCTGCACAACAGACAGAAGAGCAACAGAAAAGACAGACCGAACGACAGACTGGACAGACAGAACAGCAACAGACAGTTTTTTTTAACTTTTTCTTCCCTGTAAAAGTATGCTGTATTTTGATGTATAATCAATTTGTTCTATTTAGACAAAATCATGCCTCTATATAGTGCTTTAAAATTGTGTGTGTGTATATACAAAGTGTCATAGATGCATGCATTTTGTCTTAATATACAGAATTAATTATATATCAACCTATACTTATCTATCAAAGGCAAAAAAAAAAAAAGCAAAAAAAAACAATAAAAACAATACTACTTGAGAGCTTATTTCCACTGTGTTCTTGGCTCTTTCTTCATAGGTGACAGGTGTAAGCCTGTTCCCGAGGCTTGCCACCATTGTAAAGATTGTCCTGGTGCTACCCCATTCATATATATATATATATATATTTTTTTTTGTGTGTGTGTGTGTGTGTGTGTGTGTGTGTACGGTAATGATGCTGAATGAGCCAAAACAATTCTTTGTACACGGCACAATTTTGGTTGGCTCCACCAAATCTCACTCAGCGTTTTTTTTTCAAAGTTGGCAGCCCTGTAATTACATTTATTTAAGGATGTGAAAGGGTTGGTTCAGATTGGATAACAAGGGAAGCAGGGCTAGATAGATTAGGTGAGATGTGGAACAATAGGGTGATGAACGCTTATGATTTTTATTATCACCTGACATGGTGACATCAAGCGGCAACCTCCCCCAGTTTCTCTTGAAGCCAATACGGAAGTGAACTGCAATTCATCGACTGGCCGCTAGGGACAGGCTCCAGAAGGGAGCAGAATCTCATTGAGCCCCATGTTAAAATGCCTAACTTTACAGCAGAAAAAAACATGTTTACAGCCTGGTACAAATTGTGGTTTTGGTCTATACAGCTAATTTTGCCCTTCAAGACAACTGTGAGGAGGGTGAATTTTTGTAGAACTATAATTCATTAAATTAAAACATGCGTGCTTCATGATGGCGGCGCAAGTACATCGCGAGGCTCGGGGTCTCTCCAGATTCTGCAATGTTGCGGTATATTTCTTGCTCATTTCGGGTCTGTTCGTGCAGAACAGTTGTGTCTTTACATCGTACACCCGATGTGAGCTTTTGGATATTGGTTTGCGAATTTCCGACAGTTTTATGGACAACCTTCGACTCCTTCCTGAGATCACCAGAACACCCGTGGAAGTGCTCGCAGGCGGCGTCGAGATCGTAAACAAAGGCGGGGGAAGCGCGGAGGACTAAGAGCTAAGCTAAAGCTAACACCACACCGGCTCTCTTTACCCAGCATTTTCCTTGCCAATGTACGGTCGCTGGTGAACAAAATGGAGGAGATTCGACTCAGTATCACACACAGCAAGAGATTTTTGAACTGTAACGTTTTAATATTCACGGAAACATGGTTAAACAGCGGAATACCGGACAACGCTATTGAGCTAGCGGGACGCCACACACTCCGAGCGGATAGAACATTAGATGGCTCCGGTAAGACCAGAGGTGGTGGACTGTGTATTTACATTAACAAAGCTTGGTGCACAAACTCTGCTATTGTTGGGAGACATTGTTCAGCTAACCTTGAGTTTCTCATGGTTAAATGTAGACCGTTTTATCTACCGCGGGAGTTCACTTCCACCATTATAACTGCAGCCTATATTCCCCCGGATGCTGATGCTAAGCTTGCTATGAAAGAACTTCACGCAGCCATCAGTAAACAACAGACTGCTCACCCGGAAGCTGCGTTTATTGTTGCTGGTGATTTTAATCATTCAAACTTAAAGTCAGTGCTACCGAAATTTCACCAGCACGTTTCCTGTCACACCAGAGGAAACAAAACTTTAGACCATGTTTACACAAACATGGCTGGAGCTTACGTTGCGACACCCCTCCCCCAGTCAGATCACCTTTCTTTGTTCCTCACCCCCAAATATGCACCCCTCATCAACCGTGTGAAGCCATCAGTGAAGACAATCAAGGTGTGGCCTGAGGGGGCAGATTGCATACTCCAGGAAAGGTTTCTACACACAGACTGGAGTATGTTTGCTGCCCAAGCCACCAGTGGCTCTCACACAGACATTGACTGCTACACCTCCTCTGTACTGGATTATATCAATACCACCACTGACAGTGTTACAACCCAGAAGCAGATCACCACATACCCTAATCAGAAGCCATGGATGAACAGGGAAGTGCGACTCCTGTTGTGTGACACACAATGCTGCCTTCAGATCAGGAGATGCACAAGCCTACAGCACATCCAGAGCAAACCTGAAGAGGGGCATCAAAGAGACCAAGCACTGCTACAAGCTAAAGATAGAGGGACACTTTTCCAACTTTGACCCTCGACGCATGTGGCAGGGCATTCAGGCCATCAGTGACTACAAACCCACCCACTCCACCCCCGCAGCAACTGATATCAACTTCCTGAACGAGCTAAATTACTTCTATGCTCGCTTTGAAAGGGACAACAGAGAAACTGCCACCAAAGCCAAACCCTCAGCTGACCACTCGCCAATCACACTCTCCTCCACAGATGTCTGCAATGCACTGTGCCAAATCAGCCCGCACAAGGCTGCTGGACCAGACAACATCCCTGGACGCGTACTCAGGTCATGTGCAGAGCAGCTCGCTGGGGTTTTTACAGACATTTTCAACTTGTCTCTTGCCCAAGCAACTGTACCAACATGCTTTAAATGCACTTCCATTGTGCCAGTGCCAAAACACTCTAGCCCGATGTGCCTTAACGACTACCGCCCTGTAGCACTCACACCCATCGTTATGAAGTGCTTTGAGCGGCTGGTCTTGGCACACCTAAAAGACTCTCTACCATCCACATTGGACTCACACCAGTTTGCCTACCGTAGCAATAGGAGCACAGAGGATGCAGTTTCCTTGGCACTGCACTCTGTGCTCACACATCTGGACAATAAGAACACGTATGCACGTATGCTGTTTGTTGACTTCAGCTCAGCATTCAACACTGTTATCCCAACCAAGTTAATAGCCAAACTTGGAGACCTGGGCATCAACACCTCAATGTGCAACTGGATATTGGACTTCCTGACCAACAGACCCCAGAATGTTCGATCAGGCTCCACCTGCTCCACCTCCATCACACTTAATACTGGTGTACCACAGGGCTGTGTGCTAAGCCCATTTCTCTACTCCCTCTTCACCTCCGATTGCAAGCCTGTGTATGGATCTAACTCCATCGTCAAGTTTGCGGACGACACTACGGTGATTGGACTCATCAGCAACAACGATGAGACTGCCTATAGGGAGGAGATCCAGCACCTGGCCACATGGTGCACTGAAAACAATCTGCTCCTCAACACCACCAAAACGAAGGAACTCATCGTGGACTTCAGGAAAGAGTCAAGAGGCACACACGACACCATCCACATCAATGGAATGGCTGTTGAGCGTGTCTCCAGTTTCAAGTTCCTGGGGATCCACATCTCGGCGGACATGTCCTGGACAACCAACACCTCCAGCCTGGTCAAGAAGGCTCACCAGCGTCTTTTCTTCCTGAGGACACTGAGGAAGAATCAGCTATCCTCGGCTATACTGGTGAACTTCTATCGCTGCGCAATAGAAAGCATCCTGACCAACTGTGTTACAGTATGGTATGGGAGCTGCTCTGTTGCAGAGCGCAAGGCACTGCAGCGGGTGGTGAAAACCGCCCAGCGCATCACAGGGACTCCACTACCTGCCATCGACCACATCCAGAGGAAACGCTGTCTGCATCGAGCTCGCAGCATCCTTAAGGACTCCTCTCACCCAGCCCTCAAACTGTTTTCTCTCCTGCCCTCCGGTAGGCGTTTCAGGTGCCTCCGGACCAGGACCAGCAGACTAAAGAACAGTTTTTTTCCCAGAGCTGTCTCTTTATTGAACTCTAACCCTCGTTGATCCCACTCCCCTTATATACTGCTAACCTTCCTCTTCCCCCCGACATCTGCCTTCACTTTGTTATTTGTACTACTGGATGTTCATTTGCACTATTGACTGTTTATTACAGTAACACCTGTACATATATGCATCTTGCACTACTATACCTAACTGAAATATGCTCATTTGCACTATATCGTCCATTGCTATACTGCCCAACTCAGCCTAACATATCATTATATACATCTATCTGTAAATTCTGTTTATAGTAATAGCCATCTGTATATTATATTCAATACAATATTAGCAAAACACTTTAGTACATGGTTACTTAACTCCTACTCTTAGATCAAACCCTTGTACCTATTTACCAGTGTCACTTCATCATCATCATCATCTTCTGCTTATCCGGGGCTGGGTCGCGGGGGCAACAGTCTATGTAGAGACGCCCAGACTTCCCTCTCCCTCCCCGGGAAGGCGTCCAGGAGGCATCCGAAAGACATACCCAAGCCACCTCAGCTGGCTCCTCTCGATGTGGAGGAGCAATGGCTCTACTCTGAGCTCCTCCCGAGTGACCGAGCTTCTCACCCTAAGGGAGCGCCCAGCCACCCTGCGGAGAAAGCTCATTTGGGCCGCCTGTATCCGGGATCTTGTCCTTTCGGTCATGACCCACAACTCATGACCATAGATGAGAGTAGGAAAGTAGATCGACCGGTAAATCGAGAGCTTCGCCTTACAGCTCAGCTCCTTCTTCACCACGACAGACCGGTACATTGACCGCATTACTGCAGAAGCTGCACCGATCCGTCTGTCGATCTCCCATTCCATCCTTCCCTCACTCGTGAACAAGACCCCAAGATACTTGAACTCCTCCACTTGAGGCAGGAGCTCTCCTCCAACCTGAAGTGGGCAAGCCACCCTTTTCCGACTGAGAACCATGGCCTCGGACTTGGAGTTGCTGATTCTCATCCCAGCCACTACACACTCGGCTGCAAACCATCCCAGTGCATGCTAAAGGTCCTGGTCTGAAGAGGCCAACATGACAACATCATCTGCAAAAAGCAGAGACGAAATCTTGTGGTCCCCAAACCGGACACGCTCCGGCCCCTGGCTGCGCCTAGAAATTCTGTCCATAAATTATGAACAGAACCTGTGACAAAGGCCAGCCCTGCCGGAGTCCAACATGCACCGGGAACAAGTCTGACTTACTGCCGGCAATGTGGACCAAGCTCCTGCTCCGGTCGTACAGGGACCGTACAGCCCCAAGCAGGGGGCCCTGGACCCCATACTCCCAGAGCACCCTCCACAGGAAGACGCGAGGGACACGGTCAAATGCCTTCTCCAAATCCACAAAGCACATGTGGATTGGTTGGGCAAACTCCCATGAACCCTCCACCACCCTGGAGATGGTATAGAGCTGGTCCAGTGTTCCACGACCAGGACGAAAACCACACTGTTCCTCCTGAATCCGAGGTTCCACTATCGGCCGAATTCTCCTCTCCAGTACCCTGGCATAGACTTTTCCGGGGAGGCTGAGAAGTGTGATCCCCCTATAGTTGGAACACACCCTCCGGTCCCCCTTCTTGAAAAGAGGGACCACCACCCCGGTCTGCCAGTCCAAAGGCACTGTCCCCAACCGCCACGCAATGCTGCAGAGGTGTGTCAGCCAAGAAAGCCCCACAACATCCAGAGACTTGAGGTACTCAGGGCGGATCTCATCCACCCCTGGTGCCTTGCCACCGAGGAGCTGTTTAACTACCTCAGTGACTTAAGCTTGGGTGATGGACAAGTCCACCTCCGAGCCCTCGGCCTCCTCAATGAAAGACGCGTCGGAGGGATTGAGGAGATTCTCAAAGTATTCCTTCCACCGTCCAATGATATCCCCAGTTGAGGACAACAGCTGCCTACCTCCACTGTAAACAGTGTTGGTAGGGCACTGCTTCCCCCTCCTGAGGCGTTGAACGGTTTGCCAGAATCTCTTCGAGGCCAACCGATAGTCTTTCTCCATGGCCTCACCGAACTCCTCCCAGGCCCGATTTTTTTTGCCTCCACAACTACACAGGCTGCAGTCCGCTTGGCCAGCCGGTACCCGTCAGCTGCCTCAGGGGTCCCACAAGCCAGCCAGGCCCAATAGGACTCCTTCTTCAGCTTGACGGCATCCATTACTTCCGGTGTCCACCGCGACAGGCACCGGAGACCTTGCGGCCACAGCTCCGAGCAGCCGCGTCGATAATGGAGGTAGAGAACATGGTCCACTCAGACTCAATATCTCCAGACTCCCTCGGGATCCGGTCGAAGCTCCATCGGAGGTGGGAGTTGAAGATCTCTCTGACAGGGGTCTCGGCCAAACGTTCCCAACAGACCCTCACAGTACGTTTGGGTCTGCCGAGTCTGTCCAGCTTCCTACCCTGTCCCCGACCTGAAGGCGCAGGGAAGCAATCCTCTCGTTCACCGGGGTGAACTCCAACACATGGCGGGTGAGCTGGGGGGCTATAAGCAGACCCACACCAGCCCGCCGCCTCTCACCATGGGAAACTCCAGAGTGGTAGAGAGTCCCGCCTCTCTCAAGGAGTGTGGTTCCAGAGCCCAAGTTGTGCGTGGAGCTGAGCCCGACTATCTCTAGTCGGTACCTCTCAATCTCCCGCACAAGCTCAGGCTCCTTCCCCGCCAGCGAGGTGACGTTCCATGTCCCTAGAGCCAGTTTCCGTGTCCAGAGATCGGGTCGCCGGGGCCCTCGCCCTCGACTGCCGCCCGATCCACTATGCACCGGCCCCTTATGATCCTGCCTGCAGGTGGTGAGGCCACGGGAGGGCGGCCCCACGTCGCTCATTCAGGCTGAGCCCGGCTGGGTCCCATGGGGGCAGGCCCAGCCACCAGGTGCTCGCATGCGAGCCCCAACCCCGGGCCTGGCTCCAGGGTGGGGCCCCGGCTCCTTGGTTTTTTATTTTTCATAATGGGCTTTTTGAACTGCTTTTAGTCTGGCCCGTCACCAAGGACCTATTTGCCTTGGGAGACCCTACCAGGGGCATATAGCCCCAGACAACGTAGCTCCTGGGATCATTCGGGTACTCAAACCCCTCCACCACGATAAGGTGACAGTTCAAGGAGGGGACCAGTCTCACTTGTAAAATATAAACCACAATTAGGTTGAAATGATAAACCAATTAAAGCAATATATTATAATCACCCCTTTTTTCTTTCTTTCTTTTTTTTTTTTTAAATGTCCATAAAGACAGAGGTATCACAGTCCAAAATGCTGTTGATTGCAAAGCAGCAATCTACGCGGCTAAATGTCGCCCTCTACTGGTCGGGTCGCGGTACTTCCTTGGCTGTGACAGCTGTGTAACGGCAAGCCTCATCTCTGACGCCTTCTCTCTCCACGCGATAGCCCCGCCGCGATTGTGCTTTCTCTTAGTATCCGACGTCTCTTCTGTACACGACGCACCCGCAATCTTGTTCCCTCTTCCCATCCAGCCGATGCCGTAGCAGTCTTGAAGCTGTTGGCTGTAATGCCATCACGTTTTCACTATAGCTGCACTGGTCTATAAACAATGGCTACACTTCATACAGATGTCTTCTCTGTTTATTTTTTGTCTCTCTCTCTCTCTTCAGTAGACACCGTGAAAACTACAAGAAATAAAAACATAATATATTTAAAATATGCATTTCTTTAGTCCGGTGTCTTCAGATATTCAAATGAACGTCACAACAGAAATACGATCAATAAACATCATTGACACATCACATTGCGCACATAAAGCGATACAAAACAACACCATAGACATTATGAAGTATACAAAGTTAAAAAAAAATATATATATATATTAAATTAACTCAAAATTGAAATGAATTTATAACAAAAACATAAATACCCATCTCAACAAAAACATGACCTTTGACAGTTACAGGGTCAATCTTGATTTCATGAGGACTTTAACAATTTATCGCTTTTGACTAACTGGCATACACGCATGGGTTACAATCTACTTGTATATGGACTCACAGAGATGGATTCTTTTCTTAAAAATCTTTGTTTGTGTGAAGAAAGTCTGGGATGGCACAAAGGTAAGTAAAAAATTAGATAATTTTCATTATTTGGGTGGAGTATCCCTTTAAAGACTGATATCTCACACCATTATTTACAATGTGCCCAGTCCCTGCTTTGTTACTTATGCTGTAACAGGACCTGTTCAAAGGATCATTGCATCATTTAAAATATATATAATTTTTATGATCATTTTAAACACATATTTTGTATATTATGTACTTCTACATTTTGTTTACTAATATATGTATATTATGTGAATACTGCATTACATGTATTCTATGCAGTTAGTGTTTTGTGGATTCTGGTCATTCCTGTCACATTCAAAACTTTCACTTTCATACTTATGTATATAATGTAGTGACAATGAAGAATGTTAAGTTATTTGCATCCATATTTTCATTTACAGTACAAACATTCAACTGGTTTTGTAAAAGTCAGTTAAAACTGTGATGATTGTTAAAAAAAATATTTTCCTTTCAATGTTAGACGATAATGTTCAACTAAATAAAATGATCAGCATGATAAAAACAATTGGCAATAAGAACATTCTTTGCGTAGAATATGTAACATCCTTGAAGGTCTGTACCATCGGACAGCAAGCCACATTATTGCCATTTTCATATTGTTTAAATTCTTCAGAATTGAGTGATTATTAATTTTAATGGTGTTAGTGCATGTGCTAACAGTGGGTAGTATGATGGCCAGGGTTGTTAACTTTGACTACAACGTCGGAGTAAGACTCTCTTGACAACTGAATATATGCACAGCTGTCCCGAACACTGCTTTCACTACACCGCCTTCTATTGGCACAAAACAGGTAATTTTAATCTACTTTGGCTCCTACAAAATACAAATAGGTTTGTTAAACTAAAGTAGAAGAACCACTGGTAGTTTAACAACCCATTCCTGGACCAGACACACTGAGTTCTGGATGAATCACTTATCAAGAATCATTATATCATTAGGCCTATTAGTAATTTTTTCATGTGAGGCAATCCTTCCATTTAAAAAATGCACACTAAACTGACTTAAGTTATTTCACTTATTTCTTTCCTTGCTGATGGTTCAATTCAACTCATGCCATCTCGCCATTTAAACGTCAACTCGCTACGGCAGCAGTTTAATCACGCGCCGCTCGGTAAAGTGAAAGTAAAAGGATGCAGTTGTTGTTTTGCCATTTTAAACAGACTGTCGATTCCTTCTGATTATTGAATCAATGTTTAGTAGAAACTTTTTTTAAAAATCCTTAGACAGGAATGTACTACGTGTAGCAACTGAATCGGTCTATGATGATAGCTACATTTTGATGAAGTGACTCGAGGCGCATTACAGGTATTTGAAAATATATATTTGACATGTTTCATCCTAAAGCAAAGGAACGAGGTTTCTTTTGTATATCGTTCTGTAAGCATATGCTTATTTTTCAAACGACTAACTTTATTTGAGTGAACGCTGCGGTCTCACTGAGACTGTCGGAGTAATGGGCGGTACGTCCGAGCCGTTGAGAGAGAAACATGTCCAAAATGCTTGATCGTCACGTGATTGACGTACTTCAGCTAGTTCTGGGAAGTGCTTTCGCGAATAGTTTGAGAGACAGAACTGTGATTTTTGGTCATTTGAAGTCAATAAATGCATTGATTTACACTATCTATATAATACACCGACTGTGAATGTAGTATGTGTATGTAGTTACAGCAATGTTGTTTTTAAAAGATAAAAATCTGCCGCTATTTGAGCGAGGATAGTGTGGTCAACCAGCGTTGCCTACCTTGTTAACATATTCCAGGCTAAAGACCGTTGCAATTGTTTTAAATATTTTTTATGCTCTTAAACTTTTATGTTAGTTAAGGGCAATCACGTCATGTTCACTGTGGTTTCACAAGGACGACTTGCAGGTGACAGGTGATTGTCTAATGCTGCCTTCACGTGTTGTCGGAATTATCGTAAATACGAGTTTCCTAGGTAAAAGGACATGCACATGAACGCCCTCTGATGTGTTTACCACTGGGAAGTTCGGAAATGATTTTGATACCGAAATTCCCGAGATGGGCGTGCCATAAACTTTAAACATGGTGGCGGGGAGAACTACTGATTTTTTAGGGTTTCCCCCCCCCCCCCCCCCCCAAAACAGCTAGATCGTCTTGTCTTGTCATTAATGTAGTTTATATTTACATACGAGTAATCATTTGAACCGTATTGTATGTTATACGCAGCGAAAAATACCTGCATTTGACCGAAATTACAGAATAGGCAGAAAGCGGATTTCTGGATAGCATCGTTAATGTTTATATGGATGTCAGTGCATGTGACACTACATATAATTTTGTTTTTAATAAGATTTTCATAATAAATAGGCAAGAGTAAACCTGGTGTCCTTTATGATTCCTGTTCATTCCGACAACAAAGCACTTGAATGCAACAAGCTCGTAATCACGACTTCAGGAGTGGGAATTAACACATTTCCAATAGCACGTGAAGGCAGCATTAGAATCCATTGTAAACAAGTGAAATGTAAAATGTATTAAGTGAAATTTAATTAATCTTAATGTTTACCATTCTAATGCAATTACTATATAAATGAATGCATAATATTAATTCAAATCTAAAACAAAACATCTGTAAATTATAATCATATCTATAATATGTATTTTGACTTTTGCACTTATTTAGCACAATGGATACATTTCTAATTAACTGCATGTCAACCATTTTGTCTTTTCTTTTCTCCATGTTCTTGTAGTCTCCACTATGGTTTGCAGTGCTGCATGCAGGGGCGCCGCTAGCAATTTTGGGCCCTATGAAAGAATATGAGGTTGGGCCCCCTACTGCACCAAACATACAGGCCAACCTATAGCGATCCAAAATCATTGTCAGTAATTTAATTATATGTTTATCTGTGTTAAATAGCACAAAACCTGCTTCTCATCTCCATCACCTTCTCCTTCCTGACCTGCATATTTCCCTTCCCAAAGTTGAGCATTGGTTGATAAAGTCTTTGCAAACTGATTGTTTCTGTCGCTCGTTTTAAAACTTCTATCGTAACACAGCTGTTTAGTTTAGCTACACATCTCATCTTGCACTTCATGATCGTTCACTGAAGCCTCACGCTGGAATTCGCGCTCAGCAGCTGTGAAGCCCGCAGAACTTTGTATATGTTCGGTTGACTGTATTTTATTTTGATAATGAACAGGCTGCGATGTCAAATTGGCAGTGCTAGAGCTGACATATTATGCGCACGTGCAAGGCGCCGGCACGATCACTTGGATTTTTTCCTCACCAGTGGAAACAACTTAATTCTCTGTTATTTATAGTCATTTTATTTGTGTACATTAAAAATGACTACAAAATGTCAAGCCTTTGAAAACTAAAAAAAACAACAGGATGTGCTTTTCTGTCTCTGTCTCCTTGAACATCTTTCTGGCTCACGTGCACAAAAATGAACCAAAACACTGCGAATACTTGACATGAGAAATATATCTATCAAAAGAAACCTGTAAGTGCCTACTTTGTTTTTTTTTTGGATTTTTTTTGACGTTAAATGCATTATGTCACATTTACAAAAGCCAAAATTACATTCTTTTCATTTTCAGTGATGAAAAACATAACCTATTGAATAGACTATCAGGTAGTGGTTGGCTATGCAACTAGCACTAACATTACAGCAAAGAAAGCTCAGCGAATAAACATATACCCTTTCTTTTTGAAGAACTGGGTGAGTAATTGTCGGGCCGTTTTCTCTCTCTCTGCCCTCTGTAACCTCGGTTTTGATGACCGGACTTATAGTTCTTTGTCGAACTCAAAGACATCTCTAATTTGACAGTTTACCATCTGATCTCACTCAGTGATTCTAGGCTACATAGGTCAGGACGAAAAAATGCAGTGAATGGGGGTGGGGGGGTAATTTTGCCCGGAAATGCATAAATAAAACATAATTTTGTTTTATTTGTTATTCTGGTAGATTATACATTTATAATTTCTATTACATTACTACTAGTACTGTTACTACTAATAAAACCAATCTCTGGGGGCCCCAAAAGTGCGTGGGCCCTTTGAATCGTTCTAACTTTTCCCCCCTTAGCGGCGCCCCTGGCTGCATGAGGATGATCCAGAATTCTCAGAGAATGTTTTCCCCACTGACATGGTGAGGAGAAAATAATAGTTGCTCAAGTCAGTTGGGGTTTGTTATATGTTAGTCTGCCAGAGGCGTTGAGAGAAAGAGAGTTGCGTCAAATTCCATTTACTCCATCATGTCATGTTCACTATGGTTTCACAAGGACCAGGAGACCTGCAGGTGACAGGGGATTGTCTGGACTCCAATTTGACTCAATTTTTTTTTTACAGCAATGGCTTGAGGAGCCTCTTAATAAGGAAGGAAGTAGCAGCAAATACATGCAGCGCTGTAAAGTTGCAGCAGACCGCTTGTGATGTAATGCACATCCAGCTGGTTATCGCAGAATAAACCCTGACAGGGTGACCACACTAATCCTCAAATATTAGCAGGTATCTTTTTTATCTTTTAAAAACAACACTGCTGTAACTACATACACATACTACATTCACATGTCAGTATATTATATAAATATTGTAAATCGTATTTATTGCATTTATTGACTACAAATGACCTGAAATGTACAGTTCTCTCCAAAGCACTTTCTGGAAATATGAATCACGTGACGATTAAGCATTTTGGACTTCTGTTGACGCAACTCTCTCTCTCTTTCTCAACGGCTCTGCCCTAACCCAGAGCTAACCCTACCCACAACCTGACAGACAGCTTTCACAACCCACGCCCCTACCTTTCGTCACAGCCATTACTCCAACCTGTAGATACCCGTACTTGGAGTATGTACTATTTCTGCAACTCTCATGATCCGTTGAGATTGATTATAAAGATGTTTAATTATCTTTAATTACTTTTTGTTTAGTTTATTTAGTTTTGTGTTTGTTCATCATTTCAATCCAGAGTCGGTGGTGGAGATCATCTTTATCATGGAAGACACACAAAAATCCAGAGATGAAGATTTTTCTCCAGGATGCAGGTACTTTAAATAAATGCATTCAATTATATTATATTATAAAAGAGATGTCTGTCTCCAGAAAAACATGTTTTTTTTTGTCGGTTTTAAATAAAATTTCTTGAAAACAATGTGCTTTTTCATAAATAAACATTTTGAAGATCTTATGATGATTATCATCGAAAATAATTAAATATGTTATGTTATAGTTCAGTTCAGCAGGACAGATCAGAACCAGAGCCCAGCTGTGTGTCTATGAGGAGTGAGGAGTCTATTGATCATCCAGTAAATTTTAAGAGTGTTGATACACAGACTGATCTCAGGTATAACATTTCAAAAATACATTATTGACATTTTTATATTATGTTGTTTTTTTGTATTATGTATTCATTATATTTATACTACATATTGTTATCTTCACCTGATGCAAGAGAGACACATCTATGAGAGTGCTTTGTTCTATTTATACTTGATTGATTAAATTATTAAATGACGCTGTTTATTTTACACTGCTTGTAATTTTCTGTCTCTATTCTCTCCATGTGTTCATGTTCTTTTATGGAGTGTTTGAGAATAGGCTTCTTAAATGCATGAACAAACAATATTTTTAGAGTACTTAAAGATAAACGTCCGAATCCAATGTTAGCTTCACTTCCTGTCTCCTGAGATACCTTCATCTGATGGATTTTCGAAGGAGCATAGATGTATCCTTTGCTGCCTTTGATATCCCATAATCCTGTGCGTTTTATTCGGTGACAGTTGAGCTAAAAAAAGTAAGATGGTGTCTGAAAGTTGCGGGTGCTGGTCAGTTTATGTGTAAAAGTAAGTTTTTGACCAATGTTTTCCACTACTGTAGTAATTAAATATTTGCTTACCACCAAAGCTCACGCTATTTTAATGTAGATCATTAAACTGTTACACTGCCCCAGAAGTCTGTCCAAAATCAGTTTTGTGAGGTGCCTTCATGCGCAAATGCTGCCTTACAAGTCATTGCCTGATGAAGCAGTGAGACAACAAGTCACTGCCTAGGTTTTTGGATGCAGCCATTAGCTTAATTCAGAGGCTGCACCCTTCGAAGGACACGAAGGTCGGACTGAGCATTATTAAATGGGATGGTCTAGCCTATGTAATATTATCAGCCCATGTGTGTGGTGATTTGCGAACTGAATGCTGATTGGTTGTTAACTCTCCGTGTGTTGTAGTAGTGTTCATCCAGTAGCCTGAAGTCAGACTCAAATGTGTGTGCTCTTAGTTATTTCTTGGTACGACACTATTTTGAGTGACTACACAAGAACAATACATGGTGTCAGAACTTTATTTACTGTGGCATGATGGTTTTGTTGGGGGGTTCCTATGCCAACTATGGAGCTTATAATAAGACAAAAGGGTAATTTAACAAAATGTAATATTATGTGGCATTTTACATACTTCTGAATGTAATTTTGTAAAACTTGAATATTGAACATTTGAAATTTAAAACAATTGAAATGTTTTTATGGCAGAATTTTATATTTTGTTCTGAATTCTTAGACTGCAAATTTGCAGTTTTTAAAAAATACAGCTTCAAGTTTTCAAGATGAAGAAAAAATTCGGAACATCAAATTCAATATTCTAGAATTCAAAACGCAGAAATTCATATCATACAGAAAGTAGGTCGGGTGAATGAGATGAACCAATGAAACACATGGGAAAACTTGGTCAAAGGAAAATGAGCAAACAGAATGTGAACACAATGAAAACAAAAAGAGAACATAACCCTGATAGATATGTGTTTGACATTTTTCATTCTAAAGCAGATGAACAAGGTTTCTTTTGTGTATTGTGCTGTATGTAATGTTTTTTCAAAATACTAACGTTATTTGAGTGAATGTTCATTATCTATTTCTCCAACTCTCATGATCCGTTGAGATTGATTATAAAGATGTTTAATTATGTTTTTACTTTAGTTTTGTGTTTGTTCGTCATTTCCATCCAGAGTCAGTGGTGGAGATCAGATGCTGTTTCAGCTTTTCAGATTTGTGGATGACACACAAAAATCCAAAGATGAAGATTCTTCTCCAGGATGCAGGTATTTTAATTAAACACATTAAATAACCTTTTATATTATAAAAGAGATGTCTGTCTCCAGAAAAACAAACATGTATTTGTGTCTGTTTTAAAGGAAATTTCTAGAAAACAATGTCTAAAGCCTCCTCAAGTGATTTTTCATGAACTTTTTTTTTTATTCTAAAAGAATTAAATCTTCTCTGTTATAGTTCAGTTCAACAGGAGAGATCAGAACCAGAGCCCAGCTGTGTGTCTATGAGGAGTGAGGAGTCTATTGATCAACCAATACATAATATTGACAATGCACAAACTAATCTAAGGTATAACATTTCTTAAAAACACATGATTGAATTTTTTATATTATGGTGTTTTTGGATTATGTATTTATGATATTCATACTAGACATTGTTATTTTTGCCTGATGCAAGACAGACGCATATATGAGAGTGCTTAGTTCAATTTACACTTTTTGTATCAACAAAGTAATCTGTGGCTTGGACTGACACATAGCATTCCATTGAAAGATGCTTATATTATTTTAAACACCCATCTTCTGTGGGCATTTAAATGGACTGCAGTCCTTTTTGTTGGGTACTTAGGTTATATGTAATTTTAGGGAATGAGCACCAGGTGCTCCTTATATTCGGAGCTCCAAAAATGTCATATTCCATCCTCAGGCCTCAAACCCATTATAAACTGTTATATAACATAATACATTATAAAACATTGTTTCTACTCAGATAATCACTTGGACCATATTGTGCATGTTTTGGCAAACATCCTCTTTTATGCCACTACAATAACTACACAGGAACAAATTGTTACGTATTGCTCTGAGACGCGAAGGCTGAGGATCCAAACGCAGCTTTAATGAAAGGGCAATCCACAATCGTAGTCAACAGTACAGGCAAGGTCAAAACACTGGTAGGCAGTCCAAACAGGCAAACAATGCAGGAGACAGAGGCAAAAAGGGTAATCCAGGATCAGGCAAGAAATCCAACAAACTACTACTAACATATAACTAACTACTATTTACTAACAAGAAACTTAGCTAACAAGGTTATTATAGTTTTGCATTTTTAAATTAGTTTTTATTTTATTATCGTTTTCAATTTTTCTATACATTTCAGTTTAGTTTTAGTTCGTTTCATAAATGGTTTTGCTAGTTTTAGTTTAGTTTTTATTTTGTGAACACATTTCTATTTAGTTTTTATATATTTAGTTTCAGTTTTAGTTTTAGTAATTATAGTTTAGCAGAGTTACCAGAACACTTCCAATGTAGACTAAAGCAAGATTTTTAATTTCAGCAAAGTTTAATGTTTGCACAGATTAAAGTTAACTCTTGTGCAGACATCTTAATAAAAATAAAATAATGGTCTGAGATTGAACAAATAACCAAATGCAACTTAAAAGTATACAAGTAAAAATGATGAAAATTCCAGACAAATTCATTCATATTAAATATTAAGGCCCAGTTTCACAGACAGGGCTTAATTTAAACCAGGATTAGACCTTATTTCAATTATATATTTAAGTAGTTTTTATAAATGTGTTTTGGGGAAAAAAAGATTGCTGGTGTGTGCATCTTGAGACAAAACAATGGCACTGACATATTTTAAGATATGTCAGTGCAAGTTGCTTTCAGTTAAAATAGCTCAATAATGCATTTTAGTCTTGAACAAGCTTAAGCCTTGTCTGTGAAACCGGGGGGAAATCTTGTAAACATGCCTATTTGAACTTTTTCAGCAATACAATATAGCAGTGTGACCACTGGTACATAAAAAACCCAGCTAAAGTCATCTGACTGCAGCCAACACAACCTGCTGTGAAGCCAGTGTGATTAAATATTGAAGTTGTGTGTGTGTGTGTGCGCGTGTCCTGGTATTCCCTACATTGTGGAGAAATGTCTCCACATGGATAATAATATTATTATTAGTAAATGATTTGTAAAAACAATGATACACCTACAACAACACCTTTCAGCCTGTCGCCGTCATGCAAACATGAAATTTCAAACATACAGTAGTAATGTTAGTACTTTACAGTTTTTTTTACTTTTTTTGCTGTTGCACCCGCGTCTCTCGTCGTGCATAAAACGGCATTCTAAAAACAGTGTGCTCAAGTTAAAAGAAGTTCAACTTGCATCACATTACCTTGTGTCATTTCCCATTTCACTGACACAAACACATTCTTTGTGAACTGCCGCTTAGGACTAGCGGTGTGTTCTACGTTTTGGTCTTTCACTGAGCGCGTCACAGGACAGCGGTTATCGGTTAATTGCCTCAACTCACTTCACGCTATATATACTACTATATACAGTTTCATAATTAATGTTTTTAACATTATTCTGTGAAGATCATTGTAACCACTAGTAATGAAGTGTTACCAAATCCGTCAGAAGGAATTACTATCCAAAACCTTACAAAAACCTCAAATGCTTGCAATGATTTCAGTCATTATTAGGTAGTTATCATCATGCTTTTCATTTTAGAATACCGTTCCAAATAATTAGTATTTGTGTGGCAAGCAGGACGAGGCAGAGGGACCATGAGAACAGGGCGAGGCTGGTGGTGAGTGATAATGAGTGCCACCTGCGCGCCGCCCCGGTCTCGTGTCTTAATGTCGTCGCTCCTCCTTTTATGCGCCCAAGCTCCTCCGTGAGACATGAGACCCATGCGGTGCGCAGGTGACGCTCACCACTGGCCTCGCCCCATTCTCACGGTCCCTCTGCCTTGTCCTGCTTGCCACACAAATACTAATTATTACACAATTTGGTAATAGGATTTGGTAATACTTCTTGAGTCATTACTAGTGGATTAACATGATCTTCACTTTAGAATTAATTATACATTGTGCATTATTCACATGAATTATGAGCTTGTACATAGTAGTTATTACTAGTCCTCTGGGAGGTATGAAAAAAATAGCAGTTACTGATTAGCTAATAGTGAACTACCACATTCAAACTTCACTTTAGAGTACTGTTCCAAATAATTAGTAATTAGAAGGACGTAGTAACACTTGAGTCATTACTATATAAAACTTTACAAAAACCTCAAATGCTTGCAATGACTTCAGTCATTATTAGGTAGTTATCATGCATTTTCACTTTAGAATACTGTTCAGAATAATTAGTAACTATTTTAAAAGGATATAGTAACACTGGAGTCAATAATATACAAAACCTTACAAAAAACTCAAAAGCTTACAATGACTTTGGTCATTAGGGAGTTATCATGCTTTTCACTTTATATTTCAAATAATTAGTAATTCCTTCAGAAGGATTTGGTAATACTTAAGTCATTACTAGTGGGTTACCATGATCTTCACTTTAGAATTAATTATACATTGTGCATTATTCACATGAATTATGAGCTTGTACATAGTAGTTATTACTAGTCCTCTGGGAGGTATGAAAAAAATAGCAGTTACTGATTAGCTAATAGTGAACTACCACATTCAACTGAGCGCTGTTACTTACCAATTCATTAATCAGAGGTTCTTGTAAGTAAATAGTAGTTACTAGAATGTTAATATTGCATTACTCATTTGTTCCTGTGTAGTTATTGATTATTGATTGAACAGTATCCTAAAGTGTGACCCAATAAAGCATATTTTAATGGAATGTGATGGGTTTTAACTCCTCTTGGACTTTATTTTTTTATTTTATTTTTTATATTTTGCTACTTTTATTCTTGTAATGAAAATAGCTGTGGTAGCTGGCAATGTGTTAAATTTTAAGCAATCAATCATATATTATTTTCATTTAATATTTATAGTATTTAAAAAGCTTTTTCAAGCCAATGTAAAGTTTGTCTTGAACTTTTTTATCTAGTTTTTGTTATTAGTATTATTACAGCGGTGCCCTTGAGTAGTTAATTTGATACTAAGTGCATTTACTTATTAACTTTGTAAAACTATTGATAGAATTATTAAAGTAATGAGAAAAATACACCAATATCAGTGTCTGATTCTTGATTCTCTTCATGATGTTTAAGGTCAATCCCACCACAAAGATCAGTTGTTAAAAAAAACATCTGTGAAAAGAATGATCTGTCTAGGTCCCATGTTATATCAAGTGTCTTTATCTATGATGTATTAACATTTAAATATATAATTTGATACAATGCACTAATTGTATACATACATGTTTTTACATTGTACTTATATTTCAAATAATACCTGCATGTAATTACATCTGTAATTCATTTCTGTAGTTACATCTATAATTACACTGTTGACCCTTCCCTTACACCTTAACCCATCCTTAAACCTACCCAAACCACCAAACCCATCCCTAACCTGACCCGTATCTCACCTCAATAGCAGCAAAAGTGTTTTGCAATACAATATGAACACAAGTGCAATGTACTTATTTGTTTATGTAAGTACATAGTAGTTAAGGACTACAGAATAAGACATTTGATCTCTATATTTAATAATGCTGTATTACTTTTACAGCCATGAAGTCTTCAACACATTTAGATCAAATCTGATGAAGAAGTTTGAGTGTTTGTATGAGGGGACAGCAAAGCAGAGAAACCCAACACTCCTGAATGAGGTCTACACAGAGCTCTACATCACAGAGGGTGACAGTGGAGAGATCAGTAATGAGCATGAGGTGAGACAGATTGAGACACAATCCAGGAGAGCAGCAACAGAGGACACACCGATCAAATGCAATGACATCTTCAGACCTTTACCTAGACAAGACAAACACATCAGAACTGTGCTGACAAAGGGAGTCGCTGGCATTGGAAAAACAGTCTCTGTGCAGAAGTTCATCCTGGAATGGTCTGAACGTAAAGTGAATCAGGATATCCAGCTCATATTCCCACTTCCTTTCAGAGAGATAAATTTAATGAAGGACAAAACACTCAGTCTTTCAGATCTTCTTTATGTCTTTTTCCCTGAAACAAAAGAAATGGAAATATCCAGTGATAAATATAAAGTTTTGTTCATCTTTGACGGTCTGGACGAGTGCCGCCTTTCTTTGTATTTTCAGAGCGATGCAAGGTTGTATGATGTAAGTGAATCAGCCTCAGTGGACGTGTTGTTGACGAACCTCATTGCTGGGAATCTGCTTCCCTCTGCTCTCATCTGGATCACCTCCAGACCAGCAGCAGCTGATCTCATCCCCTCTAAGTGTGTCCATCGAGTGACAGAGGTACGAGGCTTCAATGAGCCACAGAAGGAGGAATACTTCAGGAAGAGAATCAGTGATCAGAGTCTGGCCAATACAATCATCTCACACCTGAAGTCATCAAGGAGCCTCCAGATCATGTGCCACATCCCAGTGTTCTGCTGGATCTCAGCCACTGTTCTAGAGAAGATGTTGTGTGAAGCTGAGAGTGGAGAGATTCCCAAAACTCTCACTCAAATGTACACACACTTCCTGATCCTTCAGACCAACATCAAACAGGATAAGGACTATGAGAAGAACATGACAGATGAAGACATGATCCTTAAACTGGGGAAAGTGGCTTTTCAGCAGCTTATGAAAGGTAATATGATCTTCTATGAGGAAGACCTGAGATATTGTGGCATTGATGTGACGGAAGCATTAGTGTACTCAGGATTGTGCACTCAGATCTTCAGAGAGGAGTTTGGCTTGTATCTGGGGAAAGTCTTCTGCTTTGTTCATCTGAGTGTTCAGGAACATTTAGCGGCTCTATATGTGCACCTCTCCTTCACAAACAACAACATAAATGTATTTGACCCAATCACCAAACCGAGTTGGTTGACTGAGTTTAAGGACCGGTTTCAACTTATGTTTAAGCATGTTTCATTTTCTGAGCTGCATCAGAGAGCTGTGGATGAGGCTCTACTGAGTAAAAATGGACATCTGGACCTTTTCCTGCGGTTTCTTCTGGGTCTGTCAGTGGAGTCTCATCAGATTCTCCTACAGGGACTAATGACACTGAGAAGAAGCAGGTCTGACAGCAATGAGAAAACAGCTCAGTACATCAAGGAGAAGATCAGGAACATTGACTCTCAGGAGAAATCCATCAATCTGTTTCACTGTCTGAATGAACTGGGTGACCATTCACTAGTGGAGGAAATACAGCACTATCTGAAATCTGGAACAATAAGTGAAGCCAGACTCTCTTCATCTCAGTGGTCAGCTGTAGTTTTTGTGTTGTTGACATCAGAGAAGAAGCTGGATGATTTTGATCTTAATGAATTTATTGGTGAAAACAATAAAGCTGAAAAACTGAAAGTTCTTCAGAAGCTGCTGCCAGTGGTTAAAGTTCAGTAAGTATCAGTGTGAACAATCACTTTATTGTTAAAACAAAAGAAAATCAAAAGCTCATAAATCTTAAAAACAAACATCTATTGTATCAGATATTGGAGCAATATGGTAGCATACTTGAAACACACTTTTGATGACAACAATATACACTCACCTAAAGGATTATTAGGAACACCATACTAATACTGTGTTTGACCCCCTTTCGCCTTCAGAACTGCCTTAATTCTACGTGGCATTGATTCAACAAGGTGCTGAAAGCATTCTTTAGAAATGTTGGCCCATATTGATAGGATAGCATCTTGCAGTTGATGGAGATTTGTGGGATGCACATCCAGGGCACGAAGCTCCCGTTCCACCACATCCCAAAGATGCTCTATTGGGTTGAGATCTGGTGACTGTGGGGGCCATTTTAGTACAGTGAACTCATTGTCATGTTCAAGAAACCAATTTGAAATGATTGGAGCTTTGTGACATGGTGCATTATCCTGCTGGAAGTAGCCATCAGAGGATGGGTACATGGTGGTCATAAAGGGATGGACATGGTCAGAAACAATGCTCAGGTAGGCCGTGGCATTTAAACGATGCCCAATTGGCACTAAGGGGCCTAAAGTGTGCCAAGGAAACATCCCCCACACCATTACACCACCACCACCAGCCTGCACAGTGGTAACAAGGCATGATGGATCCATGTTCTCATTCTGTTTATGCCAAATTCTGACTCTACCATCTGAATGTCTCAACAGAAATCGAGACTCATCAGACCAGGCAACATTTTTCCAGTCTTCAACTGTCCAATTTTGGTGAGCTCGTGCAATTTGTAGCCTCTTTTTCCTATTTGTAGTGGAGATGAGTGGTACCCGGCGGGGTCTTCTGCTGTTGTAGCCCATCCGCCTCAAGGTTGTGCGTGTTGTGGCTTCACAAATGCTTTGCTGCATACCTCGGTTGTAACGAGTGGTTATTTCAGTCAAAGTTGCTCTTCTATCAGCTTGAATCAGTCGGCCCATTCTCCTCTGACCTCTAGCATCAACAAGGCATTTTTGCCCACAGGACTGCCGCATACTGGATGTTTTTCCCTTTTCACACCATTCTTTGTAAACTCTAGAAATGGTTGTGCGTGAAAATCCCAGTAACGGAGCAGATTGTGAAATACTCCGACCGGCCCGTCTGGCACCAACAACCATGCCATGCTCAAAAATGCTTAAATCACCTTTCTTTCCCATTCTGACATTCAGTTTGGAGTTCAGGAGATTGTTTTGACCAGGACCACACCCCTAAATGCATTGAAGCAACTGCCATGTGATTGGTTGATTAGATAATTGCATTAATGAGAAATTTAACAGGTGTTCCTAATAATCCTTTAGGTGAGTGTATTATTATTATTATTATTCTCTTTTAGCACATTTACCTGTTCTCTTTCGATGTGGAACTCTACACTGTGTCCTGGTGTTGATGCTATGGCTTCCTTTCTCATGAGCTGGTGTCTGAAGCACAAGTGTTATACGCCAATTTGATTGGCTACCACAGTCAGGTGATGTCACAGGCGTGCCGGCAGAAAAGAACCTCATCAACATCTTTGTCTTCAGGAAGCCATCTGTTTATGTGATCTTTGTGTTAGTGTCTAGGAGTGAAAAAATGGTATAAGTTGAGGAGATGTCAATGCCAGATGATGGCCACGAACTGTGTGTTATATTTCTTGGAGCAGAGCACGCTCAATCAGCCCTTGAGGGGGCTGGTTGTTCTCATTGTCTGTTTTTAAGAGGGATGGGAGACAGTCATCTGTCACCCCGCGGATCAGGTCCCTCTGCTGCAGCCCAGCAATTGTGATTGTGAGGCTTGCAGATGGAGCTAGTGAATGAAATTGAGACCGGTTTAACCCTTTCTCAAGCATCGTCCACTTTAGCTCTTGGTCTAGTTCCGGAAGCCCGCTCGGCGGCTTCTTACGATCAGGTGGAGAGCATATTATTGGCCCTATCTAGTTCTTGGGTACTAGATGTGATGGGAGTTGAGGCGGATGTTTTGAGTGAGGCGTGTTCACATTTATTATTACCCACTTTTAGTTACAGAGTGTGTCCCGTTTGGGGAAAGGTGCCACACAGATTTTGCATCCCTTTGTCTGTTGTGTCCTTGAATACTGTGAGGCTACCATAAGACTTCTTAGCAGTGAGCTAGACTGTGGTAGAGGAGTTAGAGTGCTTATTATAGTCACTCCCTTATTGTCTCCAGAAAAATCTTTGCGCTATGGAGATGCTATGGATATGGCTCTCTGCTGTCACAGTGGGTGTCACAGGTGTAGATCTGGGGGCGTATTACAGAAACTTTATCTATCTTAGGTCTTAACTTAAGATATGATAAGTTAATTTTGGATTTTTCACAATTTCGTATTACAGAAGCAAATCTTAACTTGATTTAGGATTCTTATTCTATCTTACAAAATCTCATCTTATCTGTCGTTAGGAAATCTTAAACCGCTTCATCGAGTTCGGTAATCAGCTGATAGATTTTAGTTTTTTTTATTTGTTTTTGTTTTTTACAAAATAACAATTACATTACATTTAAACAGACAAGCAAACAAAGGCCATATAGGGAAATTACATCCATTAGACAGAACCAAAGACTGGAATGTATAAGGCAAGGGCAAAATCTATAAATATGACATAATAGGTATAATAAAACAAAATGTATAATATGACATAATAAAGCAATTTATAATAAAATATTATATAATAGGCAATCATGGTTGAGATATCAGTCAGTGAGTGTATTATGCATGCCATGGGAATAATTTTATGAGAATAATTTGTCTTAACTTTTATGGTAGCCAAAGAGAGTGGATTATCACTGATCCAGGATGAGAAAATAGTTTTTTTTTCTGGCAGCAACAGACAAAATATCAAATAAGTTATTTACTTGCAAACCGTGTCCCATTTGTCTTTATTTACACTTAACTCTCTCTCTTATTGCAATCTGACCAAGTTTACTGTTTTCCATTTTACTCAACCTAAAATAATGTCTAATTTGTTACCTTTTGTTTTAAGTTTATAGTGCTTAACATGTATGCGTTTCATCTCTCTACAGTTTGACTGATTGTGGTGTCACAGAGAAAGATTGTGCTGCTCTGACTTCAGTTCTGAGATCAAACCCTTCACGACTGAGACAACTGAATCTGATAAATAAAAAACTGTGTGATTCTGGTGTGAAGCTTCTCTCTGTTGTACTGGAGGATCCTGACTGTAAACTGGAGAAACTGTGGTAAGATCATCCATCTCATAGTGAGACATGTTATTGTCTTCTGTAAGACTTAATCAGTAGTTTAGCTCAAACTCACTTGCCTTTAACTCTGAAGACCTTGATTAGCTTGTTCAGGTGTCTTTGATTGGAGCTAAACTGCATAAAATATATTTCTTACTCAGTATTTTTGTCTTGTTTGCATGCTTTCTAGTCGATGTATAATCATTTCACAATTTGAATAAAATATTTTGTTAATATTTTGTTTTGCTGCATTAGGTAAGGCAGTGGTTATTTATTATTCAGATAAATCACGCTGCCATGCTAAATCACGCACACAATGTGCTTGCTTTCCTGTTTAAATTAAATTATAGGTTAGTGGTTTTTTAATTTAGTCACCTTAATAACAAATTATTTATCTGAATCGTTTTGTGCTGATACGTGTAGGTTGTTGCTAGACGACACGTAACTTGAAACTATTTCATGACATTCTATTTAAATTATTGCTTAAAATTGATTAATTGCGATTAATCACATCCAAAATAAAAGTTTGTGTTTACACAATATACACTATATTGCCAAAAGTATTGGGACACCCCTCCAAATCATTAAATTTATGATACCCATGGCCACAGGTGTATGAAAATGCAGACTGCTTCTACAAACATTTGTGAAAGAATGGGTCATTCTCAGGAGCTCAGTGAATTCAAGCGGGGGACTGTGATAGGTTGCCACCTGTGCAATAAGTCCATTTGTGAAATTTCCTCACTACTAAATATTCTGCGGTCAACTGTTAGTGGTATTATAACAAAGTGGAAGCACTTTGTTATAATAGGTGGTAGGCTACGTAAAATCACAGTGTGGGTGAGCACATGCTGAAGTGCACAGTGCGCAGAAGTCGCCAACTTTCTGCAGAGTCAATAGCTATAGACCTCCAAAATTCTTGTGGCTTTCAGATTAGCTCAAGAACAGTGCGTAGAGAGCTTCATGGAATGGGTTTCCATGGCCGAGCAGCTGCATCCAAGCCTTACTTCACCAAGTGCAATGCAAAGCATTGGATGCAGTAGTGTAAAGCATGCCGCCACTGGACTCTAGAGCAGTGGAGACATGTTCTCTGGAGTGACGAATTACGCTTCTCTGTCTGGCAATCTGATGGACGAGTCTGGGTTTGGCATTTGACAGGAGAGCGGTACTTGCCTGACTGCATTGTGCCAAGTGTAAAGTTTGGTGGAGGAGGGATTATGGTGTGGGATTTTTTTTCAGGGGTTGGGCTTGGCCCCTTAGTTCACTTAATGCTTCAACACACCGAGACATTTTGGACAATTTCATGCTCTCAACTTTGCAGGAACAGTTTGGGGGCGGACCCTTCCTGTTCCAACGTGTCTGCACACCAGTGCACAAAGCAAGGTCCAAAAAGACATGAATGAGCGAGTTTGGTGTGGAGGAACTTGACTGGCCTGCACCTGACCTCAGCCAGATGCGACACCTTTGAGATGAATTAGAGTGGAGACTGTGAGCCAGGCCTTCTTGTCCAACATCAGTGCCTGACCTCACAAATGCACTTCTAGAAGAATGGTCAAAAATTCCCATATACACACTACTAAACCTTGTGGAAAGCCTTCCCAGAAGAGTTGAAGCTGTTATAGCTGCAAAGGGTGGGCCAACTCCATATTAAAGTTCATGTGCATGTAAAGGCAGACGTCCCAGAACTTTTGCCAATATAGTGTATGTGTGTACTGTGTATAATTATTATGTACTCCGATCAGGCATAACATTATGACCTAATATTGTGTTGGTCCCCCTTTTGCTGCCAAATCAGCCCTGACCCATCGAGGCATGGACTCCACTAGACCCCTGAAGGTGTGCTGTGGTATCTGGCACAAATATGTTAGCAGCAGATCTTTCAAGTCCTGTAAGTTGCGTGGTGGGGCCTCCATGGATCGGACTTGTTTGTTCAGCACATCCCACAGATGCTCGATTGGATTTAGATCTGGGGAATTTGAAATTTTTTGTACTCATCAAACAATTCCTGAACCATTTTTGCTTCGTGGCAGGGCGCATTATCCTGCTGAAAGAGGCCACAACCACCAGGGAATACCGTTTCCATTAAAGGGTGTACATGGTCTGCAACAATGCTTAGGTAGGTGGTACGTGTCAAAGTAAGCTCCACATGGATGGCAGGACCCAAGGTTTCCCAGCAGAACATTGCCCAGAGCATCACACTGCCTCCGCAGGCTTGCCTTCTTCCCATAGTGCATCCTGGTGCCATGTGTTTCCCAGGTAAGTGACACACGCACCTGGCCATCCACGTGATGTAAAAGAAAACGTGATTCATCAGACCAGGCCACCTTTTTCCATTGCTCCGTGGTCCAGTTCTGATGCTCACGTGCCCACCGTTGGCACTTTTGGTGGTGGACGGGTCAGCATGGGCACCCTGACTGGTCTGCGGATATGCAGCCCCATATGCAAAAAAACTGAGATACACTATGTATTCTGACACCTTTTTATCAGCATTAACTTCTTGAGCAATTTGAGCTACAGTAGCTTATTTGTTTGATCGGACCACACAGGCCAGCCTTCGCTCCCCACGTGCATCGATGAGCCTTGGCCGCCCATGTCGCTGGTTCACCACTGTTCCTTTCTTGGACCACTTTTGATAGATACTGACCACTGCAGACCAGGAAAACACCCCACAAGAGCTGCAGTTTTGGAGATGCTCTGACCCAGTTGTCTAGCCATCACAATTTGGCTTCCAGATTGGCCTATCTGAGCTTTCATTTTCTCAAAGGCAGAGCAGGATACCCAGGGCATGGTTTACACCTATCGCCATTTCTAGCCACTGGCTAGGGGAACTCATATTAATGTTAAAATAAAGTGAAAACCTCATAAAGTGAAATTTTCATGTCATGGGACCTTTAAATATATACATGCATGTGTGTGTATTTATATATACATAATAATCACGATTAATCGATTTGACAGCACTAATCTTTGTTTAAAAGCCCGAAGATGTTGTACTTGATGAAATCACGTTCACCCTGTTGGTTCAGTGAAGGAGAGGCAATGTAAGGATTTTTCTAAACAATATATATTTATTTACACAAAAACAAAACAAACTTGTTATAAAAATACACTGCAGAACAGAAATGCAGGAGAACCAAGAATCAAACCATCAAAAGAAGAATGGACTGAAATCAAAATCAATAGTTTTTTATTAAAGTTTGATCCTTTACCACAATATCTGTGGATCATACAATTGTTAACAAACATAACAAATGAATAACATTAGCTCTGTGCCTTTTTAATTATTAAAATTGCAATATAAAATTGGATTTTTGAAGCACAGTTGTTAAAGGTTTTTTGAATTTCTTAATTATTCTCATGACTGTGACTTTCTTTTACTTCATCAGCCTTCATGTAAACTCAAGACCATGGGGGAAAGAGCTTTTTCATACAAAGCCCCCAAGCAATGGAATGTGCTTCCTCTTATCATCAGAAATGCACCAACATTGGGACACTTTAAAAAGTTGATTTAAGACACATTTATTTGAGGCTGTTTTTTAATTAATTGTTATATTGTCCTTGTTGTTTTTGTTTTATTTTATTGTTGCGTTTTGGGTTTAAGAAAACGCATTATAATTAAAATGCATTATTATTATTATTATAAATCTCCAATGGAAATGTAGACATATTAAAAAGTTTGTGTAGAATTGTGACTTGTACCTGTTGAACTGATCTGAACAGAGAGAGTGAAGATTGTGTCGTTCTCTACAGGTTGAGGGATTGTGGAGTCACAGATGAAGGTTGTGCTGCTCTGGCCTCAGCTCTGAGATCAAACCCCTCACACCTGAGACAACTCGATCTGACTAGGAATAAACTAGGAGATTCAGTGAATCTGCTCTCTGCTGTACTTGAGGATCCTCACTGTAAACTGGAGATACTGAAGTAAGATCATCTCTCTGATAGTATCATGTGTCTTCGTCCTTAATATGATGAATCCTTTGATCCTTATGCTTTTAAAATTTTTGTAAAATATTCTGTAAACAAAATGTCTCAAATATGACCGGTGTACACAAATGATTATATAGAAAATGTCCTATTTTCATTAAAAAAACTTTTGACTGCACATCTATGATGTGTAAGAGAATAAAATAAGATAAATAAATCAGAGTAAAATAACATTGCTTTATTGCATTATGTTATAATATATAACCATATAATAATATTGTGTGAAATCTGTTATGATCACTGCCTAATCATGTGCTGAAAACAAGAGTAGGTTATGTTCAGAGAGTAAATTGCTATGGCTACTTACACACCCTGAAAGTTACCTCTGTTTTTGGAACTGAAAGTTTAGGTTATTTTTGCAGCACTGCTTTGTGTATATGGGGTTACTGGGGTAACTGGGCTCAAGTCAGATAATAAGGTACCTAGAATTATTCACTGTATGCCCATGATAGTACATGTGAAGTGATAGTACAGTACATGTTCATTAATGCAATATACTATATACTGAATATACTGAATACCAGCATATCTACTCTAAACACAACTTTTTTCATCATTAGTGAAAGACATGAGTTGTGCAACCATTTACCAGAGGTTTAGACTTCTTTACCTGCCCTTCTCATTTTTGTACTTGTTCTGAAATTGAAATAAATAGGTTTTATTAAAGTTGAATTTGTTTGATCCTTCACCACAACATCAATGGATCACACAATAATTAACAAACATAACAAACAGATAGTCTTTCCTCTGTGCCTCCCTTTTTTAAAAATTCTAATGTAAATAGGGATTTTTGAAGCACAGGCTTTTGAATTTCTTTATTATTTTCATGACTGTGATAAATCTCCAATGGAAATGTAGACATATTTAATAGTGTGTGTAGAATTGTGACTTGTACCTGTTGATCTGATCTAAACAGAGAGAGTGAAGAGTGTATCGTTCTCTGCAGGTTGATTGATTGTGGAGTCACAGATGAAGGTTGTGCTGCTCTGGCCTCAGCTCTGAGATCAAACCCCTCACACCTGAGACAACTGAATCTGTCTTGGAATGTACTAGGAAATTCGGGAGTCAAGATGCTGTCTGATGTACTACAGAGTCCACACTGTAAATTGGAGATACTGACGTAAGATCATATAACTCTCACACATGATGTTTTACTCACCGGCTGCGGTTCCAACGCACGACCGTGAACCTTTATCACTGGGACTGCTCCATCCTTAAGCATTAGACGATCTGCAAATCTGCGTCGAACTGGGCCTTGTTTATAAAACAATCATCGCCGAAATGCAGGGAACAAACAAAAACACTTGTGCAACTCCGTTGCTGCTCCGGAAAAACAAACTCCATCCACTGGTCCCTTAACGCTAGGTTCTTTGGGAAGCTGTACAGGGTTGTCTTGCCCTGGCAACCAAAAACAAACTTCTTTGGTGACATTGTTTATTTCTTGAAGTCCTGTGACCTGTGCAGCACGACTTCCCTAAAGCCGAGCAAAGCGCTTTGAAGGGCATGCTGCTTTCACTCTGGTCGACGGGTGCACGCGTGCCCTCCCGGGAGAAGTGCCCGTACGGCCCGTATAAGGAAATTCCACCCTTATTGACGTCAAGCAGATCAATACTCAATAAAAAACTTTCCGAAACTTGTGAGAAACCGGAAGCAGTATTTTTGGCACAAACTTCCAACTTAATTTTTGAAACTTTGTCCATGTTTAGCATGGGAATCCAAGTCTTTAACAGTGTAAAAAACTCAGTATGCATGAAATAGCATTTCACCCCCTTCACCTTTAAAACAATTACTCCTTACATACATTATTAATTTACATCTAAATAACAGTATAATTCTATGTAGTGAATAATGTCATTATTTAAAACAGATTTTGCATAAGGCAGACATTTTACATAAAAATACAGGCAGTAAAATAAATATTATTCATCTTTCTTGAATTAAACTTTAGATGTTTTATCATCATGCTTGTGTTCTGTGACATTTTGGATCGCAGTCCAGTGATTCATCAAACATTGATTTGTGCTTTAAATTTGTACTTTCTCTGTAATAATAGATTCACTGCTAAACTGATCTGATCTGAACTGAGAGAGTGAAGAGTGTGTCATTGTTCTCTACAGGTTGAGTGATTGTGGAATCACAGATGAAGGTTGTGCTGCTCTGGCTTCAGCTCTGAGTTTAAACCCCTCACACCTGACACAAATGGATCTGACTGTGAATAAACTAGGAGATTCAGTGAACCTGCTCTCTGCTGTACTGCAGGATCCTCACTGTAAACTGGAGATACTGAAGTAAGATCATCTCTCTGATAGTAACATGTGTCTTTGTCCTCATTAAGACGTCCTTTAATGTATATTTTAAGACTAAAATCAGCTTGTAAAATAAATGCTCAGTAACACACTGAATCACAGCACAAATGACTGAAGTTGAAGTAATTTCATTCATCTTCATCTCCATCGCATCACATGACCTGCTGCTTCTGACCCAACAGGTCAGCTTCTGATCGTGCTTCAGTTGCTTCTGGTAATTTGATTAATACTTCCTCAACTTCTCGCCCTCTCTTTTAAGGGTTAATTCATCTTATTTTTGTAAGTTTGCTGTTAATATTTCTCCTTGTTTCCTCGCGGGAATAAATGTGTCTCCTTGATAAACAAGTAAACTAAGTTTTGAAAAGAACCCTTATAAAAACTGTTTGGTGTGGTGGAAATGACACCACAACTGTGGTGCAGCTGTAATTCTTTAAAATAAAAATTGATTAAAATGATTTATAATAAATAGGTTTATTTCACTCATTGTTTAGATGATCATACACCGATCAGGCATAACATTATGACCACTGACAGGTGAAGTGAATAAAAAGTTGATGTGTTAGAAGCAGGAAAAATGGGCAATCATAAGGATTTGAGCGAGTTTGACAAGGGCGGGGACCAACACAATATTAGGAAGGTGGTCATAATGTTATGCCTGATCGGTGTATATTCCCAGGGTGGCTGCAGATCCTTAAAAAGTCTTAAATAAAGTTTTCGTAATAAAAGGCCTTAAAAACTATGAAATGTCTTAAATTCAGATTCGATTCACATTACTGCTAAAGTTTCTCCAGTCTGACGGACGCAATATCCATTTACAATCATTGGAGAGACCAGTGTTACAGACCACGGTAGTTACTGCGGCAGACCGCAGTAGACCACGTCATCAGAGAGAACTGAAGTAGCAGAATACAGGTCGAACTACAGCTAGATCACCAGCCTCTTAGCTAGTTTAAAACGGGCAATTGCAAGTTTACTGAAAAATGGCTCGAGAACTATGAGTTCTCGTGGTGGTTGGAGACGGTGCTTGCAAATGTCTGAGGCAAATTGCGCCTTATGTCGGAGATGTTTTAAACTTTGTAGTGTACAATGGGCATCATCAGGATGGTGGAATCACACATGCAGAGTGTTTTTTTTTTTTTTTGAAGGGGCAAGTGAAAGACAATTTTAAATATGCGATTTTCTCAGCTTTTTGTTCAAAATGTTTAAAAGCAGAGGCTCTTTTCTTTCTTTTGATATATTGCATGTTCAGATATTCATACAACAAAATATTCTGGGGGCCATTAAAGTTTTGTGAAAAAATTATCAAAAATGCTGCCGGTGGCTGGCAACTTTTTTAGAAAACGCTGGCAGGGAAAATATTTAAACAGAAACTTTATTTTCAAACTTTATTTTCAGTTACATTTATGCATTTGGCAGTCACTTTTATCTAAAGCAACTTACATTGTATTCAAGGTACACTGTTTATGCATGACCTTGACATTTCTAGCATCATCTACTGTTTGAGCTACAGGAATGCATTATTTCACACACCAATGTTTCTTTATGAATCCTGTTGATCTGATGTTTGTTCTCTATAAGGTTGAATTATTGTGGTGTCACAGATGAAGGTTGTGCTGCTCTGGCGTCAGCTCTGAGGTCAAACCCGAGACAACTGAATCTGTCTGGGAATAAACTAGGAGTTTCTGGTTTGACGCTGCTCTGTGCTGGACTGGAGGATCCTCACTGTAAACTGGAGAAACTGGAGTAAGATCATCTCTCTGATAGTCAGATATATATTTATCCTTAGTAAACATATTCTTTATTAGTAATGTAATCTTTTTTTTTTTTTTTTACTTTTTAATTCACTGATCACCAACTCTACCTGTTAAACTGTTAAGTCCAAACAAACCATCACACTACATCTACATGACACAAATATGTGAAAATATCAAATTTAATAACATATTTATTAATAGATAAAAAATATACAGTTTGACCAGGAAAACCGAAACAAGTAGTGAGTAAATCAAGTTTTATGTGTGATTCATAGACAATCATTTAATCAATAAATTGCAAGTTATATTTCAGCCTAAAAACATTTTATATTAAAACAACATTGTTTTTGAACTTTCACCTCAAGTAAAAGTAAAACTGGCATAAACACAGACCTTTATAAAATAGCGTAGCGTGAAAGTATGTGGCAATTCTTGTCACTACATTCAAAGCACATTACACATTTTTACAATCTTTAATAAACTGGTCATTTTACACACTGTTTACACTGCGTCATTGTTCTCTACAGGTTGTATGATTGTGGAGTCACAGATGAAGGTTGTGCTGCTCTGGCTTCAGCTCTGAGATCAAACCCCTCACACCTGAGAGAACTGAATCTGACTGGGAATAATCTAGGAGATTCTGGTTTGATGCTGCTCTGTGCTGGACTGGAGGATCCTCACTGTAAACTGGAAAAACTAGAGTAAGATCATCTATCTGATAATCACACATATTTTTATCCTTAGTAGACATATTCTTTATTAGAAATGTAAAAGTTCCCATTTGAAGTGGAACTTTGATGCTGCGTCATGGAGTTGATGTTATGGGGAACGCCATCACTGGGGAATGGCATCATAGTTGATGCTATGAGGAACGTGGGAACGCCACGTGACTGGTGTCTGAAGCATGTGTAACCAATATTCATTGGCCAACAACAGTCCATGATGTCACAAGCGGAGCGCCCGTGAGTACAAAAGGGTACCCCCAATGTCATCAGCTTTTTTTGTCTTTAGAAGCCGTTTGATTGTAGCGCGTAATAATGAAGACGAGAACTCATACAGACATGACAGAAACGACTAAACAGAACAGAACACAATTGTGACACAAAGCAAGGCAAACTGCACCATATATGTGTTGTACAACGCATTTTGTGAACCAAAGGCTGTTCTTTGAAGTCCTGCAAACCTAACGTCCTCCATTACCTAGCGTACACTGAGTTCGAATGAAAGTAAAAGGCATTTTAACAGAAGACTAAAAATGTATTTTGTGCAAAATTTTGTACGGATTTCTCCAACCACCTGCACGTGAAAAATCGATGGTTCTGCACAAATCGCCTAGTGCCAGGCTGTGTGACATTTAGCATAGGCACTATTCATTTTGTACCTACAATATTTACTGATTACTGATTACATTTACTGATTGGCTTCATCACGCTGTCTCCTCTCCACCAATCAGCTGGTGTGTGGTTGGCGTTCTGGCGCAATATGGCTGCCGTCGCATCATCCAGGTGGATGCTGCACATTGGTGGTGACTGAGGAGATTCCCCCCTTCTATATGTAAAGCACTTTGAGTACCCATAAAAGCGCTATATAAATGTAAGGAATTATTATTATTATTAATATTCTAAGATTAAAGTAAACTTTATAGTTACCTATGCAATGTGTAGAATATGATATCAATAAAACACGTTGTCAAATTAGGCTATTAAGAATTATTGCCGCTTCTATAGACATGAGTGTATACTTTGCAAACTATGATAATTTTTTGCTAGTACTTATCTGTAATTAAATATCAGACAGAACCATAAAATAAACAACATATGTTTGAAAACACTGAACAGTTGTGATATATGAGTGCTGCCACTGAGCACGTCTGTCTCTGGTTCAGCGCCAGCCAAAGTGCAAATGCAGATTTGAATTTAGCAGTTGATGACGTGACACACTGAACGTTCTAATCACACCGGTGTGATTGTATGCTTCAAAAGCTTAATTATCAAATCACAGTTTTCTGGAAGTTGCATTCAAATCCATTTAGCTCAAAAGTCTGAGGGGGCACAAGGTTTGAATGCGCATGATGATGCGACGTCATCTGTTAAGACGGTTGTGGAGAATTTCAGGGAGGTGAGGGCACAATCAAAGGCATTCAGGAGGTATATCCCATGCCGATCCAATTCTCCCTCCAGGACTTAAAACACTTCTGGCCAGTTGAGAGACAGCTGGAGACAGGACCAGAAAGCAAGTAGTAGGGGACAGAGGAGGCGTATGACAGGAGACACGAATTCAGAGATACAAAAATCAGTCAGAAAAAAAGTAAAGAATCTCGCAAGAGGATGGTGCTGAGGCACAAGAGGTTGTTAAGCAATTACATCAGCTGGACTAATGTACAGTGCCTATAGAAAGTCATCATACCCTGTGAAAATCTTCACCTTTTGTCACATTACACCCTGGAAAATAAAATAAATTAAGTCTAACTTTTTTTAGCCTTATGTACACATTATAACCCTCATCATCAAAGTGAAATTAACATTTTAAAACGTTCTGGAGGATTATTAAAAAATAAAAAAACAGAACAACAGGGTTGGAAAAGTCATCAGTCCCCCGATTTAATACTTCGTAGAGCCACCTTTTGCTTTAATTACAGCATTCAACTTTTTGGATATGTCTTTACTAGCTTTGCACTCTTAGATTGGGGAATATTTGCCCATTCTTCTTTGCAGACTTGCTCAAGTTCAGTCAAATTCCATGGTGAGTGGATTCCTCACATTACTGCAATCTAAACTGGTCATTTTACATTGTTTACACAGCTTCATTGTTCTCTACAGGTTGAGTGATTGTGGAATTTCAGATAAAGGTTGTGCTGCTCTGGCTTCAGCTCTGAGATCAAACCCATCACAACTGAGAGAATTGGATCTGTCTAGGAACAAACTAGGAGATTTGGACGTGAAGCTTCTCTCTGATCTAAAAAATGATCCACATTATAAACTGGAGACATTATATTGCTTTTGTAAGTATATATTTATATCTTTTTTTTTCATTTAAAGTTCATATAATTTACATCTATATTAGAAATGAGTGGAAGTTGGTCTGGTGTTTTTAAATTGTGTAAAAGCCCTCCTATGTGTGTAATTGGAGATTAATAATATAAATGTAATCATTTGATTTGACATATCTATAAATCTATAAATATATTTTTATCTTTTACATTGTCTCTGTGTTACAAAAAGAGAGTTGTTTAATATGTACTATTATTAATCTATCAGCAATAGAGACCATGTTTGAGTTTATTTCCATTCTTATTCATTTCACATTTATTTGCACACCACTCATCAGGGGGAGTCCATCCTCTGGCAAAAAGTAATGTCCATATACAGCTCTAAATATACAGCTCTAAGGTAATGAAAGTCATGCTCCCGGTTTCACAGATAAGGTTTAAGATAATCCCAGACTAAAATGCATGTTTGAGCTCTTTTAACAGAAATCAACTTGCACATATCTTAAAACATGTCAGTGCCATAATGTTTTTTTCTCAAGATGCATTCCAGTAATGTTTTTTAAGGGCACAAAGCTTCTTAAATGCCCTAATTGAACTAAGTAAGGCCTAATCCTGGCTTAGTCTAAGCCCTGTCTGTAAAACCAGGCCATGGTTAGTTAAAAGCTAGTCTAGGGCCTAAGTAACAATATTTTATAATCGTTACAAAACTTAAAAGGTAGCCAATGTAAACTTGGGATAATATGATCACATTTTCTTGAACTGGTAAGAAATCTAGCAGCTGCATTTCAACTGTAGCTTGTTTACTGAAAATGCAGTAGTTCATTAAACTTATCTATGCTTATGCTGACGAGCGTAACTGGTGTGCAATGTCGTCAGACGTAGCGTAAGCATTTTGAACTGCGAGAGGCGCAGGCACTACACTTTTTCTGTAAATTGAATACGGAAGGCGATTCACCGGAAGCTAGATAATTTACTTTCTAAAGCTTTAAATATGGATATAAACGCATCGCTTCGCTTCAGAAGGCCTTTAATATCTGCCAGCTTCTATGGTCTCAGGATGTGACGAAAAGAAGGAGTTTATAATATTGAGAACACACTCTCCTGCTACAGGGAGCAACCCTTAGTTTAGTGGGTATGGGATCTAGTATACATGTGGTTGGGTTTAATGCAGTAATACGTTTATTTAGCTCATCCTGTATCAGTAAATGAATGCAATTGTTCTCGGGAGATGATAATTGACCCTGAAACCTATGATGATGTCAGAAGTTGTACGTTTACAATTGTATTTCTAGTTGTTTAACCATATAAATTATTCAGCTTTCCGGAAAAAAAGAATATACAAAAACTTTCAGTATACAAAAACAGACTTTTGAAAGTTGTGGGTTGTGATGCAATCTATACAGTGCTTGCCGTTGTAAAGACTGTAAGTCTATCCCTCACAGCCTCAATTTTATCTGCATTAATTAGATATTGCGTCTAACCTGACTAAGGGATATTGTATGAAACGGCTTCACAACCACACAGTATCATTATTTCTGTGTTTCAATAATTCAAATTATGACAGAAGTACTGGGATAAAAGTTTATAGGTCTGCACTTTGTGATGGTCCACTTTAGACATTCTACTAACTACATGTCACATTTGCAGCTACATGTCTAACTCTCATTAGAATATTAGTAGACTGTTAGGTGTTAGGGTAAGTAAAATAAATTGACTGGTAGTTGCAAAGTTACTTATAGTCAGTAGAATATCTGTTGAGGAACATCAAAATAATGTGTTTATAGTTCGGATATAAACACTGATGACTATGGTAGCAATCATAAATCACCTTATTTCACAAAAAGTTACTTGAAAGTTACTTGATGCTTCAAATAAATAGAGTAGGTGGTGACAAGTGACTATTAAAACATATATTTGTCAGTGAATCACTATCCCCTTTCACACAGCAATCTCTTACCATAAAATTACCAGAATGACTTTACTAGTAAATACACAAATTTGCTGTTCACACAAGCAACAGTGTTCTGGCTTTTTACTGTTAAGAGACTATTCACACATCTCCATAAGAAGTTTATTATTGGCCCAAAGCAGACATCTTACATCAGTGTGTACAGACCTTGTATGTGCTCATACCGATAATCTTCACACACATCAAACAGGTCTCATACTGGTAAACTGCCAGAACCGATTTACTGTTACTTTTGAAAAGGTCCTGTTCACACATGATCTTTTAAATGGTAATTTACAGGTAATTTACCAGTAAAGTTGAAGTGAAGTCTTTATGAGCAAGTTATTGAATTATTCATTCAAATCGATAAAAAAAAAAATTGATTAAATTTTTTTTTAACAAACTACAGCAATTAACATTTTGTCATCCTCTAGTAACATTATATTTTGATTAGTTGTCTATTGAGAATTGTAGGAGAATCGAGAACACAATTTTAAACCCAAACGATTTTTCTGATCTACATGTGCCTTTTTAAGACGTTTGAAGGCCAAAAAAAATTATAATAAATAGCTTTCAAAACCATGTCAGTGGGCAGTAGATTATTTGTCAATACCCCCCTAAAGCCTGGCTTTGACTGTAGTCTTTTTTAATTTTCGTTTGTGTCCGTGAAGAAAATAAACATAGAGTCAACTGATATTTAGCATATATGTTTTATTAATAATTTTCTTAGACAAGTTAAATTCATTCACAATATGTCTGCCTGTGTTTTTTTCTGAAATGGATCTCCTGATGTGATGTGACAGCAGTAATGTCTCATACTCAGTAAATGACTGCCCATGTGTTTTATTGTAGGACTCTCAATATTAAGACGTCAGTCCAGTTTCCTCAGGATCAGCTGATGGTGAATAAGGAGCCGCTTCAGAGATGCCACAGTGATCACACTGTCATGTGTGACTTCACAGCAGTTTCTTGTATGTATCTTTTTGTGGGTCTGTTCTTTTGAATTACAGATGTCATCAGATTTCCACAGTGATCTAAAAGAGTTGAGCTCACTGATAAATAATGTAAGATTCTTCTATTTGTGATGACCCATATGAAAACGAGTGCTGAAAATTGCTTTGATATTGATTAGTTATTGCGGTGCTTGATTACAATGTTGATGGTGTAACATCCAATATGGTGTAACATGACAAAATTAGTGCATTTTATTCAACAAGATATAGACGGTGTATATAAGTAATTTATTATGTATAAATTTAGTAAAAAAGTGACAAACTTTAGATATTTAAAAGTCTGATTACAGAAGTGATGTGTGTGGTATCTGTGTTTCCAGCAAAAGATGATGCAAATTATTTCATCAAACATAAATTTCTGTTTTCTATTTTTTTATTTATTTAATGTTTTATATGATGACCTATGGTCCGTGTAAGTTGTGTTCATTCGTTTTTCGATTTAATATTGAAAGTTAAAAAAATGAGAAAGCAGCTCATTTATTTGTTTTTTCAAAAAAATTAAAAACGAGAATTCGGCTTGATTTTATATTTTTAGGTTCACGGATTGAAAATGGATAAATGGCTTAAATATTTAATTTCCACGTGTGGCAAATCTCTGTGGCAAAGCTGCGTGACCCACTGGACAGCACGCAGATGCAGTTACATTGTAGCGAAGCGCATCAGTATCGATTTAAGTGTAAATATGCAGCAGGCATAACTTTTATTTTAGACGGCACACTGAGTTTTGAACAAGGGATGACTCTGAAATCAAATTAATTAATGCTATTGCAAAATAAAGCAGCAGAACCGTTGCACGGCTGACTCACTGGACAGTGCTGCCACTTACTGGGGGTCCTACTCTCATAATATAAGTATCGTTTCATTTTGTCATTAATTTCATATTTCAAAAGGCTATTCAAAATATTATATTTAAAACTTTAACACTATGTAATTGTAATTACTGTGTAAATCCTCCGAGCAGCATTAAACAGTTTGTAATGGGTCTACATGCCACTTCAGAATTCAGATGCATCTTCTTTGGTTGATACTGATTTAATTTGATTGGTAACAGCCTATTGTCTTATTATTCTAATTAAATTTGTCGATTAAATTTAATATTTTTTCATAAAAGATGCAAATATATTTAAAAAAAGATTAGAATAATTATATTATAAGCTATGAAAAAACAAACAAACAAACAACAACAAAAAAAAAACTAAAAACTAATAGAACAACAACTAAAATAAATGTGCTGTGATAGTAAACTGACATTGATACTAAATCATGTAATTTAAATCTTTTCATATCTATCATATTTCAGCTTCATCCCTTGTTCAAAATTCAGTGTGCGGTCTAAAATAATAGAAATGACTGCTGCATATTTACACTATGTGAGAGATTATTTGTCATAAACACTTTAAGAATCCATCCAGCAGCGGAGGACTGTTATTCTGCACGGAAATGTGGAAGAACTGAAAGCGGCAAGGGTTGATCATTGGTTGACCAATCAGCGGAAAGGGGCGTTTCCTGCCCGCCCACACGTGGAAATTGAATATTCAATCCTTTTATCCATTTTCTATCCGTGAACCTAAAAATATAAAATCAAGCCGAATTCTCGTTTTTTTTTTTTTTTGAGGAAAAAACTAATAAATGAGCCGTTTTCTCATTTTTCAACTTTCAATATTAAATCGAAAAACGAATTAACACAACGTACACGGACCACCTATTACATTTTATCCTTAAATCTCATTATTTTACTTGTTTTACTCAGAACACAGCTTATCACTGTGACGAGGGCGAGGCTGAGAGCAATGGGAGCAGAGCGAGGCCGGTGGAGCCACTGTTAATGAGCAACACCTGCGAGTTGCACCAGTCTCGAGTCCCACGGAAGAGCTCCGAAAGGATGAAAGGGGGAGTGACGACAGTGAAGGATGAGACAGGACCAGGCCTTGGACTTTATGTTGTTGGTTTATTTTGTTTACGTTATATACAGCAGTTATCCATGAATGGATGATTACTTTTGTTTTGTTGTCTGTTTATTTTGTCAGTAAACTTTGAACGTTTGCCGGTTCCCGCCTCCTTCTTCCCTGAGACTTAATAATAATAATAATAATAATTTGTTACATTTATATAACGCTTTTCTAGGCACTCAAAGCGCTTTACATGGAAGGGGGAAATCTTCTCAACCACCACCAATGTGCAGCATCCACCTGGATGATGCGACAGCAGCCATATTGCGCCAGAACGCCAACCACACACCAGCTGATTGGTGGAGAGGAGACCGAGTGATGAAGCCAATCATATATATATATATATGGGGATGATTAGGAGGCCATGATGGACAGGGGCCAATGGGCAGATTTAGCCACAATGCCGGGGTTACACCCCTACTCTTTATCAAAGGACATCCTGGGATTTTTAATGACCACAGAGAGTCAGGACCTCGGTTTAACGTCTCATCCGAAGGACGGTGCTTGTTACAGTATAGTGTCCCCATCACTATACTGGGGTGTTAGGACCCACACAGACCACAGGGTGAGCACCCCCTGCTGGCCTCAATAACACCTCTACCAGCAGCAACCTAGTTTTCCCAGGAGGTCTCCCATCCAGGTACTAACCAGGCTCAGCCCTGCTTAGCTTCAGTGGGAAACCAGTCTTAGGCTACAGGGTGATATGGCTGCTGACTTGAATTGTGTTACAATCACTAATTGCTACAAAGGCCATTAGAAATGTGGCTTGTGATTAATTATGTTATTGAGGGAGTAACTCGTTAGATTTTTGACCCTCATAGACAATGAAGAAAACCAAAAAGGATATGTCACTTAATGACAAAGGACTGATATAATTTAGATTGTATATGTGTGAAAACCCTCAATGCAGTCAATTAGGTCATACAACAAGGTTGTAATTTTTAGCACAGGCCTATAAGAACTGTTAATGTTCAGACTCAACAACGTAGGCTATGAGGGATGAAAAATTACATTTCAAAAGTATTGTGTTTCCCTGAGAAACTGCATTCCCTTACAAAAGCACTGAAATGTAGTTTTTCCTCCCACCTCATATTATTTCCATTACAAACATTTTGCCAGCGGACGCAAAGGTTCTCAGTGAATGCAAAATTTTAAGTATTTTTTTTCTTACCATCACTATATCCCATTGGAGGAATGGAAAAGTTAGTTTTATGTTTGAAGCTCACTGAATATTTGCCTATGGTGTGTAAGGGTATGGAGGACGAAACCTGCAAAAACAATAAATAAATATGCAAATAAATAAATCAACAAAATATAAATAAATGTGCAGATAAATGCGTACATAAATACATAAATCCACATGTTCCTGCATAAATAAATATATAAATAAATAAATGTGCGTGAAGATAATAAATAATAAAATCATTTGTAAATTTTTTTTTAAAGGAAATGCTAAACTGAAAGTTGTCCTTTTTTCTCCTTTAAACCATTTATTCATTTTTGAATGTAGCTCAGTATTTATAACATGCTCATGAGAAGGGCGTCAACAGCTATCAGCCAATAGTGGCATACCATAGACCCTTTTCACATTTCCGGGTTTCTCAAAGCGGAAGTCGTCATAGTTGAGTTAACTATTATAGCGGTGAATGAGAGAATACATTAAATATATTTTTTGTGTCCCCATTTGCTCAAATAGCAAAAGAAAAACTCCACAATAGTGATTTCACAACTTTCAAAAAGAGAGAAAAAATAGAGGGAGATTGATAACGGCAGTGAAAAGAGAAAAATATGTTATTTTTACCATCACTCCCATAGACGCTGTATTAGAAACACCCTCACAGCAGGTTGTTTTTTGTAATTTGATGCAAAAGTAATATAATACGAACTATTAGTGTTATAAATGTATATACAATTTTCTAAAAATGAAAACACAAAAGACGTTTCAGGATTTGCGATATTGATGACCGTTAAAACGCGCCATCACAGTCTGTGAAAACGGTCCATTAGCATGTTGCGCCAAGGAAAAATAATTAACGTTACGGATCTACATTCAAAAATGCTTAAACGGTTAAACGGAAAAAAAGTTAACTTTCAGTTTAGCATTTACTTAAAAAAAAAAATTATTTTCCCCAACATAATTAATTATTAATATATTTATTTATGCAGCAATATGTGTATTTATGTATTTATTTGTGTATAATTTTGTGGATTTATTTGTTTGTTTGTTTATTTATTTGCATATTTATTTATTGTTTTGCAGGTTTCATCCTCCATACGCGCGCGCCGCTAACGTTACATACACTCACCTAAAGGATTATTAGGAACACCATACTAATACTGTGTTTGACCCCCTTTCGCCTTCAGAACTGCCTTAATTCTACGTGGCATTGATTCAACAAGGTGCTGAAAGCATTCTTTAGAAATGTTGGCCCATATTGATAGGATAGCATCTTGCAGTTGATGGAGATTTGTGGGATGCACATCCAGGGCACGAAGCTCCCGTTCCACCACATCCCAAAGATGCTCTATTGGGTTGAGATCTGGTGACTGTGGGGGCCATTTTAGTACAGTGAACTCATTGTCATGTTCAAGAAACCAATTTGAAATGATTGGAGCTTTGTGACATGGTGCATTATCCTGCTGGAAGTAGCCATCAGAGGATGGGTACATGGTGGTCATAAAGGGATGGACATGGTCAGAAACAATGCTCAGGTAGGCCGTGGCATTTAAACGATGCCCAATTGGCACTAAGGGGCCTAAAGTGTGCCAAGAAAACATCCCCCACACCATTACACCACCACCACCAGCCTGCACAGTGGTAACAAGGCATGATGGATCCATGTTCTCATTCTGTTTACGCCAAATTCTGACTCTACCATCTGAATGTCTCAACAGAAATCGAGACTCATCAGACCAGGCAACATTTTTCCAGTCTTCAACTGTCCAATTTTGGTGACCTTGTGCAAATTGTAGCCTCTTTTTCCTATTTGTAGTGGAGATGAGTGGTACCCGGTGGGGTCCTCTGCTGTTGTAGCCCATCCGCCTCAAGGTTGTGCGTGTTGTGGCTTCACAAATGCTTTGCTGCATACCTCGGTTGTAACGAGTGGTTATTTCAGTCAAAGTTGCTCTTCTATCAGCTTGAATCAGTCGGCCCATTCTCCTCTGACCTCTAGCATCAACAAGGCATTTTCGCCCACAGGACTGCCGCATACTGGATGTTTTTCCCTTTTCACACCATTCTTTGTAAACTCTAGAAATGGTTGTGTGTGAAAATCCCAGTAACTGAGCAGATTGTGAAATACTCAGACCCGCCCGTCTGGCACCAACAACCATGCCACGCTCAAAATTGCTTAAATCACCTTTCTTTCCCATTCTGACATTCAGTTTGGAGTTCAGGAGATTGTCTTGACCAGGACCACACCCCTAAATGCATTGAAGCAACTGGCATGTGATTGGTTGATTAGATAATTGCATTAATGAGAAATTGAACAGGTGTTCCTAATAATCCTTTAGGTGAGTGTATATGTACGAGAGCATATATATATATATATAAAACATCGTTATCGCTTTCAAGGTAGTAAGTTACATATTAACTATTCATGTTAAATTGAAGTAATACATGTATGTGCTTTATAACAGGCCCTCAACGGGGGCGGGATTGTTTTGCACAATTTTAAACGTCCCCAAAAGTTCCGCATGCAGTCACAAGTAATTTTAACACATATAAAAACTAAATTACGTAGCCTACTCTTGCAACAAATACACTTGAAGAATACACATACTCTCTGCTTGAAATAATTGCACAAACGTAACAAAATATTTGAAATAAATAAGTTGTAATTTATACAGTATAAACTTTTGAAAATGAAAATATTAAATACAATTATAAAATGTTAAAGTATTTGTTAAATAGTTTTATTTATCGTATATTTATGTTGTTTTATTTTCGTAAAGGCATAATTTTGTTATACTATTGTTTTGAACTGCTTGCTATTTCCAGTGGTTACTAGCCAGATTTTTTTTGTTTGTTTGTTTGTTTGTTTTGTTTTGTTTGTTGGAGCAGTAAATTGTATTAACACCAGACCAAAAACCCTAATAATCAAACTAAATCATAATAATTAATTATTAATTTTAATAATAATATAGGGAACCCACAACAATAATAAAAAAAAAAAAATCATTGATCAGGGTTGGAGCTAAACTCTGCAGGACAGTGGCCCTCCAGGACTGGAAGTGCCTACCCCTGTCCTAGTGTATAGACCTATTTTGTGTTTGCAGACAGCGATGACGTTTTTTTGTGGGCAGAAAATAGCGGGCAGTTTTGCCGTAGCAATCTGTGGAAGCCACGGAATAAAAGACTAAAAAAAGTTAATCTCACAATTCTGACTTTTTTAGAGTTTAGAGTTTAACTTTTTTATAGAAAATAGCTGAAACATTTATATTCCACAGCATTTACTCAGAATACACTAAAAACAGCATTTAACAATATTTTCCATCGGTTAGGCTGTCAGTAGATTTTAAGTAGCTAAGCTGTTAATACTGTAAATGACATTAAAGGTGTGAGAGATGTCTGCTGGTTCAGAAAGTTATGGGCCGCTATGCCACGCCCATTTTAGAACTATTTTTTTGTGAACTGCCTATTTTCCCGTGTATTCTATTTCTAAAAACACGGCTCTTCTCTACAGCAGTACATCACGTGACAATATCTTCCGGTTCATGCCTCGGTTCCGTAACGTGACGTCACGGGGCATGTGCCGCTCTTGGTTGGGGCAGCATGGCGGTGCCGTGGAGCCGATGTTGGAGGAGCAGTGCAGGAGCTGCTGTATTACTGGACTGGTGTTGTGGGCTCAGCAGAAGAGCTTTTACTCACGCGGCTTCAGCAAGCAGAAGAACAGCGTCTTCCACCGCGGCGAAACAGGTAACAATCACACTGACGATGATGAAGGTCACCGGTGTGAGCCAATGAATGACAGATGACTGCCTTAGGACACTAGGTTTATGATGAGTGCGAATGACCTGCGCTGTAATGGTGTTAAAAGTCTCAGATCAGATGATTGCAGTCATGTTTGTAAAGGACTGCAGGAGTCTTGCCTTACTCTGTGTTAAAGGTCAAGAACTCTTGCCATGCTAAGATATGAGAGTTGAGACACTCAGTGTTCTCAGTATTGCCTGCCATTGAATGTCACTGGTGCACAGGAAGTCTTGTGTTGTGCATATTTAAGTTGTAATGTTAAGACACACTATATCCTGAGCACAGTTTTGTACTGTTGTTTTGATGGGTACTGCACTACTTTCAGCTTTATATAATCTGGTATTTATGTTTTTCAGGTTTTATTCCGGCAGGGCCCTGTACATAAATTTAACAAACCAATGATCCTTGTAAGGTATGTCGATGTCATGGATTATAAATGTGTACTACTAGTGTACAAATGTGTATAGGTACAGTGGGGCTAGTTGTCACACAGGGAAGGTGTCACATGGACTATATTAAAATAACTGTAAGGGTCAAAGTCTAATTTGCATATTGTTATGAGTATACAGAGTATTACTTATTACACTTCCAGTTAGCCAAAAGAGTTGTGGTGATTTTGTATAAAATTATAGAAACAAAACAATTTGATTACTGAAGATTTAGGTTAGCAGGATATATAATTTTTTCTTTTTTGAAAGACATAAATAGTTTTAGATAAAGTAAAGATTTTTTAAAAGATTTTTTCATGATCATGTTTTCTAAAAAATATTAAGCAGTACAACTGTTTTCAACATTAATAATAAAACATGTTTCAGAGGCGGTATTAACATTACACAGAAGCCGATGGGACATGTCACTATGCGTATTGGCACATTCGGTCTTCATTGGCATGTGCCAGTGGATAGTGTCATGTGTCACTGACATTATCGCGACACACTGACACGACACCTGACTGACACCGAGTCGCGGAACATATCAACGTGTCGTGACACCTCCAGTAGTGACTGACAGATTAATTGAGCATCTCATCTGTGGCCTTAATATTTAAAAAATTTTTTTATCGAATTATATATAATAATGTTGTACACATTAACTCAGTGATGTAATAAATCATATGTTTGACAGCATAAAGCAAACTGTTATTCAAGTGGCACATGACGCAATCCATTGGCACATGACACGTTTAGTGACACATGCCACTATCCACTGGTACATGCCAGTTGGCCTGTGTCACTAAAACTGACATCTCTTTATGTTGTGGCACCTCCAGTTGACACACCTGCAGCTGTCTGCCTGAGTATAATGTAGATTATGTAACATATGCACATAGTTAATTTGTACAAAAATGTATTTTATTTATTGGCTAATTCCATAAAATTATTTTTGAAATAATAAAGCTACCGAGGAAGGTCCTGCACGACCGAAATGCACTGAGCACTTGTATAAATAAAGAAGATTACTAGTAGCTCGGTAGGCCTATGTAATCCTTTTCAGATATGTAGCCTAACAAATGATTTTTAATAATAGATTTTTTTTTTACACTCTTTGGAAGGACATGTCTTTGTAATATTAAAGCCACAAATGAGAATCTTGTGCTGGCCAGTGTTACACTCACTTATACTGACACCTACTGCCGTGTGTCCGTGCAGCATCACGCAAAAATAAAGGTTTACAGTAACGGACGCGACTGTTAATGCGTTATTCGTAATGACCCATGATAGATTTATTTGGTGTCTTTCCTAGAATGGGCAGTTTGTGTCGCATTACAAAACATTCAGTGGCACATGCCAATCAAATACAGACGTGAAAAAATATTTCTGCGTTTAAAATTATTTAAAATTATTCTATTTATTTAGGATTTTGTGTCACAATAACGTCAGCATAGGTGCTCGATTAATCTGTCAGTCACTACTGGAGGCGTCACAACACATGGCGACATGTTCCGCGACTCGGTGTCAGTCAGGTGTCATGTCAGTGTCAGTGTGTCGCGATAATGTCAGAGACACATGACACTATCCACTGGCACATGCCAAGGAAGACCGAATGTGCCAATACGCATAGTGACATGTGCCATTGGCTTCTGTGCGTCAGATGCCATGTCATTTAATGTTAACACTGCTACTGCATGTTTCTTGTGCAGCAAATCGGCATATTAATGTTTTCTGAAGGATCATGTGACACTGAAGTCTGGAGTAATGATGCTGAAAATTCAGCTTTGAATTACATATTGCAATAAAATAAATAACATTCTACTTATATAAAATATATTCAAGTAGAAAAAAGTCAGATACATTGTTATATACATTCAAATAACTTTATATTATTTTATAAAAATTATAAATTATATTTTATTTGATAAAAAAAGAATATGTATGTATATATAGCCCTGATCTCCCTTATTTATAGATTGATTCAAACATGCACGTTGTTTTTTTGTTAATAGCAAAAACATGTATTAATTTATTTTGCATATATTTATTTATTAAATATGTGTTTATGGAATATTTGTTTGTGTCTCAGGCACAGGTATAGATGTCTGTACTCAACACCACAGGTCTGTTGCAGTATACACAGTGATGCAAAGTTAAAAGATCCTTTCTCACTTGCACAAAAGGACTTGCAAGATTTATATGAAGATATAAAAAAGGTACAGCAAGAATATTGCACAGTATTGCATAGCATTGTACCGCTAAACAATGTTTTTCTTGTCCACTGTTGCTTTATGAAGTATTATATTCAGTAATTATTAATGCCCAAACACTTTCCACCACTTCTCTAATAAGAGGTTTTATGCTATTTTATGTCCATTATAAAGCAAAGTACTGAAACTGACCTTCTTAAATTTCTGTTTCAGCAGCTGCTTGTCTCTAAAGCGGAGCTGAAAGCGCTCTGCGATTATTACTTTGATGGGAAGGGAAAAGCCTTTCGACCAATGATTGTGATCTTGATGGCTCGAGCTTGTAACGTCCACAGCAATAAAGAGGGGTGAGAAAGCACTTCAGTGCTGTGTGTGTATTCATAATGTGATGCATCAGTCAGTGTAAATAAGGCACATCTGATGTCCTCAGGGTTTTGCTGCCGGCACAGCGTTCTATTGCTATGATCTCTGAGATGATCCACACTGCCAGCCTGGTGCACGATGATGTTATTGATGACTCGGACACAAGACGTGGGAAAAACACCATTAATAAAGTGTGGGGAGAGAAAAAAGTGAGTAACTTATCCGTTTATAAAACAGATCGGTGGTTTTCAGCTGGTCGCACATTTTGGAGCTTTGTTGATGTCTAATTTGAAATCTGTAGGAAAATTACTTGAGAACTATGGAAGTTTGATTCCGCCAGGCAATACACTTTAAAACAAAATAGCAAGTTTATATCTCACAATTCAGACTTTATAACTGGCAATTGCGAGTTTTACACAATTCTGGGAAATACAGTCGCAATTCTGAGAAATAGTCTCAATTCTAAGAAAGTCGCAATTCTGAGAGGTGCAGCCGCAATTCTGAGACACAGTCGCAATTCTGAGAAGTGTAGTCACAGTTCTGAGAGACGCAGTCAGAGTTCTGAGAGACGCAGTTGCAGTTCTGAGAAGCGCAGTTGCAGTTCTGAGAGACGCAGTTGCAGTTCTGAGAAGCGCAGTTGCAGTTCTGAGAGACGCAGTTGCAGTTCTGAGAAGCGCAGTCGCAGTTCTGAGAGACGCAGTCGCAGTTCTGAGAGACGCAGTCGCAGTTCTGAGAGGCGCGGTCGCAGTTCTGAGAGGTGCTCTCGCAATTCTGTGAGGTGCTCTCGCAATTCTGAGAGGCGCTCTCGCGGTTCTGAGAGGCGTTCTTGCGGTTCTGAGAGGCGCTCTCGCGGTTCTGAGAGGTGCTCTCGCAATTCTGTGAGGTGCTCTCGCAGTCCTGAGAGACGCAGTCGCAGTTCTGAGAGACGCAGTCGCAGTTCTGAGAGACGCAGTCGCAGTTCTGAGAGACGCAGTCGGAATTCTGAGAGACGCAGTCGCAGTTCTGAGAGGTGCTCTCGCAATTCTGTGAGGTGCTCTCGCAATTCTGAGAGGCGCTCTCGCGGTTCTGAGAGGCGCTCTCGCGGTTCTGAGAGGCGCTCTCGCAATTCTGTGAGGTGCTCTCGCAGTTCTGAGAGACGCAGTCGCAGTTCTGAGAGACGCAGTCGCAGTTCTGAGAAGGGCAGTTGCGGTTCTGAGAGACGCAGTTGCGGTTCTGAGAGGCGCAGTCGCGGTTCTGAGAGGCGCAGTCGCGGTTCTGAGAGGCGCAGTCGCGGTTCTGAGAGGCGCAGTCGCGGTTCTGAGAGGCGCAGTCGCGGTTCTGAGAGGCGCATTCGCGGTTCTGAGAGGCGCTCTCGCGGTTCTGAGAGGCGCTCTCGCGGTTCTGAGAGGCGCGCTCGCGGTTCTGAGAGGCGCGCTCGCGGTTCTGAGAGGCGCGCTCGCGGTTCTGAGACTTGCAATTGCAAGTTTATATCCCACAATTCTGACTATATAACTCACAATTGTATTAAATAGAAATAAACAATAATATTTCTCTCTGTAATAACTGTTAGGCTATTCTGGCTGGAGATTTCATTCTGTCTGCAGCGTCCATGGCATTAGCGCGTATTGGGAACAATACAGTAGTTTCTGTGCTGTCACAAGTTATAGAAGACCTTGTACGAGGTAAGTCACTCTAGATTTATTTATTAGACTTGTTTTCTACAGTGGACCTGTTATTTATATTTTTCATTGATGAATTCCAGGTGAATTTATGCAGCTGGGGTCTAAAGAGAATGAAAATGAGAGATTCAAGCACTACCTTGAGAAAACCTTCAAGAAGACTGCAAGTCTTATTGCAAACAGTTGTAAGGCAGTATGTACGTCCCGTCTTAACAATCATAAAATGAAGTTCAGAGCTGAAAGAGAAGTTGAACACCAGCATTATTTCTTTGGAATTCTAGGTGTCAATTTTGGTGAATTCTGATCCTGAGGTGCATGAGATAGCCTATCAATATGGACGAAATGTTGGCATTGCATTCCAGGTAATTTTTTCATTTATTTGTGAATAATTCCTCTTGGATTAAATATTTAATATTGATTGTTAAAAGTTGGATTTATTATTTATGTGTGTGTATATTAGGGGTTGCACAGACTACTTGAATAGTTGACTTGTAAACTTGAATGCTCTGCCATGTCATGTCATTTCAGAGGGAGTTAAAAATATATTTATTTTTTAGCTTTTAATAATATGTTATGTATTTTTAATTGCTTGTATTTGTATTTTTGGTTGTTTTGTTGTTGTTATTCTCATGTACAGCACTTTGGTACCCATTGTGGTTTTTTTAAAGTGCTCTAGAAATAAAGTTGAGTTGAGTCTTAGTAACTAAAACCCACAGCTTCAATATTAGTAATCATTTAATTAGACATTTAATCACATAAATGTCGACTTAAAAAAATCTCGATATTAGATTTTTTTTTGGTATAATATTAGATATTATTTTTGTTACTTAATTTATTTGTGTAATTTACATATGTGATGCACACATTAGCATTACCAACTTTTAGTGAAAAATATACAGAAACAGCATAATAACCCGACTTAAACCAGCTGGTGTTGCACAGTAGCTATATATTAATAGATGCTATTTATACCAAGTTTTCTATAAATAGAAACAAAAAGTGCAAATAGCATTAAATGCTATGTATGGCATCTGTTGTTATTTGCAAGTTAGTTGTAGTGCAGTGGTCTGTGATCACCAAGTTAATAATGGTTCTTTTGTTGCGGTTACAAATGTATGAAGTAATTGTTGTTAATTATTAATTATAACAGAAGCTTCAGCAGTAGAAATGTCTTCTGGTTAGTAATGCATCAGAATGAAATCACGGCACCTGATAGTGGGTGGGATATATTAGGCAGCAAGTGAACATTTTGTCCTCAAAGTTGATGTATTAGAAGCAGGAAAAATGGGCAAGCGTAAGGATTTGAGCGAGTTTTACAAGGGCCAAATTGTGATGGCTAGATGAGTGGGTCAGAGCATCTCTAAAACTGCAGCTCTTGTGGGGTTTTCCCGGTCTGCAGTGGTCAGTATCTATCAAAAGTGGTCCATGAAAGGAACAGTGGTGAATAGGCGACAGGGTCATAGACAGCCACGGCTCATTGATGCACGTGGGGAGCGAAGGCTGGCCCGTGTGGTCCGATCAAACAGACGAGCTACTGTAGCTCAAATTGCTCAAGAAGTTAATGCTGGTTCTGATAGAAAGGTGTCAGAATACACAGTGCATCACAGTTTGTTGTGTATGGGGCTGCATAGCCGCAGACCAGTCAGGGTGCCCATGCTGACCCCTGTCCACCGCTGAAAGCGCCAACAGTGCTGAACAAGTCTTTAGCTAAGTCTAGAGCTATGGCCAAAATTACATTTATTGTTTGAATTTTGTGAAAAAATTTACAGAATTTGAAGGTTGATAAATCGAAAATTGCTATTTCGGCTGAAAATTGTTAACTGCAGTGTGTCATTTCTTTCACTAGCAACACTAAATAGAATTGCTGAAATAAAGATGAATATGTTTCAAACACTTCACCCCAGTCAAAGAGATTACAGTTCTGTTAATGGTACAGAAATTTTACGCTGCAACTTTAAGCAGTAAAAATATAAGCCAAACTTTTAGGTTGTGGCTGCATATTTTACAGACATCTTTGCTGTTATAGCTGACTTCTTATTTACAAATAATTCATTACAGGTTGCATTGGTTTTGTCTTAAATTTTGTCAAGTAAAATAGAACTTGGTTGTCTTTTTCAGCTTGTGGATGACATTCTGGACTTCACGTCGTGTGCAAACCGCCTGGGGAAGCCGTCAGCTGCCGATCTCAAACTGGGTCTGGCCACCGGGCCCGTTCTGTTTGCTTGCCAACAGGTACGACAGCTGAACGCATCTGTGCTCTCACAATATAATGCCACTTCCCTGAAGTACAGAAAGGGGAATCAAGTCTAATGGTTGACTTGGTTTATTAGAGCCATAAATCTAAGTGTTAAACCGCCCTAAAAGTTTCACTCTTCTTTCACTGTTTAGTTTCCTGAGCTGCATGCAATGATAATGAGGCGCTTCAGCTCTGATGGAGATGTGGATCGAGCCTGGCAATATGTCCTGAAGGTGAGGAGGATTTGTGTTGTATACGGATGAATCTCATGAAAACATGTCCAGGGACTGGTTGCATAAACCACTAAGACTAGTCTTACAAGTTAGTCATTTATGTTAATAAAGGCCTTCTGAAGCGAAGCGATGTGTTTTTGTAAGAAAAATATTTAAAACTTTATAAAGTAAATTATCTAGCTTCTGGCGAATCGCCTTCTGTATTCAACTTCTCTCGCAGTACAAAATGCTTAAGCTACGTCTGAAGACATTGCACACCAGTTACGCTCGTCAGACGTAGCGCAAGTATTTTGCTTACGCGGGCGCTACACTTTTTCCATAAGTTGAATATGGAAGGCGATTAATGTAACCATTTTAAAGAAAAAATTATGTTTTGTTATAGCTTTTAAAGCAAGGGCGCCGCCATTTTGCAATACCACAGCATGTGACGTCACGGGGGTGGTTTGCTCCGTTGGCCAGTTAAGTAATACAAGCATTTCTTTACTTTTTTAACACACGCTTTTGAAATGGAGAAAGACGAACTTGAAAGGACAATTTGAGCCCATAATATGTCAAATTGCTTATGCATATCTCTTAAAGATGTCAGAGCGGAAACTATTAACAGCAGGTAAGCTAATTGTATTTGCAGGTGAACATAAAATATGTTACATACCACTACTGGTGATCGAGCCAGTGTAATGCAAATATGTCTGAAAGGTCTGACTTAACAATAAGATGCCACATGGACGATATTGTATGAAGCGTTGATCATGTTACGCCTCGCGTTATAAAAACAATGTTTGGGATACCACAATCAAAACTTTGTGATGTAGACAGTCTGATGTTGGATATTCATCCAAATTATAACACTGTTATATATAGGACACTGTTTCCGCTCTGACATATTTAAGAGAAAGCATTGCCACCTCCAACACGCCCACCTCCCGTCATAGTGTGCTAAATGTACGCACTACGTTGATGCAGGAGTGACCACGCAATACACGGTAGGCTACAGATCAGCCTCCTGACAACAGATAGACTGCTGCTGTACACCATCCACCAGGTAATGTTTCTGACCCGCTCTTCACCCCAAACCAGTGGGTTCATGACTTCTTCCACCCGTAACGGTAGTACTGTTCGGTCCTCTCGCCGTATTGGCTCAAATGCATAAGCATTTTGGCATATTATGGGCTCAACAGTCCTTTCAAGTTTGTCTTTCTCCATTGCAAAACAAGCGTGTGTTAAAAAAATTAAGAAATGCTTATATTACTTCACTGGCCAATGGAGCAAACCCGTGACGTCACATGCTGTGGTATTGCAAGATAGCAGCTCCCTTGCTCCAAAAGCTATAACAAAACATCCTTTTTTCTTTAAGATTGGTTATATAATGTAAATAATGTAAACTTGACTGACTGCTTCACTTCCACTTTAAAATAGTGTTACAAAAAAAAATCTGATCCAGTCAAGTTTCTTGTGATTCATCTAACTAGAACAGTTCCAGAAGCATTACAGAAGTTTCTATAACTAGTTGGTAAAACTCCTCACTCATCAGCTTGTTTTCTGTGTTGTTGCTTTCAGAGTGATGGTGTGGAACAGACTAACTACCTCGCCCAACACTACTCCCAAGAGGCCATTCGGCAGATCAGCCGGCTGCGGCCGTCAACAGAGCGAGACGCGCTGATCCGACTGACCGAACTGGTGCTGCGCAGAGACAAGTGAGGCTGGACGCAGAGCTCCACACTCAGGCAGCTACACCTCTGCAGGGCCCTCCTGACGCCCGGGCTTCAGAGATCAAAGAGTACAATTTACATTGTTGTCACTGTATGCTTTACCGTACTGTAATCGCAGAGCCCTGACCACTGTTAACCTCTGTGTGAGGTGTTTGACAGGTACAGAAGGACAAACTCTGCGAGATCATTGTAATTCCAGGTGTAGCACAGATGGAGGTGCTACTGTCACGTGTGTGGATCCGTAACAGACGCTCACTTAAACATCCGTCCACACTACGAAAGGCCAAACGTCTTTGATTTCACTGTAAGATGTTATTGTTAATGTACTTTTGCATCAAGTGCTCAATAACAACCAAGGCCTTAAACCTCTCTGGCTATTTACTTAAATTAAATAAGGTATTTTTTAAAGTAAACTGCCTGTTTGACTCCTTTTTTTCCTTATTAAAAAAAGTCTCAGTCTCATACTCACCAAGGCAGCATTTTATTTGATCAAAAATACAGTAAAATATTTTTACAATTTAAAATAACGGTTTTCTATTTTAATCCATATACATTTAAATGTCATTCATTCCTGTGATCAAAGCTGAATTTTCAGCATCATTACTCCAGTCTTCAATGTCACATGATCCTTCAGAAATCACTCTGATATGATGATTTGCTGCTCAAGAAACATTTCTGATTATCAATGTTGAAAACAGTGTTTTATAACAACGTAGAAGTCGTTTGCTGTCACTTTTGATAAATGTAATGCATCCTGGCTTGAATAAAAGTAGGCTATTAATATTAATGAAAAAAAAAAATCTTACTGACACCTTTGGAACATGGAATCATGTTTTCAGTACGGGAAAACAATAAAAACAAAAGGTAATTGTTACTTACAATTCTGACTTTTTCTTGCTTTTCATAACTTCTTTTTCTCGATATAAACTGGGAATTGCTATGTTGGAGGGATTTGGTGTGTATGATTTTTTTTAGTCCATATTTCTTATTCAATAGTTCAAAACATATTTGCATACAGTACCACAAGATATTTTCAGATAACTGATAGTCTGATAGTAACCTATAAAAACACTATTAACAAATGAATACTAATGCTAATAATAAACATGTATCAGAAAGTTAGTTTATTAAATATATGGCGTAATTTATAGAAATAAATATTTATGAATAAATATTAAAATATTATAATATAAATATTTTTCTGTACATTGTACTTCAAGTATACATAACAAATCTAGTGAAACATGCACCAAAGAAGCTGCCTGCAAGTAGATGTTTTTTTTTAAATACAAAAGGTCCACTGATAAAAGTATAGAAAAAGTCTAGACTTAAATCTGCCTTTTGAAAAAGAAAATTAAAACAACCTGAGGATGCAGGCTATTGTTGCAAGAAAATGTGCACTGAAATAGTGAATCAGTTGTATTATATACCCATTGTCTTCAGCCATAAATTGTGGAAAATAAGAATTATATATGTTGTTATAACGCTATCCTTTGGCTTAGTGTGTGAGTTTAATCAGTGCAGTGACGGCAGATGAAAATGACCTGATTATATAACACCAGTGCTAATTAATGTGTGTTGTCATTGACAAATAAATACATACACAGTTTATATATATATATATTTTTTTTATTATACATGCATTCATATAAGGCATGTACAAACAATATAAATTTTAAAGATTTGAAATTACACAAAATTTGGTGAATATGATACATAAATAATCAATTTGCTCTATGCTGTCTGGATCCGACTGCTGGTCCTTGACTTTGATTGCCATACGCTGCTTTTTTTGTGGGGGCGACTGATCCACACCTGCACTGTCCTGTTGAAGGAGCACACATAATCATGTAACGCTGACCAGATTTATTGAGTGGTTCTTAAAGAAAATCTAAAGACAAATTGCTTCTACCATTTCAATATGAGGGTATGATTATAGTCCCAGATTAAATTATTAAAGCGTTTAATTTCTAAATCTAAGTAAAACTGAGAGATAGGAGAGTCTCACCAATGCTCTTTTCCGGGTCAGCTGGGTCCTGGGCTGAAGGCTGCTCTGCTTCAGTTGTGAAGTGGTTTTCTGAGGAGCTTGATGGTTGTAGCTCCTCAGTTTGAGATGGTTGTCAATTTCCACACACAGTTTTTGTGGCGGTGCCTGAGACAGACCTACATTGTCCTGTTGAGGGAACAGATACATGTATAACCGTGCAATGCTGGGCAGGTTTAATGAGTACTTTAAATCTAAAGGCGTATCTTTTTAATATAAAAGGATTTTAAATAGAGGACCTAGAAAACATAGTAGCATAGTTAAAGGCAATGTTTACTTTTTTTAATAAATCTTAAAATAAGTAAAAACAAGAGATAGAAGGGACTTACAGAAGCTTCTGTGCTCCATGGACACACCCTCTTCTGGGGAGACCCGGGGGGATGCTGTAGGGAACACGGTGGAACTAGTGCTCTCTGTGGGGTCTTGTCAGGCACAGACACTTCCTGTGGGATATTCAGCTCCCTCTGTTGCTGCTCCCACTTCTCCCTCTGCTGCCTAGGGATCCTGAGGCTTGAGGCAGGTACAAGCATTGGTGCATTTTGCAAACGCTGCCTCAGCAGCTCCTTGCTCAGCTGCTCAGGGTTTTTAAGATATTTCCACTCTGAGATCTTATCAATAACTGGTGTACAGCAGACAGGCTCTATCTTCAGAGAAGGGGCTTGAGGCTTCTGCTGAAGCAGCTCCTGCCTCAGTGGCTCAGGGATCTTAAGTTTTGGCCTATCTGTGATCTTGTCTGGCATGGGTGCTTCATGTGGGGAGCATGCGAGCACCTTTGGGGCAGTCACAGGTGCCCTCAGAGGCTTGTTGGGCATGGGTGTTTCAGCCTTTTGCAGATCCTCAGTCAGATGCTCAGGGACCCTGAGTTTTCCACTTTGTTGGGACCCGACAGCCACAGGTGGTTCCTGGGGGGGCATAGGTGCTCCATGTGGGGAGCATGCAAGCACCTTTGGGGCAGCCACAGGTGCCCTCAGAGACTTGGCAGGCATGAGCATTTCAAAAGAGGCCTTTTGCAGATGCTTAGTAAGATGTTCAGGGATCCTGAGTTTTCCTCTTTGTTTGGACCCGACGGGCACAGGTGGTTCCTGGTGGGGCACAGGTGGTTCCTGGTGGGACCCAGCAGGCACAGGTGCTATCTGTGGCTTATTCTGCCTCCACTTTCTCCTCTGGTCTGTGGTCTTCAGTGTTGCATCTGAGAAACCTGAGTGCTGGGCTTTCTCAGATGCATCACTGAAGACCAGGGGTGCTCCCTGTGTGGATCTGGCAGAAAAAGGTGCTCCGTGCATCGTCTTCTGCCTCCACTGCTTTGTGGTCTTCAGTGTTGCATCTGAGAAGCCTGAGTTCTGGAACTGAGCCTTCTCAGATGCATCACTGAAGACCAGGGATGTGGGGGAGGAAGTTCCTCCTGCCTCCACTGTTCCCAAACACTGGCCTGAGACGAGGTCGCCATACTCATGCTCAGATATGGGGTCTGAAACTTCCATGATTGCCCACCACCGCCCCGCAGCAAGGGCCGTCATGAGCTCATCTGAGTATTCAGTAGATGACTGCTCTGGAATCTCAAAAATGGTGGACATGGTTGACATACTCATACTGATGTTGGATTTGATGGTGAAAGATGATCTAGAAGTGAACAATACTTTTTGCAAACTATAACTGTGAAACACTATGAAAGAAAGAGAAATGGAAGAGATTAATTGAGTAAACATACAGTATACATACAGTATCTGCTATCGGTAGGTCAATGAAACATAAATGATCAACATTTACACAGAAAACTGGTTTGATCATTATTGATTTAAATATCAGCCTCCCATTTCCGCACAAACAGTGTAGCATGGATATTTATCTAAATGTACAGTAAATTGAAAAAATAACATTCCATTGTTCAAGCAGATTCTTCACCGAGTTATGAAAATATTAAAATTCAGATCCCCAAACCCTGTATAAAACGCATACTCACACATTCGCCGACTCGCTACAAAAGCATGAAGCCGCTGCGCTCAACATTATACTCACCGAACGTTCTGAGGAATTCGGCGATCATTGTGACGTTATAATCGACACTCGAGTTTGTGAGTGATGGAAGACCGAGGCTGCATGCAATACAAATACAGAGTGAACAAGCATTTCTCATTCAAGATTGGTCATACAAAATCTAGCGTTGTTTATTATTTATATTATTTTTTTAGCATTTGCAGCTGGTGCTTAAACGGGAGAAAATAAAGCTGCGGATGGGCATACTGTTTAATATTAAACATAACAGACCACTCAACCAAACTTAGTCAACAGATATTAGGCTACAATAAAAGCACATTTCTGAAACAATATAATTAATAAAAAAGCTAATTTTTTACTATGTATAACAAAATAAGCAACATACCAGGTGGGTATACACAAAATCTCTATGAAGTTGTCCTATATGGAGATGCCCTATATATTGACAGTACAACACAAATTGGTTTAATACGGGAGGATTTGGTATAGGCTACGGAACGAGTGGCAACCCTATCTGACAAGACTATTTCAATATGCATTAATGTTGTAGTGTAAATGCTGACTAATAGACCTGCAAAAGCAACATAGACAAGAATAAGAAAAACAAGGTATGTAATGAATTGTTTAATTATGATTAGGCTATTATTAGCGTTTTCCCCCCAAGTTTATTCAATTTATTCGCGTCGTGACCGCATTACCACCTCGGTTGTGCATTATTTTTTTTAATAATTCAACAGCCCGGAGTCAGTTGTTCCGCTTATACTACGGTTACCACACCTCAAAACATTGTTCAGATGATTTATTTCAAGACATTTGTCAGGTTTTGTCCTTAAAACGCTCGTGTGCAGGACTAATTTCTTACGCATCTAAACCCAAGCCTCTGTATGTGAATTATCTCAGTCTGTGCGTCTTTCAACAGTGTTCGGCAGCAGCTTCTGCTAATACGAAACTGTAAGAACGGCGCCTTTATTAGTGAGTAATGTCATGTAGCTTTTCAGTTGCTAAACTATTTTACTGATAAAATCGTCAGAGCAGCGCTGACATCACGTTTCTGCGCGAGTGTGTGTCCGCACTGTGTGTGTGTTTGAGTGGGAGAGAGTGCGAGACAGAGAGTATGTGCTTTCCGTACATAATAAAACATAATTTTGTGGTTATCCTATTGTTTACTATATTTATTAGCTTGGTGAGTGTCCTTGTGGGTTTTGGTTCTTTTGCTGTTGTAGCTGTAAGGACCTTTGCCTTGAAATAACTGAAATCATTTGTCGAAGTGATATGGAACTGTAATGCGGCCAAGACCTGCCTGGAACTACTTTAGCTGTGCGTTTCCCTGAAAATAACTGCACAACAGAACGTTCGCCAACCAATCAGATTCACGCATTCAACCTTTTTTTTGTGGGCGGAGCCTACCTGGTGGTGGCAGAAAATGACAGCCCTGCATTAGCAATCTGTGGAAGCCACGGAATAAAATAATTAAAAAAAAGTTAACTTCGAGTTTACATCTCACAATTCGGACAGTTTTTTCCTCACAAATCCGAGTTTATATCTCACAATTCTTAGAAGGATAAACAGAATTGTGAGATATACTCCATATTCTGTATTTTTTCCTCAGAATTGCGAGTTTTGTATCCCGCAATTCTGACTCCCCCCCCCCCCTCAGAATTGATATAAACACGCAAATGCAAGAAAAAAAGTCAAGAATTGTGAGATAAAAATGTTATAGGCTATGTTTAAAAGTTATCTATGTAAAAAAAAAAAATCTAACCTTTCATTGAAGTAAAATAATTGAAATTGGGGGGGTAAATCACTTTATGAAATAAATGCTTTTCTCCAAAACAAGTTGGCCACAATTATTGGCACCCTTAAATTAAATACTTTTTGCAACCTCCTTTTGCCAAGATAACAGCTCTGAGTCTTCTTCTATAATGCCTGATAAGTGTGGGGAAATCTGACAAGAGATCAGAGATCATTCCTTCATACAGAATCTCTCCAGATCCTTCAGATTCCCAGATCCATGTTAGTGCTTCTTTTCTTCAATTCACCCCACTCATTTTCTATAGGGTTCAAGTCAGGGGACTGGGATGGTCATGGCAGAAGCTTCATTTTGTGTTCAGTGATACATTTGTGTTGATTTTGATGTTGGTTTTAGATCGTTGTCCTGATGGAAGAGGTCGTCAGATTTAGATTTTTTATCTGTTGGTATTTGCTAGAATCCATGATACCATGTATCTGAACAAGATGTCCAGGACCTCCAGCAAAAAAATAGGCCCACAACATTAAAGATCTAGCGGTATTTTTAACCGTGGGCATGGGGTACTTTTTATCCCTGTTTGCCCCAAACCCATCTGGAGGATTTGCTGCCAAAAAGCTCTATTTATAGTTTCATCTGACCACAGAACCAGGGCGCTTTTGAATTTCCAGTCGTATCTGACAACTGAATATGCTGGAGTTTGTTTCTGGATAAGCGAGGAGGATTTTTCTTGAATCCCTCCCAAACAACATGTGGTGATGTAGGGGTTGTTTGATTTTTTTTTGACCCCAAAACTCAACTAATCTCTGCGATTCTCCATCTGTGATCCTTGGAGAGTCTTTGTCCACTCAAACTCTCCTCCTCGCCGTGCATTAAGACAATATAGACACACGTCCTCTTTCAGGCAGATTTGTAACATCTTTAGTTGATTGGAACTTCTTAATTATTGCCCTGATAGTGGAAATGGGAATTTTCAATGCTTTAGTTATTTTCCTACAGCCACTTTCTATTGTGTGAAGCTCAACAATCTTTTTCTGCACATCAGAACTATATTCTTTGGCTTTACTCATTGTGATGAATGATCCAGGGAATTTGGCCTTTGTGTTCCTCATATTTATACTCCTGTGGAACAAGACGTCATAGCTGGACAATTTCATGTTCCTAGTCACTCTGGTGTGCTAAAAAATGTAAATATTAATGGGAATATACTTGAGTCCTTGTCCATACTTGGTCCACTAATTCTGACCATGACTTGCTTCACATACATGTGATTTTTTTTCTCCTTTTTTTTTTTTAATACGTTTGCAAAGATTTTAAACAAACTTCTTTCACGTTGTCATTATGGGGTATTGGTTGTAGAATTGAGGAAAAAAAAAATTAATTTAATCCATTTTGGAATAAGGCAGTAACATAACAAAATAACAAAAAAACTGAAGCGCTGTGAATACTTTCCGGATGCACTGTGTGTATATATATATATATATATATATATATATATATATACATATATATATATATATATATATATATATATATATATACAGGTGCTGGTCATATAATTAGAATATCATCAAAAAGTTGATTTATTTCACTAATTCCATTCAAAAAGTGAAACTTGTATATTATATTCCTTAATTGCACACAGACTGATATATTTCAAATGTTTATTTCTTTTCATTTTGATGATTATAACTGACAACTAAGGAAAATCCCAAATTCAGTATCTCAGTATCTTGAATATTACTTAAGACCAATACAAAGAAAGGATTTTTAGAAATCTTGGCCAACTGAAAAGTATGAACATGAAAAGTATGAGCATGTACAGCACTCAATACTTAGTTGGGGCTCCTTTTGCCTGAATTACTGCAGCAATGCGGCGTGGCATGGAGTCGATCAGTCTGTGGCACTGCTCAGGTGTTATGAGAGTCCAGGTTGCTCTGATAGTGGCCTTCAGCTCTTCTGCATTGTTAGGTCTGGCATATCGCATCTTCCTCTTCACAATACCCCATAGATTTTCTATGGGGTTAAGGTCAGGCGAGTTTGCTGGCCAATTAAGAACAGGGATACCATGGCCCTTAAACCAGGTACTGGTTGCTTTGGCACTGTGTGCAGGTGCCAAGTCCTGTTGGAAAATGAAATCTGCATTTCCATAAAGTTGGTCAGCAGCAGGAAGCATGAAGTGCGCTAAAACTTCCTGGTATACGGCTGCGTTGACCTTGGACCTCAGAAAACACAGTGGACCAACACCAGCAGATGACATGGCACCCCAAACCATCACTGACTGTGGAAACTTTACACTGGACCTCAAGCAACGTGGATTGTGTGCCTCTCCTCTCTTCCTCCAGACTCTGGGACCCTGATTTCCAAAGGAAATGCAAAATTTACTTTCATCAAAGAACATAACTTTGGACCACTCAGCAGCAGTCCAGTCCTTTTTGTCTTTAGCCCAGGCGAGACGCTTCTGACGCTGTCTGTTGTTCAAGAGTGGCTTGACACAAGGAATGCGACAGCTGAAACCCATGTCTTGCATACGTCTGTGCATAGTGGTTCTTGAAGCACTGACTCCAGCTGCAGTCCACTCTTTGTGAATCTCCCCCACATTTTTTAATGGGTTTTGTTTCACAATCCTCTCCAGGGTGCGGTTATCCCTATTGCTTGTACACTTTTTTTCTACCACATCTTTTCCTTCCCTTCGCCTCTCTATTAATGTGCTTGGACACAGAGCTCTGTGAACAGCCAGCCTCTTTTGCAATGACCTTTTGTGTCTTCCCCTCCTTGTGCAAGGTGTCAATGGTCGTCTTTTGGACAACTGTAAAGTCAGCAGTCTTCCCGTGTGGCACCAGGTGTCTTCAATATTGAACCTTTTCACAATATTCTAATTTTCTGAGATGCTGAATTTGGGATTTTCCTTAGTTGTCAGTTATAATCATCAAAATTAAAAGAAATAAACATTTGAAATATATCAGTCTGTGTGTAATGAAGGAATATAATATACAAGTTTCACTTTTTGAATGGAATTAGTGAAATAAATCAACTTTTTGATGATATTCTAATATGACCAGCACCTGTATATATATATATAATTTGTATCACATTAATGAGATTCTTTTCTATTATTATGGTATTGAGTTGGAAAGTTTTGATGTGGAAATGTTCAATGATGAAAGTAGCCTAATGTCATAATGAAAAAAAGTCGTTCCTTAAAATGTTCCTTAAAATAGGCTTCATTTTCTTTAAGCAAAATACAGTATCAGTTTGATTTGTGGTGAAATATATGGAGAAAGCAAAACCTTTTAAAATATGAAAATTTTAAATGTCAATTTTTCTGTTTAGAAATACTTTTTATTAATTTATGTTTCTTAAACTACACTTTAAAACAAATTAAATAAGCTTTTTCAATAGGTTAATTTAAAAAATGATTTATTTCCAGATTTGTTTGAATAAATGGATAACTTTTGAGCCATAGAAACTTGTTTTTGGCATGGAAAATTAAAAAGAAAAAATAATTTTATTCTCTCTGAATTATGAGTTTATATTCTCGCAAATTATATTGAAAAAAAGTCAATAATGTGAGATAAAAAGTTGCAGTTACCTTTATTTTTTTATTCCATGGCAGAAACAAGCGTCCACATTGAACAGTAGTGTATATCCATTTAGTGTTTCTACAATAAAGGTTTGAATAATGATTATATGCTTTCTTGAGGATTAGGAGATCATGTCTTATCCATCTAGAGCAGCAGAATCACCACTGGCTCAAAAATCACAATTTAATGCCTGTCTGGAACATAAATGAGTTAAAGTTTATTGCTATAGCAAATAAAACCGCATTAATCAAAAACCTGCAAATCTCATAAAACATCTCAATCTCATACTGTATATTTAGTTTGACCGCCATTTTTATTTGTTATAAAGACAATGAATAGCTCTATTTTGTAGCTTTTTATGAATATCTGTAATGTATGGTGCATGGCTCTATATCTACAGCCAAAAAAAGGGTAAATGAACAGACTCAGGTTTTACATAGAATGATTTATTATAAAAGACTGTACAATTAAATTTCAATTAACATTATAAATACAAATTCTGTGCTGAGACGAGCTTCAGCACAGATGGAATTCAGTTGGAACACTTCAAATGTTTCAGTATGACAAAAAAAGTCTCAAGGCATTAGCTTTAAACTCCTGAAATGACTGACAGAGGTCAGACGTAGTTTAATGAAATCTCTGTAATCGCTTCAGACAGTACGACTCCTAAAACAGCTCAAAGAATGGGGTGATTAATGCCAGACCTGAGTCGAGTAACTACACCAGTTCAGATCTCAAGACTCTTCATTTCATTGCTCAATGCTGCAAAATTGCTCTCTGTACTGTACAATACAACACGGCAGTTACTTGTTACAGACCATGGCACAAAAGATCCAGCATTGTAAGAATTGTGATTTGTACTGATTAGACCTTTAGATACTTTACAGCTTACATATTAAAGCTATCTACATAGAATTCATGTTTGTTCATTGCAGCAAATACTTTAGTCATTTTGGCATTAACGAACTAAAAATATTAACATGGAGGGAGACGTTGTTGAGTCTTCGTGGAACATGAAAAATGTCTGTGCTTTGCATTCATTAACCAAATTAATAACAACATTTATATCAATGTTTAACTAAAAATTAGAGCATAAACACAAGTAGTCTACAAATGCCTATATTTAAAATAAAGTGTTCTGTAAATAATACAAAGATGGAAGCTGAATGGAATTTAATGTTTAGGTTACATATTAAAATTTTGTATGCATGCTTTACGTTAAGATTTTGATACACTTTGGGGCAATGACATGGTGCTTTAAGATAAAACATTAAAATGAATACGTTTGTAAAATGAGCATCCAAAATGTCCAAACAAATGCTCATGGAGAGAGGAGGTAAAGGAAATCAAATAACAAATAACTGACTTTCAGTTGAAAATGTCAAAAAAAGTGGAGACAATCATCTACTTTACATGTTCACATGTTATTGACTGTTGAAGATAATGTGATTGACATTCACTACGGAAACCCCACAGGCTAACTCTCATTTTATGTACACCGACTTCCTCCGAATAGTTGGTCCATCCCGTTTGCCCACATCCACCCATCACCACAAAGTAAAGTTCATAGATTTTCATGATTGGCCATTTGTCAGGAACAAACACGTATCCTTGTACACGGTTTATACTGTGTTCACGATATCATCGTTTGGGTATATATGATTTTAGTTACGGTCCCTTCAATCGGCATAGTGCATGATCGACTCCACGTAGTTTCCGGGAAACAGACCAGTGACGCCGTTGCAAACTCCCTCGAACCAGCCGTCGTCATTCTTCTTGACGATGTAGATGATGGCTCCTTCCATAAAGCTCAGCTCATCGTCCTTATCCTTGATGTAGTCGTAGATGGCAACCACTGTAAAGATGAACGTTATTAGTTATCATACAACAGTTCTTTCTGGTTCTCGAATCTGATTGGCTGGGAGCCTGTATTAATACTATTATTATGAACAATATATAAAAAAAATGCTAATAGTTACATATGTTAATAAAATAACAATAAAAATAAAATAATGTTACTCTACTACTACTATTCGTTTTACAAAAAAATACATAAATCATTACATGTTGATATCAACACTATAAATGGTTACATAAAATAAACAAAACAATGGTAAAAAAATATTGTTAAATGTTAACACAATAAATAATAAACACAATAATAACAATATAATAATAATAATAATAATAATAATATCAAAATATAAATTACATGCTAAATAAAAAAATATATATTAATAATTATTAAACTAAATAATAATAAAACTATTTATACTAATAAAACAATATAGATTATGTTACATTAATACATTTCAATTTTTTAAATAAAAATAATTGTTAACAAATAAAAATAAACATAAAAAACAATAATAATGAAAAATATAATTAGTTGCATGTTAATGAATAAAATGTTTTAAATATGTGTCAATGTGTATATGTTAATAAAAATAAACAAAATACATGTTAATCAATTTACAATAATATTAATAATAATGAAAAATATAATATAATAGTTACATTACTAAATAAAATTTAATAAATATATGTGTGGGTGTACCTAAATGCTAATAAAGAAAATTACAAAAAAAAATTATGTTAATAAATATAAACAGTAATATATAATTTTATTTTTGTAGAAAAATACATATTCAGTACTGCTGTTTAATACGAGACTATCTGACTAGTCAATTAAATGATAGCTACTGCTGCGAGTCGGCTTTTTCTTTTTTACATATTTAATCTTTTGTTTTATATTTTTACAAAGGCCACATTTAAATTACCATCATGTTAATGTTACAGTTTAAAATTAATATATTATTTTGAAAAGTGTATATATGCAGAGGAAAACAACATTTAATTTTACCTCAGATTAAAATGATTACCGGTTGTGCGGGACAATACGGTATGAAATTTTATATTGTATTAACATTAACTTGTCACGAACAGTTTCTATATCAACATCCCAATGAAGAGAATACGCTTAAATAAATGTATAGGCTAGTTGTCAGTGCACAATGTCAAGCTTTTCCTGCGGTTTTAGACTAGTTGGTTGCAAAATTTAAACATGAATGAATTAGCCGTTGCGCACATCCCTAGTTTTGTTGCAGATTAATAAGGTATATGAAAAACTTCACCTTTCTCAATGTAGGACTTGGGGGCCCATTGAGGGTCTCCGTCTGCATAGGGGTCACTGTACTGCACTACAGCTGCATCTTCATCTTCATAGTCAGCTGGCGGCGGTGGCGGTGGAGGCGGAGCCTCGTCGAACATGGGTATGTCATCTGGTGGAGGGGGAGGCGGTGGAGTCGGGGTATCTGCAACTGCACACCCATCAAACAACACAGTCAGATTAACAGACAATCAAAGGCATTCATAACCACGGGCTCCACGTTTGTGCTGCGCTGGCCATGCGATCCAGGCAGAGATCCATGCACACGTTCTCATGCAGACTGGTTAGTAGACATGCAAATCACATGAACAACGCTCATGTCTGCTGGAGACACTCATGCCGGGCGCTGGATTACATATATCGCACACAGATCTATGGATCTAGGGAGATTACTGTATTTGTATGAAGGAACTCATGAATATGAATACTTACCAGATTTAAATGGAACAGAGAAGTTAAACACAACAGCCAAAAATGGCAATATTATGGAATCATTCCTCATTATACGCAGTATACACTCTATACATTCAAACTAGAACACCACTTAGGGTTGTTTGCCGAATTGTGGAAAATGTGAGGATGAAAAATGTTAAAGAAAAATTCAAATAAGAGTTAAAGTTTTTAATTAAACTAATTAATACATTTTGTATTTCCATTTCAGTTTGCGTTCAAAAGTATGGTTGGAAGGAAATAATGTAATTAATTTGATTAATTCTATTGACAGAAGAGTTGGTATTGTTAACTAAAGTTAAAACTATTTAAAATTGTATTTATTATTTGGGGGAAAAAAGGCTGAAAATTAGAAATGTTGTCTTGGCCACTGAAATAAGATTAAGTAGAAGTGCTAAAATTACAACAAACAAATAAAATAAATAATATTTAAATAAAAGTAAAGTCTAAATAGAAATATAAAAAAACGGATAAAAATTACAAAACACAAAAAAAACACTAAAAATAAAAGCTATTAATAAATACTATAATAGTATGATAAAATATAATCAGTCAGCTTAATACAAATTAAATATTGATATTTCATTATATTTCATTCATTTTATTTGGCTTCAATACAGTGACAAAACAATGGTTTCTAATTATTTAACCAATTATATTCATATCATGTGTAATTTCTTTAAATAATAATAATTATAATAATAATAAAATATAATATAATTTATAATTTGACATCTAAAAACATTCTCACCCAATATAAAAAAATTTTTTATACATGGAAATATATGGCTCCCTTTATATTTCAGGAAAACATCATATTTTGGGGTCCAAAGTACAAATTACACTATTATTTTTTCTATCATTTTTCTATATATTTCAGATAAACTTGCCCCTGTATGGCACATAAAACCCATATGAAATGTTAATTCCATTTTCAAAACAATCACTTAGATCCTAAAAAATAGCAAACTGACCAGACTTTGTGCTCATACTCAACAATCCGGCTTTGTGAGACTACCTCAAAAACTCATCACAGTACCAGAATGCACCACGAGAGGGCAGCACAAACCACTTTGTAGACATTTAATTGTAAAACCTACAATGAAAACTTCATTAACCTATGCTTCTTTCTGAAAGATAGTGCACTCAAAGTGCTCTGCTCTGATGACTGGTGAAACGTTGGGATAAAATGTTTCAATTCTTCCCATGGTGCATCATTGTGAATCAGCCCTACCTGAAGCTTGCTGGGTACAAATCAAACAAAAGTAGCCTGCGAAACGCTGTCTAATATCACACACAGGGGAAGTGTATATATGAGGCACGCCATTGAATATAACCCAATGGAAAACAAAATGTAGAGCATACGTAAAGCAAAAGAACAAAACAATGAGCGCCTTTCAAGTACAAAACGTTAAAATCTTGCCCCAAACAGCCTAGTAAGCCTCTTTAAGGTTACATAAAGCAATACACACTTATGTAAATGTGTGACACACTTTTTGTTTGCAGAAAACAGGCTTTAGGCATTAAGAAAGGCTTTATTTTGATCTGTTGTAGTGTATTGAATTATACAATGGCAATACGCATGCACTCTTTGACCTGCAGTCGCTACAATAATAAACAATTTCTACTTCAGCACAAACAGACGGACGGAGCATGCAGTAAACCTCTAACGCATCCACATGCTAGGGGGAGAAACGTCGGGGAAAGGTGGCCGTCAGACTTACTGTTTTCCTGTACTCTGGCCACAAAGCCTGTGAGTGGTATCTGTGGGGTGAGCTGGGGCATGGGCGGAGGAGGAGGGGCCATAGACACTGAACACCACCCATCACAACCACACGCACACACAGTCAAAGAGCAGGTGAAACAAAGAGGAAAGAGAAAAAACCAGGAAGAGGAAGAGAGAAACAAAAAAACCCATCAGTCCCACATAATAAAGGTGGGGAAAAGTAATCCTATAGGAATAGGAAGCCTATATAGATATAGAAAGACTGAACGTTCATTCTCTCTGGTAATTTGAACTCAAATGACAGATAAATCAGCAGCGTTCTCATATTTTTTGACCAATGAATTTCTGACTTTCCAGTAACACTTTAAGGTGACGTAGTTATATGTTACATGTACTTATACTATAGTAATAATAGTAAATTATGCATAATTAAAAGTAACTAACCCTATAGTAAGTACATGAAGTTAATTCATATTACTTGTTTGTGCAATTACAATTAGGGTTACACTTTATTTTAAGGTGTCATTGTTACAGTGTAATTATATATTTAAGTACTGAGTAATATTAATTAACTATATGTACTTACTATAGGGTTAGTTGCTTGTACTTACTATAGTAATAACAGTAAATCATGCATAATTACATGTAACATATGTAACAAGGACACTGTAAAATAAAGTGTTACCAAATAAAGTGTAATCATATCACAAGTAGTCATTTTTATCTGGTAAAATATTGTTTTGCATAACTATAAACACTTATTCAATATTGAAATTCCCATTTATGATTGTATTAATCTCCATGGTTTTTTTCAGGACTGAACGTTTAAATTAAAAAAAAAAACTGAACAAAAATGTCCAGGTATTTTTAGGTTTTCCAGATAAAATAGCATTTGAATCATTTTTGCCAAATCTGCTTCATTGGAAAGTAGTCTTCAAAAATAAAAAAATAAATGTGAAAGGCCTTTACTTTGCAGTGAAAAAGTTTTTTTCCATAAATAATTATTGTATATCATTATAAACACTACTTTTCAAAAGTTTGGGTCGGTAAGATTTTGCACATATCTAGTCTGCATTTATTATTATCAAAATAATAGTTAAAATAAATATTAGAATTTAATAACTTTTTTTGTATTTTAATATATTTTAAAATGTAATGTATTCTTGTGATGCAAAGCTGAATACTCCAGTTTTCAGTGTCACATGATGCTTCAGAAATCATTCTAATAGGCTGATTTGCTGCTCAAGAAACATTTCTGATTATTATCAATGTTGAAAACTTTTTTTTTTTAGGATTTTTTTCAGTTCAGAAGAACAGCATTTATTTCAAATGGAAATCTTTTGTAACATTATAAATATCTTTACTGACATTTTTTATTTCACTTAATTCTTGTTAATTAAAAGTATTTATTTATTTTTTTAAATCGTACTGACCTCAAACTTTTGGAACGGTGGTGTATATCATCATCAACCAAAATAAAAAGTTGTGATAAAATTGTTCTTATTTTGCCCACCCTTAACGGCAGGCAAACACTTCACCTCAGAAAAACAAAAAACTAAATGTTGCACAGTTAGACAAAATCAACATATAATATAATCCCACTGTCCACAGTGTGACAGATGATTTTGACCAGACAATGTGATAGTGGCCAGTTTGTTAAAATGAGCAGGATTTTTTCCCTGAAAGCATGAATGATGTGATTCATTAATGCTCTCATTCATGTCTGATGCCAATATGACTGTCATTCACTCAAATGCTCATGGACATCTGACAGTGGGATTTAAAACCTCGGCTTTAATGCGTAGGAGACAATACATCTCCATTCATAAACAGGTGGCCATGGGCCCTGTGCTCTCACTAATCATAAATCTGAGGCTTTTCTGGTCTTAATGATATTAGTGTGTACGGCCGCACACCTGTGGGAAGAGACAGGCTGTTCCCTTCACCACAGATGGGGCCGTGCCTAAAAATAACTGGGTTTTAAGATGCATGGATATGGCTTTCCACTAGCTATTGCTGATTTTTTACAGGAATTAAGTGTGTGATTAAATTTGATGTGACTTTGAACGTGTCTGTATATTCGTGCAGCGTTCTTCGTCTCTTACTTGCGTTTGTGCTCCCGTTAACATGCGGCTGCTGCAGGGAGAACTGGGAAGAGACGGACGGGGCTCGGCGGTATGTACCCGTGGCAGAAACCATGGAGACGGAGGAGGAGGTGGAGGAGTTGTGTCGGGAGATCTGTCGAGATATCGTGCCGAACTGCGACATGGGGATGGGCCCGAGACCTGGCCCAGCAGCCACAGCTGTTAGTGCCCAGAGAAGAAGGTACAAAGACAGGAGAAAATCCACGAGAGGCCAGTGAATTACAAACTTACAGCAGGCAAGGAAAGCTTCCCGAGAATAGTTTAACAGATTCATTTGAGGAAATAACTAATAGGCAGAAGAGTGAATCTAACGAAACATGTCAAGCACAATTCCAGGTCATATTTTATACTTTTTATACTTTTTTATAGTGCTGTCAAATTGTTTAATCATGATTAAAGGGTTAGCTCACCCACAAATGAAATTCTGTCATCATTTACTCACTCCCAAGTTGTTCCAAACTCACACAATTTCTTTCTTCTGCTGAACACAAAAGATATTTAGAAGAATATGAATAACCAAACAGTTGATGGGCCATAGTATGGAGAAAAAACAAACAAACATATTCTTCAAAATATATTTATTTTTTGTGTGTTTAGCAGAAGAAAGAAATTCATACAGGTGAGTAATGACAGAATTTTCATTTTAGGGTGAACTATCACTAATTGCATCTAAAATAAAAGTTTGTGCATATACAGGGAGTGCAGAATTATTAGGCAAATGAGTATTTTGACCACATCATCCTCGTTATGCATGTTGTCTTACTCCAAGCTGTATAGGCTGGAAAGCCTACTACCAATTAAGCATATTAGGTGATGTGCATCTCTGTAATGAGAAGGGGTGTGGTCTAATGACATCAACACCCTATATCAGGTGTGCATAATTATTAGGCAACTTCCTTTCCTTTGGCAAAATGGGTCAAAAGAAGGACTTGACAGGCTCAGAAAAGTCAAAAATAGTGAGATATATTGCAGAGGGATGCAGCAGTCTTAAAATAGCCAAGCTTCTGAAGCGTGATCATCGAACAATCAAGCGTTTCATTCAAAATAGTCAACAGGGTCGCAAGAAGCGTGTGGAAAAACCAAGGCGCAAAATAACTGCCCGTGAACTGAGAAAAGTCAAGCGTGCAGCTGCCAAGATGCCACTTGCCACCAGTTTGGCCATATTTCAGAGCTGCAACATCACTGGAGTGCCCAAAAGCACAAGGTGTGCAATACTCAGAGACATGGCCAAGGTAAGAAAGGCAGAAAGTCGACCACCACTGAACAAGACACACAAGCTGAAACGTCAATACTGGGCCAAGAAATATCTCAAGACTGATTTTTCTAAGGTTTTATGGACTGATGAAATGAGAGTGAGTCTTGATGGGCCAGATGGATGGGCCCGTGGCTGGATTGGTAAAGGGCAGAGAGCTCCAGTCCGACTCAGACGCCAGCAAGGTGGAGGTGGAGTACTGGTTTGGGCTGGTATCATCAAAGATGAGCTTGTGGGGCCTTTTCGGGTTGAGGATGGAGTCAAGCTCAACTCCCAGTCCTACTGCCAGTTTCTGGAAGACACCTTCTTCAGGCAGTGGTACAGGAAGAAGTCTGCATCCTTCAAGAAAAACATGATTTTCATGCAGGACAATGCTCCATCACACGCGTCCAAGTACTCCACAGCGTGGCTGGCAAGAAAGGGTATAAAAGAAGAAAATCTAATGATATGGCCTCCTTGTTCACCTGATCTGAACCCCATTGAGAACCTGTGGTCCATCATCAAATGTGCGATTTACAAGGAGGGAAAACAGTACACCTCTCTGAACAGTGTCTGGGAGGCTGTGGTTGCTGCTGCACGCAATGTTGATGGTGAACAGATCAAAACACTGACAGAATCCATGGATGGCAGGCTTTTGAGTGTCCTTGCAAAGAAAGGTGGCTATATTGGTCACTGATTTGTTTTTGTTTGGTTTTTGAATGTCAGAAATGTATATTTGTGAATGTTGAGATGTTATATTGGTTTCACTGGTAAAAATAAATAATTGAAATGGGTATAAATTTGTTTTTTGTTAAGTTGCCTAATAATTATGCACAGTAATAGTCACCTGCACACACAGATATCCCCCTAAAATAGCTAAAACTAAAACATACTTAAAATATTGATACAAAAATATTCAGCTTTGATATTAATGAGTTTTTTGTGTTCATTGAGAACATGGTTGTTGTTCAATAATAAAATTAATCCTCAAAAATACAACTTGCCTAATAATTCTGCACTCCCTGTATACACACACACACAAAAACATTATATATTCACAAACTTATGTTAGATGCGAATAATAATCGCTATTAATTGATTTGCAAAAAAATAAAGGGAAGCCGTTTTTGCCATTATTTATTTATTTTTTTTTTACAAAAATTAAGCAAATATTTTCCCTCGAAATAATAAGGCAAAAAAACAAACAAACATAAAAAACAGTAGCTTTATAAAACATTTACTAATTTGAATAATTTAAAATAATTTATAACTCATAAGTAAAACATTTCAATTGTATTATTTGTGACCCTGGACCACAACACCAGTCATAAGGGTCAATTTTAGGAAGATTCCGAAAATCTGGAATCTGAGGGTGCAAAAAAATCTAAAAATTGAGAAAATCGCCTTTAAAGTTGTCCAAATGAAGTCCTTATCAATGCATATTACTACTACAAGTAATTTATTTACAGTAAGAAAATTTACATAATATCTTCATGGAACATGATCTTTACTTAATATCCTAATGATTTTTGGCATAAAAGAAAAAAACGATAATTTTGACCCATACAATGTATTGATGGCTATTGCCACAAATATACCCATGCGATTTATGACTCATTTTATGGTCCAGGGTCACTATTATATTATATTAATTTATTATATTATATTATAATATATTATATTGATTTTGGCCTGGACATGTTTCACCAGATTCACAAAGAAAATCTGGGCTTCAGAAACCCAACAATCACATGAAAACTCAGAAAAAACATACTTTTACTTTAATAACTACAAACAATGCCAATGTAATTATACAACACTACAACAGGACCTGCAATACAATGCACAAAGTTAGAAAATGCACTGAGAAAGAGTACCACATTGTAGTTGTATTGGTCATATAGTCCTGTGTGTGTGTTTACAGTCTGCAGATGGGATTTCCTCTATAGGAACATTTCCTGTTGACAGAGGCAGATAACAGGCAAGCCCTAGAGAGACACGGTCTCCCTGATACTGATGGCCGGAACGAAGCGAACAACAAACACAGTGGACAAACATCACTGTGGCACCACAAGCCTTCACCAGTGACACATGATATGAACATAATACAAACATCTCGCTTAAAGATAAACCACTCATTCCACTGTGTCCTGGTGGAGCCAGTGAAAACCCATTCTAATGAACAGAATTATGGGATATGATGTTTAAATACATTTAAGCATTTAGATTTTATCCAAAGCACTTAAAAAAGAGGAACAAAAGTAATTTTTAACAGGCTAACATGATGTTAACTTAATGTTCTGTTTTGTTGTTGAATGCTCAAGCTCTTCAAAGTCCGGTGGATTCTGATTGGCTGTTTTTATCGTTAATTGTGATTCCAACAATATTGTTCCTCTTTGACATCATCATTTTAGTTGTGGTGTGGACTTCCCTATTCTCACAGAATTAGAATGGCTATTAAAACGTTATAGATATCTTTATAGTTATTGTCCTTGGTGTGAACAGCCCTTAAGTCTACAGGCTTTTTGACCTTATCAAACAACACATCTGCCCATATGTCCTTTATTAATTATGAGTAATACACTCATGCAGTTCAGAGACTTCTCCACAGTGCATTGATTTAAATTGGTTGATTAAGAACAAAACCGCCACCCAAAATAACAATTAATCACCACCACCATCCCCAAAAGTGACCCATTCTGACACCCACAGACAGACAGGTGGACGGTGGGACGGTAGCGCCAGTGCTGGCCAGAACAGACTTTGTGCAGTTGGCGATGGGATTGGGGGAGGGGCTCACCTATAGCAGCGGCTGGCATTGGTGGACCCTGACCGGGGAGGGGGGGTGGAGGAGGAGGGGCTGGGGGAGGAGCTCCAGGGGGAGCGGCCCATGAGCGTTCGACTGCGGGTCAGAGCGTCATATAAGAGAAAACACCTTGAGCGCGATTCATTCATTAATAGCGCACAAAAATTTAAGCTCGGCTCCAAAACCCAGTGAGCCACCTTGCTGTCTACATAGACAGGCAGCAACCTAACCATCCTATATCCTCGTAAGTCACTGATTTCAACGGTTCCACATGAGCAGCAACATCTCGTGGCACACGAATAGCACTTGATAAATGAAGCACATGGCAGACTTGACTCTAAATTGAGTTTGATGTTAGAATGATGCTAAGCTAACAACACAATGCTAAAAACATAACACAAACATTGGTTAAAACAGATAGGGTGCGTCTCATTCAGTTCCCTAGCTCCCAAGCACGTGAATCAGTATATCGTGTACACGGATTTGGGCACTGGTAAGGACAGTAAAGGATGCTGGCTCACTACACATTGGGACACTGATGACTTTATTTCCGGCAACGTGACAACATCCTCATTGAACAACATCATTACTGGTATTTATGTGCAACAGCAGAGCTGATATCTTTCTGACATTACTTGTAATGCTATTTAAAGTACATTATGATAAATACTTTGCATGTTACATATACGTGCAGCATTTCAGCTATAAATAAATTATAAATGTTCGCTAGATTGCTAGATAGCTGTCTAATGTATGTTTATGCTGAAATATAATAAACGAATGGTTTATATTTTTAAAAACATATATCGCGTGTCGTTATGGGTCGTTATGTGTAGTGAGTTGGCTCACATGATTTAAGTTTCGCGCTTCAGAATTTCCATTAAGGGAGCATAGTGAGCATCGATGCACCCTGGGTTTTGCGGTGCATTGTGGGACTTTTTAGGGAGCGAACATTTCAGTGCACTGAAAGGATTCTGCGATTGAGACAGCCCTTAAAATGGCCGACTCCCTGATCAGTGCCCTGACTACTGAACTAGGGAGCTGATTGAGACGCACCCATAGAGTGCTGCAGTGATGACATTTTTGACAACCACCCTGGATGTTTGCATCACCCCGGTTCCCTAGTCAAAAAACCAACAGGATTTTTCCATTGGCTTTTGGGTTATTGCAAAAAAAAAAAAAAAAAAAAAGCTCTCTGAACAACAAAAGTTTATGATTCTCACGCTTTATCCACCATGATTATCTTGACAAATGAACACAATGCCTAAATACAATTGCCAGAAGTAAAAAGCTAAACATAGGGCATAAACAAACATTACCACGGCCCTATCCTAGCAAGCAATTTTGCGTGTAAAAGACGTCTAATAGCCGTCCAAACACAGCCCTGACATCTAGGCTAAAACAAGGCAAAATTTGGGCTATTAGTGAAAATTTAATAGACGTCTAACCATAGCCCAAGAATAAACTAGTCATCAACTTCAAAGAAATGAAACCAAACACCTTGTAATCACTGTTGACTTTGCTTACATGATGGAATATCATACATCTCGCAAGTTATTTAGGAAAAAACGACATGAAACCAAAATTCAAGGTTATTTTGGCTAGAAGTGGGTTACTCATAGCTGGACTATGTTGGGTCTATAGTTAACAGAGACTGTGAAATTATGGTTATTGCTTGCTGGGATGACGTCAACATCTTCATCTCTAGCTTCTGACAACTCTTTCAATCTTTATTCTAGCTTGCTTTTAAATAGCTTGCAAGAGCACGATTATAAAAACAATTAGGCAGTAAAAGCAGACTAGTGAGTAGATGAATTTCCTGTGAATTTCCTTTATCAAGGCACATAAAAGCTTTAAAGGGGTTTTACTGATATATTTTTGTAGAAAAAAACGTGAGAATATCTAGAGCTTTTGTTAACCACAGACCTTATTTCAGGCATTTAAAACCCATTCAAAAACCCATTGACTTCTGGACAATGGAACCGGAAGGGTGAAAATGTTAACTTGTTTCCGCGTTTAGGACTCAACTGGACATAAAATATTTTATAAAATACTTACAATAGTTTGACTTTAGCTTGTTGCTAAGCTAAAAAAAAACACCCTATAAAATTTTTTTAATCAGACAGAACTCATCTGAACTGATATTTTTGATCAACCTGTTTATTATATAAACTATTTTGTGTTTATCAAATATTCAGAACTGAATGGTGTAAGTATAATCAACATTCCCTCAACTCTGTCCACCATCTTGGATTCAATTTGTAATGCAACTTATTCTCCATAAAGCGTACAACCGATGCGGTCTAATTAGAGCTAAAGTGAGGGATCTTGGCTTAAAAGTTTAGAATAGCGAAATGTGTTTAAGCTTTAAAATGCTGCCTAAGTAGGTAGCTCACTAGGTTTTGGATGGAAAAATTGAGAGCCCAGAAGAAAACCTAGAGGAAAAACCTTAAATTTCATTAGACAAATACACAAACAGATAAATAAAAGGGTACAAGGACAGAGAAGCTGCATTCAAGTCCTGTCAGCACCTAAATAACATTAATCCAGGAAAATGAAATCAGAGGTGCTGATGCAGTGTTGCTATGGTGATTGTAAGGACTCAGGAGGAGGTGGTGGTGGTGGGGGGTTCTGCTCCTCTTGGCTACAGCATGTATATCGGAAGAGAACAGGACAGTGACCTCTTTTCTCACTAAACTCTTTCTCTTTTCGTTATCTTCAGTCAGACCACCCTTTAGAGTTTTCCACTTCCTCTCTCTTTCTACCTGTCCTTGTGCTGTGTAGTGGCCTACTTTGACAAACCTTTAGCTAGAAGAATCAGGCCATGAGAGCTGTAGGCATACAGTGAACAACTAATCCTGCTCCGTTTCTCACTCTAGAGAGCAGGAAATACTGCAGCGTTAAATACCCACATGTGGAGAGTACGTCTAATTCTTTTGTTGGCCTTAACCTGTAGGGCATTGTGCTTCAGATGCTGTGCTTTTGCAGCAGCTGTATGTGGGCTGCGGCTCACCTGGGACTGAGTTGGGAATGGAGGGAGTCGGCACAGCGATGGGAATGCCGATGCTGCTGCCGCCACTGTTCTCCCGACTGCCGCTTCCCCCGCTGCTGCCACTACAGAGAGAAAGAGAAGTCAACAGATACAGGCTTAGTAGCTTTAAAGTTCTTAGCATACTATCATACATATCAATATCAACAGTGATCTTTTTCTTAACTCGTTAAATCTATATTAGGGCTGTCAAATCGATGAATTGATTAATCGAACATAAAAGTTTGTGTTTATACAATATGTGTGTGTGTGTGTGTATATAAATATACATATACACACCTATACTGTATATATTTATGTACACTATATTGCCAAAAGTTTTAGGACGCCTGCCTTTACATGCGCATGAACTTGACATCCCATTCTTAATCCGTAGGGTTTAATATGGAGTTGGCCCACCCTTTGCAGCTATAACAGCTTCAACTCTTCTGGGAAGGCTTTCCACAAGGTTTAGGAGTGTGTTTATGGGAATTTTTGACCATTCTTCTAGAAGCACATTTCTGAGGTCAGGCACTGATGTTGGACGAGAAGGCCTGGCTCGCAGTCTCTGCTCTAATTCATCCCAAAGGTGTTCTATTGGGTGCAGGCCAGTCAAGTTCCTCCACTCCAAACTCGCTCATCCATTCTTTATGGACCTTGCTTTGTGCACTGGTGCACAGTCAGGTTGGAACAGAAAGGGGCCATCCCCAAGCGGTTCCCACAAAGTTGGGAGCATGGAATTGACCAAAATGTCTTGGTATGCTGAGGCATTAGGAGTTCCTTTCACTGGAACTCCTTTTCACTGTTGTTTTTAACTCCTGAAAAACAACCCCACACCATAATCCCCCCTCCACCAAACTGGCACAACGTAGTCAGGCAAGAACCTTTCTCCTGGCAACCGCCAAACCCAGACTCGTCCATAGGATTGCAAAGACAGAGAAGTGTGATTCGTCTCTCCAGAGAACACGTCTCCATTGCTCTAGAGTCCAGTGGCGGCGTGCTTTACACCACTTTACATCGTTGCATTGCACTTGCTGATGTAAGGCTTGGATGCAGCTGCTCGGCCATGGAAACTCATTCCATGAAGCTCTCTATGTACTGTTCTTGAGCTAATCTGAAGGCCACACGAAGTTTAGAGGTCTGTAGCTATTGACTCTGCAGAAAGTTGCCGACTTCTGTGCACTGTGTGCCTCAGCATGTGCTGACCCCGCTCTGTGATTTTACATGGCCTAACACTTTGTGGCTGAGTAGCTTTGTTCCCAATTGCTTCCACTTTGTTATAATACCACTAACAGTTGACCGTGGAATATTTAGTAGTGAGGACATTTCACGAATGGACTTATTGCACAAGTGGCAACCTATCACAGTACCACGCTTGAATTCACTGAGCTCCTGAGAGCGACCCATTCTTTCACAAATGTTTGTAGAAGCGTCTGCATGCCTAGTGCTTGATTTTATACACCTGTGGCCATGGAAGTGATTGGAACACCTGAATTCAATGATTTAGAGGGGTGTCCCAATACTTTTGGCAATATAGTGTGTATATATATATATATATATATATATATATATATATATATATATATATATATATATACACACATACACACACACACATACACACACTCACCTAAAGGATTATTAGGAACACCATACTAATACTGTGTTTGACCCCCTTTCGCCTTCAGAACTGCCTTAATTCTACGTGGCATTGATTCAACAAGGTGCTGAAAGCATTCTTTAGAAATGTTGGCCCATATTGATAGGATAGCATCTTGCAGTTGATGGAGATTTGTGGGATGCACATCCAGGGCACGAAGCTCCCGTTCCACCACATCCCAAAGATGCTCTATTGGGTTGAGATCTGGTGACTTTGGGGGCCATTTTAGTACAGTGAACTCTTTGTCATGTTCAAGAAACCAATTTGAAATGATTCGAGCTTTGTGACATGGTGCATTATCCTGCTGGAAGTAGCCATCAGAGGATGGGTACATGGTGGTCATAAAGGGATGGACATGGTCAGAAACAATGCTCAGGTAGGCCGTGGCATTTAAACGATGCCCAATTGGCACTAAGGGGCCTAAAGTGTGCCAAGAAAACATCCCCCACACCATTACACCACCACCACCAGCCTGCACAGTGGTAACAAGGCATGATGGATCCATGTTCTCATTCTGTTTACGCCAAATTCTGACTCTACCATCTGAATGTCTCAACAGAAATCGAGACTCATCAGACCAGGCAACATTTTTCCAGTCTTCAACTGTCCAATTTTGGTGAGCTCGTGCAAATTGTAGCCTCTTTTTCCTATTTGTAGTGGAGATGAGTGGTACCCGGTGGGGTCTTCTGCTGTTGTAGCCCATCCGCCTCAAGGTTGTGCGTGTTGTGGCTTCACAAATGCTTTGCTGCATACCTCGGTTGTAACGAGTGGTTATTTCAGTCAAAGCTGCTCTTCTATCAGCTTGAATCAGTCTGCCCATTCTCCTCTGACCTCTAGCATCAACAAGGCATTTTCGCCCACAGGACTGCCGCATACTGGATGTTTTTCCCTTTTCACACCATTCTTTGTAAACTCTAGAAATGGTTATGCGTGAAAATCCCAGTAACTGAGCAGATTGTGAAATACTCAGACCGGCCCGTCAGGCACCAACAGTTCCCATTCTGACATTCAGTTTGGAGTTCAGGAGATTGTCTTGACCAGGACCACACCCCTAAATGCATTGAAGCAACTGCCTATGATTGGTTGATAAGATAATTGCATCAATGAGAAATTGAACGGGTGTTCCTAATAATCCTTTAGGTGAGTGTATATATATATATATATATATATATATATATATATATATATATATATATATATATATATATATATATATATATATATATATATATATATATATATATATATATACACGCATACGTGTATTCATATTATATAAACACAAACATTTATGTTAGATGCAGCTTTTCCTATTTGATAATCATACTAATCCATGTCGCAATTTCGGTTTTATTTCAATTAATTGTGCAGTCCTACATATTAATGTCCAAGATCACTGGATGCCACAATGAGGTCATGATATAATTTAAAATGCTTTTCTTTACATCATGCATACTGTTCCACATACTATTTTAAAAGAACAGTAAGCAGAACATGGTATACTGTTTAGTATTCAGTAAGTAGTAAGCCAGTGTTCTGTTCTGAGTTTACAGGCTCACATGGTAAAGTGACCTAGATACACACTTGGCTTTGAGCCACATTGTACTACGTTAGCCATATGTAGTTACGCGTACATTCAACACAGATAAATGTATGGATTATTCAACACTGCAGAGCTACGAAGAACATGATTGCATCAGTGTTACACCCCCACATGAGCACAGCTTTAGAAATCAGCCATGATTCTCTGTGTCTGCTGTGTGTCCATGTAGAAACCAGAGCAGCAGGGCTTCCACACTGCACTGAAACAGATCTCATTATCGCAGCACCCAGGCTTTATTGCTCCATTGTCTAAACAGAGATCGAGTTAAATTATCTGATTTTAACTATAGATGTGCAAAACTAATTTTTTTCAAAACTAACTGGTCTGTGGGTTGTCTCACAATTGTGACTTTCTAGCAATTTCAAATTATTAACTTTTGCAAGAGTACGTCTAGCAATTACTCTAGCAATTGTCTTTTTTTCTGAATTGTGAGATATAAACTTGCAATTGTGAGAGAAAAAGTCTAAATTGTGAGATCAAAAGTTGCAATTAACTTTTTTTAATTCCATGCCGGAAACAAATGTAAATTAGATCATTTCAAATGTGATTTTAAAACTGCTTGATTGCTTGTACTGACGCAAAATGTAAGTACATCATCGCCCAGCTCTAATCTGCTATTGATTAGTGACTATAAAGCATGAAGATATTAGGATATTATAAACATTAGGATATGAAACAATGTGTATTGTGAAAGGCGCTATACAAATCAATTTGACTTGACTTGATATCTGGTCATCTGACCAACATCTTAACACTCACAAGTGTTTTGAAAAAAGAAAAAGACTAAATAAATCACTACTCAACCTCACCAGATTACTAGATCCTTTTGTAAATTTAACCATAGAGAAACAAAATGGTTAACTGACACTGTCGTAACCCATAATGCATCGGGTACCCAAAGAACTTTAGATGAAGGCAGCACAAAAAGAGCTGAATAAGCAGCAGTGAATGCTTCTGGAGAGCAGATAATGGCTCATACTTCATCTTAACCAAACATAAGAAGTGCATATACAAATTGCTGACGCTGCAACAATCGATGTGATTGATAAACGCTGTTGGCTACACATCAGTATTTGAGAACAGCATTCAAAGTTTATTCAATAAAAATATATTTGAAGTTAAAACAATGAATCTCTGTTCTCGGTATGTCACTCTTTTTCATACGATTACAGTGACCAAGGACTGAGGCTGTCAAGAGTGACTCAAAAGCAACATACCGTTCAAACGTTCCATTCCATTCCCTTTAAAAACCAGTTATGCTTGCACCATGGCGGAAAATTTGCGAGTGGAAAGGCTGAATTCTTCTCCAGAGAGGAATCCTTTTATTTTTAATATTTTAAAATGTTTGTGTGCTGCTGCGCATCCCTGTGTGTGTGTGTAATAAGCAGAGTGTACGAGCGTTGTGCACCGCCTATAGGCGCGTATTACTAACACGCCCTTTAAATAACACAAAAAATACTGCGCTATTGAGTGCACTAATGGCGCAGTCGATTTCAGTTCCTCAAAATAGCAACACGCCAACAATGCGCCTGCACACACCTCGTTTTCAGAACAGCACGCCCATGGGCGAACAGATGGACACGAGTGGATTTGCTATTTAAACAACGTGGCGCTGGACGTGTAAATGATAACTGCGTCGGGCTGAAACTAGCAAAACTAGCCTGGTGTCACATTGCGCCGGGTGGGTGTATGATATAGGTCTACATTCTACATTCAAAATTTCTACTTTGTGTTTTTATGACGGAAGGTTTGGAAATACATTCTTTTTCCCTTTAAGAAAAGCAATTTGATGGATTCAACGGCCACCCTCACAAGACCTGACGTTGTGGTGCCACTATTTACACAAATCAAAAGTTGTGTATTATTTATGGCATCACAGTCAGCATTAACTAATGAGGCCAATTCATTGAGTCATTCTCAGCATGAACCGCTGCAGTGCTGATTGTGTTTAGTGAGCGCTGTGAGGGTGGGATGAGGGGTGATTCCCTCTGGTCTGGAGTGCGGTTGAGGTGTGGGTTGGTGTAATGACATTATTTACAGATGTTAGACGAGTGGGTGTGAAGAGTACTGATCGCACACTGGGAACATTCAGAAACCCCCAGATCAGGCCTGTCATTTAGGCGTTAGCAACATGAAGAACATGAGCGAAAATATTATACCCCCTAGAGGATGTCAAATATGCGCTGACATTCAGAAATAAAACCGTGGAGGCAGATTGAAAAGTGTGGGAGAGGACTAAATTAAGAGAAAAAAAGAGATATCTGATTCATCAGTAAAGCCCCTGCACATATAAACACACAGTGTCTGCAGGCACAGAGGGCAATAAGGAATACAAAATTACTCAAATTAAATTAACTTTCAATTAAAAACGTATTTAATTATTAATAGCAATAATAATGAAAATAATAACAATGATAATAAAAATATACACTCACCTAAAGGATTATTAGGAACACCATACTAATACTGTGTTTGACCCCCTTTCGCCTTCAGAACTGCCTTAATTCTACGTGGCATTGATTCAACAAGGTGCTGAAAGCATTCTTTAGAAATGTTGGCCCATATTGATAGGATAGCATCTTGCAGTTGATGGAGATTTGTGGGATGCACATCCAGGGCACGAAGCTCCTGTTCCACCACATCCCAAAGATGCTCTATTGGGTTGAGATCTGGTGACTGTGGGGGCCATTTTAGTACAGTAAACTCATTGTCATGTTCAAGAAACCAATTTGAAATGATTCGAGCTTTGTGACATGGTGCATTATCCTGCTGGAAGTAGCCATCAGAGGATGGGTACATGGTGGTCATAAAGGGATGGACATGGTCAGAAACAATGCTCAGGTAGGCCGTGGCATTTAAACGATGCCCAATTGGCACTAAGGGGCCTAAAGTGTGCCAAGAAAACATCCCCCACACCATTACACCACCACCACCAGCCTGCACAGTGGTAACAAGGCATGATGGATCCATGTTCTCATTCTGTTTACGCCAAATTCTGACTCTACCATCTGAATGTCTCAACAGAAATCGAGACTCATCAGACCAGGCAACATTTTTCCAGTCTTCAACTGTCCAATTTTGGTGAGCTCGTGCAAATTGTAGCCTCTTTTTCCTATTTGTAGTGGAGATGAGTGGTACCCGGTGGGGTCTTCTGCTGTTGTAGCCCATCCGCCTCAAGGTTGTGCGTGTTGTGGCTTCACAAATGCTTTGCTGCATACCTTGGTTGTAACGAGTGGTTATTTCAGTCAAAGTTGCTCTTCTATCAGCTTGAATCAGTCGGCCCATTCTCCTCTGACCTCTAGCATCAACAAGGCATTTTCGCCCACAGGACTGCCGCATACTGGATGTTTTTCCCTTTTCACACCATTCTTTGTAAACTCTAGAAATGGTTGTGCGTGAAAATCCCAGTAACTGAGCAGATTGTGAAATACTCAGACCGGCCCGTCTGGCACCAACAACCATGCCACGCTCAAAATTGCTTAAATCACCTTTCTTTCCCATTCTGACATTCAGTTTGGAGTTCAGGAGATTGTCTTGACCAGGACCACACCCCTAAATGCATTGAAGCAACTGCCATGTGATTGGTTGATTAGATAATTGCATTAATGAGAAATTGAACAGGTGTTCCTAATAATCCTTTAGGTGAGTGTATATAAAAAAAATGTGCATAAATGTGATAGATAAAACGATAGATATAACGATAGAACGATATAGTAGATAGAACGACAGACAGATAGATAGAATAATAGACAGACAGAACAACAGACGATTAGACAGATTGATTGATTGATTGATTGATAGACAGATAAACATAACAACAGACAGACGGACGGATGACAGACAGACAGATGTGTGTTACCTGTGGGTTCTCGGTCTCTGGTTGAGAGACGCGGTGCGTCCTGGACTGTGTTGGCTGCCCATGCGAGCAGGACTCGTCATGTAATCATTGGGCACGGTCGGAGGTTTCACCGGCTCAAGCGTTTTATAAGGAGTGTTACGCCTGCATATGCATATAAAACAAACAGGCAAAAATATTATAAACAAAACTGCTAGCGAAAATTTCTGTCAGTGCCGAAGTATTGTCTGACAGCTTTTTCACACTGCTGCTCAGTAACGTTTTCATATTTGATAAAATCACATCTTACCCAAGGGTGCCTCGTCCTGTCAAGGGTGGGCTGGGAGGTTTCTGTGTTGGGGGATTGGTCCTGGAGAGAGTTCCTACTCTGATTGACTGATTGTTGCCGTGCTGCTGATTGGACAAGCAAAACATCAATTTAAGTATTTGACCAGAGCTTGACCATCAGGTTACATAAGACTAAAGGAATGGAGCTGGTTTGGCTTCAGGTGTTTTTTGATACACTTTCATGAATCCAAAAATTCACCTCAGAACAGCTTTACCAACGATTTACACAAAAAATAATAATTCTGCTCATGTTTCATGAATGAGGACCATTGATTTAAAATGAAAAGAGAATTAGTGGTTGATCAATTGCCTATTTCTAAAAAAAAGGTAGCCGAAATAATTATATAATAATGAACAATGGCATATTTTAATAATAGCAAATAGGAAAATGTAATTGCATTTTATTTTAAAGTAAGTTTAATTAGGTAAATAATTGTACACAATATGTACTCAATTTAAAACAAAGACAGAAGATGTTTATTATAACAATTATTAGCTGATTTTGAAACAAACACAATGGGAAATTAACACTTATCAATAATCTCTGACAATCTTAAAAAAATGATTTATTGGCCTTGCCAATAATATATCAGTCAATCACTATAGACTAAAAACCTGACATTGACAGTAAAGTACAAACAAAATAACAGAAGCCCAAATACTTCAATTACTGTGTGTTTCAGCCGCATATGAACTTGATTTAGTGTTAAAATAATATAATCTTTAAATAATACAGCTATGACGGATCACTTTGCAATGGGATTGATCTACAACTACTGCACATGACGAGGGTATGAGTAGGCCTGTCACAATCATACATTTTGTATTGGTGATTAACTGTCAAAAAACTGCAATTAACATTTTACTTCTGTAAGCCTAATATGTTATTTTTTTTAAACTTGGAATAATATAATATAATATAATATAATATAATAATTAGTCCTGTCAAATTGATTAATCGTGATTAATCGCATCCAAAATAAAAGTTTGTGTTTACATTATATATGTGTGTGTACTGTGCGTGTAATTATTACGTATATTTGAATACATGCACATTAATGTATATATTTAAGAATATATTTAATATAAAATATCTGTATACATTTATATTATATAATAAATATACATATAACAAATACATGCATGTGTGCATTTATATATACATAATAATTATGCACACAGTACACACACATATATAATGTAAACACAAACTTTTATTTTGGATGCAATTGATCGATTTGACAGCACTAAATATAATATAATATATAAAATAATATAAAATAACAATGATATGATTTCCCTTATTAGGATGGCAAAATGTGCTTGAAATATAAATTGCACAATTTTCCCAAATAATTGCGATCAGATTGAATAACCAGATCGATTATCGTGACAGGCCTAGTTATGAGGTAAGGATGAATGCAGGAATATGAATATGTAACAGGATCACAGGGAAGATTGAATCAGTTGATCAGTAATAGACTAAAGCAGGAGGGGTTCATGGGACAAATACACTTACCTTGGCTTTAAGCCACTAGCGAGGGCAGGAAAAGAGAGTGTGTGATTTATAGAAGAAGAGAGAAAGGACAAAAAGAGGGAGAGAAAGAGAGAGAGAGAGAGAGAGAGAGGGGCACGTCAAAAATCAGCATGTCTCAGTTCAGAGCTCTTGAAGCAGCACAAAAGCACTTTAAATCTCAAAACCTACATTTTACTGCACTAGAGCTAAGAGCGCCGATACTAAAAGGCTTTTCCTGTTTTCACACTTTCTTTGATTGAGTGGTCTGAAGCAGACATTAATTCCATCCCTCTGACCCCCCTCAGGTCTCATTTCATACTGTGCTATTTGGGTCTGAACTGCAGTGCGTTTGCACAATCAATGTGATTATTAGAAAATAACTCTTGAAAATGTGAAAAAGTATTCATCCCTCTGGATTTACCACCAAAACACTTCATGCACACAAAAGCATTTGCGTTTGTCTATATAAACATAACTTAGTTAAGCACTGTATTAATGATTTCACACAGAAACGTTAAAATCCTCCTGCAGAAACTGCAGTGACAAAAACGACTCATAACAACGAAGGCTGCATGTGTAGTGACTGTTCGGCACTACATGCAAAGTGTGGTATTATTAAAGTGCTGTCCCGAATGATCAATGAGACAATGCTCATACATTAAGTTGGCCGAAAAAGAAACCATAGTGTAGACCTGAGAGTTAACAATAGTTTATTGCAGACAATAAGGCACATGAGGCCAGGCTATGTTGTGAGTATAAAGGATGATATTAGGCACAACCAAGCGGCAACCTCCCCCAGTTTCTCTTGAAGCCAATACGGAAGTGACTTAAACTGCAATTCATCGTCTGGCCGCTAGAGACAGGCTCCAGAAGGGAGCAGAATCTTATTGAGCTCCATGTTAAAATGCCCAACTTTACAGCAGAAAAAAACATGTTTACAGCCTGGTACAAATTGTGGTTTTGGTCTATACAACTAATTGTGCCCTTCATGACAACTGTGAGGGGGGAGAATTGTTTTTATAACTCATTCGTTTACATTATATTAAGCCTTAAAGTTCTGCATAATTAAGGGTGTGGCTACTTTGAGTGACAGGTGGATTGCCGTTTGTCCGCTGTCTGTTAGCCATCACATCACCTCAGCTCCACCCACGTCCCGCCTCTTTGCCCATTTTCAGTTATCCGGGAGTGACGTGCAGTGACGCGCTGCCAAGATGGAAACAGCCGACTTTACGCTTCAAAAACGCTCTTCAGAAACCTACGGGTGACGTCACGGTCACTACGTCCATATTTTTTTACAGTCTATGGGCACAACATGTTGTGAAGCACCTGCAATGGCTTCAACGGTCACTATATTCACAAAATAACAGGGCCTGAAATGCCTTATTGCTCTTATAAAAAAAGTTAACAAAAATAAACAAACAAAAATAAAAATAATAGATCTGTCAATCGATTAAAAAAAAAAAATCAACTAGATTTATCAAAAAAAAATTCTGTGATTAATCATGACGTTTTTAAAATAAGTTTTAATATTTCAGAATGTGATAACTCCACAGTTAATCTCCAAATTAATGTAGAAACAACACACAGTAGCCTATATTTTAAATACTTGTTTAATGGCATCTTTTCATGAATGAAGGCCAGTATCACTGATACTAATACAGCTACTGATGTCTCTATGAAATAGATTTTTTCCCCAATTTTAAACATTAATTGTAGCCAAGCCATTCAACATTAGTGTAATTGAAAGCAATCCATTTTTTTATTTATTATGCTTTAAAAATATAACTTTTAATTTAAGTGAACTTAAAATAATCCTCTCAAAAACCCATAATAAATGTCATATTTACTTGAAATATAGCCTACAGAAATTGAATAAACTTATCAAACAGTCTGCACTGCATAAATTATAAATTAAATATAGGATTAATCAGGACATTCATAGAAAACGTTTTGAATGTTGCGCTTGAATGGTTTAAAAGCATTTGTATGAATAAGTGCATGATCATATAATGTAACGCTAGCCAAAGGATGACAGACAAAACCGGATGTTGCGTTAATTGCAATAAATATTTTTTACGTGTTAAACTGAAAATAATTTGTTTAACCGGCTTGCTTGCAGGCTATTTTGAGCTTTGGTTATATATTACAACAAAATTTTAAAAACTTTAACCGTTATATATAAATTTCACAACACATCAAAAAGGTGAAGAATTTCTAATCAGGCGATCAATAGAGTATATATTAAAAAAGGTCTTTTAGCCAATAGAATAATTTGGGGCTTGAAGGGCACTGGATTCTAGGGAGGACTAAGGTTACTAAAAACGGAAAAGTTTACATTTTTTTAAAGTTTTGCACACAGACAAAAACATCTGTTCACACATATCCGCAAAAACGCTGTATTATGCCTCCAGGCCAGTAGATGGCGATATCACTTTGTAAAGAAACACTACGCGCCTATAGACTGAACATGTAATATGTATGTGTATGATGCCGCCGTTTTCACAAATTCAGTTTACATGAAGACGATAACAGTATTGTTTTCAAAAACGTGCACTTTGAAACCTGTTTTTAAAAGTTAGCCTTTTCAGGCCCCTGAAACTCCATTGTCGTGTAAATGAACGGCCAAAACACACAAAACGTTTTCAGATTGTAGTTGAAAACGGTCCCTAAATCTTGCACAACATCAGTTCCAGGATCAGAGCAAGCAAACATACACACGGTGTTCATTTAGATCTCTGTGGAATCAGTCGAGAGCAAAAATCCTCCCTCAGCCAGACAGAAATACGGCTTAATGTATCATACTCTGACAGCGCCAAAATCCTCTGTGTTTAAGACTGTGAAAGCGCTTAATGTTCACTGAAACAGAGACATGAGCAGGGAAAGGAAGTAAAATAAACTAATCAAAAAACATCTGAGAACTCCACTGCATTCCTGTGGCCGCTGACTAGATTAAGTGTCAATTCACATTGAAAATAAATCTCATCTTTTGCAAACACAGTAAATTTGGCTGAAGACGCAGTAATCCCCGTCAGGTGACTCAAGGTTATGGCTTCTCTTACTGAACGACAATCAAAGGTGTAATAAAACACTGCCAGGACAATCTGTGACAGCATACACACTGTACGGTCAGCATGATACTACAATTTTGGCTTTAGTTAGTATGATACAAACTCTGGCATCTTGGTATAGATGATAAATTTAGACTTTGAAGGGATAGTTTACCAAACAATCTTCATTGTATGGACAACAAAACAAACAATTACAACAAAACATAAATGAAATATTTTGTGTTCTGCAGAGGAAGGTCTGGAACAATTGGGTGAGAAAATATGATAATTCTGTATGAATTTTTTGTATAAACTGAATTGTTTGTTTATTACATTTTTAACACCATGTTAGCATCGAGGCTATTTACATGGCAAACACAAGGTCAATATCACAATCCATAAAATATAAAATAATTACATAAAACATTTCAACTTGACATAAGATAGAAAATCTAAAGTAGGCTACATTCAGGTGACATATATATTTCACGTAAACATGTTTTTTAAGCAATGAATAACCAGTAAAACGGTATAATTGATGATGAATATTAAATGTGTATTTTTCCAAAATAAGTAAGTAAATAAATAAATAAATAATTGGGGTGGAAAACCATAACGATTAACTGCGTATCCCCTAATGTTCTTTGAGTTTCACAAAAAAATAACAACAAAAACAATTAAATAAAAAATACACTATAATGTAAGTTTTTAAAAAATGTATTATGAATTTTAATCTTTTTAACTTTCTATTAAAAGAATCTCAAAATTACCACAATTACCATAAAAATCTTAAGTTTTAAACATTAATAAGAAATGTTTCTTGAGCAGCGAATCAGCATATCAGAATGATTTCTGAAGCATCATGTGACACTGAAGACTGAAGTAATGATGCTGAAAATTCAGATTTGCATCAAAGGAATAAATACATTTTAAAATAATATTACAAGCTCAAATAACTTTACGATTTAAAATTGAAGTAACCCTTTTTATATTTTAATATATATTACAACATTACAGTTTTACTGGATTTTTAAACAAATAAACGCAGCCTTGGTGAGCATAAGAGACTCAAATGACAAATTTGTTTCCTGGTCACTGAAACGAGTTTTGTACATTAATATGGCTATAGTCCAAATAGATACTAAAGCTACACAAACAAACAGCGGTTAGCTTTAACCCCAATAAATGTAAACACTGCATACATTAATATTGATTATACGTGAGGCTCATCCTATAAACGCTTGTAATCGATTGGCTGTTGGGTCGCAGGCGTCATTTAGCCCTAATCCCTTGTGAACGCCAACACTCACAATCCTGCAAGATGAATCACAGATGCTGTCACTAGGTCAAATGTTTTTACATTTCAGCACATCAGATAACACAGACGCATGCTGTCAACACGCTGTAAGGGCTGGAATGTGCACCGCATTGCTAGATTGATTTTTTTTAATGAAAGGTTATTTAAAACTCCAGCCCTATTGCAATGCCTTCCTCTTTAAACAAGAGCAGAGACTGCCGGTAACTTTCATACTCAGACATAAGGTATCAGACAGAGCTATCGCATGACTTCAGAATTCCTAACCCCTAGCGCAATCTCAGCTGGTGAGTCACAAAATAATGCGAAATGCTACTAACTAGTGGTCGACCAATATTGATTTTGATATCCGATATTGAGCAAGTTGGCCGATGGCCAATATAATGCAGATTAGGGTGCAACGGATCACAGAACTCACGGATCGGATCATATTGTGGTTATTGAGTCATGGATCAGTTAATTTTTCTGATTGGGGGGGATATAACTTTGCTTTCCATTTATTATTTAGACACTTTAAGTACTTCATAACCGACGTGTTCATAAGGATACTTGCAGAGACTGATATTTTTTACATAATCTTGTGTGCAGTATTTTTTTCTACTTGCCCTGTTAAAATTTCCACTGTAATAAATGAATAAAATAAAATGGGCCTAGTAATTGTTTTCAGTGTTTTGACCCATGTAACCTTAATAAACAAGTGTAACTCATATAAACTTCAAATATTGTTAAAGAGAAGTAAACAGTCCATAATAAAATAAGAATAAATAATCAAATTACAAGCAATAGCACAAATAAAAATAAAACAGAACAAACATATTACTGAAATAAACAGTGCTTTTCAGGTATAGAAATCGAATAAAGCAACTAAATGTAAAATAACACTGCATAGTCTTCCCTGTATAAACTAAATAAAGATTAATCCTTACAAAAGCTATTCAGTCAAGAGCGGCAAGTGTTTTTTTTTCTGTCTTGTTGTTTGATTAACATTAAAAACACCGGCTGCAGCAAGAATATTAGGCTGCTGTTACTTTAAGACCTAATTCACAAATCCAATAGTATCGCCTACTGTTTTTCCATTTCACTGCACTACCTTTCCAATGTTTATCAATGTAAACACGTCAAGTCAAGTCAAGTCAACTTTATTTATATAGCGCTTTTTACAATGCAGATTGTTTCAAAGCAGCTTTACGGTGTTAAACAGGAAAATAATGCAACCGAATTTGATTCGGCTGTATAGCCGCTCTGGAGAAAACGGTGATGTCATCTAGCTCATTTCAATTATCATATATATTTAAGTAATGTAGTTGATATAGTTAATATAGCACATGATATAGTTGATAAAGCACATGCTAGTATGTCTTTAAAGGGGGGGTCTAATGCCATTTCATGCATTCAGACTTATTTACACTGTTAAAGAGTTGGATTCTCATGCTAAACATGGCCAACATTTCAAAAAACGAGTTGGACATATGACAAAGTATTTCTGTGCCAAATACACTCCTTCAGGATTCAAATAAGTTTCGGAAAGTGTTTTTCGAGTATGGCGCTGTGTGACATCATAAAGGGCGGAATTCCTTGTATGGGCACTTCTCCCGGATGAGCGCGTGCACACATCAACCTGAGCGAGAGCAAGAGCACGGCCATCCACGAGCTTCGTTCAGGTTTACGGGAGCCGTCGGCAGCGCTGTCATTTTGTTTTTAGACCACAAAATCAACAATGTCACTAAAGAAGTGTGTTTCTGGTTGTGAAGGAAAGATAACCTTGTTCAGCTTCCCAAATAACCCAGCGTTAAGGACACAGTGGATGCAGTTTTTTTTTCCGGAGCAGCAACAGAGTTCTGCAAGTGTCTTTGTTTGTTCCCGGTCACGAGTCGAAATCGCAGGCGTGAGTGAAACTGCATCAAAAGTCTGTGTTTTGCTGGCAATCGGCGCGTAAGTACATATAATGTCAACCACACAATAATGCCATGATGTAGTGTGTGTGTGCTCATGACTCGTTAGCTCCGCCCACTGCACACCTCCACAAGCTCGGCTGTTTTCAGAAAGAATTGGTACAGCGTATCTGTCTTTTATAAATATGATAAAACTAAAGACTCTGAAGGATGCAATACTACTCTATAGGTACACAAGATTAACATGAGATGAAACGGTGTTATGTACCCTTTAACAGTTGCGCTCGTGTCTTGTGTCTTTCGCAGTATCTCGTGCACGGCACAGCATTCTAAAAATGCGACGCTCAAGCTAAAAGAAGTTCAACTTTTAAACTAGGGTTGGGTACCGAAACCCGGTGCCGGTATGTAACCGGACCGAATCAGAACACAGATTTCAGTGCCACTTAAATTCAAACATGCTTTTGCGCTTTGGCTAGCGCCAAGCCAGAGACAGACGCACTCAGCGATTGTCATACATCACAACAATTCAGTGTTTTCAACCACATAATGTTTATTCTAGGTTTCAGACATTTCAATGCCGGTGAACTGGGTTAACTATGTAGTTTACTCTCTTCTTCTCCCAGTTCACCGGTAGCTTACTTTCATGTATTTTGTGAGACGTGGATAAATTTACGTGATGTAAATCCGACAGATCCGATTCTCTGAATTGCGGCGCAAACTAACATGGCAAAACACATTCACTTACACATATCTGAAAATCAGAATATCAGATGTTCATGAATATTTTGAATAAAAAAGAAAAAAAGAAATAAAACTGATACATCTGTCATACAGCACTATTGTGGCTGCTGTGTCACGTGAGAAGAAATATTCTAAAATATTTAGCCAGAGAATATTGTCATATTTCTGCAAAAGAATTGCTGAAACTTGAAGCTGGTTTGTAGCATACCAAGAACACGACTACTTTGCTGTTATTAATACTGTAACTGTTATTTAGTGTTAAATTAGGCCTATTGTAGTAGGGTTAAGTGGCATAGGTTTCATTGTGAATTTATTAAGTAAATTTATTGTGTTTTGTATTCATTTATATTTATATATTTAAGTTTACTTTAAATTGAACAATTTATTAAAAGTTTAAAGATTTATTATTTTTTTTTTCAATAAAAAGCCATTCTTTAAAAATGTCATCCACCGCCGTTTTGTGGCTCTTTTTTTTTTTTTTTAAGTATCGGTTCAGGGGACCGGTATCGTAAAAAACCCAAACAATACCCAACCCTATTTTAAACGCGTCTATAGATCTTGTGCTTTTATTCATTCCACTGAACTGCATCTCATGCTTGGCCCATTGTGATTATTTTAAATCATTTTAAAGGCTATTGTTCACTTAGGTCTATTTTATTTTTATCACCACAAAAAAAAAAAAAATCATCGATTAATCATCAAAATATTCGACCGATTACTCAATTACCAAAATAATCGTTAGTGACATCCCTAGATATCACACTATTTAATTTAAAAATAACAAACACACATCCATAACAGTTGCTGAAATGAAATGTACTAAATAAGATTTAGTATTTTTCCATTTAAAAAAATACATTGTTAAAAATATGAATAAAAAGAAAGTAAGAATCATGTGAGTTGGAAGCAGTGGATAAAGTTTTAAAAGATGTCAATGTATTTACCTTCACTCCATGGCCCACATCATCCAGTACTGTGTAGTCGATGGGCTTCCTGATGTACCTCACCGGCCGCTCTATGTTGGCTGGAGCGATGATCTTATGAGTCCTTGATGTGTTCTTATTTGTTGTCAGGATGCCAATCTCTCGCCGGGCGACCTTCTCCTTATGGATGTCCACTGTCTAATAAAAGACATAAGACAAAAACAAGATTAAAGATTGACAACAAGATTCAGAAACTCAGTCTATGATTTGATTACATGTTTGTCAAAGTACAGCCAGCATCTTAGGGTGTACTCACACTAGGCACGGTTGCCTTGTACAGTGCCCGAGTGCAATTGTCCCCCCTCCCCCGCTGGCCTGCACTCACATTGCACTTAACGCCGGTGGCTGGAGCACGCTTATGTCATTCACGATGCAACTTTTTGTTTTGAAGAAGACAGAAAGAAAAGCGATTTCGCTAATAGACTGCCTAATAGATTTATCATTTATGCTGTGCAGCGATTTTCACTTGATTGCACTGCACGTATCAGAAGATTATTACGGAGGCAGCTGACTTTGATGGAGGAATTTCCCGCTTTACTCACAAAATACAATTCATATTCATCAATAAGGTGAGAACCAGGACCGTTATAAACCTAAAAATACTTGAATTAACTGAAAAGTGTATCCAAGCAGTAATAGTTTGGCGTTTGCTGTCGTAGTGATGACAGTAGCGCACAGCTGTTCCGTGCTCCGGCGCGGTTAGCGCTCACACCACATGCGTACCGCGCCCGAGCCCAACCGAACCGCGCTCTGGCCCACCTCTTCCAAGCGCGCCAGGGCACGGAACGAAGCGCTCACACTTGTCAAACGAACCGGGCTTTGGGGGTGTGTGAGTACACCCTTAACCCCTTTTCTACTTTGGTACACACTACGGAAATCATTTACGCCACACTATGTACACTTCTGTTCAAATGTTTGGGGTAAGAATTTTTTTAAAGAAATTACTACTTTGATTGAAGAACACATAACAAAAGATTTATATTCTAAAAGCATCACTGTTTCAACAAATAGATTAGGCAACTGTTTTTAACATTTATAATATCAGAAATATTTCTTGAGCAGCAAATCATCATATTAGAATGATTTCTAAAGGATCATGTGACACTGAAGACTGGCGTAATGATGCTGAAAATTCAGCGTTGATCACAGGAATACATTACAATTTAAAATATTTTCAATGGAATTTATTGCATAATGGCATGGCAGCATAAGAGAAAAAAACAGACCTTGAACTTTTTAGTTAAGAATGCACATTTCTATAATAATAATAATAATAATACAAAGTGAATGAACTATGGTGAATGCTATTCTTCTTCACAGGGGATTTGGAGACTATGGGGTTTTATGATCTGACACACACGCAGGGTACAAGACCAAAAGCGTGACATGCTGTTAATGAGAAGTTAGTGCGGTGATGCTGGGAGCAGTGTGCAGCTCTAAGTGCCGGACACGGAAAGGTTTCTTCGGCGGTGTGATTCACTGCAGTGTCTGTAGCCTGTTGGACGAGACATCCTCCGGGTGTTTTAAAGGAGCTTGTGAAGAAGTGAAACACTTTTGACCTTAAAGAGACACCATTAAAAGAGAAAAATACCCCTAACGGTGTATAAAACACCAGGCAGCCTCTGTTTTTCAAACTAATAGGGCACAAAAATTACATGCTGTCTCTCAATTTGCCTACTTGTACAACGCATTAAAAGTATGCCAGACATACTACAGAGTGATAAAATCATTACTTTAGGTAATACATTTAAAAAATGGTGTGAAAGATTCAGCCTCTGCAGCCATTTCTTGCTAATTTTCAATGTTCAGAAGCATCTTAGAGATGCATCATCTCACAAACACATACTTAGAAAATCCACCAGAAAAATCCAGGCTTACTATTCTCAGTGTACTAAAGTAACTGCCAAATATGATTCAGGATGCACTAATTATAGTTTTGCATACAGATAGTATGAAAATTGGGATCCAGTGAGTATTTCTTTGAAAACTTTAAATATTTAAACTAAAGAGACCCTTTTCAAAACCCTAAAAGAGTGCAACAGTGCCTGTCCACTTTTTCAGCAGTGCTGGTTCTGGAAGTATTTTACTCCATTCATTTCTCCCTTAGGGTTTTTAAAAAAGTCGTTAAAGCGTTATATGCCATGAACCAAGCCAACCAGCTACAAGGTGAATCATAACATTACAAAAGCAAAAAAGTATTTTAAAATTGGACAAATACAAAAGGTACAAGACTGTGTACTTAATGGCTTTTGTGAGGGAAAGAACTACAATCCCATGAAGCCTTGCAATCAAATTAAAGTATGGAGAAATATAAAACTACTCGATTGAAAATTGAGAGCTGTTTGAGGGGTGGCTTTTTGGGAGTGCCACTTATATAGATCAGTGGTGCACACTCTTTTGGTGTGTTGCTGAAACCTGCAGGAATGACTGAAAATAAAGAGAGCGAGAACGTGCAGCTGGTATCGGTGTATTGATACTGCAGAAAATGATTATTGGAACCATTTCAGATATTTCAGTGTCAATACAAATCGGAATATCTATTTTTCAAAACACTAGGTGCTATATATGCAAACAGCTTTATTTTATCCTAAACTATGTTTGCATTGTGTTTAAATTATTTAATTCAATTTTACTCAGAAATGGTGGTAAACAAATGAATTCATAAAACTTTAACCATTTAATCAATCATTTAAAATGACTGAAATCTTAAAAAAAAATTTAGATTACTTCGAGAAATACATTTTATTATACAATTTATTTTGGCGGTTGGTAGTAAAGACCTATCTGTGTGCATTTGACGATAGTTTTTAAATTGCATTAAATGACTCTACTCGCTAGTAACTAATCAAAGACACTAGTCCATAACGTGATTTATATTACCTTAGCTCAACTTTTGATTTATTAATCCCAAATTTTGCCTGATACAGTGACATTCTACGTTATACAGTAAATTCCATTTTAAGATTGCACAATTCTGTCTGCGTTTTCCACATTGTGGAAGTCATAGGTCCCTATGTTTGTTCACAATTCATGGACCTACTCACAGACCTCATTCTGAGAGATGCTGTCCTAAATAATCTACTATGGTTAATGTGATCACGTATAGCTCTGAGAAGAATATGAGAAAATTCCCTCATAAATGGAAGAATGTCACTATATTTTATGTTTGATGAATGGCTTAAAAAGATGCATAGCATGTTTTCAACTCATTTTGACTATCTACAGTTCATCCAACGGCCAAAATCGCTGACACAATGAACTCTGGGTGTTTATCTGAACGGCTCTGCATCACTTACACACAGTAGTGCTGAGGTTTCAGCTCCCTATAAAGACTCAACTTTACGGATTCCTCAATTAGGCTTCATGGCCAACAAGTTTACCAGTAACACACCATACAGCACCAATTAAAATGTTTATTGCCATCTGCTTGATCTGTAGTCTCTCCCTCAGCCCCGCAGTGCTGTGAGAGGGAACAGTACTCTCTCTGGCACACGAAAGACTCCGAGCAGATGCGGCAGGCCTCCTGTTGGAGATGAAAGGGCAGCAGTGTCTGCAATGCAGAAACACAGAGGATCCTATTCATTTCTCAAAGATGTGGAGTCAGAGCAGCTCCAGCTCCTATTCAACATCAGGAAGAAGGGGGCTTGTGCACTGCGCTCTTTAAAACCTCTGAGATTTAAATTCATCTGCTTATTACTTAGTCATCTCAAAAGACACTGGTTCAACACTGGTGTAATATTAAATACAGGAGCCCTTGATTTACACAAACAGCTGTGAAACTCCCCCCCCCCAAAAAACTAAACTAAATTATAGAGTTAATGATATGAATATAGAATAATGAAGTGCAATTACTTTTGACTATATTTATATACACACACTCACTGGCCACTTTATTAGGTACACCTTGCTAGTATTGGGTTAGACCCCCTGTTGCCTTAATTTCTCATGGCATAGATTCAACAATGTGCTGGAAACATTCCTCAGATCCTTATTGACATGACAGCATCATGCACTTGCTGCAGATCTGTTGACTGCACATCCATGATCTCCCATTCCACCACACCCCAAAGGTGCTCTATTGGATTAAGATCTGGTGACTGTGGAGGCCATTTGAGTATTGAGAACACATTGTCATGTTTAAAAAAACAGTTTGAGATGATTAAAGTTGTGACATGGTGCGTTATCCTGCTGAAAGTAGCCATCAGAAGATGGGTATACTGTGGTCATAAAGGGATGGACATGGTCCAACAATACTCTGTAGGCTGTGGCGTTTAAAACGATGCTCAATTGTGTACCAAAGTGTACCAAGAAAATATCCCTCACACCATTACACCACCACCAGCCTGAACCGTTGATAACAAGGCAGGATGCTGATACTAGTCTTACATAGCCAGACCTTCAGACTGACTTTATTGCAGCTTTCATTGTCCAAGGACTGCCCAGGACGTCTGACAATAAACAGACTGGCATGCATCTAATAAATTATTAATTCAAGAACGTTGGGCAAGTTTGCAGCAACAGTGGCACAGAGAACGGTGCATACTTTTGAAAATCCAGCATTTAAGCTCATTGTAACAGTTGTAAACACAACGACTTTCCTCTTCCATGCGGGGCTTTGTCGCCACGATGGCTATCATGACATTTACGCCAGATTCTGACCCTACAATCTAAATGACGCAGAGTCCAATTTTGGTGAGCCCGTGTGAATTGTAGCCTCAGTTTCCTGTTCTTAGCTGACAGAAGTGGCACCCAGTGTGGTCTTCTGCTACTACAGCCCATCTGCTTCAAGGTTGACGTGTTGTGTCTTCAGAGATGCTCTTCTGCAGACCTCGGTTGTATAGAGTGCTTATTTGAGTTACTCTGTTGCCTTTCTATCAGCTCGAACCAGTCTGGCTATTCTCCTCTGGCATCATCAAGGCATTTTTCGCCTACAGAACTGCCGCTCACTGGATATTTTCTCCTTTTCTGGCCATTCTTTGTAAACCCTAGAGATGGTTCTGCGTGAAAATCCAAGTAGATAAGCATCATCTTGACCATGTCTACATGCCTAAATGCACTGAGTTGCTGCCATGTGATTGGCTGATTGTGTTAACGAGCAGTTGAACAGGTGTACCTAATAAAGTGGCCGGTGAGTGTTTATTAGTAATAATTAAAATAAGGTGGTTGTCAAAAGTTAACTGTAAAAAAAAAAAAAATAATGACAATGTTTCAAGTATTATGGGATGGCATATTGGTGCTACATACTTTACAACTTATAACCACATTATATCGGATATATAAAAATGTTAACATATCTATCTACTTGAAATACTGAAAACTACTTTTTAACCTTAAAATGAACTGATAACCACCATAATAATACAGAGTCAGAGTTCATTGTAAGCAACCGGTCCATAAAACATGGCCAGTACTTGTATATAGACAGTGTACAGGGTGTCTGTCATGTAGGAAGTTCTGGGAATGTTCTTTTACGGTTTTTCACTGTGAATTATATGGTAATTCATAATTTAACTGCCAGCATTTTAAAATTTTCAGTACAGATGCACCGGTTGACCGGCCATTAATCAGAACCAGATGGTATTTGCTCCAAATACACAACCAGCCTTTTTTATTTATTTATTTAGAATTTTGGCCGATCTTTCTTCCGGACTTGTACACAAACTGCATTGCAATCATTCCCAATAATGTATTTTGTGTGGAAATATTATGTTTTAATTTAAAATAAAAACTGCTCAAGAAATGTGTGTGTAACACTTTGTTTGGATTGTGATTAAAATGCAGCGGTTGCCTGTAATTTTAAATGTCTACAGATATTTTTTTTTTGTTTATGGAAAGTTTGGCCTGTAATAGAGCAAATAAACAGCAAATAAATCGGCAGCTGGTATCGGAATGGCCCATTTGCTTGTAAAAAAAATAAAATAATTGGAATCAGCCATGAAAAATCATGATCGGTGCATCACTAATTTTCACCATATATGCCAAGATAACTTACAGTAAACCAATTAACAGGATTTTACTCAAGCATTTTGACAGTCTTCTCTAAAATTATAAACCTTTAATGCATTAAGACTGTTAGGCGAAGACTAAATCAGTGTGAGCCTGCAGGATTCATGCATCCACTTGAAAATTTATTTTGGATGGACTAGAATCCATTGTAACAAAAAGATAAATACGTTTTTGTTCAGTTGTAATTGTGAATGGAAGAGATATAGATGTAGACTTTTGGGATTTGTTGTTAGTAAAAAGCAGCAGCTATTTTTTGGAGTAAACTGAGCTCTACATTCAGCAGTGCAGCTGGAGTTGGGGAAGTGGGAGGGCAGCACAATCTGACTTCATCTCCTTCCTGTAAGCTGAAAAATAGATGTGCTGAAATGTGCGCTGCATATTGCACAATATGTGCGGGTCCAACTTTATCAAAGGTCCTCAAAAAACCCAATGACGTGTGCCATTGTTTTGGAATCAAGTATTGACAACGTTCTCCTGATTGACAAGAGTTCCGGTTTAAACTAAATGCCTGCTTTGTTTCCAACTGTGAGTATTTCAACATCGTACGTTGACGACCAACCCTGGTGCCATCACTTCACATTCATCTTTTGAGCCCTGCATGGCTTTCACACATTGCTAATCAGGATGTGGATCTAACTAATTACAAATCACAGTAGGTCATCTCTCGGTGTCGTATCTGTGTCTTGTGAAGCCATACTTTTGGCAGTTGGCATGGTCCACATCGCAGCTAATTCTAGCCAACAACTACTGACTACTATAGAGAAAACTGTTGTTTTTTGTTTTTTACTTTAGGTTATGGGAGGGTAAATCTGTTATCAAATAAACCACACAGGCATTAACAAATTCAACAGCTAATTCTCCATGGAAGCATTCGTTGGCCCTCAAACTCGCAGGAAAAAAAATCAGTGTTAGTTGATCATGTGAACAATTTCAATGTAAATTTTATGTTTAATTCAGTGTAACCTGACTCCCACACACAGCCAATCAGAATAGAGCATTCTGAGAAAGTGCTTTATATTTTCTGTGCAATAAGAATCAGACGGTATATGTCTGTAGGTGAGGTGTCTGAAGTTAAGCCTATTTTTTCGCACACCAGAACAGCAATAGTTTGTTGGGTTCTACGTGACTTTGCTCTAAAAATATAATTCTGAAGAAATTATTCACCTTTTACTTAGAATATTTCAGAAATTATCAGAAATTACGCATGTCAGGGCTTAACAAGCGGCAATAATCTCTTTAAACTTCACATAAAGAGTTGTGTAGTCTTATACCATTTTAATTGGGGGAAACAATCTAATTGCGAATTTTCAAATAAAAATTGCAATTGCATTTAAAAAAAAAAATCCAGGTTTGTTGTTATAATAATAATAATAATTGAATAAATAAGTATATTAATTACTAAACCACAAAATAAAAAAAAAACTATTGTAATATTTCACTGTAAAATACAAATTTGAGTATTTAAGAAAAATAATAAAATACTTGTATTTTACATTACAACTGTACATTTACAACACTAATATTTATAGTGGTCTTAAACCATCAAACTTTTGTTTTGACCGGAAAACCGTTGGGAGCCCTTAAAGCTTCTCTTGTTAAGTGCTCTCATTGCAAGTATAGGAAGATGGTTGACATGTTTCGTTCCCAAATGCACGTTAAAGTGAACCAAAATCAGATGAGATGAAGAGAATGAGTTACTGTGATCTGCTTTGAGACATTGAAAGCACTGATAATGATCTACTTGCATTGCGTTTTATTACAATTAACTGTACAGCCCTTCAATTTTGAATTCACACTGGGTCTCATTCACTAATAATTGTGTGGATTCTTTCGTATTTGTACGCACAGGAGAACTTCTCACGAAAAATAGCCACCTGATTCACAAAACGTTCGTACGCACATGAATTTGTTTTTAACCTCATTCTGATGTTAGTGAATGTGGAGTATTCTAAAGCCCTGTCAACACGAACACGGGTATGTTCAAAACCGCAGCTTTTTCTTTGCGGTTTGGCCGTTCATCCACACGCAAACGCAGTATCCGGTCACTGAAACCAAACTTTTTTTGAAAACTCCTGCCTTGTTGCGTCAGAACCGGAGCCGGCAATAACACTTTTTCCAGGTTTCTGATTGGCCAACATGGCTTTACGGTTAGGGTTATATTGGCACCTGTTGGTTTGGCATGCTTTTGACAGCGCATTACAGTATGTTTTGCGTTTTCATACAGACGCAATTTTAAACGGAGGAGGGAAAAACTCTAAAAATACCCGTGTACATGTGGACTAGGCCTAAATGAGCGGCTGTGTGCATGAAGTTAGTCATTTGCATAAAACACGCCCAAATATCTCCATATAAGGGCTTTCCGCACATGCTTTCCTTACAGCCTTTCGTCACTCTCGTCAAACTTGCCGCTGTTCGCAGATGTGCTCTCGCCCGGATCCTTGAGCAATGCCAAGTGTGTCATTCTCACAATAAACACCTTTTATACAGACCCAGATTACAGAGCATTAGCCAGCTGTACACACACGTATATCTGCATTATTCAGAGAAATAAACGCAGCTTTTCTTACTCTTTAACTGTAAATGATCGAATGCATCAAAAAAGATTAAATTAAATTGTATTTAATAATTTCATTATACAATTTTATATATGGATTATATAATACAATTAATGCAATATACTTAAATGTAATTATAGTCATGTTAGGATGAAATATAACTTCTTAACACGATTATAAAGCCAAACAGAGTAAGTTCTTTTTGCGTACGTGTGGTTTCAGTTGTTCCTATATTTTTTTGTAAATTTAGAAGAAAAAAAAGACTTACGAAATCTTTGGTGAATTGTGATTTGTTCTTAAAATCGTTCATACGTCAAATTTGTGCGTACGCATGCTTAGTGAATGAGACCCACTGAATATCTAATGGTATGCCTCGAATCTAGTGTCTTACAACAGGATGCATCAAGATGCATCACGACATCACAACAAGAGAATCACGTGAAAGAGCCTTTACTGTGTTATTTGTCATTTAGTAGATAATTTCCCATCTTAAGAAACTCAAAGTACAGTTTCTACAGGGACATTCCTGGAGCAATGTCTTGCTCAAGGGTCTTTCACCACCCTCAGAAGACAACACGCTTACTTTGATTACATTCAAAAACTGCTCGAAAGTAAAAGAATGGTTCCCGTCAAACTTACTTCTCTCTGCATGTCTGAGGTCAAAAGGGTGTGAAATCTATGATTCTTGATACCTTTTATTCAAAACCACAGCAAAACTAGTATGCAATTGAATATATATTATATTATAATATAATATAAATATAAATATAAATATAAATATAAATATATATATATATACATACACACTCACCTAAAGGATTATTAGGAACACCTGTTCAATTTCTCATTAATGCAATTATCTAATCAACCAATCACATGGCAGTTGCTTCAATGCATTTAGGGGTGTGGTCCTGGTCAAGACAATCTCCTGAACTCCAAACTGAATGTCAGAATGGGAAAGAAAGGTGATTTAAGCAATTTTGAGCGTGGCATGGTTATTGGTGCCAGACGGGCCGGTCTGAGTATTTCGCAATCTGCTCAGTTACTGGGATTTTCACGCACAACCATTTCTAGAGTTTACAAAGAATGGTGTGAAAAGGGAAAAACATCCAGTATGCGGCAGTCCTGTGGGCGAAAATGCCTTGTTGATGCTAGAGGTCAGAGGACAATTGGCCGACTGATTCAAGCTGATAGAAGAGCAACTTTGACTGAAATAACCACTCGTTACAACCGAGGTATGCAGCAGAGCATTTGTGAAGCCACAACACGCACAACCTTGAGGCGAATGGGCTACAACAGCAGAAGACCCCACCGGGTACCACTCATCTCCACTACAAATAGGAAAAAGAGGCTACAATTTGCACGAGCTCACCAAAATTGGACAGTTGAAGACTGGAAAAATGTTGTCTGGTGTGATGGGTCTCGATTTCTGTTGAGATTCAGATGGTAGAGTCAGAATTTGGCGTAAACAGAATGAGAACATGGATCCATCATGCCTTGTTACCACTGTGCAGGCTGGTGGTGGTGGTGTAATGGTGTGGGGGATGTTTTCTTGGCACACTTTAGGCCCCTTAGTGCCAATTGGGCATCGTTTAAATGCCACGGCCTACCTGAGCATTGTTTCTGACCATGTCCATCCCTTTATGACCACCATGTACCCATCCTCTGATGGCTACTTCCAGCAGGATAATGCACCATGTCACAAAGCTCGAATCATTTCAAATTGGTTTCTTGAACATGACAATGAGTTCACTGTACTAAAATGGCCCCCACAGTCACCAGATCTCAACCCAATAGAGCATCTTTGGGATGTGGTGGAACGGGAGCTTCGTGCCCTGGATGTGCATCCCACAAATCTCCATCAACTGCAAGATGCTATCCTATCAATATGGGCCAACATTTCTAAAGAATGCTTTCAGCACCTTGTTGAATCAATGCCACGTAGAATTAAGGCAGTTCTGAAGGCGAAAGGGGGTCAAACACAGTATTAGTATGGTGTTCCTAATAATCCTTTAGGTGAGTGTATATATATATATATATATATATATATATATATATATATATATATATATATATATATATATATATATATATATATATATATATATATATATATATATATATATATATATATATATATATATATATATATATATATATATATATATATATATTAAATATAGTATGTCAAATATAGTATGCCCAAGTATGTCAAATAAATAGTAAATTAAATAAGCAACTACTAAACATTTTCAATTGAACCATTAGTAATATGATTACAATCAACAGAACAAAGATATTAATTTAGTAAATCAAATGTAAAACAAAACTGCTTAACATGTAATGACATTTTTTACAGCAATTTCACTTTTTATTTATAGTTTTAGATACGTTTAGGTTTAGATATTGCACATTAGCACTTTAATCCTGTCATAGTGTGGTTGAGAAGCAAATCTGTAATTATGATAAGCAGCTGCAGTTCAAATAATCATTTAAAATAATGTCTTTGTATGGAAAGTAGTGTGTTAAGTTACTTGCATTATTTTGCAGAGAGAGAGAGAGAGAGAGAGAGAGAGAGAGAGAGAGAGAGAGAGAGAGAACAAAGATGGTTGAAATGGAAACTGAAGCGCTAAGTTTAAATGGTTGTCGGTAAATGACAGAATACTTTTGGTTAAAGTGTGTTGATATTAATAACTCGCTAAAAAGGAGCATTCAGACCAAGAGGCACTATTTACTATTACTGCATGTACTATTCACAGGACACACAAGAGTACCGAAATTGTGACAAGAACTTGGTTTTACTGAAGGGTTGATGATTGATATATATATATATATATATATATATATATTTTTTTTTTTTAATCTACCAATGTACCAATTTCTTTCATTTAAATGACAATAAAATGTCATGTGGTGTAACAATCAAGTCAAAAGTAATTTGATTTACATTTTTGATTAACCTTGAATATATGTTAGAGTACAAAACATCAAGGTAATTTGAAACTAAATAATTGGAAATGTATTTAGTTGCACTTTATTTTACAATAAATTGACTTAATATGTGCTGCTGGCTATTATAATAAGTAAACAGCACAGTAAAATAAAGTGCTACTACATTTAATATTCGTCACTGTGAAATGTATTTGAAACTTAACGGCTTACAAATGAATTAAATGAAATGAATTTTGAGGAGATGCTGACAAAAAGAGAAAGGTTTTGAAATTGGTCATACAGACAGTTTCACTTCAGCATCTGACAGGAAAAAAGAAAAAAGTCATTTCAGCAGTTTAACTAAGCGACCCTGGGGTGGCATGGCTTCCGGAAAAGCCAGCTATGCACAAACAGATAGACGTGTTGTGCATATCTGTAGCAACAGTGGCCTGTAGCACACACCCAAAACACAACACACACACACACACACACACAAGGTTCTACTTTATGTGGTTATGTCAATAGGACTGCCATGCCAGCATTTAATAATAGTGCAAAACCACATGATTATTTCTGAAACGAGAAACGGACCACACCCTGATGTTTCAGTTACTAGCCAAGCTTTTTTTTTTATTATTCATTGTAAGAATTGGAGCCCCACAGCAGGATAAATAGCTTGTGAACCAGCATTCGTAGCACATAACCAATACAATGCAGGAAAAAACTAACAAGGCATGCAACAGAACATGTGGAACAGCTCTTTGTCGCACATCCAGTGCTTAACGGAAACACTTGGTGACTAAAAGCAAGGACGCAGCTCAGTTAGTTTTGACTGCAGCTCACTAACAACATTACGAGCACAGCTGAAGGGTGAGGACAGGCGCTCCCTTCACAGATTTACGGCTATGTTATGCTCCATCTGGCTTTGGCTTCTCTCTGACAGGGTGACCACGAGCATCTGAGAGTAGCTATCTCTGCAGTGAGCCAGATGAACATTTGCTGAATTGAGCAGCTTCTTCAAGAGTGAGCCTTTACTTTGAAAATGTTTGCAAAAGTACATAAATGTATTTGGTTGTATATTGCAAATCAACCTCATGAAATGACAAAGTTGAAGAAACATCTATACTATGCATACAAGCCAACACAACTCAGTGGAAAGCTTAATAGACCAGCTCTACTGAAAATGGACTCTTTAGCCCCGTTTCCACCGAAATTACCCGGAACAATTTGTCCCAGAAACTTTTTCCCCCCAGACCTGCTGCTGTCTGCGTTTCCATCGTGGTCTAAAGTACCATGAAGATTAGTCCGGTGACGTAGGACTGCGCGTGTCGACTTTACAGTTCCCACTGGATTTCGTCCTTTGCAAATAAATTGAATAAAGCCTGAACCTCGTCGTCGGCCCACTGGTCGTATGTTTTAAACTCCATTGTTGATTTGAATAGCAATCAACTCTTACTGCAGCGCACCGTGTCCGCAACAGACTTTTAAAAATAGTGGTTGAAATAAAATGTTGCGTCGAGTCGACCAATCAAAATGCTGCATGAACTCAACCAATCAGCATGTTCAGCGCCCAAGTCCCACCCCGAAAGTTCCTGAACTTTGAAAAAGTACTACCTCGCGAGCAGGGCCGTTTTGAGGGGGACATCTTTACCCGGAACTTTATTTAGACCCCGGTTCCTGCGGTCGAAACACACGGAGTACCACCCCAAAGTCCCTAGTTCTTGGGGAAAGTTCCTGCGGTGGAAACACGGCTTATGTGGACTATGCAATTCTCTCATTAGTATACAAGACAATAGGAAAATACTCTAAGAAGGATTTAAGCTTTCCAATAGTGAACAGCAAAAACAAGCATAATCTGCTGAAACAAATATAATCTCTTTTCACTCCTGTGTGAAAATAACTCAAGCGGACATGGTTTTTATGCCCAGGTTAGAAAAAAATCAAGTGAGTAACATGAGTGAAGTTGAGGAATCAATCCCTTCAACTGAGAACTAAAAAATATACTGTGCCCTCAATGTCTCTCTCTCTTCTTCTACTTGCCAATGCAGACAGATGGGAGGGTTCCACTTCAGAATCAAACCACTGTAGATTAACATCAGGTTACGGGGATGGTCTAAATAGCACCTCGATGCAAGGAACTTGTTTGTGCTTTTTCCTTGCCAAATTGTCTTCCCACTGGGATATTCAGAGTTGTCAAACTGCTCTCTGTATCTCTAGCAGTGATTCAAGTATTTTCATTTTCCATTTGAGGTCTAGTCGGTCATTGAGTTGGAAAAAAAGTCACACGATTGAAAGAACCCCTGCCCCCTAACTTAATTGTTACAATTCACACATAAATCTCATTCCCAAATGACACATTTTGGCCAAACTTTATTGTCAGGAAACAGAGGGGGAGCAGGTCTTCCCTACAATCTCATCTCTGGAACTCCATTTCCTGTTTGGATTAAGCTCATCTGCCAAGAGCAAACCAAGGCAGACAGGCAGGAGAGATGAAGACAGAGAAAGAGGCCAAAATAATTTGTAGTTGATCTTGCTAACTCAAAGTGGGGGGGCTAAGTATTTTTATACTTCACACGCAACAACCAAGCATGTAGAACTTTCCTGCATGGCAGAAATTCTGTAGCCAAGTACCATACACTATAAACTTGCACTTTGGTGATAATGATTAGAGATGCATCACAAAATAGAGCTTTTAGCTCACTAGAGGCTAAGAGAAAATTTGAGGACAAACTTGAGCACAAACTTTGCTGTATTGCAAACAACTCAGAACTTGGAATTCTTTAACCTCTTACTTGAAAGTACTCAAGGACAGACATGGAACTTGTAAAGTTGGGATAGATCAATAAAACCCAACTTTAGTGAAATACAGGAGATGGTACGTCCTGCAGAGGTTTGCATAACATTAATTCAAAACCAGGCTTCATTCACCCCAAAGGAAGGCATATTTACACTGTCTGAATCGTTCATACACGCTTTAGACTCAACCCACTCTTGAAGGTTGGACTTGGACTCAAAAAAGTTGGTCTGGAATACAGCATGACAAACTCTTTGAGGTCGAAAATTGGGAAATTTCAATTAAACTACTTCTACCTTTCACTTTGTCTAGAATGCAACATGTTTTGAGGTAGAAAGTGGGAAATTAAGGAATATTCCCACCTCCAACTTTGTCTGGAATGCAGCATAAATGACAACATAAATCAATACAACTCTCCAAAGCATCAGCAAGGAACAATGTTAACAACCCTTTTTTTTTTTTAACCATAAATCTAGTGGATAAATAAGTAACAAAAAGATGCAAGGCAGGACTTGGGCCAGGCCCAGTTATGAAGGGGCCCCACTAAGGTGCTCTATGGTATAGAGGTCCTTCAGTAACTATGCTTTCCAGTGGGTTCAGAGAAGATGTCCCACCTATTAAAATGTGGTCCCAGGTCCTGTTCAATTTAACAATGGCCGTGCAGAGGAGAAGCAAGTTACTATATTACTAGTGGAAGACAAAACTTTTTTGTTCAGAAAACTCATGAAGAGTTGTAGACAGACAGTTATAGAGCGCCACAAACAAACAGCAGTTGCCTTTTACAGTCCCTCCTGAACCAAAACGTATGCCGCGTTCACACCACCATAACCGTAATTACAAGATGGCAACCCGTGGATTTAATAGGGGAACTGCGAAAACTTGAGTGAAACAACCGATTATCAGTTTAAACTAAAGGTTGGACTTGATATAGTGTTCCTTACAACTTGCCAAAGATCCAGTGATCCATGGATATTGACACACAGCCAGGAATCGTGTTTCCTGATATTTATATGTGCCTGATTTCCAATATGAGATGGTAAATATTTAATTGCAGGGCTCCAGACTAACATTTAAGAGCAGTGGTGCCACTAAGTTCTACAGATGGTGGCGCCAGCACCTGGTGGCACTGGAGGAAAATGTATCATTAAGTTAATTTAATCATAAAATTACTATTGTTTTGCATTGTTTTGTTAATAAGTGCAGTTACTAATAATATTACATGTTTGTTTATTGAAAATTTAACAGTGAAGCATTGGGCTTGACTTGCTATGCAAATAAAATTAACTTTTAGTAACAACAGTAATGTGCAAAAATCTAATATTTATAGGGAAAATGTAAATATTCTACTCTTATTAAATATACTGTTGTTGTTCTTCTATACTATCATACTAAACTAAAAGGAGCACTCTTTACTTGTTTTCTGTGTAATTCGGTCACAATTTGAACAAAACTTTTTGTTCTTCATGAGGCGTTGTGACTTCCTATTTTTTTCCATATATTAAGGAGTGGAAATGTTTAATAAGTCAAATAAGTGCTCCTCTGCCGCAATCTACTGTTTATAGTGGCAATTTCATGTCTTTTTAAAACAAAAGTGAGTGTTTGCCACAAAGTGGCCTACACCTTTAAACTTTTAGTTTTACAAATCATCACATTAAAAATAATATTAAAATTGGATAATATTTATAGCTTTTAAGTGCTGAAAAATGTGTGAAGCACTTGAAAGCCCTTAAAAGTGCTTGAATTTCACTCTCAAAAGGTTGTACGAACCCTGAGATGAATAATGTAAAAAAAAAAAAATGATATGTTAATAATACTGTGGTGAATTCAAGCGCTTTCTCACTGGATCTCCAGCGCTGTGTAGTAACGGTGTCACGTGATCGAGATCGGCCCATGTATGAGCTCGCGCTGACTATTATTGCTCCGAGCTAATAAATGGTCCGCGCAGTGCAGATAAAACGAGCAGCGCGGTTCCATTCTGCTTTCGGTTCTTTTGCCGTTCGATGTTTCTCATATGTAACAGAAATGGCAGCTCTTATTAGTTGGGCACCGTGGCACCTCTAATAAAATCTAGTCGCACCAGCAGGAAAAAAGGACGCAAAATGCGACCATTTGGTTGCAGTCTAGAGCCCTGAATTGATTTGTCAATTCAATATATAACAATACAATTTATAGGGTATGATTTTACCCCAAAATTCAACATACTGAGACAAAATGATAACTGCAAATCCACGTTTCACTGCCTGGATTCCAGTTGTTTCTGCGAATTGCAACAATCCATTTGGTTCTCTTTTCTGTAGCTTTCAGCAGTCTGTAAAACTATACCTCAGATTTCTTGTCAAATCTATTTGTACAGTCAAAAAAGCTCTTTCCCATTTTAGATGTGTTTTGTGTGTTTTTCGTGGCATTCACGCTGAAAACCAATGCTTTGCCACTCAGTGGGTGTAACCGCAGTCACTTCGACTGATGGTTACGTCACATGCATACCATCTATTGCCTTCCCTACCTTTAAGAGGAACATGTATCATTGTTGTGAGTTAATGAGAGCTATGAAGAGAGAAAAAAGCAAAACGAGACTCCTAGTGTGTTGCCAAGTCTTTAGCTAGCCAGACAAAGCGCTTACTGTTCACAGTCTCTTAGCAGCCACTTCATGCACTGGTCTAGGTAGCAGCACTTCAGCCTCCCACGCTCAGGGTCAGCTCCAACAAGACATGTTCGTGATAACACAACTCAAAACATTCAGTGTAGAGCTGTGATGAAAACAGTGAACTCCAGACCTGGCATGCTGGCCCATTAGTCTGCTGCACTGATGTTCTAATCTAATTTGGCCACATGCTGGCAGTGCGGTCTGTCTAACAGGCAGCCAGAGGAAGAGGAAAGAGTGAGAAATGCTGTAAAGACGGGAACATCCACTGTCAGCAAAGCTCTGGGTGTGCCTCAGCCGAGAGATTAGAGCCACTTTATAGCCATTAGTCACCTTCCAGCAGAACAGGGCAGTCATGACTGATCTGCGGCAATCAGCACTGAGGCTACATGATTACAGTTTGTTTGCAGTGACTGCACGGAGTTCTGACTGAAATTGGGTCTCTATGACAGGGATGTCCAATTCTGCTTCTGGAGGGCCACTGTCCTGCAAAGTTTAGCTCCAACACACCTGCCTGGAAGTTTCAAATGATCCTGAAGACCTTGATTAGCGGGTTCAGGAGTGTTTAATTAAACTCTGAAGGTGGCTCTCCAGGAACAGGATTTATCCCTGATTTTCCCCTCCCGAGAATCTGAGAAAAAAAATCTTGTTGAGGACCTCGATCGGTTCCGATGTTCGGCACAGATTATCTGGTATCTGATCGAATCTTGCACCACCTGATCTGCTCTCACACAAATCGGGGCCGCCCCAATCCTATCAAACAGGTTTGATATTTAGGATTTTAAATCGGGATGATTACGTCAGTTCTTTCACAATAGCCAATAAGAGAATTGAATGAGGGAACTTTTGAAATTGCGATCACAAAACAAGCTGCTGTGTGCGGGTCCGTTGAAAAGCGGAATGTGTTACAACAACACGTCTATTTGTATAACGTGTCTTCGAAAACATGACAACCGTATGGACAAAGAGAAAATCAGAGGAGAAATCGCCTTGGTTTTGAACATACCGGGTGAGGAAAACTGCTAGAAAAATGTGAACATTACCTGTTAAGACATCAATGACGATCTGCTACATACATGTTTACATCCGCTTCCCCATGAGATCCCGTGAGGTGCTCGTCCTGGCATGATAATCTTAATAATATCTTGTAGTGTGTGATGCTCAAAAATGTTAAAATCTTGTAGTGTGTGCATGTTTGAGATTTGACAAATCTGTGAAGATTCTCCTTATGTGAGTGATGCCACCAGATTTCATAATCGGGTAGGATTTAAAAAACTCCTCTAGTCTGAGCCCAGATTAACAGTACGCAACACATGAGCTGCCACTCATTGTTCATGTAGTGTGCAGTAGTAATGGACAATGGCAAATGATGGCATGGGTTGCAAATCCTGTGCAACAAAACCCACTATTGCCTCAGGCCTTGTCCACACGAATACATTTTCGTTTGAAAACGCATCTTTTTCTCTCCGGTTTGGCCTTCCGTCCACACTAAAACAGCGTTTTTGTCTTGAGAAAATTGAGCTTTTTGAGAATGCTTTCCCAAGTGGATACATTTGAAAACGCAGTTTTCGTGTTGTTTTGTGGACTTAAAACAGAGGTATTTGAAAACGATGATGCAAGTTTAGTCATGTGACGCATATTGAACCAATAGATATCCATGTTTATACCGGTATTGTGCCTTTTATGCTCTATTCACTTATTTCACACTGTTGCTAAAGATATGTTTTGTACACTATTCTTATCACAGTCCTGCGGCAAAACATGAGAGCAGTTGCATTCAGGGTTTTCCCTGCATTGAAATTTTTTTGGCGGCCGCCAAAGCCTAATTTGATCAGCTAGTTATTGTGATTTATGAGTGATGTAGCATAGATGACTGCTGCGCTTGTGACTGAGTGACAGAGAGAACGAGCAGAGAGATTCTTCCGCACGCGCATTCTCTCTGTCTTCAAAATAAGCTCTGTCTTAGCTCTTTCTCATATTTCACATATTAATCCAAATCAAAAGGTCGGAAGACCGAATCCATGTTGCACGTGGTGCATTCGGACAATTTTTTCCTTGAATTACAGCTGGGTGTGAATTGCACTCAAAAAACGTTGACTCTTCTCTGACCAGCTGACATTAAGCATACTTTCAATAAACAGGAAACAAATTATATCCAGTTATGAAGTGTTTTCTGTGTTGACAAATCTTTCGCAATGTTCTAACAGAGGGGATTCGCACACAACGCGTGCTCTTTCCAAACTTTGTGGAAGTTTATTTAGCCTACTTGAGTTTTTTTTTGTGTGTGTAGGATTGGCAGCAAGCAAAGCATACCATTCTGTTTTTTGTGTGATTCAGAATTGATGCATCACTAAATAAGTCCTTCCCCCACCTTTAGTACAACATGCTATGACAAAGCTTGCTCACAGCCAGCACCCTGTTTTCAACATAACTGTCCTATTATTCTCATCTCCATCTTTGGAGAGAATGAGGATGATTGACACTGTAAGTGGAGGGTGTGTGCGAAGAGCTGGACATGAGAACAGGCCTCTCATAAACAGCCATTCATAAAGCCCACTGTGATTCCCAGATGCGCATATGAATGGAGACGAGACCTGAAAATACGCTCCACTGTACGCCAATTAATCCCATCAACATCTGCTGATTAAAGTTCTAATGTGATTGGCAGATTATATCAGTTTAATAATTCTGGGTTTAGCACTTTACTGTGCGCAGTGTTTGTGCTATGCAGGGTGAGAAAGACAGAATTGGTGTTTGTTAAATAAGATATCTAATTTTGAGATTATTCAGGTGGTTGAAGATCTTGTTGACGCTGTCATAGGAAGCTGAACCTTCCCCCAATTCTGAATGATGGGCAAAAAAAATTAGCCCCCAAAATGGCAACAAATTGTATTTTCAAACATCAGCGTTTTATTCTTCGTTAAGCTATTTTCAAAAGCCTAGTGACCTGCCTTCCTAAACAGCACCAAAGATGCACTACTGACGTGAAAGTGGCTGCAAACAGTCAGCAGAATATTACACTACTTTCTAAGACACCTTATTTAAAAAGCATGCATCCAATTCAATACCAGAATGCATTGTAATGAGCTCAGTGAAAAGGCTAAACATTTAGTCTGGGGATGCACCGATATGAAAATTTTGGCCGATACCGATAACTCTTTATATTTGAAAGCTGATAACCGATATATATAGGGCTGCAACCACTAGTCGATAAAATCGATAATAATTCTCTGATTCTCATTAATCGATTAGTCAGGTCTGCTCTCTGTACACAAAGCTTCCACCAGTCGCGCCAAATTATAGCACTGAATAATGCATTTTTATGGACAAAATGTGAATCTAGAAATAGTGGAGTGGAAACAGAGTAAGCTGATGCAGGAAAGGTACGTGATCCAAGCGCCCAAAACATAAGAATTGTTTATTTTAAGCTTCAAGCGAATGTATTAGTGTTTAACATACCCTGTCATGCGCTTTGATAGATGCGTGTGCGTCCTCAGCGCAAAACGTTAATTTTACAGGTTATATCCACTGATCTATATAGAGAACAGTTATATCCTCCTCATCTGTAAATGCTACTAATTCACGCGAGTATTTCCATTTTGCATGAAAGCGTGTCCTGACAGTCTGTGTTAAACTTCAAACTTCATTAAAAGAGCGCCGGTGCGACGGGCGTGCACATGCGCTTCAAACAGACAGGATGCAGTCGAGTCTATGGTCGAGAGGGAGACAATTAATATTCAGCGCAAAAACATTCATTTAGCTGAAATATCTGCTGTTGGACGCTAAATTTAGGTTTAAAAGTCAACATATTTTATAAGAGTAGTAACTGTAAAGGGATAACAGCATGCAATTGAATATAAATGTAAGACGTTTCTTATAGTTTATTTACAGGATAAAGAAATGACAGTAACAGGTAGCCTACTGTCTGTGTGTCTGTGTGTCTCTGTGTGTGTGTGTGTTCCTGCAGAACATTCCTCTTATCTGGTAACACTGAATTTGTGTTTTTGTTTTTCTTTAATATCTTCTTTAATATATTTTAACGTAGGGATTTAAACTCCTTTTGCTTAGTAACTTTTTTTTTGCACATAAATGTAGGCTATAGCACAGAAATACACTTAACGGAAATTAACCATGGTTCTATTAGATAGTAAATCCATGTTTTTGCCGTATTGATTACCATTTGTATAACACACAAATACCATATAGTTAAACTATGGATTTGAAGCAAAACTATGGTTAATTTGTGGTTAACATTGAATAACTACAATAACCCTGTTATTTATTTATTATTATTATTATTATTGTTTGTTTTGTTCATTGTAAAACCATGGTTCATTTTTGTAAGGGTAGATATATTCACTATGTATGTTTTCATAGCACTCAGCTGACACGTTTGTTTGAAGGACAGCATTGGACAGGATGTGGAATAGTGTTTTTTGTCAGTAAAAAAAAAAAGAGGCCTTTTATCCGATTAATTGAAAAAATAATCGGCCAACTAATCGATTAACAAAATAAACGTTAGTTGCAGCCCTAGACATATATATAGGCAGATAAATCTGAATCCAACTTTTTTATATAATTTGTGAGAGCTTGATTACAAAAACAAAAGTCTTACCATTAAAAGCCATGTCCCAAGCACACAATTATAATGATGTTCTTATTATAATTTTATGTAGCCTATACTATATTTTTATGAAGCACTTAACTATATTTTCCTTTTTTGAAGTGATTGCAATCATATTTTAAGCAATTCAAAACCATCATGGCAAACAGTGCACATCTGAAGCATCTCAGTGGAAGGAAATAGTCCATTATTTATCGGCTTTAATATATCAGCCGATATTTTCTTATCGGCCCGATAACATTAAAAATGAACATATCTGCCGATACCAATATGGTGGCCGATATATCGTGCATCCCTAATATAGTGAACATTTAGTAATTTTGCAGAAAAAAACTATTCAAACATGGACCACTTTACCCAATTTTTTTGTGTTTTATGTACTCTTAGATGTACAGTAGCATGCCGTTAGCTTAGCAATATGCTAACTTCAGACTCTATTGAAATAAATAGTAAGTCGAGTTGCTGCCTATGAAGAGCATTCTAAATGAGTCACTTTTGAAATTATATAACTGTTAGGACCAAAAAAGATCATAATGCAGTTCACTATATTTTGGAAAAGAGTGCTAAGCTTAAGTTAATGATGAATCAGTGTGATTATCTAGTCCTAATGAACGTAACTACAGTTACTTGCCGCTCAGATAAACTTACCTTGATCATTCAAACCATTCAAAATAATATATAATACCATGATCTGAATAAACACACTTCTCCTAAATATTTAGTTCTTCTATTCTGTGATAGTATAAAAATGATATTCACATATCTAAAGTAGGGCTGTATGATGAAAATCTTATATGACACATATATGTCAACAATATAATATAAGAAAGACTTATAATATAAGTGTTGTTCTAAATATCAACATTGCTGTCTTATGGCCATAGGTTGCAGGGCTTTTTTATTGCCACCAGCAAATAGTGAGTTTAATGGAAGCCTGAAGCCAGCAACTAACAGCACCATATGGAAGTGGGATGAGGTTTACACAAGGACTCCGTGGGAGTTTTACGTCTCCATGATGATGGCATAGAGACGCATACACAAAGAAGAAAGAAAAACGGAGGGCAAAAGAGGTGAACAAAAACAGATATTAACAAGTCAGTCACTGTGAGAGACAGACAATACTTAATGAAAACTCTAGACAGACAAGGACAAAGCAAGGGAAATGAGATTGAGAGAGACAGAGAGGGAGAGAGAGATATTAAAAATGAACATTTCTGACTTGAGATATGTGGTTAATGGAGGACTCCATCCTGCGCAGCTGTGAGGCCTGGATATCCAACAACTGCAGGACATTGTTGGCTAAGGCATTGATCTGATAGGCCACGCTCGCCAGGGACTGGGTGGTGTAGGCTTTGGTCTCCTCCAAGGCTTTCCTCTTATCCTGTGCCTGCAGGTCAAGGTCAGAAAAAAAAATTAATTCACATTTTCACAATAACAGCAAACATTTCAACCTATACACAGTCTCAGCCTTAGAGAGCACACCCACGGACCGTCTGATATACAGTATGCTGCAAACAAAAATAACTGGCTAAAATCATGTCTGGTTTCTATGTAACTTCTGGAAGACTGAACACGTTTTTAATCAGTCTGGGGAAAACAAAGTCACGTTTACAAGGTACCAGAATGCTACAGTAAGCAAAATAATAGTCAAGTCACTGGATTTGACAACGTTTGCAACGTATTAATTTGAGTTTGCTGAGGTAGTTAGCGAGCAAACCCAATGTGAGTGTACCTAATGCTACAGTAATGTCTGGATAAGCTACTGCTTTGTAAAGTGGTCTGCTGCTGTGGTATCTAGGGCTGGTCAGAATACCACTTTTTGAGCTTCAAAGCTTCGGTAGTAATCAACACCAGATATACAAAGCTTCGGAAGAAAAGGGGCTGAACATTCGTCTCTCTAATAAAGGCAGGAATCTCGAGAAGCGGCGCGCCTCACACGGGCAGGGCTTATATGCTCCGAGAATAGATATACTGCACTAGTGATACAAAACACACAGGTCTGTGACGTCCCAGTAACAAGCTCCTATATTTCGCAGTAGATTCATTTAGATTGAGAATAACGGGTCAAGTCTATTACCCGTTATTATCATCAATCTAAATGAATCTACTGCGATCTACCAGGCATAACACCGGTTACATCACTTGCCCAAGCGGCACCGCTCCCACCGTCGTTTTGATATTTTATTAGTAAAAATAATTTCGTTTAGTTAGAGAACAGATTAACTACAATTAAAAACTGAACGTGCAGCATGAGCCGAATGAGTCGCAGCACATCAGCAGCAGGAGTCAGATCTCATTACGAGAGTGAGGAGCTGAATGACAAGATGATCGCGGAAGATTTGGTTTTAAAGCTTTGGTTGTCATTGTACTGTTTTGTTGTTGTGTTTTTCATTAAGAATAATAGGCTAATGAAACCACCATTCAAGCAACCCGCCCTCGAATTGGCGCTAATTCTAAACCAAAAGTATAAAATGCGCACGGCCGCACTGTCATTCATACACGACCACACAGTGCACACACACTGTAATGTGACGGTGAGAGAAAATTTTCTCACTGTCACATCCCTAACGGGTAAAAAGGCTAATACATTTTAATTCTATTATTCTATTTTCCACAATGTCAAACGAACACAGCTTAACCTAAAATGCAAGCTCAGGCATGCGTTTCTTCAGCTCATGCTGTTGTGCGCTCTAGACAGAGAATATACTTCAGTTGCAGGGAACACGCCAGATTTTATAGTGTAAACATTCAAGCGCGAATAAGAACCGTTTCGAGGGGGATGCCAGGTGTGCAAGAAAAAACCCCAAAAACGAATATTTGAATCCCAAAATTGAAAATCGAATACCAACCCACCAAACGAATATTTGAATAATCTGGTTCAGCCCTAGTGGTATCTATCTTTAATTTCCAAGGGTGGTTCTTAGATATTGTAATGTGGAATGTTATTTAATACCTTTTTTTTTTTATTGGGTAAAAATTTAGTAAAAAGTATTTTAAAAAATCCTTAAACCTTGTCTAGTAAATCATAAACAACAAAGTCAATGGGCCTTCGAATTATATTGTGGACAGTAGGGGGCTTGTAGTAAAAATGGCTGAGATCCACTTAATCATAAAAACAAATAGCATAACATCACACATTTCAAAACAAAGTAAATAAATGTCACAGTTTAGCCTAGATTGCAAAACAACTAGAAATATAATTGCATGAATATTTTTATAACAAATAATATTATTAATAATAACAACAATACTAATAAAATAATAAAGTAGGCCTATGTTTTTATATACACTCACCTAAAGGATTATTAGGAACACCATACTAATACTGTGTTTGACCCCCTTTCGCCTTCAGAACTGCCTTAATTCTACGTGGCATTGATTCAACAAGGTGCTGAAAGCATTCTTTAGAAATGTTCGCCCATATTGATAGGATAGCATCTTGCAGTTGATGGAGATTTGTGGGATGCACATCCAGGGCACGAAGCTCCCGTTCCACCACATCCCAAAGATGCTCTATTGGGTTGAGATCTGGTGACTGTGGGGGCCATTTTAGTACAGTGAACTCATTGTCATGTTCAAGAAACCAATTTGAAATGATTCGAGCTTTGCGACAAGGTGCATTATCCTGCTGGAAGTAGCCATCAGAGGATGGGTACATGGTGGTCATAAAGGGATGGACATGGTCAGAAACAATGCTCAGGTAGACCGTGGCATTTAAACGATGCCCAATTGGCACTAAGGGACCTAAAGTGTGCCAAGAAAACATCCCCCACACCATTACACCACCACCACCAGCCTGCACAGTGGTAACAAGGCATGATGGATCCATGTTCTCATTCTGTTTACGCCAAATTCTGACTCTACCATCTGAATGTCTCAACAGAAATCGAGACTCATCAGACCAGGCAACATTTTTCCAGACTTCAACTGTCCAATTTTGGTGAGCTCGTGCAAATTATAGCCTCTTTTTCCTATTTGTAGTGGAGATGAGTGGTACCCGGTGGGGTCTTCTGCTGTTGTAGCCCATCCGCCTCAAGGTTGAGCGTGTTGTGGCTTCACAAATGCTTTGCTGCATACCTCGGTTGTAACGAGTGGTTATTTCAGTCAAAGTTGCTCTTCTATCAGCTTGAATCAGTCGGCCCATTCTCCTCTGACCTCTAGCATCAACAAGGCATTTTCGCCCACAGGACTGCCGCATACTGGATGTTTTTCCCTTTTCACACCATTCTTTGTAAACTCTAGAAATGGTTGTGCGTGAAAATCCCAGTAACTGAGCAGATTGTGAAATACTCAGACCGGCCCGTCTGGAACCAACAACCATGCCACGCTCAAAATTGCTTAAATCACCTTTCTTTCCCATTCTGACATTCAGTTCGGAGTTCAGGAGATTGTCTTGACCAGGACCACACCCCTAAATGCATTGAAGCAACTGCCATGTGATTGGTTGATTAGATAATTGCATTAATGAGAAATTGAACAGGTGTTCCTAATAATCCTTTAGGTGAGTGTATTATAATTAAACACATTTAGTGTTCTGTCCAAAACTGAAATAAAACCAATTTTCTTAGTATTGGAAAGACATATATTTCACTACATAATGCTAACTTAAAAAAACTTTAAACAGAAACTTGCAAAACTGTTCTGAAACAAACAGAATGACATGTGGCCTTAACCATAACCACACAGAACTGAAACTCTTTTTTAAATGTGGTATTTTCTCAGTTCTCGAATTGGCCTACCTCTGTGGTAAACCATAATCTCACTGAGGTAAACTATCACTCATGCAAGGCCTTCAAAAACCTGACACACTTTACCAAAGCACCTGCAGCGAGGAGGGAAACATGGTCTGCATTTCAATAATGCAAGTCTGTTTGTACTTTTAAAAAGTTACTGTCCTCACCAGTGCCCAAATTTGTGTACACAATATACAGCTTCACAAGCTAGGGAGCTGATTGAGATGCACCCTCTGTCTTTATTGAATACATGAACATACACCAAAATACATTTACACATGGGTACTACAGCTCTACAGGCATTCCCCATTGTAAATGATGTGGTGAAAGTATGCAATAATTTTGTTTTACACTGAAAAATGGAACGGAGCTGTTCTTTGGTCAAAATTCATGCTATTAGTGTTTGGCAAGAGACATTGTTACACTAGAGATGCTCGTCCAAGAGTCTAGGTTTAAGAAGCTTATAATGTATATATACTGGAAGGGTTGAAAAAAAATGCTTGTGCATCTAGCATACACAGTACTCACTTAGCTGAAAACCAACTCAAAGCTGAACATTTTAAACCCTGTCCACATGTTCAGACTTAATTTTAATGGTGCTGAACAAGATGTGCAAATAGGATCCAACATTCTCCACAGGCAACTTAAAAAGGATTGAATGTGCCATAAAGGCAGGTTGTAATCTCGTATCTCTTAAACAGAACATTTGGCCCATTTCCAGTCTGGATGTACGGTGCTGTTATCAGAATCTGTTGTTATTCTGCTTTATGGCTGTTGATTGAATTTTACTTATGATGCGTCTGTAAATCTCTTAGTCCACATCTGGCTAACAAATGTACATAAGTAGGGCAGATATAGTAGGGAATTTTTATGGTTTGAAGAAAATGTCAGTGGTGCCTGCCCATGCAAATTTTGCCATGATAACTGTGACTGTGCCATATTAATGTATTCAAATGATAAAACGATAAAAAAAATTCTGCATCAAGGGTTTACTAATAGTTTTAACTAATTTCTTAGTTTCTAACGAGTGATAGTTTGTGTTGCTTGACTTTGATGTACACTATATTGCCAAAATTATTGGGACACCCCTCCAAATCATTGAATTCAGGTGTTCCAATCACTTCCATGGCCACAGGTGTATAAAATCAAGCACCTAGGCATACAGACGCTTCTACAAACATTTGTGAAAGAATGGGTCGCTCTCAGGAGCTCAGTGAATTCAAGCGTGGTACCGTGATAGGTTGCCACCTGTGCAATAAGTCCATTCGTGAAATATTCCACGTCACTGTTAGTGGTATTATACCAAAGTGGAAGCAACTGGGAACAAACCAACTCAGCCATGAAGTGTTAGGCCACGTAAAATTACAGAGCGGGGTCAGCGCATGCTGAGGCGCACAGTGCGCAGAAATCGGCAACTTTCTGCAGAGTCAATAGCTACAGACCTCTAAACTTTGTGTGGCCTTCAGATTAGCTCAATTATGAATGAAATCTGACTCCTGCTGCGTTTGTGCGGAGACTCTCGTTCGGCTCATGCTGTATTGAGCAGACACATTCAGTTTTTAATTGTAGTGTCTGTTCTCTAACTGAACTAAATGATTTTATTACTATAAAAATCAAAACGACGGTGGGGTGGTGCCGCGGTGGGCAAATGATGTAACCGGTGGGAGTGGCCTCGTAGGGCAGCGAAGCAAATGCATTCTGGGAGTTGTTGTCTTTCATCCACATAAGCCAAAAATACATTTTCTGGCTTTTCTCAGTTTAGAAGGCACCAACTTAATAAAAAATAATCTCACATTTTTACTACATAAATGACCCAATCTTTCCAGCGGTGAATTACCCCTTTAAATTTGAGTCAACGTCGACAATAAAATCACGAGATGGGAATGCTTTGCAACATGCCATAATTTGCAACAAGAGGCAAGAGTTTGTGAACAAACTTTGATGTTGGCTTGAGAAGCCTGAAGCTCGAGCTGAGACTCACCCTTGGGTCGCTTTGTGCACAGCTGCAGCACATGTCAAAGTGCTACCCACAAGGCTATTGCTCATACATAACAGCTTTTTTTTTCTTCTTTTTACCAGTTTTAATTTTCAGGTTTTTGCTCGTTCTAAATCAGATACAGATAAAGTAGCACAGTAAGATTACTTTTATTTGAATGCATTAGTGAGAGAGCGGTGAATTAATCCTATTTGTGCAACATCTCTCTACTAATAGTGAAGCTGTGGGTTTTAATTACTTCAAAAAAAGAAATGTATGCAAGAACTTTTCAAGTTTTAAGCTATTTTATTGATAAATAACAGGACAGCATTGACAGTAAGTTTCCTGAATGTTTCTGCATGTGATGTGCGAGCTACTGTCTGTATGTGTGTGCATTTTACAATGTAGCAGCACCTTAAACATAAGAAATCATTCTAATATGCTGATTTGCTGCTCAAGAAACATTTCAACGATGCTGAAAACAATTGTCAGGGCTCAACAATAAGGACTGCCGATGCATGCAAATGCTGAATTGAGCTCTCTTTCATGTCTTTTTAAAAATGACAGCCTCTGCGAGTATCCTAGTAAACATACTCTGTTACATCTTAAGTGAACATAAACGGATCAGAAATAAAATGCATGTGGAACAGTATTTTGGATCCGTACAGCACTTAAAGTGACAGCAGCCTAATAAATCTGCTGCAGTCTTTGTTTTAATGTGAATAAAACATTCACTGCTCTTGTCCGAATAACTTTTGTAACTTTAATAAGGATTAATCTATATTTAATTTATACAGTGAAGATTATCCAGTGCTATTTTACGTTTGATTATTAATTTTCTCTACCTGAGACTTACCTGAAAAACATGAAAAGCAGTGTTTATTTATTTGTAAATAAAAATGATTTGTTCTATTGTGTTTGTGTTATTGCTCATCATTCAATTATTTGTTCTTATTTTATCACTAACAGTTAACGTGTCTTTAACAATATTTAAAATTTATATGAGTTAGGATATATGAGTTTTTGGTGTGACAACTAGTGCTGCAACTAACGATTATTTTGATTATCAATTAATCTGTAGATTATTTTTTTCTGATTAATCGGATGAAAAATATAACTTTTTATACATAAAAAAAATAACATTAAAAAGTAAATTAAGCCATTATTTTAATCCTGTCCTCCAAACAATGTGTAATATAAAGCCTATGAAATGAAGATAGTAAATGTATCTATGCTGTACATAAGAATGAATTACATTCTAAACCTAAAATCAATTGATTGCTTACTATTTTAAAGCAGAAATTAAAACGACTAAACTAAAAGTGATAATTAAAGACAAAAGCACAAAATCTTGTACGAGGTATGAAGAACACACAGTTACTCGTAACATAGTAATTATATTACATTACTGGGCTATTTCAACAATAGTGCCTTTACTGTTACTGCTCTCATAAATATGATTACTTATGTTACATGTAGAATTTTAAACTTACAGGGCAACCAATGGCCGACTGGGCCTGTAGAAATCCTTAATATTTTTGTAGAAACCATTACACATTTTTTTCAGGATTCTATGATGAATAGAAAGGTCAAAAGACCAACATTTATTTAAACTAGAACTTAGTGACCCCAAACTTCTGAACGGTAGTGTACGATTAAGTTTCCAAGAACAAGTTTAAAGTTCTTGACAATCTTATTTGTCATTGGCCCATGAATCTGATTCTTCAAGACACCAGACTGTGGGAGCTGATAAGGCAAATGTGTGTTGGCGTAACAGAAATGGCCTTGACAGTAACAGGAGTCATTTATTCTGGTCCAGCTGTTACATTTCTTTCCATATTTGCTCTTATAAAAACATCAATATCCTTCTGGCCTTGTTGTGGGACCCACAATGCACCAATCTGACAGTAGCCCATCAAGGCTAAACAGGCAGATCTTTGGAAACAGCTTTATCTGAAGGACATTTCACACAGATACAATGTTTGATTGGCATCATCAGAAATCTCCAGAAACTTCCCACGAAGCAAGAAAGACAAACTCCCAGAAGACAAAGGCAACAATCTCTTTTTATCTCTTCCTCGGTCACAGGCCTGAGATAAGGAAAGGCAGAAGGTGGAGAGGAGAAAGGCAACACTTCCTTGTTGAACAATGGGCGATACAAAATGCTTAAATATCTTTAATGGTATAACTAAAGTCTTAATTAACATTTTCAGAGGTCTTAAATTCGGGGCCAGTAAACAGGAACCACAATGAAAACATTAAACTTCAAAAGGTTTTAAGTGAAAACTTCAAAATGATTTTATTAAATAAATACAAGCGCTGCATGTTCGAAAAAATGAAAACGTGGGGCTGTTGCACGTTCTAGGCACGCAGTTTCAGAACAGTTCACAATCAGTAAATACTGCACATTTCTACAATGCTGATGCATATGATCTACTGTTGATGAATTATGACAATGTTTACCTTATGGTGTCTGTACTGTAATGTTTTAGATGGTTGTAAGAATGTATTTTATTTCCCTCATGTTTGAATGTGCAGCTAGAAGTATCAAAGACTACAAAAAAACTAAAGTGTTTTGCTTGTCTCCTCGTATCCTTTTATTAAGGAAAACTAATACTACACTATTAACACCTTTAAAAATGACCTTTTAGAAAATTTGCATTAAAATGGAAATTTCCCACCAACAAATTGCTGAAATTTCTAAGAAAATATCATGTAAGTCAGTGTGACATCTTACTGACAAGATAAGAGCAAATATAAGGGATTTATTTGACCAAATCACAAGGCCAGGCGAACATTACAAGTAACCACTGCAGTCCTTTATTTTAAGTTTAAGCTGAACCCAAAACATTCTTTAACCTTCATCTCCACAACTTCCATGAAGCGAAGCATACAGGGAGTGCAGAATTATTAGGCAAATGAGTATTTTGACCACATCATCCTCGTTATGCATGTTGTCTTACTCCAAGCTGTATAGGCTGGAAAGCCTACTACCAATTAAGCATATTAGGTGATGTGCATCTCTGTAATGAGAAGGGGTGTGGTCTAATGACATCAACACCCTATATCAGGTGTGCATAATTATTAGGCAACTTCCTTTCCTTTGGCAAAATGGGTCAAAAGAAGGACTTGACAGGCTCAGAAAAGTCAAAAATAGTGAGATATATTGCAGAGGGATGCAGCAGTCTTAAAATAGCCAAGCTTCTGAAGCGTGATCATCGAACAATCAAGCGTTTCATTCAAAATAGTCAACAGGGTCGCAAGAAGCGTGTGGAAAAACCAAGGCGCAAAATAACTGCCCGTGAACTGAGAAAAGTCAAGCGTGCAGCTGCCAAGATGCCACTTGCCACCAGTTTGGCCATATTTCAGAGCTGCAACATCACTGGAGTGCCCAAAAGCACAAGGTGTGCAATACTCAGAGACATGGCCAAGGTAAGAAAGGCAGAAAGTCGACCACCACTGAACAAGACACACAAGCTGAAACGTCAAGACTGGGCCAAGAAATATCTCAAGACTGATTTTTCTAAGGTTTTATGGACTGATGAAATGAGAGTGAGTCTTGATGGGCCAGATGGATGGGCCCGTGGCTGGATTGGTAAAGGGCAGAGAGCTCCAGTCCGACTCAGACGCCAGCAAGGTGGAGGTGGAGTACTGGTTTGGGCTGGTATCATCAAAGATGAGCTTGTGGGGCCTTTTCGGGTTGAGGATGGAGTCAAGCTCAACTCCCAGTCCTACTGCCAGTTTCTGGAAGACACCTTCTTCAGGCAGTGGTACAGGAAGAAGTCTGCATCCTTCAAGAAAAACATGATTTTCATGCAGGACAATGCTCCATCACACGCGTCCAAGTACTCCACAGCGTGGCTGGCAAGAAAGGGTATAAAAGAAGAAAATCTAATGATATGGCCTCCTTGTTCACCTGATCTGAACCCCATTGAGAACCTGTGGTCCATCATCAAATGTGCGATTTACAAGGAGGGAAAACAGTACACCTCTCTGAACAGTGTCTGGGAGGCTGTGGTTGCTGCTGCACGCAATGTTGATGGTGAACAGATCAAAACACTGACAGAATCCATGGATGGCAGGCTTTTGAGTGTCCTTGCAAAGAAAGGTGGCTATATTAGTCACTGATTTGTTTTTGTTTGGTTTTTGAATGTCAGAAATGTATATTTGTGAATGTTGAGATGTTATATTGGTTTCACTGGTAAAAATAAATAATTGAAATGGGTATAAATTTGTTTTTTGTTAAGTTGCCTAATAATTATGCACAGTAATAGTCACCTGCACACACAGATATCCCCCTAAAATAGCTAAAACTAAAAACTACTTAAAATATTGATACAAAAATATTCAGCTTTGATATTAATGAGTTTGTGTTCATTGAGAACATGGTTGTTGTTCAATAATAAAATTAATCCTCAAAAATACAACTTGCCTAATAATTCTGCACTCCCTGTAGGGTACGTAGTAGGGGTGTAACGATATTCAAAGCAAACTGAAAAAACGCAATACACCACCCACGGTATGAACCGCGATACTCTCACGTCGAACCGAACACGCCCCGCCCCCTGCTGCCCCGGCCCAGCGCTCACTTCACCTTATGCCACAAAATTATTTTTTTGTTCCTTGACATTTGATTAAATAGCAATTAGTACACTTTTAACAACTAATAAGAGCTGTATTTTTACTAAATATTATTATAATAATATTATTTACTAAATATACACTAACTTTTGTCTTCCAAGTGATCGCTCAAGTTGCATGGTGGAAGGACAAAGAAAGCCAGTTTCCCCATTTAGCCAGGTTGGCTAAATGCTACTCCCAGCAACATCGTCATTTTCGTGGGTTGTTATGAAATTTAAAAAAAATCTCTCACTTCAGAAAACCGCTTTCCTGTCCTGTCATGTCAGCCGTTATACTGTGCTCGTAGCACACACTCTTCAATTACACGCGTAAATGTTGCGACGCGCGCTGTATATTACTTCATAAAGCACAAAAGAAACTATGAGCAACGTTATGTTGTCAATTCGTAAGTCATGAAATAAAAAAAGTACCCATAAATCACGTAACTGGTTCGACGTGTGTTAGCTGGGAAGGATTTGCATGCAGGTATGATGTTCATTCTGTTCATCAGGAGCGGTTTTCATGTTTCATTAACAGTTCATGATGTATTGTGTATTCGCCATGGTAACTGTTGTTTCCATAACCCAAAATGCCACTTTATTAACAAAAACTGCTATTTAATAGCTTTACCTTATAGGCCTATTTATTCACCAGTATTAGTCATATTCATCCAATTTATGTGTTTTTATATATTAGGCTAAAGTGGGACATTACTTGTGTGTAATCAATTTTTATGAAATAAATTTGCTTGTTTTGTTTTTTTTAAACATTATGGTAAATGGTAAAATGAGTAGATTATTTATGAAGTCTACAGTGGAGGCATTTATTTCATTTTAGTTTACTCAGGTATGCTAACTGCTCTAAAGAAAACGTGAAGCCAATGTATAAAGTAAATAAAGATAAAGTTAATAAGTTAAATTATTGTTGTTGTTATTAAGTTAAAAGTGAATGTAGTGTTATTGTTGCTGCTGCCCTGCCATGAACCCTGCCTCCACAGCAAACCGAACCGAACTGAACCGAACCGTGGCATTGGTGCATCGTTACACCCCTAATACGTAGGCTGTTCCTGGTTTTGAGTGCACAGGAAGGAAAAGCCTACGTTTCCTCCCTAGAGAAGAGTCAGAGTATCAGGAGAGACGCTCCACCCAACACACTGGTGGAGACCACAGGAAGGAACAGTAGCTCTTTTGGACACTTTTGTTGGACAATCAGCTCTGAGGCACGGTACTGTCTTGGACGGTGGCGCCAAGTATCTTGGCACATTTGAAACTAGAATTAATTCCTTTCTAGCCTAGAAGAACAGAACAGTCTGTGATGTGCACTCAGTAAAACACTCAAGGTTTAGCTTGCATTGAGTTCATCTTCATGCTGAAGAACAAGTCAAAACACTCTCCTCTTCGAGAGCAGAATGTGGAGGTTTGTTTGGATTTCCTGTAGTGCTGACAGCCCAGCTCACGCTGCTCTAATACATATCCTGAGGGAAATGTACTTGGAATATCAGGTGAAAAAATGTCAGGAATGTCCCTTATTAACACTGCGTAACTCTTATGAAGACTCTTCCTCTGCTTTGCTCTCCTGACAGGAAGAGGTAAAGGTATATGACACATCTAGGAGTTTGTGTTTGCAAGTGTAGTGGCATTCCATTACCTCGGCTATGAGACTAGCTCACTGTTATACTAAATTAGTATACTAGTTATTCAACAACTTATACATTTATTAGTATAATATTCGTATTTTTTCACATCAGTCAATGATTCATCTACTGACTTGATGTGCTTTTTGGAGTGTCAACATTTTAGTGCCTATTTACTTGACCTATATGAGAGATGGATTATATCTCTAAAAATCTTTGTGTGTATTCAACTGAAGAAAGAAAAATCACATACAGTACATCTGGTCATGACGGAGAGTAAATTATATATTTTTTATTTTTTAGAATATCCATTTAAGACCTAAATTAGCCATTGAGGCAACCCACCAACTATTTATTTATTTTTTTTGTATTTTGCATTTAGCATTCTGCTTAAGGCCAGTTCACACTGCCCCAACAAACTTAGATTTAGAATGTCAGGAAACATACTGTCATTTTCATACCAACCCAACAAACACCAACAGGGTTTAACCACACTGACTCAACCAATTTGGTATTCATTAAGGCCATGTGAACTAGCCTTTAAAGGCTTAGTTTGTCCAAAAATGAATATTGTGCCATCATTTACTCAAGCCTGTATTGCTTTTTTCCTCATGAAGAAAGGAAGGAAAAGTTAGGATGAATATCCACACTGCTCCGTTGCAGAATGAAAGTAAATGAGAACAGTTGCTGCTTTCTAGAAAATCTTCTTAAGCCTGTAAAGCCTGACATTTGATATAATGGTCATAAAAATTTAATTTTTCAAAATGAAACCATTTATTCAACCTTTACACACACACACACTTCTGGGCAAAAAAGGGCCCAAAATGGCTAAACACTAAGCTTTTAATTGCCTTAACTACAAATTATTGGTCAGGAAATTTGTAAAAATGTAAGCATTACTGAAAAGCCATTGCTGTCTCAGATAAACGTCAAAAGACAGAATTAAGTTTTTCGCAGAATATGAGAAGCTGTGGAAGTGATGAATCACAATGAAAAACGAGTTGCAAGGTGATGCTCCAGAGCGGTGCCTTCGAAAATCTGCTGAGAATTATAATAAATGCATCTCTACCACAGTGAAGCATTGAAAAGGAGGTGTCATTAACCGCTTTTCCACTGTCAGGCCAGTGCAAGCCAGGACTAACAACATGCCGGGCGAGGCCAATAGCCTCGGACCTCAAGCACCGAGGCCAAAATCAAGTGTTTTCACAGTCGGGCCAGTAGCCCTGCGTTGCTACTCTAAAACCCGCCAACACGCCTCCATAGAACAACGTCATACAACCTCACCATTTCATCAGCTGACTGAAAACCAGCTAGATCACAAGCATGACAGAAGCGAACGTTTGGTCTTTAATTAAAGCTTAAGACTCCAGCATTGATATTTGACCAATGTTTTACAATTTTTAAAAAAGTTACAGCAGTAATTTATTACATTTATGTAAGGAGTGCACATCATTTATGCTGAATCAAACTGATATTTACCATTTCACATAAAAAGAGAACACATACTTATTTGGTTGCACCCGATTCCATTCATTTGCAGGAATGCACAAAACAACTCCATTAAGGCTATTAAGTCCATATTAGAATACTGTCAAAAATATCATATGTCTACATCACATTTCTTTAGAAGGAGTGAGCATTTCTCTACATTTTCCATGAAATTATGCGATCTGAGGAGGTTTTTTATACTGTTATCTATTCAGCCAGAGCAACAGAGGGAGCTCACAAGCAGAAAACAGGAGTTATTTTCATTTTTGGGTGAACTATCCCATTAAAATGATTCGTGAGTTCAGTGTTGGACAGATCAGTTGTTTTAAGCAGTCGTTAAAATGATTCGGTTCAAACGAGTCATTAGGTTGCGAATCGGACATTTGCAGACCCGTTGTGTGCGAATCCCGTCTGTTAGAACATCACAGAAAACACTTCATAACTGAATAGAATTTTTTCCCGTTTATTGAAAGTATGCTTTATGTCAGCTGGTCAGAGAAGAGTCAATGTTTTTTGAGCGCAATTCACACCCAGCGGTAATTCAAGGAAAAAATTGTCCGAATGCGCCACGTGCAACATGGATTTGGTCTTCCGACCTTTTGATTTTGATTAATATGTGAAATATGAGAAAGAGCTAAGACAGAGCTTATTTTGAAGACGGAGAGAGTGTGCGTGGGGGACGAGCTCTCTGCTCGTTCTCTCTGTCACTCAGTTAACATGCGCTCTGTCACAAGTGCAGCAGTCATCTACATCAGTGGTTCTCAAACCTGTCCTGGGGACCCCTCACCAGTGCACATTTTCTCCCTCATCTAAGGGGGTGAGGGGTCCCCAGGACAGGTTTAAGAACCACTGATCTACATCACTCATAAATAACAATAACTGATCAAATAAGGCTTTGGCGGGACAAACATTTGTTTTGGTGGCCGTCAAAAAATTTTAATTCAGGAAAAACCCTGCATACAGTTTGGAACAACTTGAGGGTTATTAAATGATGACAGACTTTTTATTTTTGGGTGAACTATCCCTTTAACATTGAGTGGAACAACACTGATTCTTATTCAGAGAGTTCAAAGTGTGTGTCCGTTGTGTCAATTCTTTCAAGCAAAAGAACAGATGGAAGTGAAGGCCAAAGAAGCAGCGTTGTAATTACAGGCCTCTGATGGCTCTTTAATCTGTTATACCCACTGTAATCGCCGTGTCTGATCACAGGAAGGGGCATTTTATAGCGCTTCCCACCCAAGTGCATGCTGGTTCGCAACACTGCCTGGGTGAAGGGACAGCTGAGGATCTCCTCCAGGAAAAATAATGAGTATTCGTAGGATTTACTGATGTGGCTTTGCTAGAGGATGCCAGTGAGAAAAGGATTATGGTCTTGTGGCGTAATCTAGGTACTGGCATGAGCAATGCTAACGCCACTTTCCAGGGCATATGTTAGCCGGAGCTGAGCTAGTGGTGGTAAAGTCTCATTTCTCCCATGATAACTGCACTATCCTCTGACCTCGATTCCCTAAACAGAGACATCTGGGGGGTTATTGTGTCCATTTCCATGGCGACCCTCAATGACATCCAGGCACAATTTAAGCATACAGTGGCCCTAAAATGTAGTTGGATGCTTAAGCCACATTGAAATATTTAAATGCATGAATATCATTGCAGTAGACCAGAGTTGTGAGACTGCAGTCTAATCTTGGTTAAATATATTGGAGAAAACGTGTCTCTGAATATATATTTTTGCAAAAACTCCAAACACACACAATTTACTGCAGTTTCCAGCTGAAATTAACACTAGTGGCAGTAAAACAATGAGAACGTTTATTCCTTTTCACACAAATTATGATTACAGGGGCAGATTATCGATTAATAATCACTCATTAAACACTCGTATTTTCACAAGTTTCCTTGAGCAATACTATGACCTAAAACACTTTTACCATACGGTATGGTTTGTAAATAAATACATATTCACGTTTGCATCACATAAACAGCTCCATATGCATGGCTTTTCCTGACATGGTAAACTTGCTCAGCAACTGGTACAGCATTGCACTTGCGATGTGGATCTCTTCGGTATACGAGTTCTGTGAAACATGAGTCACCATAAAAGAGCTTGAAGACTTGTAAAAGCAAGATAAAATGGCGTGGGTTCAGCAAATGCATTTTTCTCTATCACACTATCAGTAAGGTGTAATGTAGGGTTTACTGTACTGAGAAAACTGAACAATGTAATATCGTTTTTTTTCAATGAGCCTAGGTTGCAAAAAACAGCAAGAAAACAAATTTGTCTATCAAGCGGCACTAAAAAACAAGCCTTTTTTTTATGAATCACTCAATAATTGCCAATTCGAATGATTCAGAGAAATCCTTCACTGAATGAACTCACTAAAACCATCCAGCGGTTACTGAATTAACATCTGACTCACTCAATGAACTGCAAGTCATTCCTTTCAGTGTGGTCTGTCTCAAAAAGAAGCAAGTTTACTGTACTTAATGTTTGTGCAATGTAAAACAGTCTAAGTTAGCGGTGGTCTGGCCAGACGATTAGGAATATGATGAGGAAGGTATCAAAGCTGTATTAAAAATAGACATTAAGCCCTGCAAAAGAAAAGCCCAGGCTGAGAAGGACAGCCCAAGATACGACAATCTGCCCTGGATGGCACCACCCTTATCCAGACTCACTGACTCATCCAAAGAGAAACAAGCCGCACCTATGAAGGCCACAGGACAAACAGCTAGATTAGAACAGCTAAAACACACATAACCTCAGTCTGGTTCTAAAGTATTTTACAACTTTTATCTATGAGAACTCTGAATGTTCTCATAGCACTGCCACTGAGGTCCTTCTCATAGGAAATTATTTAAAAACCACATCGGCCAATGTGGTCAAGCATGAAAAAATAATCCAGGTCACTATCTATTCTGCAAGCCGATTGGTCACGCTTCAGTAGTTGAACACTTATAAAAACATTTTTTTAAACATTTTATTCCTTGTCTTTGCTACTATTGTGAAAAAAAATCCAATAGATTACATAGAAAGAGGTATTGAATTAAGGACCAAAGTATGAAAGACTTGGGCCAGTAAACAACCACCAAGAACACCCTAGCAACCTCATAGCAACAGTTGTTTTAATTTATTTTTGATTGACATATCAGCATCAAAGACTATATTAGTGACAAAAATTGAATGAAAAATAATAATATCAGCCCAAAGAATACTTTATTGTTTTTACTAGGACTGCCCCCTAATTAATAGTCGACTAAAGGCACTGATATACTCATAGCGAAGTTCTTTTTCGTTCTTCACTTAGGGGTAAAATGAAGTTCGAAATACGTGACCAGCGATATACTGTTAGTGAACATCTGACGCCGCCCACTCTGCTGAGAGCGGCATTTAAATGAATATGGAAATATGTGTATTCTTAACCAAATGCATCCTATAGGAGATAAATCAGAAATAGATAGGCCTACACAAAATTAACAACATTACAACTTACATTTGCACAAAACAAAAGACACGCACACTTATAGTCAAGATAAGGGTTTAACTGTAAAATGGTCAAACAGAACTCCATCGCGCTCGCTTAATTTTTTTCTTGTGTCTGTTTCGTGGTTGAGCAGCACACGCGCGCATGACCCTGCTTAATCGACAATTTTTATTGATTGATTAAATGTATTATCTACAATTAATCGATCGATTAATCATTAACATCCCTAGTATTAAACATGAAAAACAGTGTCAGTGTCTCGTTTCATCAGAAGTACAACTTCATTTTCTACTATAAAGCGGCTCTCCAGTGTGTTCATGTTTTCATTCACAGACGTTTGACCTCGACGAACTGAACAGGAGAAATCACCCAGAAAAGACTTCCATGTGAAAGAAGGCAGAGCCTCAGCGCACCTATTACGTAATTGCCATGGACCAATGGTCGTACTAAAGGTTACCAGCTGTAGCTAACTTTTCCGGAAAGTTCACTTTGGCAAGCCGTTTCCAACTCCCAAATTGTACTCCAAACGAACTTCGTTTCGGCCTGATTTTGTTCAAAATGACGTCACAGCAGTTCATTCTTCGATTTTTCTTGAAGTTTATTGGGTTGAAGTTAAATGTTAGTCGACTACATTTTAGTCAGTTAGGTTAGTTTCCAAAAAATTCCCAAAAATCCTGGAAGGTTCCAAAAATCCTGGAAAGTTTCTGGAAACTTTGCAACCCTACTCTTAAGCGTTTCAGTTTGCTGTATATTTATTTATTTATACGTTTGTTTATCATTTTTTATATATGACCTACATTTTTTTAATATTTTTGTTAAATTTCGTTTTTTTAAGATAAGACAACCTATATTATAGGTTATTTATTTTGTATGCGTTCTAATCCCAAAAAAATTCAGGCAATGTTTGCCAGTGTAGCTAAGGCAAGTCTTATGCGTGTGCTGTAGTGCTTAATTTATATTTTAAAAGCTCATTATATATGGCTCATTAGTAATGGCTTACATGAACGACTAACAGTCGACTAGGAAAATCTTTAGTCAGGGGCAGCCCTAGTTTTTACGTGTATGCAAATTTCAGCATAGTACGCACGTACTGTACATGCACAACCAGACTTGTCTAACCATGATTACTCTGTATTCTTAGCTCACAAATGCACCTTGATATATAGATATATTTTTTGCACTATTTAGTTCACCCACAAAGTGTTCACGTCAAAACTGAAGTATACATTGGGCTTAATTCTACAATTAACACCCTAGCATCACAGTGGTGACTTTAGCACAGACAAGTCCCAAAATATCAAGGAAACTCTACAGTAATTCGTATTTAAGACATCTAGTGGTACATTTTTCAGTGTCTCTTGTCTTTTCACAAGTTCTGCTGTAGGCCTTTTATATCACAATAAAATCAGACTTATTGTTCTGTACACAATACCAACATCCTCCACAGAGAAGCCATGCTGGAACAGTGGGCAGCAATCTTCACACTTGTCCTATTATAAGGAAAACCCTAGTCTGCAGTGCACTTGGTTTGCTGAAGACAGTGCTTGAGTCATGCAGGGCAGAACGCTGAGAGACTGCTAACAAGTGCCATTGAGCTGGCCAAGCTCAATAAGAGTGGGGCACCTAAACTCAACAGAAAACCAGCCAGGAGATGAAAAAACTAAAAATGACTGCAGGAAATATCAATACATTTTAGTACCAAAGCACTTACTTCTCCACTCTTAACTTAATTTTATATTTGTGCGCATAGCAGTTGGCGGTCCACCACCTGTTCAAAAGCGTTTTCTCGCCAAGCCAGGTGGCTTGTGTTCATTAATGCATCCTTGTCAGAAGTCAACCTGTCCACAGAGGTTACAGCAGCACGCCGTCTTGCATTCCAAAAATGGAACAGTTGCTGGCCAAACATGCAAATTGGGCTCTGGGGTATTTTAAACACATTATACAAAACATTAAACAACTGAGATTTTACTAAATGCATGCATAGAGCATTCTAACTTAATAAAAAAATATTATTTTTAATTTAATCATGTCGTTCCAAATCCTGACTTTGTTTCTTTTGTTGAACACAAAAAGATTAGTTTGGCAGAATGTCCAGGCTGCTCATTTCTATACATGACATTGGGACAGATGCACAATTCTTACTTAATTTATCGGAGCAATTTCAATTTCATCGTACTTAGAGTCATATGGAGTATTTTTTTAAGAGTATTATTATTTTACTTTTATTTTATTTTACTGCATTCCAAAGCATAATATCGCACTTTAACCGCCGAATCTTCACATCCTTATGTCGACAACACGAACCAAACTCTTCCAGGCCTCAGCCACAGCTACAGTGTTCGAGGGCGGGTCAAAGTAGATGATGTTCGCGGGCAGCGAATGAAGACCATAGGCTAGCATGCAAGTTTGATACAAACCCACTTAAGTTCGAGCAGGAAGACTGGAATTATTGACAACTCGTTTCAAGCAAGTGTGCCACACAAGTCCTGAAAAGTGAAGCCAAAACATTTCGATCGCCACCAGGGTGGCTGGATCCAGTATAGGTCATAAACCCCGCCCTCTCCATGTATTCTAATGGGACATGAGACAGACTAAACAATCAAATTAACCAAAGATGGTTTCTGTTTTTTTACATTTAGTTTTTATTGTGCTGATGTAAGTTTGAAGATTTCGTTTTTAAAATAAGTTTGGTTTTAGTTAGTTATTTGATGCTATAAAAACAGGGGGTGTGACATCATGATTGACAGCTAAGATTGACAACTTCTCTGAGCGAAGCAGTCACTGAGGCACCAACAGACTTTTTTGGGGGATTTTCGGGAGGAGATTGGAGCTTTAACTTTAATCTCTACATTTCCATAACTGTTTATTTTACACCGACATAATGAGTTGTTCTGCGGTAAACTGAAACTGTAGTAACCGATTCTGCGGGAGTGTGGGCGGAGCCTTGATACCGCAGCTCCACTTCACGCTCACTACCACGCAGACTCGGGCTCCGAGTAGACAAGCTTTGGGACATACTATCACATCATACAATTGTGTCTTTAACGGTTGCTCTCTGTCACATCCTGTCACCGTAAACTGGCCTGTCAATCATCTTGTCACAGTTAAAATTCTCCACATTTCATTGAATTTCCTACCGTATAGGAGAGAAATGCAGTAACACGTTGATCTGCAGTCGCGGGTCTTTTATGCGGAGACTCTCCTCATATTAATGCATAACGATGCATTTGAAAATTAATGGTCCCAAACGGATCTTTAATAGAGATGCACCGATTGCAATTTTCTTGGCCGATTCCAATTTTTTTGTTAGTGTGATCTGCCGATACCGATTTTTGCCGATTCCGATTTTCTTTCTAAGAGCTATAATGGACAACATATACAAACAAAAATCTACTTTTCTTCAACGCAAAGTTTTATTTTCATAAAAAAAACACAAGTAAAAAGTCAGTAATAAAATATAAACAGCTCAAATAAATGCAATAGAATAGTTTTTAAGGTTAACTGGGTTTCTATTCAGGTAAGAAATACTACAGAAATTAAAGTAATTAAATGTAAAATAACACTGTGGCGAGCAGTGAGGCGAGGGACCGTGAGAGCGGGCCGGTGACGAGCGATAATGTGCTCCAGCTGCGCGCCACACCGGTCTCGTCTCACGGAGGAGTGACGGGAGCATAAAAGGAGGAGCGACGACAGTGCAAGACGAGAGAGGACCAGGCCTGGACTTATTTCGTGTTTTTGTTTACGTTTTGTTTTGTGTGTGTGTGCGCGGCAGTCGTCAGTGAGGGGCTGCCGCGGTGACTTTCATTTTGTTTTATTTATTGATTAAAGTTTTAAAAGTTCGCCGGTTTCCCGCCTCCTTCTTCCTGGAACATACAAACAATGTTACATTGGTGCCGAAACCCGGGAAGAAGGAGGGACATGCTGTCGAAGAGCCCTCGCTGCTGAGGGGGATCGCGGTGCTGAGGAGGTCGGGCAGCGCGGATGAGTGAAGACCGCGAGGGGCTGCCCGAGGCGGTGGTGCTGGAGCGAGTGAAGATCCGGTGGGACGGAGAGCTCGCTGCCGCGCCCCTGGGTCGAGGTGGGGTAGCTGCCGTCTGAGAGGGAGCGGAGGAGTCATCGGCGTTCGCAGTGGGCCGAAGCCTGCTGCCATCCGGCATGATGGTGAGGAGCTGGGAGCGCGGGACTCGCTGCCGGCAGCCCTCAATAGGAGGAGCCACCGCCGGCCGCCAGGGGACGGAGGAGGATCGAGCCGTCCACCGAGCGTCCAGTGCCATCGCATGGCACCGCGAGGAAGAGCCTCTCGGCTGGCTGAGGACCGAGCGGCAGTGTGTTGGGGAACCGGACCACAATTTTTTTTCCCTTTTCTTTTCATTTCTCCTCTCTCCCCTCTCTCGTTTTGTCGCTCCTCATGCTCCTGGCTCCGTTTCTCTCGCCTCTCTGTCCTTACCCCCAGGTACCGCGGCCGCCGTGATCGGCCCCCTGGGGGGTGGGGGGTGAGGAGTGGGGGAGTAGAGCACAGTCTCGGGAGTGCCCCCCCGGCCTGCGAAGGGTGTTGGGGGTATGTGGCGAGCAGTGAGGCGAGGGACCGTGAGAGCGGGCAGTGACGAGCGTTAATGAGCTCCAGCTGCGCGCCACACCGGTCTTGTCTCACGGAGGAGTGACGGGAGCATAAAAGGAGGAGCGACGACAGTGCAAGACGAGAGAGGACCAGGCCTGGATTTATGTTGTGTTTTTGTTTACGTTTTGTTTTGTGTGTGTGTGCGCGGCAGTCGTCCGTGATGGGCTGCCGCGGTGACTTTCATTTTGTTTTATTTATTGACTAAAGTTTTAAAAGTTCGCCGGTTTCCCGCCTCCTTCTTCCTGGAAGATACGAACTGTGTTACAAACACATTCAGTGTTATTTTACATTGGTTACCTTAATTTCTGTAGTCTTTATTGTAAATATTAATACAGATCAATTCTTACCATTAAAGTTATAAAACGTATTCAGTCAAGATCAGAAAGTGATTTTTTTTGTCTTTTGTTCTTTAATTAACATGAAAGACAGCTGCAGGAATATTGGACTGCTGTCCCTTTAAGAGTTTATGAACGGTGTTCAGCGGAACCAATACTGTTACACACAACATGGGTTCACTTTCTTAGCTATTTAACAATTCAAAACTGACTGTTTATCTGAATACTCACCAAGATTGCCTGTGCCGCTGGTTTTGACATACTTTTGTATGTGTTTGACAGTTTAAGCGCAGTAAGCCACTCATTTTGGTACTTGTGTCTCTGTCTGAGACTGAGCGTGGCTTGTTTGCTTCATTTATATAGATCAGTGGTGCGCGTGCTTTTGGTGTGAGCGCGAAACCGGCAGGAATTACTAAAATTATGCGCAACACAAGCACTATTTAACCGGAGCGAATGAGACGCGTGTGTGTCACTTCACCGTGACAGAGAAGACAGTGAGAACGCGCAGCTGACGTTATTGCCTGTGCCGCTGGTAACAAAACGGATCAGCTCGGAATCGGTAAGAAGTGAGACTGAACGGCCAATCACCAATCCGGGCCGATCATGAGGGAAATCGGCCGCTTCCGATCCCTGGCCGATCGATCGGTGCATCTCTAATCTTTAATAAAGTCCACATTGTTATTGCAGATGAAATATAACATGGATAACATTAAATAAATATTTTTTATCAGGTTAAACTTTGAATATCACTCAAACCTTTATCTAAACCTCTCACCGTCAGTTGCGCATATCCGCCATGTTTTGTAGTTTTTTAAGACTTTTTACTCATGCTTGTAGTTCTGAAGAGAATCCTCCTCAAAACGGGATGGGTTGTGGGCAATATTAGCCTTTAGAGTGTGCACAGATCCACACCGGAAATAGTAGACCATCCGGGGACCTTTGACATGCTCTTTTTTTTAACATACTATGCTTTGGGACACACTTATTCTAATATCAAATAATATTTAGGATGGATAGTATGGACATTGGGATGCAGGGATTGACTTAATCTATGGATTCAAGCTGTACAGAATCAGTTCTTTCTTTTGGAAGACAATCACTCCAAACTTTGCAGACTTTTTACATTCACAAACAGTGATATTACACACTAGCCTAGAAATCTAGACGTACCCTAGCGGCAGAAAATGTAATTTGCAGCCAGGTTCGTCTAGCAACTCTCCGTTGGCTTGCGAGCATGAAAAACCAATAGTCAGGCCCATCACATCGTGTATAGAGTCGGTGGGCGGCCTTAACATAATGACGGCAGAGTTTAGACGGTTCTGCGTGCTACTTGAAAACAAAGAAGCTGGCGAACAGCGGTATCTCTAATCGGCTTTGGCCGTGACTCTGGAAGACTTGGAGTTAAGCTTTTCTTTGAGAAAAGAACAAAGAACGGCACTGAAGTCTTTCCTAAAAAAGGAAGATGTGTTCGGAGTTGCCGACCGGATACGGCAAAAGTTTAATCTATCAACTAGCTCTGCTTCACCTTCTTCGTTGCTCTGGTTGGCTGTAGCGCTATCCTATTGCGTGCAGAGGGAATTTGAAAGACAACCGTTTATCCCGCCCCTCGGATTGAGCCCTGCCAATGGTGTGTTCCCAGACCCAACATCTTGATGTGGGTCTGGCTTGTCAGGCTAATTACACACTACATGAAAGGTAATATATCCGTATAAGCATAACAGAGGCACTTTAACTTTTACTCAAGCACTTGATTGGATTGCTTTGTCCACCACTGAGTACTTTTATGGTATATTTTGTGTCTTTTTGACATGACCAAAACAGCATATGGTGCTTTTTAGAGTTCGACAGCCATTGGTCATGGTCTACTTTAATTGAAAACACCATTCTGCTAAACTTCTCTTTTCATGTTCCACTTTAAAAAGAAAGTCATAAGGGTTTTGGAACAGCATGATGATGAGCAAATCAACTAGTCCTTTGACACATTCTTTGAATTCTGGGTAAAACATAAGGTCTCTGGATGTCATCTCTGATTAAATCCAGACAGAGAAAGATCAACATTTCCACATGCAGGCTAGAAACAGCAGCGCGACCTGCCCTGGCCCTGGAGGAGACGATCGACTTCACGACACTCCTTACATGCTTCACATGCCTCTCTCTCTCTCTCTTCCGCACACACACACACACAGAACATGAGAAAGTGGGGCAGTGGCTGTCCTGGTTACAAAGACCCACTCCCACCATCTGCTGCTGCATCACCGCAGCGACACAGTCATTCACAGGAAGTGCCTTCATCCTGCGCTCAGGCATGATGTAGAGGAAGAACAGACAGGGTGGAAAAAAAGCCACATGGTAGCCTGCAGGCCGTACTGTCAAGCCGGGACTTGAACACTAGACCTAGTGATTGGTTTCCCATCTGAGTCATCTTCTTCTGTGGTCGCTGCTGTAGTATCGGTGCGACTCGAAGCGTGCTCGGTCATGTGGAGGAAAGGGTTGCCATTTTACATCAAACCTGACGGGCAGCTTTTCCATCAAATGTGGCGCTACCTGTCGAGCAACTTTTTCTTAAGGAATTGCAATGCAATTAAGCCTTGATAAACACCTCGATAGTGCCGTTTGGCACAGTAGATCTCACCTGTGGCTCGATCTTAGACGCTTCTAACAGATGTTTTGTATCTCGATTGAAATATTGGTTAGAAAGACAGAGGTTAAACATGACGCTGTTTGCAAACATCTGACACTAATGATTACAGAGGATGTCACTTTTTTTAAATGTTCCTTACGAGCTGTAAATCAAGAGTGCACTAAACTCTTTTGACAGGAGGAGGATCATTAATCGCTGTTGAACACACAAATTTCCAGTCATACTGATAAATGCTCAAACAAATCATTTGCCAGATCATAAATACATAAATCCTTCTCTTTTTGATTCCATTTTTCATACATGTTCATTTTTAATTTACATTTGTAAAAAGGCAAATGATTTCAAATAAAATAATGTATGCGTTTAATTTAATAATTTAATTAATTACAACAAAATCATTTACATTATGTATTATATATACACTAATAAATATTTAAAGCAATTATATACATATAAATGTTTTATTATATGAATACAAATTATAATAAATTGCCAGATCATAAATACATAAACCCTTCTGTTGTTTATGTTTACTTACATTTTTAAAAAGGCAAATAAAAAATTAATATAATTTATGAGTTTAATAAAAAGTTTAAAAAATTTATTAAATTGAATTGAATAGTATGAACAAAATTAAATTAAAATACATTATGCATACTAATAAATATTTAAAGCAATTATATACATATAAATATTCTTATTATATGAATATAATAAAATAAACTGGTAAAATAAATTATAAATCACATCATAAATACATAAATCCTTCTCTTTTTAATTTCATTTTTTCATACATGTTTGTTTATTTTTACTTACATTTTTAAAAAAGCAAATTCTTTCAAATAAATAATGAATATAATGTATGAGTTAAATAGAACAAAATAAAATAAATGTAATTAAAATATATTATGTACTATATACTAAAAAATATTTAAAGCAATTATATAAATATTTTTATTATATGAATGCAATAAAATAAATGAAATCAAAAAGGGAAGGATTTATGTATTCATGACCTAGAAAATTATTATAATTTCTTTTACCAGTTTATTTTGTTTTCTTTTCTATAAAAAAAATCCTTTTGTTTATTTTTTATTTCATAGTGTAATAAAATAAATTATTATTCTAATAATAAGAACAAAAACAATTATTAAAAAACATTAGTATGCATACTAATACATATTCAAAGCAATTATATACATATTTATTATTATTTATTTATAATATTTTTATTATATGAATGCAATTATATGAATGATGTTAAATGATAAATGATTATCTCAAATTCAAATAAGCTATATGATTTTAGTGTTCCACTTTGAGGAAGCAGATTTGATGAGATACGAGAAACAATGATCTATAAAACACGACTGAAGCTCGACTCTCTCATGTTCCCATTTGACACATTAATTCAATTCTCACATCAAGTTTAAGAAAACACAATCCGCTGAACGTGTTTCACATCTTATCGAAGTCTATCGTCAGTCCGAAATGTGTCTCACATCCTCCTTTTTGAAGTTTGAGACAATTCTGGTGGATAGGAGTAAACTTCATATGTCTAAAGTTAAACAGTATCTAGACACACCCTCAGTGTAAACGACACAAATCCCGTACACGATTACAAACCTCATCTACAAACCACTTAAATAGGATCAAGCTTTTTGAAGTATCGCCCTGTATGTGCTCAAAATGTTCTACCACAAACGGTTCGTCCCTGCTTTTCCATTTTACAACCATATTTCCTGTCCGATCCCCACAGCAGTGTTGGAGATCAGCGAGTAACAGAGAAACACGCGCGCGCTTACCTGAACATAATTATTCTCACAGTAGTCCGCGACCCTCGTGAGGTTCTGATAACTCTCTATGAGAGCTCGTTTACCGGCTGGAATTTCTTCCTCTAGTAACATCTGCAGCTCTGCCATCTTACATGTCTCCGCAGAGCTTCCTACTCCTCGTCTTTGGGATTTGATTGAGAGCTCAAGCTCAGCCCTAGCGATGTCGGAGTCGTTCTTTTGTGTCGAATCTTTTCAATGAATCGGTTCGCAAAACAGGACTGAACGATTCAGTTTTTAGAACGATTCGTATGCCGGAATCAGAATCTCGAGTCAACGACTCACTGAATCATTGAACCGAGACATGCGCGACTCGTAATGAGCTTTGGAGTACAAAACACATTAGAAATGTGTTGACGACTTGATTATATGACAGATTTAGCATCACGCATACGAAAAGGAGTTGGTTATAACCTGCAAATACATGAGATGTCACTTAATATGAGAAGTTTAATTTAATCCGTATTAGCCTACATTATGGTTCATATGAGAGTCGAAGCAAAATGGGATAAATTAAATTGAAATATACAATAATACAACTCTTTACTTATAGCTTCATAGCGAAAAAAAAAAACAATCAACAGAAACGTGCCTACATACGGTTTAATAATGAACATTTAAAATGCCATGCCAGGATATCAGGGACACGTGGTGACGTAACTAGGCAAAAGAATCAGTTACTTTTTCTTTTAAACGGTTCGTTGCAAAGATTTGTTCAAAGGAACCGATTCTAGGAAATGATTCTGATTTCCCATGGCCTCGCTTTCGTCAGAGCGTCACCTATCATCACAGCTGATACGTTGTTGGTGAGCGAATGGAACGTTGGGATTTGTAGTGTTACAATTCATTTAGTAACGGGGGGACGGAAAGCGTTGGTGTGTTTCATTAAGTGCTACAGTGTTACCTTTGCGTCTTTTGCGCATAGAATTAGTAATCGCATTTGTTTCGTTAAAAATATGCGTCAAAATATTGCTAGGCAGTTTCAAACTTCGTAGTCAGGTACGGTTTTTATGTCATAAACTCCCATGGGTAAGCTTACCTCGGTGAACTATATTACCCAGAATGCTACGCGTGCAGGTCAAGAATTATGGCATTTGTAGGATTTAAATACCGGTGTTGCAAGACACTCGGCAGTGTCGTTCTCCAAAGAAACTACAATTCCCATTAAACACATGAGGAAGGCTTTCGTATGTTGGCTGTCAGGTACGTATTGATGAGGTCGTAGTCTCTCCAGCACAGCAGGTAGAACAGCAAATGGTAAAGTATCAAATGCTAGCGCTTTTAACGTCGTTTCGATCGTTTCTAATGCAAGTCGATCTAATATCACATTAAATAGTATTCGGTGCACTTTCAGTCATGTCTTGGTTGTCCTTCAGGATTTGGCGAGACATAATGGGTTGCGTTTGGCTTATGAACTTGTAATGAGCAGCTTAGATTAACTGTGACAAATGCAAGGAATATGCATTTCATACATTAATATGTAATGTAACTTTGCTGCTAGGTTTGATTCAGATCTTGCTGTAGCGGTTAGATTGTCATGATGGAGGGTGACAACAAACCAGTCTACGAGCAGAGGTTCAATGCTGCTGTCAAAGTGATCCAAAGTTTACCTTCAAACGGTGAGTAGATAGGTCACAGTCATATACAGTGTATTGTGTGTTATTGCAGCAGTGCACGCGACCCCTCACCTACTTTTCATTTGATCGCAGCAGTTTTTTAATCAAATTACAAATTATCACGGGCTTCCATGGTCAACGCGATTAGCCTACATTCAGCTGGTTTAGGTGCTGAAATAGCTCGTGTGCCACTAGCCCTGCTCAGGAGCATCGTGTGATTTATTACCATATGGCAACATGCTAAAGACATTTATATAGAGGGATAGTTCATCCAAAAATGAGTCTTCATTTACTCCAAACCAATATGCTGTTTTTAAAATGTATTTATTTTGTGAAACACAACACAAGATAAGAATTTTTGAAGAATCAATGATGCCTTCTTTAAAACAACACGAGGATGCATAAATGATGGCATTTTTTTACTTCAAGAATTTACTTGAAGTATTAGTTTAAAATGAAAATTACCCCATGATTTACTCACCCTCAAGCCATCCTATGTGTATACGATTTTCTTCTTTCTAATGAACACAAGGAGTTATATTAATAAATATCCTGATGCTTCCAAGCTTTATAATGGCAGTGACTGGGTCCATTGAGTTTGGAGCTCAAAAAAGCACATCCATTCATCATAAACGTACTCCATACGGCACTAGGGGGTTAATAAAGGCCTTCTGACACAAATCAATGGGGTTTTGTAAGAAAAATATCCATATTTAAAACTTTATAAAGTAAAATATCTAGCTTCCGCCAGACCGCCTTCCGTATTCAACTTACGGAAAATGCGTAACTGTATGATGTTGGACGTAGGGTAAGCGTTTTGAACTGCGAGGACGTTACTCTTTCTGCGCAAGTTGAATACGGAAGGCCGTCTGGCAGAAGCTAGGTTTTAAATGAGCAATATCACACGAGTAGCAGTGCATGTATACAGACATATCGCACGGCTACGAGTGTGATATTGCATTTATACAACAGTTTGACTGCATAAGGGAGTAAATAAACAAGAACACAATGGAGTGTCTTTAAAAACACTCTTTTGTGCAGAACTACAGATTCAAATCTCAAGTTGACAGTTAAACAGTTGAGCCCAAGCCTCCGTTACTAATTCTAAAACGTCACTTTAGAACTAGTAACGAAGGAACGTTGAGTCGCTTCATTGAAGCGTATTGTATTATGTAGAGTATTATGGTATTATGAAAGAGAGATAGACTAAACGAGTGTATTACCTGCATCTGATATAGGTAGATGGCCATTATAAAAAATCAGTTTGAATGTCCGCTGAGGAAAGCGATATCTTTGTCCTTTTAAAAGATTTCCCAAGACAGCGCTAAAACAACTTTCTTGTTTACAACCAGTCACTCATAAAGATAATCTTGCCGCCATCTAGTGGTGTAATAATGTAACTGTCACCTGAAGTTGAAATTACAATCACTGACAGACCCTTTCTCAATACCAAATACAGCATATTGTTTATATAAAATAATATTTATTGAACAATATTTATAGATTAATAAGACCAAAGATTGCCAGTTTGATATACCCCAAATGAATTATATCTGTTTAACCACTATCTACATAAAAATCAGCGGCAAATTCCCGAAGGACTGACTGAGATGAAGCTGTTCTCAGCGGGTACGCTGACAGCCTGGAGCTCGCATCTGCGAAAGCGTCTGAACAAATTGTATAACATGCGCTATGTGTATATATATGAATCACATATTTGAGGTCGAATTAACTACATTCTCGCCTAAAAAAAATTTAAAACTACATTTCGTGACACAACAACAGTAGTATTTTTAAAGCTGGTGAATTTGATCGACCGCCATGACAGTCGCCGCAAGCGGAGTGATACAAACGGTGAAACGGTTTGAGTGCCGATACTGGGTGGATATCGCACGGCTGGAAAAGGCTCTCGATTCGATAGATTCGAGAACCAGAAAGAACTGTTGTATAAATATGGATAATTTTCTTATAAAACTCGATCGATTCACTTCAAAATGCCTTTATTACCCCCCTGAGGTGTGTTGATTACTTTTATAATGGATGGATGCACTTTTTTAAGCTTCAAACTCAATGGACCCAATCACTGCCATTATAAAGCTTGGAAGTGTCATTTTTATTGATATAACTCTGATTGTGTTCATTAGAAAGATGAAAGTCATATACACCTAGGAGGGCTTAAGGGTGAGGTAAATCATGGGGTAATTTTCCTTTTAAAGTGAACTAATCCTTTAATTTAGAATGAATTCATGGTTCAGAATGTATCAGGCATAGCCTATATACACACTGCCCAGCTCCCAAAAAAGTTGCTGTTTGGATTTAAATAGTCAAATGCTAAAGAGTCTATGATTGGATCATTATGTTTCAATGCTATATGTCTGGCAACAGTTCTTCTAACCCTAGTTGTTGGAGTGTGTAGCTTTTCATTTCTTAAAACAACCATGTAGGAAGACACATCACCATATTCCAGGATCACACCAAAAATTGATGCACCTCTTGATGGAAATAAATGTTGTATCTTGTTAAATTGAGCACTCTAGAGTCCAGCACTGTGTAAAGTCTCCTCCAGCACATCCCAAAGACTTTCAATGAATTTAAGGTCTGGTCTCCGAGGTGCATCAATTCATGTGTGATCCAATGATCCTTCATGCTCCCTCCCAACCATTCTTTCACAGTTTGAGCCTGATGAATCTTGACATTGTCGTCCTGGAATATGGCCATGATGTGTCTTCCTACATTAAAAAGCTACACACTCCATCACTTAGGGTTAGAAGAACTTGTGACAAACATATATATTTACAAATCTTGAATTTTTTTTTCTTCCCCTAACAAAGATCTAATATTGCAGTATTTTTTTTCAATCAGGTTCATTTCAGCCTTCCAATGATATGATGCTGAAATTTTATAGCTACTACAAGCAAGCAACACAAGGCCCCTGCAATATCCCCCGTCCAGGATTCTGGGACCCCGTTGGCAAAGCCAAATGGTATTGAACCTGCTGAATGTCCATATTTGTAAATTTATGAAGACATGTTTAGTTATAAATGTTATACACTGTTAAAGAGGCTAAATTTTGACCTTTTACAAAGTCTTGATTTTGAAAGACTACTTTTCCCCCCACATATTTTACATAATTGGGACGTGTTCGTTCCTGGAAGACAACATAACACTACAATGGAGGCGTTTCAGGGAATTCAGAAACTGCGCACTGATATAGAGAGTAACTTTCTTTTGAGGGACTTTGTACTTTGAAACTGTGCAGACATTTTTCATGCTCAAACGGCAACATTACACACTAAAGAACGTTAAAAGTGTAAAAAAAAAAAATGGTAGATCCTCTTGAAAATAGTTTCTTGTATACCAGTTTAAGAGTTTGTTACTTTCTAAAGTGTGTAAACACTTTCAAAACATTGCTCTGTTTGCACCCCCCCCACACGTTAGTTTATGGCTCAACCAATGGTGTGAGTTTGGGGAACAGGGGAGTGTTTGGGAAATCAGTCAAAAATCAGTCAATATTTTTGCAGTTCCACTTGGTGCAACTATTGATGCTAAAATAACAAACTTCACCTTTAACCCCTTAACTGTCACCATCCTACCGGTGGGACATTTGCCATTATATATATTTAAAATAATAATATCTTAGTCTAAACCTAAAGAAATATTGACAAACTATATATCATTTGAAAGCTTGCAAACTTTGCAAAAGTTTGTGTCTGATTTCCGATACAAATTACAGAGGAACAGTCATTTATTAAAGGAACACTCCACTTTTTTTGAAAATGGGCTCATTTTCTCCCCTAGAGTTAAACAGTTGAGTTTTACCGTTTTCGAATCCATTCAGCCGATCTCCGGGTCTGGCGGTAGAACTTTTAGCATAGCTTAGCATAGATCATTGAATCTGATTAGACCATTTGCATCTCGCTCAAAAATGACCACAGACTTTCAATATTTTTCCTATTTAAAACTTGACACTTCCGTAGTTGCATCGTGTGCTACAGTAGTTTTCAAACCCTGGGACTTAAAAAATGGGTCGCCAGGATGATATAAGGAAAATGGAGTTATATTAAAAATAAAAAAAATAACATTTGTTTTCCTAAAATCAGTCTATAGGCCTATATAAAAGGAATAAATACGCAAAATATATTTGACTTAAATAATTAACAGATTAACAAAAAGAAAGAAAAACTGTGCGACAGTTGCTGCTGAGTTTGGTTCATTTTTGTGAGGTGCGGCACTCCTCAAACAAGTTCACGGAAAGGAAACCCAGATGACAGAAAGCACATCTTGTTTTCTTTATTTTACAATAGCACAATGTAAGTAAACACTTTGCAATTTTGAACGATGTCCTACTCTTATTATCTGTATGACCAAAATGACAGAGTATTTTATGTTTCCTTTGCTCGTTCGCGCCGGCGCCTTACACGCACACACAACATATTCCAGCAATGCAAACTTGACATCGCAGCCTGTTCATTATCAACATAAAATGGTTAACCTAACATATAAAAAGCTCAGTTTAAATAGTCAGTATAGCCTACAATTCGTGCCATTCAGCGTGAGCACCGCTCCATTGTGGTGTTTCCAAGCACATTTTTGCGCATGTGAAGAGGATGATTTTTTTCCATCAATATTGGTACAAAGCCTATAATAAATAATGGTTTAGCATCCAAATTAATCGTGAATATGGAAACATTTGGATTCGAATGAGAGAGTTAGGCTACGTCTACGTTACTTTCAGTTTCTCATTAAATTATTTCGTTTTAGCCTACTTATATTTTTTTTTTCATTCTTGATCTGTTCTGAATACCGTTACATTTAAAGGATTTGTTGTGGAGGGAGGGGAACTAAAATAACCTATAGCTATTTGTAGTGTTTATAATGTTTGTAGTACATTATAACATTCCGCTTTATTTACCGGTAGGCTATTATTTCTGAATGCAATCAAATGCGACTTATAGGCCTACGTGACTTACCTGTTTTTTTCTCTCCCAAAAGCATAACAAAATATATATATTTGTAGTGTATTTTGAAGCATGCAGCAAACGATTAATTGGTTAATTTTTGTTGGTTAATGGTTAATTAGCGTCCCATATATAGGCCTAGCTATCAAATTAGTGCAGAATCAACTTTGCGTTGCGAAAGCAAATCAAAAGCGGTTATGTAGAAAAGTGCTGAGCTGAATTTCTGTGCTATCTAGTGGTTTAATGGAGAATACAGTCAAATGGCCCATTGTATATAAGTATTCTTATGCTTGGCTTGACTTGTTTGAATGGTTGTAGGCCTATATATGGGTCGCGACAACAACAACAACAAAAGAGGGTCGCTCTTAAAAAAGTTTGAAAACCACTGGTGTACTAAGACCGATGGAAAATAAAAAATTGCAATATGGCTAGGAACTATACTCTCATTCCTGCGTAATAATCAAGGAACTTTGCTGCCTTACCATGGGTACAGCAGGCGCAATGATATTACGCAGTGCCTGAAAATAGGCTTACTTCTGTCAACATAACCAGTGTGACAACCTGCTTGCACAGGGAGCGTGCTGGGGACTTATAATGCATGTTCAGACCTTTATTTTGAAATGGCGATGAATGTGAAAATCGTGAAAGATTGGTCGAAACCTCTGTTTTCATGCCAAGAGTTTAAAAAAAATCATCCATTCTATATTTTTCAGAAAAAAGGTCTAAAAAAGTGTTAAATATAGTTGTGTTCTTTCAATATGTCTTTTATGTGTTTGTTAGAGATTCAAATCAAATGCTGCCAAACTGCCCATACTACTTATGAATAGGATGTCTACTTCATAAATTGTATGAAAATTCTGGAAATATATACTTTAGATCCATAGACCGTAAAGAAATATGGACGACGCGTCTTCACTACCTTCCCCTGAAGAAAAGTGAAGCCGCTAACATCCGAATATGGTGCTGACATCTTGCGCAGATTTGGGACAGAGTCTGCGCAGTAGTGACCTTGGGACCGGAGTCTGCGCAGTAGAGAGCAGGAAGTAGAGGCGCAATATCAAAAGCTCGCCCACACTCTCGCAGATGCAGAACAATTCATTATGTTGGTGTGAAATAAACAGTTATGGAAATGTAGAAATTAAAGCTAAAGCTCCAATCTCCTCCCGAAAATCCCGAAAAAAGTCTGTTAGTGCCTGTCAGAAAAGCCGTCAATCTCAACTGTCAATCATGACGTCACACCCCCCATTTTTAAAACGAACACTTGAAATGAAATGATCGTGATAACTGCATAAAATGACAGAAGCCATCTTTGGGAAAAAAATTTTTGAAGTGCATTCGAATACATGGAGGTGCTGGGGTTATGAGCTATACTGGGACCAACCACCTGGGGGCGATCGAGACGCTTTGGCTTCAGTTTTCAACACGAGTGCGGCAGGCTACTTTAGATCACTCAAACCACTGCGTCCCAATTTGCTCATACTACGACCTAAAAGTACTCTTTTTATGTACTCTTTGGGACATACTACTTCGTCATCTTTAACAGACTCTGTCGCTTAGTTACGTGCATCCCTTCACCGTTTAAACTGCCCTGTCAATCATCGTCACAGTTAAAATCCTCTACATTCAATTTCATTTCCTACCGCATTGTAGAGAAATGTAGTTAGTAGCACGTTGATCTGCCATTTGTGGGTCTTTAATGCAGAGACTCTCCTCATGTGTTTGCAATTTAAATATAATGATAATGTTTATGGCCAAACACATCATTACAAAAGTTCACAATGCAGGTGAAATATAATGTGGATGACACTGAATAAATATCTTTTTGTCAGGTTAAATCCTGATAATTGGCCCCTTTATCTAAACCTCTCTGCTTAACCGTAGGACTCGCACATCAGTCATGTCTGTAGTTTTTTAACACTTTTTATCCACGTTTGTAGCTCTAATCGAATCCGCGTCCAACTCGCAATGGTTTGTGGGCAATATCAGCCGTTAGAGTGTGCGTCGATCTGCACTTCGAATTCTGACCGGAAATAGTAGACCATCCGGGTATCTTTGGAATACTCTTTTCAATATACTACGATTTAGGGGACACTAATTCTATTTTCGAATGCTATTTAGGACGGATAATTTGCGAATTGGGATGAACCGCATATGTGGAAATGGAGGCGCCCCTTATATGGTCACCAATGGAGTCTGGATGTCAACTAATGGAAAAGTTTGGTACTGCGCCCAAACAAAATCTTACTGAAAGCTAATTTTTTGAGATGTCAATCTCAAATTTGGAGCACATGTTCGGAACACTTTTTCCGATTTTTGGCTTTGATTTTCTTGCAGTTTTAGAGTCAAACATGTTTTGTAAAATATATATTTTATATAAAAAAAAAGATATATATTTTTTTACATTTTAAATTTTCAAAAACTTAAACTTCTACAATGTTTTTTTTATTTCACTTTCATATTTTTCATATTTTCACCACTACAATAATCTGCCTTCTGCCTACAATAATGTGTCTTCTTTAAAAAGAGACCAAACTCAAGTCTGTGCTCCAAAGTATTCAAGATTTTTAACAATTTAAGTTGGAAATGTTATTTTAGGATCTATGCCAATATGAGTCTACATAATCTAGACCAGTGTCAATGACCTACTGAGAGTGAACTTTTGGTCTGTTGAAAGTTCAGTGAGATAACAGATCAGTATCAGTATGTAACATCTGATTCTTATTATTAGTAACTTTTTGAAATACCACACTGAAAGTTCTGCATTTGTACTTCTGCAGAAACTTATTTTAAAATCTTTATCGTAAGTCTAATGTAACCGATAGAGAGTCAGATGGTTCATTAAGAAATGCAGTTTTCCCCACACATACCATTTTATTATGTTTTAATGCTGTTTTTCTTCCTCCATCTTTTATACACTTGTCCTGAGAGTTGCTTTTAAAATGCGCAAACTCCTGCTAGAGATACGGTTGTGTGACAGATGACAACATCAGTGTTGACATGGAGCTTATCAGTGCAAAGTTGTCGCTGACCCTTCCTGGTGTTTGTGTTTAGGGATGCATGGAATTCTCTTGGAGAAATGCCAAAAGAGGAGGCGATGGCGGCCTATGTGGATGACTTGAAACTGGTATTATGTTTTGGATTCTTTAGTAGTGTTTGAGAATGTAGTATGTAATTGTTTGTGTTTCAGCTTTGTTGTAACTTGGTTTTATATTGGCTGAATAGATTCTGGAAAGTATGCCTGTAACAAATGAGGTAGAGGAGCTTCTGCAGATCATTGGACCGTTCTATGAGCTTGTTGATGAAAAGAGGAGGATAACGCAAGTGTCAGATTTGAGCACAGGTAAACTGACCAACAGTGCCCTCTCAGGGGAATCTCACAATTGTATTTTGCCCAAAAATAACCAGAAATGTTTTAACCTTTAAGATTCCTTCTCATTTCTGTTATAAATATAATGTTTTTTATTGGTAAGAACAGTTATAATCATTTTATAATTTATGCATAAAAAAATACATTTTCAGCATTTAATTTTTTGGATTATTGAAATGAGACTTTTGAAGGAAAATGTGCCTAACTAACCAAAAAATATAGTCTTAAATTAGGGTTAATATCCTTAATGTAAAATATACTTTTTTTCCCCTTAAATATGACTGGACTTTTTTTTTGTAAGAAACATCCTCAAAATGTTCTCTTATGTATTTATTTTTGTAATAAATCATAAATAATGAAGATGTAGCTGTAGCCTCAATTCAAATTAAACATGAATTAAATCATAAAAACATCACATCAAATTAAGAAATTGTTCACAGCAATTCCCTGTTATTGGTTTCATTTGTGTAAAAATGTTACATCTGGAAAGCATGAAGTTTTATAATAATTACATTGTCATAGGAACAAACATCATTAGTAAATAATGCATATATATTTACATTTATTCTTATATTCCGTATTTGCATACACTGATACACATAAGTTCAATAGCATTTTGAAAATGTTTTTTTTTTCAGTATGGACAAATTTAACTGATTAAAATTGACAGTAAAATCTTTTCAAATTAATATTTCAATTAACCCTCATCCTTCCCTCGTGTCATTTTGACCAGAAACTTTTTTTTGTTTTTTTTGTTTTTTTTAATTAAAAAAATTATAATTGAGTTCATCTGAGTGATCCAAGACCCTAGGACTTTTGTTGCAATTGAACAATGAATGCACAAAAAAAATTGACTGGATTCAAGGAGTTTTGTGGTTGAAATTTAAAAAAGTAACAAATCCTTCCCTCTCGAAATGAATGGAATGCGTGGAATGCTTCAGTACGCATAGAAAAACCTAAAAATGCTCAAAATTCAAACTAAAAATGCTAAAACTTTACCAAAAATTATTTTATAGTGTCTACATGTGTATCTGAATGCATACTGAAGTGAGGTGACTTTAGGACCCAGCGGAACAGCTCATTTGCTCCATATAGAGCTATAAGGCCATCATCAAGAAATATCATTTTATATTATCTTTTTTTCACAAGAGGTCAACAAAGACACCCAATGTAAGATATTTTGAGCTGAATTAAAAGGGTTATGAATGAAATTGTGAGTTATTTTGAATTGAAGTTGAAAGAATGTGAAGAATGTGCTTCTACTATTCATTTATTATTTATTGATAAAATCTAGTAATTTAAAGTTAAATAAAATAAAAAATAACAAAAAAACTAAATCCATTAAAAAATAGAAAAAATATTATCAGAATGAAATAAAATAAGCTTTCTGGACAAAGAAAAAATTAAGTATAATTTTAGGGCTTTGGGTCATTTTGACCCGCGAGGGAAGGATTTGTTACAAAGTGCGAGCTCTTTTCAACATTGATAATAATAAGAAATATTTCTAGAGCAGCAAATCAGCATATCAGAATGATTTCTGAAGGTTCATGTGACACTGAAGACTGGAGTGATGATGCTGAAAATTCAGCTTTGCATCACAGGAATAAATTACATTTTAAATATATTAATTTAGAAAACATTATTTTTAAATTATAATATTTCAAATATTATTATTTTTACTGTATTTTGATCAAATAAATGGAACCTTTCTGAGCATAACAGACTTCCTTCAAAAACATAAAATCGACCCAAAACATACAAACGGTAGTATTTATGTAATTTAATTATAACACCTTTTTTACATTTAATTAACGAATTACCGCTTTGTTTCATGTTCAGCCCGCTTGGAAAGATTTGCTAGGAAACTTGAAGGCAAGTGAATATCAGTGTGTTCTCCCAGTGGCCCGTGCTCTTAGTTAATAGTGCCATAGTCCAGGTGTTTCCTTTGAAGTTGTTCACTCACTGCTATTATTAGTGTAGATTGCTGGCTTCTGTACAGGGTTGTAGTGTTACTAGTGCAGCTTTACTTTCTGTGAAACAGCCCTGATAGAACAGACCTTTTAGAAAGTGTTTCAGAACATATCCTCAAAGCATTATCTTGCATATGTATTGTTGTTTTCGCCAGGCTTTGGGAGCCTGCTAACATCACCACCCAAAAGTGTCACAAAAAGCATCATCAGGACGATGGAGATGAACGGCAGCCTGGACAGTTACTCTGTCAGAACAGCAGAAATGCCAAAGACTAAATTATTAGAGCTGGAAGACGGAGATGATGATAATGAGGTTGAAGAAGAGGAGAAAGATGAAGAAGAGGAGGTTAAAGAGGTGAAAAAAGGTAAACATCATTATTACTACTGTTCATACTTAATGTACAGTCACATCACAGCAGTCATTTGAATAGGAATCCACACAATCAGGAATTTCCTCATGCAGATTTAGCAACTGTTCATGCCGATTTGCCTCATTAACCAACAGAAAGCTGCTTGGTTTTAAAGTGACTTTTGTGTGAGCTGTACTTCAAACATTTTGGTAGTACTTTATTTTATAGTCCTGTTTCGCATGAACATACTATGTACTTATTGTAGTAATGATACTAACTGGGTAATAACTAGGTACTAACCCTTAACTTAACTCATGTAGTTACCTTGCATTACTCATTACTTTTGTGGGTAAGTACACTGTAAGTACATTGTAAGTGCATGTACTGTAAAATAAAGTGCAACAGAAATTTTGTTAATATGAAAAATTAAAAGTGCCCCTATTATGCTTTTTCTGATATTACCTTTCATGTAGTGTGTAAGGTATTTAGTTATTCAGTTAAAAAAAATGAATAACCAGGAAAGTAATTTAAAATCGAATTCTTATTTACAACAGCAGCCTGGCCTAGAAACCTACAAATATAATATAGCTGTTTGTGAATGTAAAAGGTTTGCAAAGTGCTTGACAAATTGAGTTATCAGCTATGTTTCCATTCAAAGTTGCGAATTTAACTTCGCAAAATTGAAATATTGCATAAAACATTTGCGAATAAGCACAGTTTCCATCCAGTGAGCCGAAGAGTATTATTACTAGTACCTTAGTACCTGGTATTAAGATGCGTTTTGGTCGATCAGATCACAAGTGGACTACGCTAAATAGGTGTAAACGGGGTCTAAAACGTTTTGAGATGGTCCACTTTCGACCACTTCCAGTGGTAGTCGAAAATGCATTTGACCGGATTTTTAATAGATATATTTACAATTAAAGGTGCAAGCAGAGATGAAAGGGCCCTCGCACCCAGGAGCACCGCCACCCGGTGGCCTCAAGAAAACAGCCAATAGTGGGTGACATGCATTTAAGTGGGTAAATATAGGAGAAATATGGCAAAGTCACTTCAATGTGCCACACTTCCTGCTGCCAGCAGGTGGCGCTTTGACTATAACCGAATATTGGCATGTAGAGGTCTTCAGGCCTGGACTATTATCAAACATGTGAAGTTTGGGGCAAATCGGACACTGTATGCCTGAGTTGCAACAACTTCCTGTTTTGTGGCGTAAATCGCATACATTTACTTATCAGCACTTAGCCAAGTTTTGCTTGATTTAATGTGTTTCTAGCATGTTTGGGACTTCATGGCATATTTAAATGTGTTTCTGGGAGGGAATTACAGTGTAACGCATGCCATTTCCTGTTGCCAGCAGGTGGTGCTATGACTAACTAATATTGGCATGTAGATAGGCCAGGACTCTTATCAAACATATGAAGTTTGGGGCAGATTGGACATTGTATGCCTGACTTACAACAGCTTCCTGTGTCATTGCGAAACATCAGACTTTGACAGGACGCCACGGACACGCCCTTCAGGGAAAACTCAAGATCTTCGCAATTTAACATCACAAAGGCCTTAAGATTAGACTGACCAAACATGATGTTGTTCTGGTTAAATCTCAATGAGGATACTCATCACAGTGTAAAACATGCAATTTCCTGTTGCCTGCAGGTGGCGCTATGACTGTAACTGAATATTGGTGTGTAGATGTCTTTAGGTCAGGAGTCTAATAATACATGTGAAGTTTGGGGCAGATTGGACATTGTATGACCGAGTTACAACAACTTCCTGTTTTATGGCGAAACATCGAACTTTGTGAGGCCGCCACGGACACGCCCTTCAGGGAAAACTCAAGATTTACATTTACATTTACATTTATGCATTTGGCAGATGCTTTTATCCAAAGCAACTTCCATTGCATTCAAGGTACACATTTTACATTTTGTCAGTTCTTGCTTTCCCTGGGAATCGAACCCATGACCTTGGCGTTGCTAGCGCCACGCTCTATTGTTTGAGCTACAGGAAAGTTCTTTGCAAGATCTTCGCAATTTAACATCACAAAGGCCTTTAGATTAGACTGTGCAAATATGATGTTGATCTGATTAAATCTCTAGGAGGAGTTCGTTAAAGTACAACATCTGGAAATGGCAAAATTTGCAACAATTTTGCAAAGTAAATTCAAAATATCTCACTTCCTGTTGGTTTTCAGATTTAGTACTAGGAGACTTTTTTTGTAGGCATACATGTGTCTACCGAAGTGGGAGGGGCACTTCATTGAAATGTTGTAGGTGGCGCTATCGAGCCATTTTGCCATGCCTAATTCTGAAACTCATATCAGACGTAAATTTTCACCACTTTTAACGCGTGTGCAAAGTTTCATGAGTTTTCGAGCATGTTTAGGCCATCAAAAATGTGATTCATTTGGGAGAAGAAGAATAATAGGCTGAGCAATTCCAATCGGTGCTCGGGCCCTAATTACATAAAACAGAAACAAAGCACAAACATTTGCTTGACCAGCCGCAACAGCAGCACATTGCAAAATATTTTTTTTTACCTCAAACTCTCTTTGCAGAACACAATCCTTGCTCCATATGTCTCCCCAACCATTTCCTTCACCATAATCTTTTTTTCTTTTTCTCCTTTTCGCTTTAAATCAGCGCACAGACAATTTGGATTGCAAACTTTCTGCAGTCCATAATTTTTAATAACAGTTCCAGTCTCACGCGAGAACTCCGGTCTGACGCACGTGTGATCTCGCGTTGTTTCCTTGTCACTTCTTGCGTGTTTGCTTGTGTAGTTTGCGCACCGGACTAAGTTGTCTGCGATTCTTGAAAAGTCATGCAGTGAGAAACCCCCTGTCACTGATCCATCGTGCAGTGTGAACACAGCAGTGACTGGATGCTACCCCAGATAGTCATGCAGTGTGAATAGAACAGTGATCCGACGAGTTTGAAAATCGTGCAGTGTGAACTTGGCATAAGTAGTCGTGTACTGACCCACAACAAAATGGCATCTAGAAATAGTCTCTATGGGCCAGATTTAATAAATCAGTTTTTTTAGCGTGAGAGCGCAATCCAATAAAAGTGCAGATGTGAGTGGAAAGGTCTGCGCGTGATCTACTGATGACGTGCAAATTAAAGAACACAGCCGGATCATTTCCATAATGACTAGCGCAAACCTTTGTAAATCACCTCTCATGATTCATTTAAATACTCTCCTCCCATAAATTTTGCGTCTGAAAGGAAAAACTCCTACAAATGCATATACAATAAGGTCAGCCACAAAAATAACCCTGCCCATGCCTTTTCAGCGCTAATTTTTCACTGCGTGTCTTTAGTAAATCCTGAAAGTAGTTCTTTAACGCCAAAAGAGGGTTTTTGCTGACGCAAGCTTTTAGTAAATCCCTGGCCCTAGATATGACTCAAGTCCCTCCTTTAATGTATGACTATTCAAGACTATTCAACTTTTTAAATGCCCCTATTATGCTATTTTAAAGGTTCATAATTGTCTCTTACAATAGGTTTAAATGCTTCCAAGGTAAAAAAAAAAAATACTGATATTCTGGTCTATAACTCCTCCCCCTGTATCTTGCCCTCTCATTGGCTGTCGGTCATTGCAGATGTCATTTTCAGTCAGAACTCATTTCACACAGCAGGATTTTAAATCGCAGACAGCTCCAGATATTTAGCATGCCAAATATCTCAATGATTTCGGGCATTTGTCTGCTGTCGCAAAACCTGTCGGCGAGTTAAAATCGGGGGCTAAAATCGGCCAGTGTGATCTCGCCATTAGGAAACAACTACTTAGCAGATCTTTGGCAACCATATAGCATTGTGAGTAGTTTTGCGTTGCTAAGCAACTCTAAATTTCTTCATAATACATGCAATAATAATACATTTGCTTTGTCAACAACTTTGCTGTTTGTAGCCTCACAACCGAAGAAAAGGGCTTCTGCAGGGAGACTTAAAGGACCGGTATCCAACGGCAGTATCAGTCAACATAAAGTCCTTACCAATGGAACACACGGGTCTATGTCTGATCCGAACAGGCAAGAGCCGGAAGAAGACCCTGAAAGCATTAACCATGATGGAGACATAGAGCTCAACAGACACCTCAAAGGTGAGGAAAAGGACTTTAAAGGTAATCATTTACACCAACAAAACTAAGACTTGATGCATAATCTTGAAAACACTATCAGTAGTTATCTGAACTTAAATTCTTAAAGACTCAATGTCTTGCATATGAAACAGAAGATGTGTCCAGTTCTCACCATGTGGCCAGTGATTCGGACAGCGAGGTGTACTGTGACTCTGTCGACCAGTTTGGTGGAGAAGAAGTAAGCAGATTTCAGTTTACGCTTGAATCATATCCCAACCATAATTTACTTGATGCTGATAAGTTAAGGTACAGGTGCGGTCACGTTAGGGACATTTTGGCAAAATGTTGCGGACAAAGGTTGGCCATTGTCTATTGTTTATCTATGTATGAAAGCAAGGCTGTGAGGGATAAACTTACCGTGTTTTCAATGGTGTCTGCTATGAAAAGCTGTATAAATCTCCTACGTAGATCACTTTTAATTTTACACGGCTCATGTTGTCTGGAGATTTTTTTCCAGTGACATGTCTTGGAAAGATATTTTTGCAGTGTTTCGTCAGCAGAACAATCCAAAAACATTCTAAATAATAGTAGAACCAACTGAAGAGACCTACAGTATGTCTATCCCTCACAGCCTCGCTGCTGCGAATAAGATCTATAGTGTAACAATGTTCAAGCAGCTTTCGGTTGGCCAACTTGAATATGTTGCGAAATATGCATTTAGAAATCTTTTACCCTGAAGTAAAAAAATCCCAATCGCATGGATTCCTATTGAAATGACTGGAAAAATGTAAATGTGACCGCACCTTAATTCTGCAGAGAACCTCTGCATTTGTTTGCCAGAATTCCAGCAAAATGTCAGCAATGCATGTGCTTTTGTTCCTGGACACCAGGGATCTGAGATGCACGTCAACCACTCACTGGACGTGGCTGAGGAGAGCCACAGCAGGCTGTCCTCCACTGACGGGGTCAGATCACAGGAGGAACTGCTGGGACGGGAGGAAGGTGTACAGCATGGTGGAGAAGACGGACGGGGCAGCAGAGGAGGTTCTCAGAGAACGGGACTTCCTGTGAATAGAAGTAACAGTTCTGTGGTCAGGAGGGGAAGAGGTAAAAACATAGCAGCCAAAAACAGTTTCATACAGATCATATCTAAGCTCCGTTTTAAAACCTTGCTAGCTTGCTTTTATTGTTTAAATAAGGCTCCGATATACTCACGCCGAAGTTTTTTTTCGTTCTTCGCTTAAGAAGTTTGAAATGCCTTTGCAGAGGTATACTGTTAGCAATAGTGTTAATTTTGTCAACTATATTTAAATTAATGTGTTTTTTAGTTATATTTAGTCAACATTGTCCTGTTTTGTTTAATCAAGTTTTGGTTGATAAAATGTCTGAGAATTTTAGTCTAGTTTTAGTCAATGAAGACATTTCCGTCATGCTGCATAATGGTTAAACTGATAATCCCGATTATTTTGATCAAAATTATAATCAATTATAATAAAAATTTATTTTTACATTTAATTAGAATTATTGCACTTTCACCTGTAAGCACAAATCAAGAGAACGTCAACCCATTTGCATGATTTATTTTATCTAGTTTCCTGATTTATTAGGCTATTTATCATTTAGGCCTACTGGTAAAACAAGATACTCTCAAAAATGTAAGGGTTAGTTCACCCAAAAATGAATATTCTGTTATTAATTACTCGCCCCATGTCATTCCAAACCCATAAGACCTTCGTTCATCTTATTTTAACAATGTCTTTCCTACCTTTCTGGACCTTGAAAGTGGTCGTTGTGTTGCTGTCTATGGAGGGGTCAGAGAGCTCATCAAATGATCTTAATTTGTGTTCCGAAGATGAGCGAAGGTCTTAAAGGGGTCATCGGATGCCCATTTTCCACAAGTTGGTATGATTCTTTAGGGTCTTCATGTAAAGTCTGTAACATACTTTGGTTAAAATTCCTCAATGTTTGTGTAAAACAACAGCATTTTTACCTCCTCAAAGACAGCTCTGTTGGGGCGTATAGACACAAGACACGTGAAGTGCTCCCTTGGCAGACAGTGTACAATTGGCTGAGGGCGGAAATATGCTAATATGGGACAGTCCGTCAGTGGTCGTGGGTGGAGCATGAGCAATATGACATCATATTGCTCAGAAAATGAAAACGGCTTGATTATTGAGAGTGTTTAGGCTTTTTGAGGATTAAAAAAAAGAGTGAATGGATTGGTATCATTGTAGGGTGGTTGTGTCCACACACTGCAAAGACACATTTATATGCAAACACCATATAAAAGTGAATTTTGCATCCGATGACCCCTTTAAGGGTTTGGAACTTAGTGGCGCCCCTGTACATAATATTCACATATGCAGTTCATAGGGGCATAATAGCTTTACAGTTACAGCATGAAATATTTAAACCTATAACGGTTTATATAGGTAACATTTAAACATAAAATCTCACAATTCTGAGGGGGGAAAAGTCAGAATTGGGGGATATTAACATGCAATTCTGAGGGGAAAAAGACAGAATATGGAGTTTGTCTTGCACCTCTGATATTTTTTCTTCGAATTGTGAGATACACACTCGGAGATGCGAGGGAAAAAAATTACAATTTCACTGTTGCACTTTAGAGAGGACCCAGCTGAGATTGCATTACAGCAGAGAATTCATTCACATTCTGTCAAAATTGTGAGATATAAACTCGAAATTACCTTTTTATTGTTTTATTAAGTGGCTTCCATAGAGTGCTTCTGCAGAACTGTCATTTTCTGCCACCAGGTAGGCTCCGCCCACAAAACATGTCATGGATGTTTTCAAACACCCAAATGGTCTATAGGCCCCGAAAAATTCCAAGCTAAATTAAAGAACGAACTGCTTTGACGTCATTTTAAAAAAAATGAGGCCAAAACATAGTTCGAAACAGCTTGTCAAAGCAAACATTCTGGAAAGGTTTGCTCTGGCTTTTAAATGCCTTTGAACTATCATTGGTCCGTTGCGATTTACATAATAGGTAGGCGTGCGCTGAGGCTCCGCCTTCTTTGACGTGGCAATCTTCTCCCGTTCATTTCTTCTGTTCAGTCCATCGAGGTCAGACGTCCGCGAGTGAAAACATGAATACACTGGAGAGTCACTTTATAGTAGAAAATGAAGTGAAAGAGACACTGACACTGTTTTTTCATGTTTAATACTGTAAAGCTACTAGCTTGGTTGGAGTGAGAGCTGGTGCAGATTTATCCACATCACTATGATCAGATGCTTTCTTAACTGCTGTTGTCTCACCACTGTCATTTTTGTTGTGCGTATATTTAGTTAATAGTTATTGAGTGGAAAGTGTACAGCACATATTTACATATTCATCGAAACGCCACTCTCTGCAGCGTTGTGATGTTTTCCAACAGTATATTGCTGCAAAATGATTTCAAACTTCTTTTTACCCCTAAGCGAAGAACGAAAATTAACTTTGCTGTTTATATATCAGGGTCTTTACGAGCATTTAAATACATGGCACACACAGATATTGGGTTAAAATGGTTAGTTTCGAATGAAATATTTTAAAAAATTACCTGTGAGTGTGCACATATGACACCTTAAAATGCTGTCTAGGTAGGCAGTTCACTAGGTTTTGGAACAGAGCTGAAGTCCTCAAGTAAACTTTGTTTCTTTAATCTGTTAATGATCTTCAGAATGTTGTTTGAGCAGCTGGTTCTCCTGTGTATCAGGGTCCAGGTCGCCTCCCTCTGGCTCCGGGTCAGCAGGGCCGCAGCAGGGCAGTGGGGGAGATGGGGAACGCTGGGGGACGGGTGGACCTGTGATGGAGAATCTAAACGAACAGATAATCTGTGCTCTGGCCAGGCTGCAGGAAGACATGCAGAGCGTGTTAGAGAGGCTGCACACGCTAGAAGCTCTGACAGCCGTGCAGGTTACAAACCATCACCTTAATCAGATCAAGATAACACAGATTAAATCTGAAATGTAACATTTTTGATTTGTCATGTGCCACTTCTCAGGCCCGATCCTTAGCGCTGCCATCAGACTACCTGTCACCACCTGTAAATAAAACTAAGAAGGTAGAGTCATTATAATAAACTGATTGATGGGATGTTTTTAAGAGGTTAAATACTAAAGAGGAGAGCATTCCTATAGTTCAAACAGCCAAGGCCATGGGTTCAATTCTCAGTGAATGCATAAACTGATAAAATGTCTGCCAAATGCATAAATGTAAATGTTAATTTGTACCCTGTTCATAGACACAGCCAGTAACTGATCATTTTTATTCATTTTATATGCCATAGAATGAGTGCTGACATATTTGCTTTTTTATTATTGTTACTTATTCTTGTTATTTACACTTTACAGAAGCCATCCTGGTGGCCTTTTGATGTGTCTCCTGGAACTGTTGCCTTTGCCGTCATCTGGCCATTTGTGGTGCAGTGGCTCATCCGTCTGTATTTGCAGCGCAGGAGAAGGTAAGCACTGTCTGCTATGTAACACTTAAAGTGGACATAACACACACAGTTTCTGCCAATAGCCCTATTTGGATGTCCGTAAAAATAAATGTACATGCCACCTCAGTGATTAAACTCGTGCATTCGGATGGCGATTTATTCACGGTGGAGGAGCAAGTTTTGTGATCCTGCGCACCTGGGACCGCGCTGCTCACGTGGTCAATAACATGATTGTATGCTGTAAATAAAATGTCATATGCTTGGTATAATAAGACTAAATACATATTTAATTTAATAATAGGAAAATAATATCCTAATTATTATTTCATTATTTAAATCTGTTTAAAAATAGGAAGATATATAGACGCGCATTATAGTTAAAATGGTTTTATGTCTTGTACACTAAATTTTCAAAATAATATCCAAATAAATTTAATTACTAAACTAAATTAACTATGTCAACTACATTACTTGAATATATATGATAATTGCAATGAGCTAGATGACATCAGCGTTTTCTCCAGAGCGGCTGTACAGCTGAATCAAATTCTGTTCATTATTTTCCTGTTTAACACTGTGAAGCTGCTTTGAAACAATCTGCATTGTAAAAAGCGCTATATAAATAAAGTTGACTTGACTTGTATTTTATCTCAAAATAAAGGATGTAATTTTATTCCACATGGAAATGAGCGGAAATAAGTTAATACAGCCTCTTATTTACATGAGGTTGACATAATGCTGCTTGGTTATTCTAACATATTATATAATTGCTGCCTGCCTTAATAACGGCCCATTTCAAATGTTTACGTGCTTTTTCTTCTTTTTATTTTTTGAGCGGTGATGAAATGTATTGCTCTTGTAAATACTTGCCAGCATTTCTAGATCAAGTCTAATCTTTAAAATGCATCCAAATTACAGCGAAGCGCAACCGTACGGTGCTCTGCAGTGGTCAAAAAGGATATAAACAGTGAATTTTGGAGTTACACTCACCTAAAGGATTATTAGGAACACCTGTTCAATTTCTCATTAATGCAATTATCTAATCAACCAATCACATGGCAGTTGCTTCAATGCATTTAGGGGTGTGGTCCTGGTCAAGACAATCTCCTGAACTCCAAACTGAATGTCAGAATGGGAAAGAAAGGTGATTTAAGCAATTTTGAGCGTGGCATGGTTGTTGGTGCCAGACGGGCCGGTCTGAGTATTTCACAATCTGCTCAGTTACTGGGATTTTCACGCACAACCATTTCTAGAGTTTACAAAGAATGGTGTGAAAAGGGAAAAACATCCAGTATGCGGCAGTCCTGTGGGCGAAAATGCCTTGTTGATGCTAGAGGTCAGAGGAGAATGGGCAGACTGATTCAAGCTGATAGAAGAGCAACTTTGACTGAAATAACCACTCGTTACAACCGAGGTATGCAGCAAAGCATTTGTGAAGCCACAACACGCACAACCTTGAGGCGGATGGGCTACAACAGCAGAAGACCCCACCGGGTACCACTCATCTCCACTACAAATAGGAAAAAGAGGCTACAATTTGCACGAGCTCACCAAAATTGGAAAGTTGAAGACTGGAAAAATGTTGCCTGGTCTGATGAGTCTCGATTTCTGTTGAGACATTCAGATGGTAGAGTCAGAATTTGGCGTAAACAGAATGAGAACATGGATCCATCATGCCTTGTTACCACTGTGCAGACTGGTGGTGGTGGTGTAATGGTGTGGGGGATGTTTTCTTGGCACACTTTAGGCCCCTTAGTGCCAATTGGGCATCGTTTAAATGCCACGGCCTACCTGAGCATTGTTTCTGACCATGTCCATCCCTTTATGACCACCATGTACCCATCCTCTGATGGCTACTTCCAGCAGGATAATGCACCATGTCACAAAGCTCGAATCATTTCAAATTGGTTTCTTGAACATGACAATGAGTTCACTGTACTGAAATGGCCCCCACAGTCACCAGATCTCAACCCAATAGAGCATCTTTGGGATGTGGTGGAACGGGAGCTTCGTGCCCTGGATGTGCATCCCACAAATCTTCATCAATTGCAAGATGCTATCCTATCAATATGGGCCAACATTTCTAAAGAATGCTTTCAGCACCTTGTTGAATCAATGCCACGTAGAATTAAGGCAGTTCTGAAGGCGAAAGGGGGTCAAACACAGTATTAGTATGGTGTTCCTAATAATCCTTTAGGTGAGTGTATATATTCTTAAAAACTCAGAGATGTGGATTCGGACAGCGATTAAATTACCACACGACCTTGGTGTTTGTCAAAAACAGTAGGTAATTCGCCCGGGGATTTTTACGCGGGTGGTGGGAGAAAAACGCTGATGTTCTGGATTTGGACGGCAATAAAATCACTGACTAGCCACTGTCAATGATGAAAATACCTTATGACCCCACGAGAAACAATTATCGTCCGAATAGGGCTAATCTCATGTTAATCTTGAGTACCTAGAGTAGTATTGCATCCTTCATATCTCCAAAGAGTTTTGGAGTTTTATAATATTTATAAAAGACAGATACGCTATACCGATTCTTTGCGAAAACAGTTGAGCTCCTGGAAGCGTGCAGTGGGCGGAGCTAAAGAGTCACGAGCACGCACACACACAACACACTACATCATGGCATTATCCCTGGATAACTTTTGATTCACTATACGTTCGTGTTGTTGACATTATATGCACTTACATGCCGATTGCCAACAAAACAGACATTTGATGCAGTTTCACTCACCGCCTGCGGTTCCGACTCATGACCGGGATCTTTTATAACTGGGACCTCTCCATCTATCATTTTCCAAGCGCTCGGCAAATAAGCATCGAACTGGGCCTTGTTTATAAAACATTCATCATCGAAATGCCGGGAACAAACAAACACACTTGCAGAACTCCATTGCTGCCCCAGGAAAAACAAACTGCATCCACTGTTTCCTTAAAGTCCCAGTGAACCGGAAGTTGCAACTGATTTTATTTCAGTGCTGTGACGTATTTCCAAGTGAAACAGAATAGAGGGCAGGGTTTTACTTCAGCACTCCTCTTCTCCATCTCGCGCTCATAGCAGACTAACGGTTGGAGGGGAGTGGTTAAGGATATTCAAACCCAAGCTGTCAAACCGACATCATCTGAGAAGGAACGCCATTCCAGAACAGAAGTTACTTTTCAGATATTGATTAAAGATTACCACGGCAAAAAAAAATAAAAAATCTGTGTATTAACTTGCACAGATTAATTGTTCACCCTAAGACCAGTAATGTTTGCTAACAAAGTAAATAAGGTTGATTTAGATTTCATGAGGACTTTAACACTGGGTTATTTGGGAAGCTGAACAAGGTTATCTTTCCTTCACAACCAGAAACACACTTCTTTAGTGACATTGTTGATTTTCGTTGTCTAAAAACAAAATGAAAGCGCTGCCGACGGCTTCCGGACCATAACCCGAACGAAGCTCATTGATGGCCGTTCTCTTACTCTCGCTCTGGTTGATGAGCGCACGTGGGATCATCCGGAAGAAGGGCCCATACAAGGAATTACATCATACAGGCCCATACTTGGAAAAAAAGAGCCCTGAAGGAGTGTATTTGGCACCGAAATGCTCGTCATACGTCCAACTTTGGCCATGTTTAGCATGAGAATCCAACTCTTTAACAGTGTAAATAAGTCAGAATACATGAAATACTCATTTCCTTTTAAATTTTTGCAATATGTACACTACTGTTTATTCACTATTACTTTTATTCAACAAGGATGTATTAAATTGATTAAAAGATTCAGTAAAGACATTTTATAATGTAACAAAAAAAAGTCTATTACAAAAAAAAGTCTATTTCAAATAAATGCCATTCAATTCATCAAAGAAACTTTTTTTTTTCATGATTTCTACAAATATATTAACTTGGCACAACAAACTTTTTCCCCGCCATTGACGGAATTTTCCAGCAATCCATGTTTTCACTGTTATAAGATAAAGGGGCGCTATTACACATCTTCTGAAAGGGTACAGAATCTCCGGATCAAAACAGTGTCATGTTTTTGTCAAAAAACTAAGTGCACAAGCAATGCTTTTAGCGCTTGTTTCTGTTCCTTTTTTGCCTTTCTCAGCTTTTTGTTCAGTTTTTTTTTTAAATAAAAATAAAAAAAAACTTATTTTAGCTTCATAATTTTTTTTTTTTTTTTAAAGCAGATATATTGCATATTTAAGTATTCAGATACAACAAAATATTCTGGGGGCCATACAAGTTTTCGCTGGTGCTGACTGGCAACTTTTTTTTTTTTAAACGCCTTGGTGAACATAAAAGCCGACTTTCGAAACCTTTAAAAAATCTTGCTGACCCCAAACTTTTGAACGGTAATGAATACTGTGCAAATTTCCTGAACATATATAATGCTTAGATGCCATATTTTGACACTCAACATTTACATATTTAAAAACCCTTTCATAGTATTTTTAAAATTCATAGCCAGCGTATAGTGAACACTGAATAGTCTGAACATACCTTAGGTATTTATCAACAGATATGATCATATTCAGGTTAAATTTGCAAATTTGCTTTATGTTTAAAGTTGGCATGAAACAGAAAGAAAAAATGTAAAGCGGGACTTGATTTTGTCCATGGGAAGTTGATTGGATAGTTGTGGTTTGCTATTGGTGGATCTCATGTCCCGCCCTCATGCCAGTAAACCTCATTCGCAAGAGATGTTGCTGCAAGAGGGAGGGGAAGTTATTTTGATTTAAAGATTAATAAGATGTGCACAGATAAATCAATGATAATAAATACTGCAATATTCCATAAAAAAAAAAGAATTGTTAATTTTGATTTCATGGTGACTAAGATTGGATCATCTTGTTGCAGAAGAATCAACTGAAAAGCCTGAACTGATGGTTGGATGCAGAGGAGAGCCGTGTTGCGCATTTCGGAGGACGTTTCTCTGCCTGTCCCGTGATCTCTAACTCCTGCTTTTGCACTATGATGATGACGACTCTTAAGAATTAGCGAACAAAGACTGAGTGAATGTACAGCATTGCAGCTTATCACAAGATTTTCTTTTGTACTTTTTTTTTTTTTTACGTAACAATTTACGAAGTGAGAAATCCCTGATTTGGGTAATTAAAAGTAGAATTACTCTTTAATAGTAGTTACTATTAACCTTTATGTCACTTGTATATCATTTAGTGTTCTGTGCTCATAGCTGCTAACTGTCATTAATACTGTAGCAAAGAGAAAGATGAGAACCGCACAGGTGATTTCTCTGAATCCTGGCACGTTTAGCAGAAAACAGCCCACATCAAGGGCTTTGAACCGTAATGGGAACAAATCAGGACCCGCAAATCTATATAAGGGGGTAAGAGTACAATTTTTAATATATATGTTAATATCTAGACTTGACATTTGCTCAAGTCGTCTGTGGTGCTTATCAAAGCCATAATTTAAAAAAAATGCATATTTAAGTGACCCTTTGCTTTGGGTCAGAAGGCAATATAGATATATATGTTCTTCATTCACTCAATATCCCATCACGATTCCTGAAAATTGTGTAGACGCTAAACCACACAAATATCTGAACATTCAGACGCATGTTAGTGTGATTCAAGTGTGCAAATACTTTTTTGGGTCCACTGTATTTTGTCAATGCCGACAGATTCACACACATTTCTCAACATATGTTTATTCATGGCTGTGGTGAATTATTTGAATGTTACTACAAGGTCTGTGTGCATGAGAAATCCTAAATCTTTCAGCGTTTGCAGGGTGGAGATTAAAAAACAATCCAGTTGAAATATAAAGCACTTTGAATAAATGTGAAGACTGTGACAGTTTAAGAGCTGACATAATATCTATAATGTTTAGAGCCCTAAAACTAATACAAGGCTGAAATCTAATCAATCATTTAAATAAGCTGTTTTTTAACTAAGAAGTGCAGCTGTTTTGTTTCAATGTAGTTTGTGTAAATTAGTCAGTTAATAATTCCTTTAAAAACTGTATATTAGAAATGTGCAAAAATATATACACAGTTATATTTTAATTGTACTATACTGTAATGTAGCATTTGCATATTATTCATGTCTGTACTACTTTGAATCATCTGTAGAGCAGGAGGTTCTTGATTTGATGCTTTTGTTCTAAACACATTACGTTCCTATTAAAACAGCATTAATATGATCAGCGCATGTTTCACCAATGTCATAATACACGTCATTCAATATGTTAGACTTAAGCATTATTAAAAGCTTTTGAAAAACGGAATGATTTTATTCCCATCTTGCACTGTAATATTTGCACTTGCATTATCAAATGTATATATTTTTTAGCTGTTGTATTGTATTATAATACACCGATCAGGCATAACATTGACTAATATTATTTTGGTCCCCCTTTTGCCAAAACAGCTCTGACCCGTCAAGGCATGGACTCCACTAGACCCCTGAAGGTGTGCTGTGGTATCTGGCACCAAGATGTTAGCAGCAGATCCTTTAAGTCCTGTAAGTTGTGAGGTGGGGCCTCCATGGATCGGACTTGTTTGTTCAGAACATCCCACAGATGCTCGATTGGATTGAGATCTAGGGAATTTGGAGGCCAAGTCAACACCTCAAACTCGTTGTTGTGCTCCTCAGACCACTGCAGAACCATTTTTACTTTGTGGCAGGGCGCATTATCCTGCTTAAAGAGGCCACAGCCACCAGGGAATACCGTTTCCATGAAAGGGTGTACATGGTCTGCAACAATGCTTAGGTAGGTGGTATGTGTCAAAGTAACATCCACATGGATGGCAGGACCCAAGGTTTCCCAGCAGAACATTGCCCAAAGCATCACACTGCCTCTGCCGGCTTGCCTTCTTCCCATAGTGCATCCTGGTGCCATGGGTTCCCCAGGCAAATGACACGCACACACCCGACCATCCACGTGATGTAAAAGAAAACATGATTGATCAGACCAGGCCTCCTTCTTCCATTGCTACGTGATCTAGTTCTGATGCTCACATGCCCACTGTTGGTGCTTTTGGCGGTGGACGGGTCAGCATGGGCACCCTGACTGGTCTGCGGCTATGCAGCCCCATACGCAACAAACTGCGATGCACTGTGTATTCTGACACCTTTCTATCAGAACCAGCATTAACTTTTTGAGCAATTTGAGCTACAGTAGCTCGTCTGTTTGATCAGACCGCACGGGCCAGCCTTCGCTTCCCACGTGCATCAATGAACCTCGGCCGCCCATGACCCTGTCGCCGGTTCACCACTGTTCCTTCCTTGGAGCACTTTTGATAGATACTGAACACTGCAGACCGGGAACACCCCACAAGAGCTGCAGTTTTGGAGATGCTCTGACCCAGTCATCTAGCCATCACAATTTGGCCCTTGCCAAACTCACTCAAATCCTTACGCTTGCCCCTTTTTCCTGCTTCTAACACATCAACTTTGAGGACAAAATTTTCACTTGCTGCCTAATATATCCCACCCACTAACAGGTGCCGTGATGAAGAGATACTCCATGTTATTCACTTCACCTGTCAGTGGTCATAATGTTATGCCTGACCTGTGTGTGTGTGTGTGTGTAATAAATAAATATATATATATATATATATTTTACCTTAAATGTACCTAGTAAGATACACACCAAACTTGGTAGGGTGGTCCGAAATACAAAAATAAAGAGAATTTTATAAAAAGAATCATATGATTTCCTTTTCAGTCTAGAAATTTTTTCAACTATTTATATAATCATTTTATTTAGTCCCAGACATAACATGCAAAAGAATAATTCATTAAATTTATAGCCATGTTGTACAAGTTCTCGTTTTAATTTAACTAAATTAATTAAATTGCTGCTGCTGTTTGGTAATTTTTGACTGCATTTTTTTCATGCGGAATGGTACGAAACTCAGTAAAGGTTTTGACCAAACCATGGACATGATTTGAAAAGGTTAAATGGTCCTGAGAAAAGTCACACTTTTACTTTTGCATTGGAAACCAATAGGAAGTGAATTTCATCTAGTGGAAAAGTCTAGTACTGCGCCCAAACAAAACCTTACTGAAAGCAAATTTTTTTTAAAGATATCAACCTCAAATTTGGAACACAACTTGTTTAGATGTATGGCGTTGATTTTCTCAGTTTTAGAGATTTAAAATTTAAAAATAGTATTTTTATGCATTTTTAATAATAATCTTTGATCATTTGATAAAAGAATTTCAGGCATATACATCTGGGAAAGCATGAAAGTAAGTAAACTTTTTTTCTGTTGGGTGGTCCCCTTCACAGAAATGAGGGAACCAATTAAAAAGCAAGCCAATATCTATTTTTTTTTTTTCAAATGTCATGTCCAGGGCTCTGTATATTAAAACATTTCCAAGACATTTGTGGACGTGACTATTATGTAACTGACATACTTCAAGAGGCTGGAAGTCTTGGATGGATTTTTCAGTCTCAGTTCAGCAAAACTTTGTCCCACTCAGCCAGGTACAAGTCAGATAGATGAAAAATATGAATAACATGTACCTTCAGTTCAAAACATAAATTACATTTGAGAAACGATTTTACTTTCTGAGATTCATATTATGGAGATTTCTTTCTCCCACACGCACTCAGCAATCAAAACTTCTTGCGTGGCGCTCAGTTGTGCCGGGGCACGTGGAAGCTCATCCTCTATATTGTATGCATATTTCTATGAGAACTGGCCACAATGCAGTTAATTTTTTTTATTTCTCTGACAAACAGCACAGGCTTTAGAAATAATGAAATAATGCAGAAATAATGCTCATTTATTAATACAAGTTTCAACATTTCAACAATCATCTTAAAAATAAGCAAGTGACTTCCACAAGTTATAGTTATAATCCACAAATATTTTAAGGTGTTGTGCATGTATTAAACAATTACAAATGAACAAAAATTATGTTTTTGAAGCAGCAACCATGTTCAGAATCATACTTGCTGTAGACTAGTTAAAACATTTAGCAATGTTAAAATTACAATCAGACAAGTATAGATTTCAAGAAAACATGAGGTAAAAACAGCAGTCTTCCATCTAAATGTGCACTAATGATTCAGTACAAAGAGTAGTGTTGCAAAATATATTACTTTTTTCCCAAAACAAAGATAACTGAAGATTTTACACCACAAGTTTTGCGGCATTTACATGCTCACTGCATTTCAGAATGCTTTCCGACATTAAATCATTCTGCACATGTATTTTCAAGAACATAAAAACATCTGACATGAATAACTGAGACGGAAGGAAGAAGGCCAGACAAGAGCACAGTGGGATCTGTATTCATTAGAGCTTCTACAACACAGCTGTTCTTGAACATACTGTGCTACAGCGTGTGCGTGCAAGTTTACAGACTGAAGCCTGATACATTGAGATGTTGGGCTGTGTTTCTCGCCTCAAAGTACGAGGTGTCGGTCTCATCATCAGGCTGAGGGATGAAGGGCATACTCTGATGGTGAAGGTTTTCCCAGTCCACACCCTCAAAGAACACATGATCCTTCAGTTCTACAGAAAGACACAAGATGAAAACATGCCAGTGTTGAGATTAAGGTCATTTTAAGATACTTGTTAGTAAGATGAACAAATATTAGATGCTAGTTAAAAATAAATAAAATAAAATAGTCAAATGCTAAAGAGTCTATGATTGAATCATTATTGCAGTGATTATTATGTTTCTATGCTATATGTTTGGCAACAGTTCTTCTAACCCTAAGTGATGGAGTGTGTAGCTTTTCATTTCTTAAACAACCATGTAGGAAGACACATCACCATATTCCAGGATCACAATGTCAAGATTCATCAGGCTCAAACTTTGAAAGAATGTTTGGCAGGGAGCATGAAGGATCATTTTCACACATGAATTGATGCACCTGAGTCCAGATCTTAAAGGGATAGTTCACCCAAAAATGAAAATTAGCCCATGATTTACTCACCCTTAAGCTATCCTAGTTGTACATGACATTCTTCTTTCAGACGAATACAATCCGATTTATATAAAAAAAAGTCATAAAAGTGCATCTATCCATCATATAACTGCTCCACACAGCTCCGGGGGGTTAATAAAGGCCTTCTGAAGCGAAGTGGCGCGTTTGTGTAAGAAAAATATCCATATTTAAGATTTTACAAACTGTAATATCTAACTTCCGCTAACTGTCGTCCACGCGTTCACAAGAGGCTGGCGTTCCAGCGTAAACCCACGCTACCAGATGTTTTAAATATTTTTTTTTTCCGCAAAAGAGAAAATGACCTGAGCGGCTTCAACATGCCGTCTACGATAACGTGCATAATACATAATGCACCAGAGTATAAATCTGTTCTTCACTCTGTGAAACTGGATCGGAAAGATCAGCGAACTGAGTGAAACACGTCACACTGCATACTAAAGGCCCCGATATACTCGAAATCGAAGAACGAACTGAAGTGACAATTTCTATCAAAATCAGGCTAAAATGAACTTTGTTTAGTTTAGAGTTTGTTTTGGGAGTTCAAAACAGCTCTAGCTGGTAAATGTGTGCTTGTTTGAGTCGGATACATTTTTTATCCTATAAGAAAACGTGCATAAACAACGATGGAAACACATTTACCGAATAAATTCCTCGATGCGCATTAAAAAAAATATATATATATCATGTGATGCGACAACATAACTGGACCAACCAGTAGACCGATCTTTTTGCACAGCATCTGAAATGCTGTTTTGATTGTTCTGAAATGCCTGAGCAAAGTCTGTTGTCAAAGTGGCTCAGTATAATTTCATTCTAGAACGGTCTTACACAACTGTGTTCCCAAACAGCTGGCATCCGCCTCAAAAATGTGTTTAAATCCTACCCGATTATGAAATCTGGTGGCATCACTCACATAAAGAGAATCTTCACAGATTTTTTTTCTCTTAAATCTCAAACATGCACACACTACAAGATTTTAACATTTTTGAGCATCACACACTACAAGATATTATTAAGATTATCATGCCAGGACGAGCACCTCACGGGATCTCATGGGGAAGCGGATGTAAACATGTACGTAGCAGATCGTCATTGATGTCTTAACAGGTAATGTTCACATTTTCTAGCAGTTTTCTACACTCACCGGGTATGTTCAAAACCAAGGCGATTTCTCCTCTGATTTTCTCTTTGTCCATACGGTTGTATCATGTTTTCGAAGACACGTTATACAAATAGACGTGTTGTTGTAACACTCCACACACCGTTCCGCCTTCTCCGCGGTTCAACGGACCCGCACACAGCAGCTTGTTTCGCGATCGCAATTTCAAAAGTGCTCTCATTCACTTCTCTCATTGGCTATTGTGAAAGAACTGACGTAATCATCCCGATTTAAAATCCTAAATATCAAACATGTTTGATATGATCGGCACGGCTCCGATTTGTGTGAGCAGATCGGGAGGTGCAAGATTCGATCTGTGAACGCCTCACATGACCAGATAATCTGCACCTAACATTGGAACCGATTTTTTCTCAGATTCTTGGAAGAGGAAAATCGGGGATAAATCGGCCTAAAACTAGTGTGAGCCCGGCTTAAGAAGTGATGATTTTGTTCTCATCGACTCACTAGATGGAAACGCTGCATTATTCGAATAGGTTTTATGCAATATTTCCATTTTGCGCATAAGTTAAATTTGCAACTTTGGATGGAAACATAGCTATTGATAGGCGAAGCAATGAGGGACGTTAACACTGGTTAAAATTGCTAATTTCTCTGGATTTAAACATTGGAGGAAATATTTGGGATAATGCAAGTACACAAGTAAAAAAAAAACAAAAAAAAAGTATAACTCTGCTAGTGGTTTTTAGATATTTTAATGCCAAAATCTTACATGTTGTGCCTTATATGTAGTCCCTGTAGTTGTCCAATTTGACTCTCATATGCTGATGTAATATATATCAAACTTGACAGGTGCTTTTTTTATAAAATGTAGTTGAATATTATCTTCTCAGTTGTATATATACATATATTTAGCATGATTCACCTTTAAAGCCAGCTCGCTTGTTTGTATCCATGGTGAGAAGAATCTCAATGGCATTTCTTGCATTCTGGGTTAACTCCTCATCTCCATCTGGCCACGGTATATCTGAACACATCATTCAAAGAAAACATGAAGATCAGACTTTCTTCTCATGCAGCTGAGGAAAAACAAACCAGGAGATCCATTCGTTGGACATAACTTTAATCACCTTTGACGTTTTTTTTTTATCATTGACTCTCTTACCTCTGTTGAGAATGTTCTGGAACACCAGCTGTGGAGTCTCATCGTTGAAGGGCGGGACTCCTGTGAGGAACTCGAACAGACAGACCCCTAACGCCCACCAATCCACCATGAAATCTGTCGGAGAACAACAAAACCCACTTAGGCACACTGTTTTATTAGTGCAAACATACAATACAGCTCAAAATATGTTAGAAATGTGACCACTATTATAAAGCAGTGACAGCAGCAGTCGTAAGTTGATTTTTAGGGGGAAAGGAAACAGCAGAAACACAAAACCAGCTTGACACGAATTCAAGTACCATGATGGCTTATGTTGTGTTACATTACAAAACTGAATAACAATCAGTCATCAAATGTTCAAAAATTTTCTCAGGAATCTGAAATGAGGATGTTTAAAGTTAAGACATGTATACCTTCAACGCTGATAAACGTAAAGCCTAAAAGGTGAAGTTTCTGTGCCAGTACAGCAAACAGAAAGGCGAAAACAACTATTTTAAGAAAACAACTGCCTAGGATGAGTTGGGTGGTTGCCAGTGTTGCTATGCAGTTGCTAGGGTGTTCTGGGTGGTCAAAAAGACAGAACCAAAAGAGTCCACCACCTAAAGTCTGTAGATTTGACTCAGTCCCTTCTTCAATGAAAGTCTAAAGCTTTTTTCACCTTTTTTACTGTGAAAACTGTTTGTTTAGAAAAGTAATGGAGTAATAGTAGGAGTAAATCAAAGGCGGGCGTTAGGTGGCGTTCGCTTTTGATGCGACTGACCTGAGTTTGACGCGTTTTGTACTGTGTGCAAAGAAAACACTTTTGTTGCCATTTGCACTTAATTTGAAAATAGCCTCTGTCTTTAATGGCTATAGGACAAACAGTGCAGGACTAATTGAATGCCGCAGTTTGTTCAGATTGATAAACCTAAAGTATTTCTCCGTTTAAATGCAAACGTAGCATGTGTACAGCCGAATGCATAGTTTTTTAAAGCATACTCCATTTGATAGCATGCACAAACACAGGAGGTTGACATGCATAATAAAAAGTTGTCCAATTGCTGAACTATTTCTTGAAATTTGAGACATGCACTGTACGCATATACTTTTTAAACCCAAAGTATACTTTAGTTTTTCCTAGGGTATCTAAAGTATACATCAGTTTTTACACATACACTAGGGTATCCATACAGTGCGCGGCAAATTTCAACATGGCCCTTGAACACAAGTAGGCACATTTTTTCTAATTGTACATGCTTTCATTCGGATATGCATCACAATAGGGAAGACAAGATTAAACTTCCGTTTTATGCCAAGTTGCCAAATTTAGAGTGTGTATTGTGTTAAGAGATACACGCAACTCAAGTTTAAACAAGTACAAAGATCTTTTCAATCGCTCATAACAAGGGCTTAATATTAACACCCGCCAACGCACCAAACGCGGGTGGATTTCTGCAGTGGCATGTAAGTCACTCCTACTAGCCACTTTGGCGGGTTGAATTTTATATATAACAAATTTTTCAATTGCAGTCTTTTAAAAAGGCATCTAAAATAATAAAAAGCAATTTAGTGTTGTCAAAAATATAGATTTTTCGATACAGATATATCTGAAACGCTTCCAAATTTCATTTTCCGCAGAATAGATACACGATGCCAGCTGCGCCTTCTCGCTTGTCTCATCTCTCCGACAGCGAGTTACACACAAACCCGCCTCCCCTTATTTCACACATTTCATTTGCTCCGGATGAATATTGTTGGTGTTATAGGGCTTGAATTTAGGCGTGGGATTGCGCGTATTGAGCTTAATTTTACTCATTCCCGCAGATTTTGTGCTCACACCCAAAGTGCGCGCACATAAAACTGCCACTAAGTACTAAATTGAGTTATTTTTCGCTGCTTATTGTGCTTAAACAGTCAAGTACACACTAAATTATGTCAAAATGTCAGTCTTGGTGAGTATTCGCATAAACACAGTCAGTTATGTTTTAAGTGAACGTACACAGTTGAGAAAAAAACCTGTATGTAATGGAGCCAGGCGTCAGGTCATAAAGTGACAGCAGTCTAATATGCTGCCAAATTATATTAAAAATATCTAAGGCATTTAAGGCCAGTGAAAATGCTGAGTGCCTAGTAGCTTTGCCTAGTGAAACTTATACGTTTCACAAAGATGAAACTCATACGTTTGGCTGTTCACACCAAGTTGTTGCATCAAAACTTTCCCAAACCACCCCTCAAGTCTTCCATTGCTCAGCCAAACAGGCAGTCCTGCCCCAAACTCACAGCCTCGGTTGAGACATAAGTTGACATGTCGTTCCGTTCGAACAGAGCAATGTTTTGAAAACCCCACAAAGTTAGTGTTCACACTTTTCAGGAAGTCAAGCCACAATTTACTTTTACTTATCTGCACAATAAACTTGAATGCTATAAAATATTTTAACATTGAATTTGTTTTTTTTTTAGTAGATTGCCCCAGAATTCCCAAGCACCGTCATAACATCCCAACAGAGTTGAGACAGACAGCATTACTGAAGCATTAAGGGTGATGAATCAGGAGCCGCCAATCACAAAAGCTGCAACCCATAATGGAATTAGTCAGCCACGTCCTTATCTAATGCAGTAAAGGCAAGCGGCCCACACATGCACCAACATCTCCATGGCTTACAATCTGAACCGAATACTTTTAGCATACTTACCATAATGTACAGACCCTGAAACTAAAACATAACATCTGTTAATGAAGCAAAGTACAAGATTCATTCCCACTTTATATGTATATGTACTATGTAACAAAAAATTAATTGTTAGGTACAACCTACTTATTTTGTTTGTGTTGTATTGCAAAGCCCTTTTGCTGCTATTAAGGTGTGATGGCTTCTGGTAATGGCTGTACGCAAGTCGTGTTCCAGCGGAAGAGTGACCCTGTCTGACCCGACGTATGATGTATTGATGAACGCGTAAGCGCAGAGGATATAGCAAAACAAAACACCGGTCATGAATAAGAAGTCTAAAACAATAATTATTAAAGAGAATGTGTCAGAGGAGCTTGAGTTTGTTGCCCAGTCCTATTTGTTTGAACCGTGAGAGGCGTCTCCTCTCACCTAAGCTTATGCTACTCCTAAATCGGGTCAGAGATCACGACTTGCGTACGGCCGTTACCGGAAGCCAGTGATTATAGTATATAAAGTTATAAATATGGCTATTTTTTCTTACAAAAACGCATCACTTTGGTTCAGAAGGCCTTTATTAACCGAATAGACTACTTTCATAATGGATGGATGTGCTTTTTTGGGCTTCAAAATGTCAGGCGCTACTTACTCCCATTATAAAGCTCTGAAGAGCCAGGATATTTTTTAATATAACTCTGATTGTGTTTGGCTAAAAAAAGAAAGTCATATACACCCAGGATGGCTTGAGTAAATTATGGGATTTATTTTTTAATTATTATTTTTGGGCAAATTAAACCTTTAAGGGAGGGTCAACAGTGTTAATTACAGATGTAACTATAGAAATTAGTTACAAATGTAATTACATGCAAGTATTTTTTTTAAATATAACAACATATATGTACCAAGAAAGTGCACTGTATCAAATGCTTAATTTAAAAGACATTTGTATTACACATATTGTATTATATCATATTGCAGCATTACATGGGCCGTTAGATACCGTACTCTCTAAGCCATTGCAAAATCCATAATGGTTGACTATTATAATTTAACTAATATTTGAGGCACATATCAGCACAAGACATTTTTCACATACTGACCGCTCAAACTCTTACCATGAGGTTTGCCTAATAAAAGTTCTGGTGCCAAGTAGTCAGGGGTTCCCATAATAGGAGCCCCTTCTACACGTTCTGGACCTCTACGGACACTTTTTGGTGTTCTGTAGGGAGTGTGAGACACGACCATCTGCTGTGGAGTCTAGAAAAGAAAAATAAAATATGACCATTTCATTTTTAAAGATCAGCCCACTAAAATAAAATATCCTTCAATTCCAATTCAAATCCTTTTTCCTCTGAGTTCCAAAAGACTCCAAAAGGCTCCTCACCTGGTAAAGTGAGCTGCTCAAACTGGGCCTTTTCTTCTGAACTGGAGTCACTGCAGACTGGGCATTGTGGAAGGAGGTTGCCGCAGACATCTCCATGGCATCCAAGGAGGCTAGGCTGAGGTGTGACGTACAAGACCGGTTTATGGAGCTGCAGTAGCTCCTGAACGCAACCACGTTTTTGGGTTTGAGGAAGCCAGGTGATTTGATCATACTGTCAGATAACCCATGAGGATGCTCAAGAAGAGAATGCTTAGAATCACCCCAATGTTGCTTTGAGCTGCTTTGCCTCGGTGTAGCTATTGTGGGCCGAGCTGCCGGTGTGATGGAAATATCGTTTTCATCCAGCTCCTCGAAAGAGGTCGACAAAACCTCATGTTTGAAGTCCGTCAATTTTTGTGGCGTGTTAGCAACCAGTGACATCTCATGGGCTGAGCCGTCTGAGTCTAAACTAAGGCTTCTTCTGAGATTTAGGTCATCGCCAGGTGAGGTTGGGGAGCTCAAGGTGGTCTCTGCTTTAAGCAAAGCTATCCCCTCGCCTTGATCTTCGAGATCACAGAATAGATTTTTGGCCACAGCTATGGGACTAGACTGCTTTGGGCCCATTCTCTCACTGAACTGTTGACATATCGGTGCAGTTTTAACATAATCAAGCCCCACAATTGAGAAAATTCCTGTCAAGCCTGTGTGGGCTATTGAGTTGCCCTCAGGAATATGGAAGGACCTTTTATATACAGCATCGTTTTTCTTGCAGTGGATCTCAGCCTGACCTGGGCTTTTTTCTACTTCTTCAAACGCTCTCTTTACTGAGGATTTGAGCTCTATTGGCGGGTCTGGTTTCATAAAACTGTTCCCAACTGACTGATGGGGAACAGCCTTACCCAGTGGAGTGGCACAGTGGTCGGTTGCATTGAACTGGAGCCTCTTGGCAGAAATATCTGGTTTAATATTTCTGCTATTGTCCACTTTGTTATTGATCGGAGTCAAAACGTTGTGATCCTGAGCTCGTGCTGGAAACATCTTCCTCCTTTCCACAGGTGTCAAAGGAAGGTTTCTTGACATTCTATTGCCCACTTCTCTTTGGTTTACCTGAGGAAGGTTCTCGCCATCTTGTAAATTCTAAAATTGCATGATATTGTCAGGTTGATTTTTTTTTAATTATTGTAAAAAGTTTTTTTTTTTTTAAGAAATTAATGTTAAATAAAGTTAATATCTAAAAACACTAAATTTCATAGTACTGTTGTTTAGCAAATGTCAAAATGAATACATTTCATACTGTTCATTATAATAAACAGTATAAACCTAAATTCACTGATTATAGTGACTGATTATAGTTTTTAGTGTTACTTCTTATCTTACGCAGACAATATAGTATTGCTCAATGTGTGAACCAAAAGCCCTTCCCAAAACAGTAATACTGAAACAAACCTTCTCATCTTCCCACATTGGGCTGACACAGTCTTCAGAATCAGTAGTGGATGGTATCTGGCATGAGTGGGTGCTTCCAACACTCAGCGTCTCGAATCTCTTCCTCGATTTCATCAGCCTTGGTGTCAAACTCCTAGCCAGCAGACCAGGACTGAACACATTGTTTGATCCTAGAGAATAGCTCATGTTAGACTTTACATTATTAATTTACAGCAAAAACAAATGACAAATGTCATGCTCAATAACACTAATGACAGACTCCGGATGAACATTATTCTAATACATACCTAAAGCTCGATTTTTGCCTACTGGGGAATTCAGGTACTCAGCCCGTCTCTTCAGCAGAGGTGAACACAGAGAAGTATTCCCCTGATTGAGTCTCCCACAGGATTTGGGACTGCCCAACATTGTGCTTCTGTGACGCTTGCCCTCTGTCACTGGGGTATTCTGCCATTTCAAGTCAAAATATAATGTATTATACAAGCTGTTACAAACAGGTTGCAGACAAATAAGGGCTCATTACTTTATCTATTAGGCTAGTAACTGGCATCATGTTTATGCTTTTAAATATCTTGCAAAGATTTGTGTTGTAATGTGATAAATTCACAACTTTTAACAATACATTTCAAGAAACTTGTTTGTTAGTTAGTTAGTTGTGTAATAGAAGATTATATTTGGCTGCTTTTTTGTGGAATCAGTCTTTCGAAGGGCTGCACATTCTTTATATTCAGTCTGCGCTACTTTTTGTAACATACACATGCAGATGGAGGTCTCTGTTGCGTCTCACTGCTATTTTGAATATCTTGTGGTGTGAAAGTTTTATTAAGACAGCGTGAAGTTTTAAAAATGTACCAAGACTCCACTGTTCTGTTGCACTCCATCAAGCCATTTTTAAACAAGCACACGTTCTGTGTCAACAGCCCCTAAAAACATGCCTGATCAGGGTCTGCTGAAGCCTAATCATACAGGGCTTCCTTCAAACCAACTAGTTCAGATAATTCAACAAGATAATTCATTAACTATTTCCAACAGCATTTAAAAGTTTTGGGCCAGTTTGATTTTTGCTCATTAAGGCTGTATTTATTTGATCAATAGTGCATTAAAGGGTGGGGGGGAAAGGGTCTAATGCCATTTAATGCATTCTGACTTATTTACACTGTTAACGAGTTGGATTCTCATGCTAAACATGGCCAAAACTTCAAAACGAGTTGGACGTATTTCTGTGCCCATACAAGGAAGCCCTTCAGGATTCGAACAAGTTTCGTAAAGTTTTTTTTCGAGTATGGCCCTGTATGACATCATAAAGGGCGGAATTCCTTGTATGGGCACTTTTCCCAGATGATCTCGCGTGCGCTCATCAACCAGAGCAAGAGCATGGCCATCAACGTGTTTTGTTCGGGATACGGAAGCCGTCGGCAGCGCTGTCATTTTGTTTTTAGACCACGAAATCAACAATGTCACTAAAGAAGTGTGTTTCTGGTTGTGAAGGAAAGATAACCTTGTTCAGCTACACAAATAACCCAGCGTTAAGGAAACAGTGGATGCAGTTTTTTTTTCCGGAGCAGCAACAGAGTTCTGCAAGTGTGTTTGTTTGTTCCCGGTCACGAGTTGAAACCGCAGGCGGTGAGTGAAACTGCATCAAATGTCTGCGTTTTGTTGGCAATCAGTGCATAAGTGCATATAATGTCAACAACACGACTGTATAGTGAATCGAATGCTATACAAGGATAATGCCATGATGATGTATTGTGTGTGTGTCATAGATGTGTGTGTGATCGTGACTCCTTAGCTCCACCCACTGCACGTCTTCACGAGTTCAGCTGTTTTCGGAAAGAATTGGTACAGTGTATCTGTCTTTTATAAATCTGATAAAACTAAAGACTCTTCGTAGATATGAAGGATGCAATACTACTCTAGGTACTCAAGATAAAATCCAGATCAATAGTACATACAAAAAAACAGATTAATAGTACATTAAAAAAAATTACAATATAAAATAACTTTTCGATTTTAATATATTTCAAAATGTAATTTATTCCTGTGATGCAAAGCTACATTTTCAGCATCATTACTCCAGTCTTCAGTGTCACATGATCCTTCAGAAATCATTCTAACAAAAAAGTCTGTAAAAAAGCTGGATTTACTAGCTGGAAAGGCTATCAAAAATATGAACAACAAAACCATCAGGGACAGCAAAAAACAAAAAAATATATTAATGTTGAGCCATATACAAAAATATTCATGTAAAATTAAAAATAAACAAAAAAAATTATAATAATGTAAAATTAAAATAAAACGTATACACATATACATACACACACACACACACACACACACACACACAATATACACATATAAATAAATGCTGAGCTATATAAAATACAAATTATATGAATCTGCAAATCTACTCACAAGACCAAGAGAGCTGATCAGTGACAGAACCTGACCAGGTGTTCTGAAATAACCTTTTTTAGGTTTCACTAAAGAAGGTGTGGTTAAAATGTCCATCAGGTTTAGTTCTGTAGGGTGGGAAAGGAAAACTTTGTTAATATCACAATAAAAAAAAACAAGTATTTTAGCATTTTGGTCATTTAAAGAAGAAATAACTAGAAGAAAAAAAAATACCCCTGTCAAGTTTAACCTTGGAGAGCCCAAAGTCTGTGAGCTTAATGTGACCTTCATTCGAGATGAGCATGTTGTCTGGCTTTAAATCCCTGAAATCAAATGACAAAAAAAAAGAAAGTCAGTTTGACCAACAAAACACAAAAAATGACTCAATTTCTCAGTTTCAGAACTACCTGTGAATAATGCCATGTCTGTGAAGGTAATCAAGAGCGAGCGCAACCTCTGAGATGTATTTCAGAGACATGTCCTCATCAAAGTACCCATAAATATGAAGAAGTGATTTCACATCTCCTCCAATCAGATATTCCATCACCTATGAAAAGCATCAAACATGCATGAACCAGTTAAAGCGTCACATTAATGCTGAGGTGAACTTCATAAAACCTGCCAAAAACAAGTACAGGCCTGTTTTAGGATGCTTTTGACAATATTTTATTACAATTCAACATTTTCCACCTCAAATCTTTTTGAAATGTAACCTGTACACATTTTCATGTGAGTCACTCTTATACGTACCAGATAGACTTTAGTTGCGGATTGAAGAGAGTAAAAGAGGTGCACAATGAAAGGACTTTTACTGAGAGCCAGAGCATCTCTCTCAGCTTTCATCTGATCAGTCATATTCTTATCCACCATGTCTGCTTTCTTCACCACCTGCCAGACAAAAGCAGCATTTTGTTAATCAATGCTAACAATTTCAAAATGATGAAAACATTTTTTTTTTAAAGTTGACTAATAATAATAGATAATCACCATATTTTCCAGGTTGATTGATTGAACATTTTGATGACATATTAGAGTTAAAGTCACCATAAAATCACCAATCCTTGTTTCTAATATTGCAGCATTTCTTATAAATGATTTATCCATGCACATTTTTCATGTGCCTTTATCATCTTTAATGGCGCGAGGGCGGGACAACCTGTCACTCACATGAAATGCACCAATAGCAAATCACAACCATCCAAACAAATCCCTAATTATCAAAATCATGTCCCACCCTACATTTCTCTTGTTCAAGAAACTGTTTTACTCATATATACTTAGAGCTGCACGATTCTGGATAAACTGGGAATGACCATTTTTGTGTCAAACAGATCATGTTTACACAACACAATATTAGGAAGGTGGTCATAATGTTATGGCTAATCAGTGTATGTGTGTGACATGAATCACATCAAATGAGTAAAGATAAATTGATAAATACCTACTTAATCGAATATAATAAAATGCTCATTATAATAATAACTGTAATTAGTATAAATACGTATTTTAAATAACAAACATAAGTAAATGTCTGTATACCTTGACTGCAAAGAGTTTGGAGTTGCATGTCTTTCTGGCGAGGTAAACTTTCCCAAAGGCTCCTCGACTGATGGGTTTGACCAGCACAAAGTCCTCGATGGAGGGAGCTTTCACTGCGCTGTTTGAGCCTTCAGATGAAGATCCATGAGCTTCCATCTCTTCAAATATCAATTTAATCCAACTAGACCACTTGCCGTGCAGTCGGTCGTCTCATTCAGAGACGCATAAAAACAATAGTATGGTGATTATTGTGTTGAAAATCAAACACATATTACCACAAAAGCTTTTAAACGCTACATGCATTCGAGTTTGAATAGGACAGTCCTACGTTCAGTCCACCGCATTCTGACTGTTGACAAGCACGACGGGTTTGTTTTGAAATTTGAAATGTGCCACTTAAATTTGGGTCCTACGATGGTTTAGCCGCCTAAAAGTAAAAAAAAAAAAAAAAAAAAGGCAACTGGCGGAAAAAAAAGAATGTTTATGTTTATTCACGATTGTATAAGAGCTGATATTTATTGTATAAATGTGATAGTTTTTTTTATTTTATTCTTACACCAGTAAACTACTGTTACATTTCCGCAAAACGAGACAGGCAAAGATTGTGGCTACTTTGCGGGTCTTTAACGGAGCAGAAGCACGGAAGAAGAGAAGGCGTCCTCTGCTGGCCAGAACAAAAAGTAGTGACAGAATAAACCCCTAGTTTAAGTACAAACATGTAATCTTTTAAATTCCAAAGATTTTGGGAACTGGCTCTCAAACGTCATAAACTGAAGCACAAACGACAAACAATACTTCATGCAATAATTAAACACTGATTGGTCCATCTTCCACAGCGATGTGAAAAGTAACAGGTTCACATCACATCTCTGTGTTTTCGATAATAATTTACCAGAACAATGACATTGACAGACTTTCATTTATAACTTATGAGCTGGTTATTATATCTAATTGGATATTTTTAAAATATTATATATGGCTTTCAGCACAGTTTTGATGAACAACTTTATTATTGTTCATGAGCCGAACATCCAGCCACACAAGAAGACATGCAATATACCTGATGAAAAGGGAAGGCGTCTTTCACTGTTGTAAGACAGCCCAATGCTGTTAAATAGAGATAAACATTTTACATTTAGCCTATATTTTTTAGTATTCTTAGCCTCATTATTGTTAATAATGTATTTTTAATAGAATGAGCACCACCAGCAGCCCATACTCTCTAAGTTCACTGTAAACGAAATGTTATGAAAAAATATTTTTCTTAACCTGCACCACCGGTGGGCAATTTAATTCTTAATCAGCGTTGATTTTCATAAACTAGGATGAAAGCTGAATTTTAATTTTCAACATCTGAAGTCCGTTTTTTAATCAATTATAGCGGAAATAAAAGTTTAAAGAAAGAAGTTGGTGATAGGCTATAGAGCAAAGTGTAGGATAAGTCATTTAATATTAGGCTAACGTCTAACGTTTTGAATTGTATACAATCAATAGCGTATCACTTTAATCGTGCTGATGTTCTGGAAATCACTCCCTCGTCTGATAGCCTGTTGCTGTGTAGGCTACATATTGTCATAAAATTTTTATATATATATATATATATATATATATATATATATATATATATATATATATATATATATATATATATAAACAGCCCGTTTTGTTGGGTGGTCTATTATGCAAAAAACTTATGCCCATCCGCAGCTTTATTTTCTCCCGTTTAAGCACCAGCTGCAAATGCTAAAAAAATAATATAAATAATAAACAACGCTAGATTTTGTATGACCAATCTTGAATGAGAAATGCTTGTTCACTCTGTATTTGTATTGCATGCAGCCTCGGTCTTCCATCACTCACAAACTCGAATGTCGATTATAACGTCACAATGATCGCCGCATTCCTCAGAACGTTCGGTGAGTATAATGTTGAGCGCAGCGGCTTCATGCTTTTGTAGCGAGTCGGCGAATGTGTGAGTATGCGTTTTATACAGGGTTTGGGGATCTGAATTTTAATATTTTCATAATTAGATCAAAAAATGCTACACAGTGGCGGTTTGTGTGGAAATGGGAGGCTGATATGTAAATCAATAATGATCAAACCAAATTTTTTTTCTATGTAATTGTTGACAATTTATATTTCATTGACCAACCTATAGCAGAACACATTGGTGATACTAAAAGCTGATTGGCGTAATTGGTTAAGCTGATTCGTGTAGTCGATAAAAATTTGCCTGGACATTCAGGCATAATAGAAAAATATGATATAGCCTACTTTATATTATGTGTACCCGAGTCATGCCCATTAGTAGGTAAATTTATCAAAATAAAACGTAACTTTTTCAGCTTCATTGTTCATTTTGAAAAAAAAGTCTCTTTAAGCCTCCCTTGCCTCATCTGATGGACCGCCACTGGACATGTGGCCTACTGTACTTTTTTTTAAAGAAAACTAAAGGCCTGTATACTTGGTTTTCTGCGTTCTGCTCCAACTCGTGCACAGTCGTGTCTGCACAGATATTAATAGATGAACGAGTTTACTCAACTCATCTTTTCTCTTTCTTTCATAGTGTTTCACAGATATAGATTGCAAAAAGTATTATTCACTTCCAGATCATCTTTCACCATCTATACCAACATCAACATGAGTATGTCAACCATGTCCACCATTTTTGAGATTCCAGAGCAGTCATCTACTGAATACTCAGATGAGCTCATGACGGCCCTTGCTGCGGGGCGGTGGTGGGCAATCATGGAAGTTTCAGACCCCATATCTGAGCATGAGTATGGCGACCTCGTCTCAGGCCAGTGTTGGGGAACAGTGGAGGCAGGAGAAACTTCATCCCCCACATCTCTGGTCTTCAGTGATGCATCTGAGAAGGCTCGGTCCCAGAACTCAGGCTTCTCAGATGCAACACTAAAGACCACAAAGCAATGGAGGCAGAAGATGACACACGGAGCACCCTTTTCTGCCAGATCCACACAGGGAGCACCCCTGGTCTTCAGTGATGCATCTGAGAAAGCCCAGCACTCAAATGCAACACTGAAGACCACGGACCAGAGGAGAAAGTGGATGCAGAAAAGTCCACAGATAGCACCTGTGCCTGCTGGGTCCCCCCAGGAACCACCTGTGCCCGTCGGATCCAAACAAAGAGGAAAACTCAGGATCCCTGAACATCTGATTAAGCATCTGCAAAAGGCCTCTTTCGAAACGTCCATGCCCGGCAAGTCTCTGAGGGCACCTGTGGCTGCCCCAAAGGTGCTTGCATGCTCCCCACATGGAGCGCCCATGCCAGACAAGATCACTGATGGGCCAAAACTAAAGATCCCCGAGCCACTGAGATCTGAACTGCTACAGCAGGGACGACCTGTGCCCGCCAGATCTGAGAAGGGGGACCTTACCTCATCCCTGGTCTTTAGTGATGCATCTGAGAAAGCCCAGCACTCAGGTTTCTCAGATGCAATATTGAAGACCACGGAGCAGCGGAAAAAGCGGAGACAGAAAAAGCCAGAGGGAGCACCTGTGCCTGCTGGTGTCCCCCAGGAACCACCTGTGCCCGTCGAGTCCCAACAAAGTGGAAATCTGACGGAGGATCTGCAAAAGGCCTCTTTTGGAACACCCATGCCCAACAAGTCTCTGAGGGCACCTGTGACTGCCCCAAAGTTGCAGAAGCCTCAAGCCCCTTCTCTGAAGATAGAGCCTGTCTGCTGTACACCAGTTGTTGATAAGATATCAGAGTGGAAATATTTTAAAAATCCTGAGCAGCTGAGCAAGGAGCTGCTGAGGCAGCGTTTGCAAAATGCACCAATGCTTGTACCTGCCTCAAGCCTCAGGATCCCTAGGCAGCAGAGGGAGAAGTGGGAGCAGCAACAGAGGGAGCTGAATATCCCACAGGAAGTGTCTGTGCCTGCCAAGACCCCACAGAGAGCACTTGTTCCACCGTGTTCCCTACAGCATCCCCCCGGGTCTCCCCAGAAGAGGGTGTGTCCATGGAGCACAGAAGCTTCTGTAAGTCCCATCTATCTCTTGTTTTGACTTATTTTAAGATTTATTAAAAAAAGTAAACATTGCCTTCAACTATGCTACTATGTTTTCTAGGTCCTCTATTTAAAATCCTTTTATATTAAAAAGATACACCTTTAGATTTAAAGTACTCATTAAACCTGCCCAGCATTGCACGGTTATACATGTATCTGTTCCCTCAACAGGACAATGTATGTCTGTCTCAGGCACCGCCACAAAAACTGTGTGTGGAAATTGACAACCATCTCAAACTGAGGAGCTACAACCATCAAGCTCCTCAGAAAACCACTTCACAACTGAAGCAGAGCAGCCTTCAGCCCAGGACCCAGCTGACCCGGAAAAGAGCATTGGTGAGACTCTCCTATCTCTCAGTTTTACTTAGATTTAGAAATTAAATGCTTTAATAATTTAATCTGGGACTATAATCATACCCTCATATTGAAATGGTAGAAGCAATTTGTCTTTAGATTTTCTTTAAGAACCACTCAATAAATCTGGTCAGCGTTACATGATTATGTGTGCTCCTTCAACAGGACAGTGCAGGTGTGGATCAGTCGCCCCCACAAAAAAAGCAGCGTATGGCAATCAAAGTCAAGGACCAGCAGTCGGATCCAGACAGCATAGAGCAAATTGATTATTTATGTATCATATTCACCAAATTTTGTGTAATTTCAAATCTTTAAAATTTATATTGTGTTTGTACATGCCTTGTATGAATGCATGTATAATAAAAAATAAAATATAAACTGTGTATGTATTTATTTGTCAATGACAACACATTAATTAGCACTGGTGTTATATAATCAGGTCATTTTCATCTGCCGTCACTGCACTGATTAAACTCACACACTAAGCCAAAGGATAGCGTTATAACAACATATATAATTCCTATTTTCCACAATTTATGGCTGAAGACAATGGGTATATAATACAACTAATTCACTATTTCAGTGCACATTTTCTTGCAACAATAGCCTGCATCCTAAACATCATCAGACGCCTATCCTTTTAGGCAGCTTCTATGGTGCATTTATTTGGTGCATGTTTCACTGGATTTGCTTTTGCTATGTAAACTTAAAGTACAATGTGCAGAAAAACTGTGAATCTCTAAACGTCTTTTCATAAATATTTATGTCTATAAATAATGCTATATATTTACATTTAATAAACTAACTTTCTGATACACATTTATTATTAGTATTCATTTGTTATTAGTGTTTTTATAGGTTACTATCACTGTTATCTGAAAATATCTTGTGGTACTGTATGCAAATATGTTTTGAACTATTGAATAAAAAATATGAACTATACTGTAAAAAAAATTCTACATACCAAAATCCCTCCAACATTGCAATTCATATTCCTGTGGGTCCAATTCAGTTCTGGAATGCAAGAAAGAAAAGAGCAATCATAATTCCATATGCAAATACAATGACAATACTGGTCATTATATCTTCAACATTTTGTTGACTGAAGCAAAGAAAGGCTGTACATAGTGTTAGAGACTCAAGTGTTACAAGTTTGTGAGCTTTACAAAGTACTTTTTATTTGTTTATTTTTGTAGAAGTTTGTCTCTTTTTCTGTTCTATTTTTATGCACAATTGTATGTTCAGTATCTGCATTTGAACGAAAGTGCATGTATAATGTTAATGTTTATTAAATAAAAAGGTGTATTGAATATTTCTATAAATTAATATACGTAAACTTAAATTTTACATTACAAAACTTTACAAAAACTTTAAAACATATAGCCTATTGCAAACCTACATTATCTTCAAAGTTTCGATTTTCAACTACTAAAAACTAATATAAAATGACATGTTAAAAGATCTGAATTGACAACCCTATTACGTTTAGTAATTCGAATATATTTTACCTTTAATGCCACGAGGTGGCGCTGTAATCCTCTCATATTGTACTCATGGATCATATGCATCGATTATTTGACAATTCAATTAGTGGATATGTTGTAAAATGTGAAATAAACTGAATTTAACTTAACTGAAAAGTGAAAAAACTCATGTGTTACTTGAAAAAAAAAACTTTTTTAAATGCATATCAAGAGTCTGTCTCTCTCTCTCTCTCTCTCTCTCTCTCTCTCCCCCTCTCCCTCCCGTGCATGTCTTTGATCACAGGTTTGGAAAAAGGCAGCTGTCGTGCTGCTCCCTCCTACAGAGCAGAACAAACGCTATATTCATCTGCCTCTGAAACTCCCCCGAGCAACTTCAGGACAGACGGAGCACAATAATATCATTAAATGCAGCTGGACGCAGACACGCACACCGTCTGATCTAATCCACTGTCAGTTCTTACAATGTGGAAGATCTGCGGTGTCCTGGTCGCCTGGGCTCTGCTGCTCAACCTGCATGTGCGAGCTCAGTCTCAAAACAGGTAAGTTTCTTCAGTTATGATGATATGATATGCGCGCGCACTGAATGCTCATGTATGATCACACATATCGCGGCGCGGCGGATCCTCACATACGAAACAGCTGTGCGTTCATGTCAAAGTTTTATGATTCATATGGGCTGTATTGCAAAAATGAATGCTGCATCGATGCGGGTGTTTATTGCTCTTTCTCTTGTCTAGACAGACCTTCACGTGTGGTGGGAATATCACAGGAGAGTCGGGTGTTATCGGTAGTCAGGGTTATCCGGGCGTCTATCCGCCAAATACCAAATGTGTGTGGAGAATTACTGTAAGTAACTGATTTATTATGTGCTCGGGTTGCTGAATGCCACATGTAAATGACATGCGTCTGAACGCAATAATAGATAAAACCATTTGCATTTCTTGAAGGAAATATCAGTGCCCTGTAAAATATAACAGTTGCCATGTTAAGGGGGCTATGGTTAAAGTTCCCATGAAATCAGAATCAGAATTCACTCGAACAAAATGAACCAATCAGAATTGATCATGTGACATAACCGGGGTAGGTTCGGTAGGTATATTTATGAAATAGAATGCAGACAATCGTGCTGCGTTCCAGGCAGGTTTTTGAGCCCGTAAGTTACGACTTCAAACCACGACTCACGACTTTGTAGCGTTCCAGGCAAAGTCACGCCAAACTGCCTGAGCGCAAGGAATTGTGGTAGCTAGATGTAAACAAAGCACGGCGGACCGTACGGGGCTTATGCTCATTTACAATCAATTCTATCGCCAAAGGTGGTTACGCCTTACTTATTTGAGGGAAACGGAGATGAAAAACGGCACATAAGGCAAGAGAAGCTGTTATACCTTTTATTTTACATTATTTGTATATTTGGAAATGTATTTGGTATTCATTTATTCTTGACTCAATGGACTGAATAAAAGCACGAGATCAGGCACACTGTGAGCTGGCTAGCTAAACACTGTATGTCTAATTTCGCTATGCTGAGAAATTGTACATAATTTTTTTTTATAAGCATGATCGTTTGCATGGTCAAGTTCAGGTTTACCTAACGTTAGATATGCCCAACATTTCCATGTGGCGATATACTTTCACGACATACATTGTTTCAGACACACAACATTGTAATACATAATCGTGTGTATTATTTATCATTATTATATTATTATTAATTTGATTCCAACGTTGTATTGTCCTAAAGTCTATTTCTCACTGTGTATGACTTTCATTGTTGTTTCGCGGGCTATGTGATGTCAGAGCTCGTAACTGGGAGTACATCGATCTAGTACGAGTTCACGGGTGGGAAGTCACGGGTTTGACTGCCGTTCCAGTGCACTTTCACAGGTAGAAGAAAAACACAGGTTACAGGTTGCCTGGAATGTGGCATCAGTTTCCGTCACATGACTTTTTTGCTTATCCGCAATATTTATTAATAGTCTGGAAGCTTTGTTTCCGGCACAGAATAAAAAATAAAATAAAAAGGTAATTGTGACATTTTATCTCACAATTTTTATATAAGATATAAACTTTATTTGCGAGAAATAAAGTCAGAATTGCAAGATAAAAAGTCGTAAATACCTTTCTAATTTTTTTATTCCATGGTGGAAACAAGCTTCTCTAATAATCAGTAACGCTGCATTCACATGGTGCATCGGCGTCAACGCTTGACGAGGGCATGTCTGAAGCTTGGTGTTGATGCATCCATCATAGTGACGCCAGCCAATCACATTACTTCTCCGGTGTTGCATGAACGCAATTGGCTAACGTCTGCACTAGGGTATTTGCATAGGCGATCTGATTGACTGATGCCTGCGTTGGTGCTTGAAAAGTTGAAAAATTTTACAACTTCTGCCGCAAGTAGTGATGGGCATTCCGGCTCTTTTTCGTGACTCCCGGCTCTTTTGGCTCACAAATGGCTCTTTAAAAAATAAATGTTTTAACTATGACTTTGACTATTATAGGTGTGAAAACAATTCTAATTAAATTATTAAATGAAATCATACTCACAGTGTCTCACAATTTCTCTAAAAATGCATTGCATTTTTTTGTTGTTGTTCTTTGAATTAGTCTATTATTTGAAATCAAATTTAAATCATTCATTACTTAATAATGATTTAATTTCTATAGGCTATATTTTTTAAAAATAGAGTCGGCTCTTCAGAAATGCGAGCCAGCTCCAGACGTTCACCTACAAGAGTCATTTCGCGAACGACCCATCACTAGCTGCAAGCAACGCCAGTGATGCAATGCAACACAACCCACATTTCAGTTCGGCAACACATGATGTCACCCGTTCAAAGTAAATGAGTGTCAACTGCTCCGTAATGGCGAAGAATACAAAAACACATGAAAAATGGTGATCATTGGATTTGTTACATAGGCCTAGCAGGTTACAGAAAACATTCTCAAGTTAGCATAGACCCTACCAGATCTAACATTTGTATTGTATGTGCATTTATATGTTTTTAATCCACAATCCATCTGTATATCCAGGAATGCATCCATACACACATAAATAGCATACGTATCTAACTTTAGCTTTTCAATCTTAAAAAGTGAATAAACAAAAAAAGCAGATAACAGCTAAGGCTGAATGTTTGAATGTATCTGTATGTTTAGTGTTTTGGGGTGAAATAAAAAAAGAAGTCAAATGTAGCTCTGCATTGCATGTACTGTAATGATGATGCAATAGAAAGTCGTGGCAAGAATCAGTGTGTGTCTGGTTGTGATCTGTGTTTGGTTTGGCTGCTGGCCACATTACATCCTTGTGGCAAACTCCAGACATTCTAGCATTTTATTACATTGCCATCATTGCATATAAGAGACTCAATTGGTGACCACTCTGACTAAAAGGGATTGTCCACTTTATTTTAAGAATCTTAATTATGGCAGAGACTGTTTTCCATGTTGCTGCAGTAAAAAAATAATACTGTATACAGTACTGGTCAAAATTTGGAAACATTACTATTTTTTATGTTTTTGAAAGAAGTCTCTTATCCTCATCAAGTCTGCATTTATTTGATCAAAAATACCATAATATTTTTTACAATATTACAATTATTTTAATATACTTTAAAACATCATTTATTTATGTGATGCTGAAATTTCAACAGCCATTACTTCAGTCTTTAGTGTCACATGATCCTTCAGAAATCATTCTAATATGCTATATTCTAACAGTTCTATATTCTATTTTTTTATAACATGATATTTTTTTCAGGATTCTTTGATGAATATAAAGAACAGCATTTATTTTGATTATTTATTATTTATTTTATTAAATATTTATTATCACTTTTTTGTATCAATTTAACACACCCTTGCTGAATAAAAGAATTAATCTCTTTCAAAAAAAGAAAGAAAAAAAAATTCTGACCCCAAACTTTTGAACGGTAGTGTATATTGTAAGAAAATATTTCTATTTTAAATAAATGCTGTTCTTTTCAACATTTTATTCATCAAAGAATCCTGAAAACAATATTACAGGTTAAAATAAAATATTAAGCAGCACAACTGTTAGAATATAGCATATTAGAATGATTTCTGAAGGATCATGTGACACTAAAGACTGTAATGGCTGATGAAAATTCAGCATCACATAAATAAATGATGTTTTAAAGTATATTAAAATAGAAAACCATCATTTTGTATTAATATTTAATAATATTTCACAATATTATGGTATTTTTGATCAAATAAATGCAGACTTGATGAGGATAAGAGACTTCTTTCAAAAACATTAAAAATAGTAATGTTTCCAAATTTTTTTTTTATGTTTCCAACATTGATTATAAATCATCATATTATAATTATTTCTGAAGGATCATGTTACACTAAAGACTGGAGTAATTGCTGATGAAAATTCAGCATTGCATCACAGAAATAAATTATATTTTAAACTATATTCAAAAAGAAAACCATTATTTTAAATTGTAATAATATTTCACAATATTACTGTATACTATATACAGTATATATATATATATATATATATATATATATATATATATATATATATATATATATATGTATACACACAAAACAATGTCGGTTAAAGTTACTTACTAATGTGTTACAATGGTGTGATACTCACTAAAAAAGTAACAAATTGCGTTACTTGGTTACTTTTTTAGAGAGTAATGCGTCATGTTACTTTTGTATTACTTTTTTTCACCTGGGAGGTATTCCAGGGGTGTATTCCAGAAAGCAGATTATGTGATATACCCGGGTATGTTTAAGAGTAAGTAAGCGGATAACCTCAACTTTCGGTTCCAAAAACGGAGGTAACTTTCAGGGTATGTAGCCATAGCAACTCTCTCTGAACATAACCTGCTCCGGAGCAGCTTCTGTTCCAGGGTTAGTTTGCTTAAGAGGTATTCAGATGTGTTTTATATAATTATTATAGTTAAATTAATATATCTAAATGTGTTATAAAGTTACAGTTATAATATACAATATTATATATTAATTCTAAAGCACTATTACAACAAGGTAATGTGTAAATGTTAATTCAATTTAGATATATTTATTATTTATTTTATTGTCATCTCACACATGGATCTGCATTCAATTAATTAGCATCAAACAAACAATATAATCCTTATTCTCAGTGAATAAAGAATACTTATTAAACAAAGAGATTGAAAAAATTATTGCACAACCACCTAATAGGTGGCGATGTGCACTAAGTAGGTTATGTAACTCGCCATTAAACAAAAGAAGAAGAGAAAGTAGAATGGAATCTGTTTTCATGGTGAATCATTGATTCTGTTGAGAATGTCTTGTGTGTTAACCGGGAACACACTCTGAGTTGTATGAACTTTCTGTAATACCTCCCTGGGCTGTACTTGGATGTTTGTTTTTAATAACAACAAAAAATTCAGGTTTGCTTAGTTTGCATTTGAATGTTTTTATTTTTTTGGACAGATGCTGAATGTGTTTTTATGTAAATGAATGCTCACAGTGTCTAGAACTACAATATCCATCATGTTCACACAGCGCACAGAACACCTCTGACCTTACTCATGATTTATCTCAACATAAGGACAGGAGAGCTGTCAGTCAATAAATGGGACAACTAATTAACTTGTTACATATTTGAAAAAGTAAATTTAAGAGTAATGTGTTACTTTACTCGTTCTTTGAAAAAAAAGTAATCTGATTACGTAACTTGTGTTACTTGTAATGCATTACCCCAACACTGCATATATTTGTTACTATAGTGCATTGGAAAAATTTGACAGTCTTTGTTCTTAGAGTATTTTTCCATTCATTTTCCATTCATTTTTCCATAGGCTTCTGTGTTTACTGGCGCGAGGGCGGGACATCCTGTCACTCACATAGCAAACCACAATGACCTGATCAATTCCCGATAGACAAAAACAATTCCCGCCCTACATGTTTTCCTGTTTGAGATGCAGTTTCAATATAAACGGATGACTATAAGTGTAAAGTAGTGTTAAATTGTTTAAAATTTGTGTGTCAGATGTCTGTGAACAGAATGCATTCTCTCACACTTTAGTTTAGGTTCCAATTCTCACTATTAACTAACTATTAACTACGACTTTTGCCTCAATAAATTCCTAATTACTGCTTATTAATAGTTAATAAGGTAGTTGGTACGTTTAGGTATTGGGTAGAATGAAGAGATGTAGAATATGGTCATGCAGAATATAATATGTTCATTATAATTTCAAATAAACAGCCAATATCCTAGTAATATGCATGCTAATAAGCAACTAGTTAATAGTGAGAATTGGATCATAAACTAAAGTGTTACTATGCATTCTTATCTAATTGGGTCTCAATATGACTTCTGCTTCTTGCAGGTTCCAGAGGGCAAAGTGGTCGTCCTCTCATTTCGTTTTCTCGACTTAGAGAGTGACAACCTGTGCCGGTACGATTATGTGGATGTTTATAGTGGCCATGGCAATGGACAGCGCCTTGGCCGCTTCTGTGGGACGTTCAGGCCGGGAGCCCTTGTTTCCACAAGCAACAAGATGCTCATACAGATGGTGTCTGATGCCAATACAGCTGGTAGTGGTTTCCTGGCTGTGTACTCTGCTGCTAACCCTAATGAACGGGGTAAGAACATCATAAAAAATTATGGACCATAAATTTGGCAGCTAATAAGATGTTTTACTCTGTTCAACTCAGTGAGCCAAAGGAATTTATTAGGTGTTTAAAAGGGATAGTTCACCCCAAAAAAAGAAAATTCTGTCATCAGTTACTCATCCTGTTGTCGTTCCAAACCAATAAGACATTTGAAACACAAATGAATATATTTCCCTCCATTGAAAGTCTATTCACCCAAAACTCTAATGGTTGAATCATAAATCTTCATAAATCGATCATAAAATAAATCCATATGAATTGAGCGGTTTAATCCAAGTGTTCTGAAGAGACACGATCGCTTTATACACTATATTGCCAAAAGTTTTGGGATGCCTGCCTCTACATGCACATAAACTTCAATGACATCCCATTCTTAATCCCTAGGGTTTAATATGGAGTTGGCCCACACTTTGCAGGTATAACAGCTTCAACTCTTCTGGGAAGGCTTTCCACAAGGTTTAGGAGTGTGTTTATGGGATTTTTTGACCATTCTTCTAGAAGCGCATTTGTGAGGTCAGGCACTGATGTTGGACGAGAAGGCCTGGCTCGCAGTCTCTGCTCTAATTTATCCCAAAGGTGTTCTATTGGGTTGAGGTCAGGACTCTGTGCAGGCCAGTAAAGTTCCTCCACACCAAACTCGCTCATCCATTTCTTTAGGGACCTTGCTTTATGCACTGGTGCACAGTCATGTTGGAACAGGAAGGGGCCATCCCTAAACTGTTCCCACAAAGTTGGGAGCATAAAATTGTCTAAAATGTCTTGGTATGCTGAAGCATTAAGAGTTCCTTTCACTGGAACTGAGCCCAACCCCATTCTTTCACAAATGTGTATTTGTGTTACGAACTTTTTGAACTGTCAGAGTTTTGGGTGAATGCATTGTAATGGAGAAACAGAAATCTCTCAGATTGCATTAAAGATTAATTTGTGTTTCGAAGATGAACAAAAGTCTTATGGGTTTGGAACAGCATGAGGGTGAATTTTTATTTTGGGTGAACTATCCCTTTAAGGTTTACTTCAACAGTTTGTTTATTTGTTTTTGATGGAAATTCTGTGTTTATATACAATCACACTGCCCAGCTCTTCCAAAATATGATCCATGTTTCTGTCCATAAATTCAGAAGCTATTACGCTTGAATTGTGTTTACGAGGGCAAAGGTCAACTTAAATGCGCAGTTAAGAGCTATTTAACATCTGACAGTTCCTAGAGAAGTCAGAGGTCAATATAATGCTAGCTGGAGAAGAGAAATGGATCTTTAATGCCCCAATATAACCCATTTCCGTTCAGTAATTCACTGATTCACACAAACGTAAGAAAAACCTGGTTTTACTTTGACTAGTTAACATAATGGGATTTTCTCTGCAGGGTCTGACAGTTGATTTAGAGCACTCTGGAGGATCTGGAAGCTGGAGAACATTGCTGTGTTCATGGCATGATGTGGAATTTCTCACAGACGTTTTTTCCAGTGAATCAGTGATTGGTCAGACCCCCAGAGACTGTCTTGCTCACGGAATAACTGTATAAGTGACGAGACGTCTGCTTGGCTGGAACAAGACAGCTGGAATGTTAAGGATTTAGATTGTGTCTCTGTTTTAGTCCATCAGTAGTTAAAGGACAGCTGATGCGTGTTAGTAACAATGGAAGCTTACAGATAGAGCCACACAATTAATCGTTAAAAGATCACAATCTCGATTCAAACACCCATGCGATCTTATTCCTAGATGACAAGGATTCGGCTATGTCCATCAAACTTTTGACAAGTACGAGATAACAGCAAACATTCAAACCTGCGTTGGCACTCCTGCTTACCCAGAGAAAGCTTTTCAACCACGCAAGTATCACTATTTCTGTTACAATAATTCAAATTATATTCAAATTAAGCACTGGGTTACATGCTTCTAGTTACAGTAGTTACATACTGTTTTAACGATGTAATCGATACTCTCTTTATTTGAAGGGTCAAGTTACTTTCAAAAGGTGTTTTACAGAGACTTAAAAATGCATTTGTCATTGAATCATTCATTCAAGAGATTTGTTCAAAAACGCTGATTCATTCTGTAATGAAACAAGTGAAGTCTTTATAAGTGAGTATTCGAATCATTCATTAAAACCAGATTAAAATCAGAATCAGATTAATTAAATATTTTTAAAAAGAACATTTTGTCAGAACCTCTAGTAAATGATGTTATTTTGTTTAGCTGCCTTTTCAGAATTGTATGAGAATCGTGATCTCTATGTTAAAAAAAAAAAAAATCGTGATTCTCAATTTATCCAGAATCGTGCAGCTCTACTTGCAGTCATCACATCACAGATGTTCCCTTTCAGTCGGTCACGTTCGACGTACGTCGGACGTCACCGACGAATTGGGATCACTTCAGGGAGCCCCTATCAGCTTCGAGATATAGAGAACCGGCCAATGACTATTGGTGTGCGAGATTTGCATCTCGCGCTCCGCCCCGCAGCGCGGGTATAAAGCGGAAGCGAATGCAGCGCACTGTTGTCATTCACTTCGGAGCCGAACGCCGTTGATGAAGCACAGACTGCCTGCATTCAGCAAGAGAGAGAGAGAGAGAGAGAGAATCGGCTGAGGATCGTTCTGTGCTGGTCAGACGGCACAAGACAGCGCGACCGCGGGCTCACTGCTGCTGGAAGCAGAAACCAACTGCTGTTTTCACAGCAACAGTTTAAAACTGCTGATTCGTGAAACGTTTCACTTGAGAGCAGATACAGGCTGCACTATCTCCTGTATTCTGCCGCGGTCTTCCCTGGGTGCTTCAGCACTAAAAGAGCATTCCTCACAAAAAGAGCAACACGGGTGTGACACTGCGTCTTTTTCAAGATGTCATTCCACCCGTGCGTTTCTGGATGCGGTCGTTCCCTGTCGCCCCCTGACGGTCACAATCGCTGTATCACGTGCCTGGGCATTCAGCATGCTGAGGCAGCTTTTGTGGATAGTTCATGTTCCCACTGCGGGAACATGACTATCGCGGCGCTTAGGTCGAGACTCGCTTACCTTCGGGAAGGTGGAGTCCCCCTACCCATACCTCGATCTAGTGCTATTCCTGCCCAGCAGAATAGACCTACTTCGACGGATGGCCAGGGTGACCTGAGGATTACGTTCAGGGCAAACCCGCCGAGCCAGCCTCCGCAGGCCCCTGATCCCTCACAAGCGCCGCAGCCGGTAGGGCTTCCGGAGGAAATCGCTGGCCCCTCCCATGGGCGTCCAGTGGTGACCTTCGGGGCTCCAGTAGACGAACAGATGTCGATCGCTGCATCGGAGGGGGAGTTCCGGTCCTCGGAGGATGAAGATTCGGCTGTACTGCCTCCCTCTGGGTGAGTGGCAACGGCCGAGTCGGACCCCGAGTTGACGGCTATGCTTTCCCGGGCCGCCGAAAAGGTCGGGCTTGAGTGGAACCCTCCACCACGTCCCGAACCTTCTAGGTTGGATGATTGGTTTCTCGGGGCGGGTCGTGCTGGTTCTCAGCGTCCCGCCCCGGTGCCTTTCTTCCCGGAGGTGCATGAGGAGCTCACCAGGTCGTGGACGACACCATTTAGTGCCAGAAACAGACCTAGTGGCTCCTCCCTCCTCACTACCCTTGACGGCGGGCAAGCCAGGGGGTACGTGGGAATCCCGCCAGTGGAGCGGGCCGTCGCGATGCAACTGTGTCCGGCGACCGCCTCCAACTGCCGCGGTGACCCGCGGCTCCCGTCCAAGGCCTGTAAGTTCTCTTCCAGTCTGACTGCGAAGGCTTACAGGTCTTGTGGCCAGGCTGCGTCCGCCTTGCATGCCATGGCGTTGCTCCAGGTGCATCAGGCCCAGGCACTCATGGACATGCACGAGGGTAGGCCGGACCCAGAGCTCCTCCGGGTCTACCGTTCTATCGGTCAGGCGATGTCCACCTTAGTGGTCCAGGAACGGCATCTCTGGCTCAACCTGGCCGACATGAGGGAGACCGACAAGTATCGGTTCCTGGACTCCCCCGTTTCTTCGGCCGGGTTGTTCGGCGACGCGGTCGAGAGCTTTGCCCAGCAGTTCTCGGCCGCCCAAAAGCAGACGGAGGCGATCAAACACATCCTGCCCCGGCGGCCAGCTGCTGCCTCCACCCTGCCGCCGGTCGCAGCGCCTCCGCCTGCCCGTCGCCGAGGACGTCCACCCGCCGCCGCCCCCGCTCCCGCCCCAGCCCAGCAGCAGCCTCCACCCGGGCGTAGGCGTGGAGCCGGCCGTGGGAAGGACGTCCAGCCCGCTCAGGCCGCTGCCAAGCCAGGTGGCAAGCGCCGTCGTAAGAGACCCTGAGACGGGCCACCCAGAGATGGAGGAGACTGCTCGTCAGGAGATGGTTGCAGCACCACTCCTTCCCCCGGAGGAGGGCCGGGGGAGAATCTTTTGTTTGATTTCTGTTCCGCCGCTGGCCCCAGCGCCAGCGGTAAAAATACCCCAGGTGGTCCAGCTGATCTGGAGTCGCTTCGGGACCGCACAGGTAGACCTGTTTGCCGCCCCGTACACGACCCACTGCCAGTTGTTTTATTCCCTGACCGAGGGGACCCTCGGCTCGGATGCGCTGGCACACAGCTGGCCCCGGGGCCTACGCAAGTATGCGTTTCCCCCAGTGAGCCTTCTTGCACAGACTCTGTGCAAGGTCAGGGAGGACGAGGAGCAAGTCCTGTTGGTCGCTCCGTATTGGCCCAACCGGACTTGGTTCCCGGAACTAGTGCTTCTCGCGACAGCACCTCCCTGGCCCATTCCTCTGAGGAAGGACCTCCTGACTCAGAGACGGGGCACCCTATGGCACCCGCGTCCGGACCTCTGGAAACTCCATGTCTGGTCCCTGGACGGGACGCGGAGGTTCTAGGTGGCCTACCACAGGCTGTGGTAGACACCATCACTTCCGCTAGAGCCCCCTCTACGAGGCGCCTCTATGCGTTGAAGTGGAACCTGTTCGTCGGCTGGTGCTCTTCTCGCCGAGAAGACCCCCGGAGATGTTCGATCGGTTCCGTGCTTTCCTTCCTACAGGATGGGTTGGAGCGAAGGCTGTCTCCCTCCACCCTCAAAGTCTATGTTGCCGCTATCGCCGCTAATCATGACATGGTAGGTGGTAAGTCTCTAGGGAAGCACGATCTGATCGTCAGGTTCCTGAGGGGGGCGAGGAGACTAAAACCGCCTCGCTCTCCCTCTATACCCTCTTGGGACTTATCTCTGGTGCTAACCGCACTGCAGAGGGCGCCCTTTGAGCCTTTGCAGTCAGTCGAGTTAAAAATCCTGTCTCTGAAGACAGTACTCCTGACTGCATTGGCCTCTATCAAGAGGGTAGGGGACCTGCAGGCATTTTCGGTCGACGAATCGTGCCTGGAATTCGGGCCCGGTAACTCTCATGTAATCCTGAGACCCCGACCCGGATATGTGCCCAAGGTTCCCACCATTCCCTTCCGGGACCAGGTGGTGAGCCTGCAAGCGCTGCCTTCGGAGGAGGCAGACCCAGCCCTAGCTTTTCTCTGTCCAGTCCGCGCTCTGCGGACTTACGTGGACAGAACACAAAGCTTCAGGACCTCAGAGCAGCTCTTCGTCTGTTATGGAGGCCAGCAGAAGGGAAAGGCTGTCTCCAAGCAGAGGATGGCCCACTGGATAGTGGATGCCATCGTCTTGGCGTACCAAACCCAAGACGTGCCCTGCCCGCTCGGGTTAAGAGCCCACTCCACTAGGGGTGTAGCTTCTTCCTGGGCGTTGGCTCGTGGCGCCTCGCTGACAGATATTTGTAGAGCTGCGGGCTGGGCGACACCTAACACGTTCGCTAGATTTTATAGCCTCCGTGTAGAGCCGGTATCTTCCTGTGTGCTCGCTTCCTATAGTCAGTAACACCGAAGTGCCCGTTCCAAGTGTCGGCTTGCTGCGCCACTCCCTTCCCTGTGGAACGGATACGTGCGCTTATATGCTCCAGTCGAGTTCCCCAGAACGGCGAACCCTGTTGAGTCCTCCGCAACCCGCGGCAGTCGGATGTGGCGGAGCGTCCGACGCCAGGTCTAACACTCGTATGCATTGGTGGAACTTGTGTTAGGCTGGGTTCCATATGTTGTGACCCCCTCGGCGGTCCCATATGTGTATTCTTCCACGGTACGGCTCCCTACGGCGAGCCTGTGTCTTTCCCTCGGCAGAGCTCTCTGCCGTCTCAGTTAGGTGTTGTTCCCCCGCCTGTTTGGCCGGGGCCACCCCTGGGACTTCCGTATGTTGCACTGCCCACGGCCAGTCCATACGTGTATTTTCCACATGGTAACTCCCTTCGGGCATGATGTGGCTTCCGCAGCGTCCCTCTGGGCACGCTTTCCCAGCGTTATCCAATAGTCTGCTGAAGTGGGTCTTGCGGAACAGCAGTGTGACTTCCCTGCGTGAATTCCCCGCCCGGAACAGACGTGGTCTGAGGGGCTCTCGCTGGGCGCTGGAAGTGGTAGTAACTGTGGCGTTTTCCAAAGGGATCCCAATTCGTCGGTGACGTCCGACGTACGTCGAACGTGACCGACTGAAAGGGAACGTCTCGGTTACGTATGGTAACCCTCGTTCCCTGAAGAAGGGAACGGAGACGTACGTCCCGTCGCCACAGTTGCTGTACCATCACTGCATGGCCGAGTCACTAGTTCGGCTCCTCAGTGAAAAACAACAGTGCGCTGCATTCGCTTCCGCTTTATACCCGCGCTGCGGGGCGGAGCGCGAGATGCAAATCTCGCACGCCAATAGTCATTGGCCGGTTCTCTATATCTCGAAGCTGATAGGGGCTCCCTGAAGTGATCCCAATTCGTCGGTGACGTCCGACGTACGTCTCCGTTCCCTCCTTCAGGGAACGAGGGTTACCATACGTAACCGAGACGTTATCAGGTTTTAGTTTTGTGTTAAAAGCTGTGCCAGCCAGTGCTTTGTTTGGTTACACACTATGTGTGAGTCTTATGAAAAAAGGTCACATTTTACCTTAAATTAATAATTATATGTTAGAATATTATATATAATTATTAGTAGAAATAATTATTAAATATATTTGACCTTATTATTTTTTTTCAAATTGATAATCAAATTAAATTTAGCTTGAAGAAAATTATTTTCAGGATCACTAATATTTTCCACATTATTTTCACATTAATTTTGTGACAATTAAAAGATAATTTTGCTGATTTTCAACCAGCTTTGTATTGTTACAATGTACATTTAATAATATATGTGAATGAACAAGATGCACTCTGAAATAATATTTGTCAGCAAAAGGTCTGAGAGTCCCTAGAGCTGTCAAAGAGGGGCACTGCCAAAATCGAACATGTATTATGGATGTTGTAGTTTTTATCAAAAGGGAACACCTTGCCCTTTTACTCTGTTTCTCTTGCATGTAGCACCGATTAAATTTTTTTCACGTTCTACTGCGTAGACAGGCAAGTTTTATTAAAAGCTCATCTTGTTAGTGGTGAATTGCCCCTTTAAATATATTTTCCACTATAATGTACATAATAATGTAAGTTTTTAAAATAGAAAATAAAACAAACCCTCAAAAGTAAAATATGCAGATATTTTACTTTTGAGCGTTTGTTTTATTTTCTATTTTAAAAACGTACATTATCCTTTGCATTTTTCGCATACAGGCGACACTATTGTCAAAATTATCCCCGTTCACACGGATCCATGAAACCGACTAAAAACACTGTATTATGCCTTTAGGCCAGTAGTTGGCAATGTGAGTTTGTAAAGAAACATTACGCACCTATAGACTGACGCAGAGGTTTAAAAAGTACCTGAAAACCATACTTGAGTAAAAGTACAGATTCCTTACAGCGAAAATGACTCCATTACAAGTTACAAGTCACCAATTCCAATACGACTTGAGTAAAAGTCTTAAAGTATCTGATTTTAACAGTACTTGAGTACAATTGATTTGTAAGATGAGAAATGTTTCTAAAATCAAAATAAAACTGAACACCTTAATATTGCAATAAATCAAGGTCAACACAATAGCCTCTTAAATGTCTACAAACTCAAGACTCGGTTAAGCTCAAGTGCACAAAAAGGCCATAAGTAAACCAACATCCTTCAGAAAGGTCTCGTCAATATAGAGGATAAATAAAATAATGTTAAGTAAAATTAAATAGTCAAAGCCTTCTTGCACTGGATGCGCTGGTTTCAGCCTCATCTAACTGCAACTAGCAACTAACTGTTAATGCACTCGCATTCATGTAAAGTAGCCTTGTTGACAAGTTTGGGTGAGTAAAGGCAAAACACACAAGATATAGTACCTTCAATGCCCTTAGATGGCGATACCGCTTCTTTATAGCAGAAACAAACTGCTGCAGAAAAAGTTAGGTGCCATGCAAAATGTAGTGTAATTGCATTATTCAACACAAATGTATTGGAGTAAAAAGTACATTTACTTGTTCAAAAATGTAGTCATGTAGATAGTAAAAGTTGCTAATATATTTGATACTCAGTACAACTACAAAGTAGCCAAAAAGATACTTAAGTACAGTAACTAATTACATTTACTCAAATACTTTACACCACTGTCATGACATCACCGTTTTCTAAATTTTTGAAGCCCAAAAAAGTGCATCCATCCATTATAAAAGTACTCCACACGGCTCCGGGCGGTTAATAAAGGCCTTCTGAAGTAAATCGATGGGTTTTTGTAAGAAAAAGATCCATATTTAACACGTTATAAAGTAAAAATCTTCTGGCGGACCGCCTTACTCTGTGTTAAATATGGATATTTGTCTTACAAAAACCTATCGATTTGCTTCAGAAGGCCTTTATTAAAAGTGGATGCACTTTTTTGGGCTTCAAATTTTGGGCAGCCATTCACTGCTATTATAATGCTTGGTTTAGCCAGGATATTTATTAATATAACTCTGATTGTATTCTTCTTGAAGAATGTCATGTACACCTAGAATGGCTTGAGGGTGAGTAAATCATGGGGTACATTTTTTTTGGGTGAACTATCCCTTTAAACTTGGATAGAAGAAAGTATCTAAAAACTTTTATACTCAAAATATTAATTCAGTATGATTTTGGGGTGAAATATGACACATTTACGACGGGTCTGGTGACATGAAGTCATTTAAGTATAGCGTAGCGACAAAAAAAAACTTTTTCAAGTCTCACACAGAGAGGTTTATAATGCACTTTCATCATATGTTCTGGTGCAAAAATAGGCTTAGCACCTTTTAATATGGGCATAAAAATCAATACACACTGCTTTCGGTGAGATACACTTCTAGAAGCATCAGCTCTGGATACAGGGTTTGGGCAGCTGTGTAGAAGGATTAAGGCAGGAACTGCACACTGGGATCAACAAGTCTGTAAACTCTCATAATGACAAGACTGTAGGAAAGTACATTTTAGAGTCCGTCAATGATGGTGCTGTGCAATTATCTCATGCATTCCTTTTAATTAGGGGTGAACGACCTCACACTGGATGCTTGGTCTATGTTTAGCGTTTCTCTCGTGGAGTTTAAAGGAGGAAACATTTCCTTAATGCCTGTCTGAATGGATGTTTACAGGGGATCAGTACTGTGGTGGGAGATTAATGAAGCCGTCAGGAACCTTCAAGACCCCTAACTGGCCAGAGAAAGACTATCCTGCTGGAGTCACGTGTTCTTGGCATATAGTTGCACCGAAGAACCAGGTGGACTCATTCATTTTTTTTTATCCTTAACTTGGCTACAAAAATAATGAATGGCTTTATTATCGATTTAACTGAACTAAACTGAATTGATCTGGATAATGACACTAAGGGTGTGTTCACACCTGTACTTCAGTTCTCTTGGTTCCTTTGGTCCGAACCAAAAAATAACTGTACCAGAGTTTGTTTGGAAGTGGACCGAGACCCACCTTTTTAAGCAATCTCTGCCCTCTTGTTTGGTGCGCACCAGGGTTCGGATGGCAGCATGCACACTTGTTCAAATGAAACGCACTAACAGCAAGAGTTTGTTTTAATCCAACCAAACCTGCCAAGTGTGAACACACCCTAACTTTGCTACATTGACACTGTTATTGAACTGAATTGAGTCAACATTGAACTGACTTGAGCTGAATAATGACACTATTGTTTTCATTATAGATGCTTATAGCTGAATTGAAACAGCTGGTAACACTTTACTTAAAGCCTTTATGTATAATGCATTATAAAAGTATTTTTAATGCAGTAATTATTCCTTGTGATGTATCATGCATTGTATGGTCTCATGAATAATTGTAATAGTTATAGTTCTGTCATGACAACTCTTGGAGTGTTTGGCATGGTAATGGGAATGACAATGTTAATATGTTTGGTCTTGGCGGAATAGATCTGCTACGCTGATGCTGCTGCTTTTATTACTGCTGCTGCAGAGCAAGTACGGGACTTGCTACTGCCAATACATACACGACACGCTGCTGTGAGCTAGTAAGACATGTTGCTGCTGTACAATCGAGCGTACATGAATTACCATGTACAGCAGAAACCAATCAGATGTGCCCTAAAGATGACGATGTGATTACAAACAGGTAGTTAAGGGACCTATCAGCCTGCGCCATCTAGAGTTTCATGACAGAACTTTGTATTTATAATATATACACTACCGGTCAAAAGTTTGGAAACATTACTATTTTCAATGTTTTTGAAAGAAGACTCTTCTGCTCATCAAGCCTGCATTTATTTGATCCAAAATACAGCAAAAACAGTACTATTGTGAAATAATATGAAATTATAATATAATGGTATATTCTTTTTTCTATTTGAATATATTTTAAAATGCAATTTATTTCTGTGATGCAAAGCTGAATTTTCCGCATTATTACTCCAGTCTTTAGAGTCACATGATCCTTCAGAAATCATTCTAATATGCCGATTTGCTGCTCAAGAAACATTTATTATTATTATCAATGTTGAAAACAGTTGTGTACAATTTTTTTTCAGGATTATTTAATGAAAAGAAAGTTCAAAAGAACAACATTTATCTGAAATATAAAGCTTTTGCAACATTATAAATGGCTATACTGTCACTTGATCAATTTAATGCATCCTTGCTGAATAAATGTATTCATTTCTTTAAGTTCTTTCTCAAAAAAAACATTTGAACAGTAGTACAATGTTACAAAAGCTTTCTATTTCAGATAAATACTGTTCTTTTGAACTTTATATTCATCAAAGAATCCTAAAAAATTTTTTTTACACAACTGTTAACATTGATAATAATCATAAATGTTTCTTGAGCAGCAAATCAGCATATTAGAATGATTTCTGAAGGATCATGTGACACTGAAGACTGGAGTGATGCTGAAAATTCAGCTTTGCATCACAGGAATAAATTACATTTTAAAACATATTCAAATAGAAAACAGTAATTTTACATTTTAATAATATTTCACAATATTACAGATTTTTATCAATATTATATTATTATCAATAAATACAATATTACATTTTTTTGTATTTTTAATAACATAAATGCAGCCCTGGTGAGCAGAAGAGACTTCTTTAAAAACATAAAAAAATCTTATCATTCTCAAACTTTTGACTGGTAGTGTATGTGACTTGACTTGATTACAGACATGAATGATACCTCGAAATATGCTGAGCAATTGTTTTTCTAAGCTATCAGACTTATGATTTTCACCGGGAGAATAGTAAAATGGGTGAAAAAATCCTAGTTTTACAAGTACCATTGATTAAAAGTGTATTGCAGATATTCCTTAATCGTGTTTTTCATATAGCTAAAAGAGTTGTCCTTTTTCACAGATTATAGAGGTAAAATTTGAGAAGTTCGATGTGGAGAGGGACAACTACTGCCGTTATGATTACGTAGCAATTTTTAATGGTGGAGAAATCAACGATGCTAAAAGAATTGGGAAATATTGTGGAGACAGCCCACCAGCGTATGTATCAATGCATCATATATTATATCAAATGTATTACATTAGTCCTTTGCTCTATATTCAAGATATAAACATGCTGCTATTAGCAATGCTTCTTTATTTGTGCGTCACATTGTATCTCTCTGCTTTAGGCCCGTGTTCTCAGAGGGGAATCAGCTCTTCATTCAGTTCCTCTCAGATCTCAGTTTAACAGCGGACGGCTTTATTGGTCATTATAAATTTAGACCCAAGAAGTTTCCCTCCACAACCGTTCCACCAACCACGACAGCTCCACCCACTACCACCAGACCTATACGTAAGTACCACCAACAAAACCTGTTCCCTAATCATACTGTATGTAGTTGGTGAGTTTAATGTTAGCATACATTATAGGGGTTGTCAGTTAAAGAGGCCATATTATGCCCTTTTACAAAGTGAACTTAACTATCTTCACATAAACCCAATATATTAAATGTCATATTTACCGGTGGCCTTCCTACCTGCCTAACAGAAATATAGAAATTGATCAAAAACAAAAGTTATCGAACACTTTACAGTCTTAACTGCATAATTTTTTAATTAAATATAGATTAATCCTTATTAAAGCTACAATTTTCTCTGTTACCATTGTTCTTTGATTAACATTAATGAAAGACATCACAGCAACTGGTTTATTAGGCTGCTGTCACTTTAAGATCTGCCGCTGCCGAACATGACGCGCATCTCATTTTCCTAAAACTCTTTAAGTTCATTTAATACGTTATTTAACTCATGTAAGACTGCTCTTATGAGAATACTCGACAAAACAGGCCTTTTGCATAATTCTGTGCGTTCGTTCAAGCGTGAAAGAGAACTCGATACTGGTGCGCTGTCTGTGCGCACAATACTGGCGCGCATCTTTCTGTGCGTCGTGTGTGTGTCAGGACACAGCGTGTTCTCTTTTGTCTTGTCGCACTTGAATGGTTTAAATAATTTGCATGAATAAGAGCTTGATCATGTAAATGTAACGCTAGCCAAAGGATGACCAAAAAACGGATGCTGCAAGAAATATTTTTAACGTGTTAAACTAGAAAAATGAATAGCATGCGTTAATGCGCTAATTTTGACAGCACTATTAAAAACACTATTTTCACATATTTTACACTTTTGCAGTAGCTCTCTTCTCAGTCTGTCAGTAACGCTCTGTTTAGTTCCTGTCTCTATGAAGCCCCTCCTTCCAAAAAGCGCAATGTTCTCCGATTGGTCGGCTGGACCATTATGTTGTGATTGGTCAACCGATTCGAGCGTGATTCAGAATATCACGTCCCTTACCGTGAATCCACAAGTTTCAATGCTCTACTAACTCAACCAGGCCTCTTTATTTTGCATATGCCTTGGGCGGGAATTATTTAAATGAATAATATTGGAACGAGTTTGTTCCCAGAAGAAAACTCAAGACTACAATGGAGGCGTTTCAGGGAGTTCAGAACCAGTGTGCACTGATATAGAGAATAACTCCTTTTGGAGACTTTGTGCTTTGTAACTATGCAGACATTTTTCATGCTCAAACAGCAACATTACACACTAAAGACGTTGAAAACGTAAAAACATCCCTACTGAAAAGACCAACCTGGATTTACATGCTACCATGTTAACAGTTTCAGCCATTTCTCACCAGCCATTTTCCGCAAGACGAAGCTAGTCACATGAGAAATAAGTCAATTAGCTTTCTGACACCTTATGAAACTGCAGTCATATGAGGCATATGTGTAATCGTATTGTACACCTGTAACAAACACGTGGTCAGTCCATTAGATATGACAGAATGGACTGAAGATGTAGTGGAAAGTAATCTGATGCTGCTGCCAAGATCACTCGATGCAAGCCTGTCAATGAGAGTTGGAACAAAAAGAATGAGAGGACACTGACAAACTGACAACTGACACTGTGTGCATTTGATTATGTTGCTGGCTGAATTTTTCTTAATCAGTATTTTTGTTATGTTTTCCAGGTAAAAATTACATTAAAACAAAATTGATATTATTGGAAAAAATGGCTAAATAATGTGTAATGGATCTAAAAATGAGACCACACAGTCACATTGTAAAACAAGACCTGAAAATGAATGAAAGTGAAAAATATCTTGCACGTGCTGCATCACATCCTTTATGGACTACTCAGCACTATATATTAAAGACTTGAATTTGGCAAGGGAGTCTTAAATTTGTCATTTTTATTTCAAATGAATTTTCTTATTTTGAACTTTCTATTTATTAAAAAGTCCTGAAAACAAATGATCAGGGTTTGCACGGAATATGAAGCAACTGTTTTCAACGTTGATAATAATAAGAAATGTTGCTTAAATACCAAGTCAGCATATTAGAATAATTTCTGAAGGATGATGTGACACTGAAGACTGGAGTAATGATGCTGAAAATTCAGATTTTCCATCACAGAAATAAATTACAGTTTTAAATCTATTTAAATAGAACAGTAACTTTATAGTGTAATAATATTTCACATTATTACAGTTTTTACTGTTTGTTTTTTTTATCAAATAAATGCAGCCTTGGTGAATAGAAGAGACTTCTTTAAAAACATTACAAAATCTTACCGATCCCCAAACTTTTGTGAGCTATATTGTCTAAATTTGCCATTTGTACAAAATCTGTGAATTCTAATAAAGGTGGGGTATGTGATATTTCAAAAATGCTTTATAAAAGTGTCTCGGCCGAGTACCAAAACAAACTTGTAGCCAATCAGCAGTAAGGGGCGTGTCTACTAATGATGGTGAGAAGAGAGCGCTCAGTGCACATCATTATTCAAAAGACACAACACAGGACGGACATTAGCCGAGCGACGACAGAAAGAGAGAGATAGCAGATAAAAAATAAATGTGGAAAATGTCTATGGAACAAAAGAAGGCTTACGATCAGTCAAGAAGTATCAGCTTTCCAGCGCTGGAGAGAACTCAAGGAGCGCCAAGGCCTGCAATCGGACGCAGAGGTTGCTTTATTTCTTCTCGATAGGCGATTTCTTCTAATATATGCTAGCTTTTGCTTGAATATGCTCATTTGCAATCGTATCGTCGTTCACTTCAGCAATGATAAAGACCCATTCATTTCCACATCCTATAAACCACTGTCTGTTTCAAGCGTCAGCTCGCAGTGTCCGAAAAATAAGATAATAAACTCCTAATTTGTTTGTTTCCTTTGGTTCCTCTTTTAGTGATCGACATAACCCTCTAATCTTGTCATAATTGTAATATATTCGTTAGTTGGACTGTCGTGCTCGTGCTATCGAGTTGTTCATGAGAACTGTGTTTTTGGGATGTAAGGGATAACTTTTTCATTGAACATTCAACCTGGATTACCATAGTAACACACATTGCTTTCACTTATTGATGACATCGTACCCTCGGCCGGCTGGCACAGCAGATTCCGCCATAGTCGTTGCCTGCGTATGTTTGGGACGGAGCTATCAAAATAGGGGCGAAACCCTTTTGGGGTAGGGCCGTGTTTGTTTTGGTGATTTGAAATATCAACATCGTTTACCAGAAAGCACTTACCCCACGTTTAAATGCATTTAAACATTGTTAAATTATTTTAAATAGCGTTTAATAGAGCTGGGAGTACAACACTGCTACAATACTGTTAGCTGAAATCATGATCTCATTAGCCAAAATATTTTATACATGAGATCTTAAGCTTCTTGCCTGTGGCAATCTAAGCAGACACGCTTTTGGAAAATGTACTGATATTATTTGGTGCATATTATTTCATCAAAATTGAATTATTTAATAAATAAGCATGTAATCAACAGACAGGAAATTCAGGCAATTTTTCATCCTTTTGTTCTTTGATTTTGGCTTCAACATCCAATTTCCAGAGCTTGAACCTAACCCATACTTTCTCACTTTTTGCATGCAATATTAAAAGACAAACTACACTGGCTCAGAGTCAGCATGCTACAGTAAAACAACTTTTTGAAGTTTTTTTTTGCTATCTCTGCTCTCTTCTCCAGCTTTGAAGTACTCTGCAGCGCTGTGTCAACAGAAATGCAAACGGAAGGGAACCCCTGAGAGCCACTACTGTTCCAGCAACTTTGGTAAGAGCAGCACTCTGCAGTTGATACTAACTTTTTTGCTGACACATGAAGACAAACACACAAAAGTGCGAAGTGAGGAGGGAACTTGTGGGTGGGGGGCATTAGAATAAGTGGAAACAAGCAGCGATTGTTCACATTTAGTCTAGAATCTTGTACTCTTCACAAGGTACATGTTTTTATGGCTCTTTTTTCAGCATGCTATCTTTGGCCTGCTGGTTTGCGTCAGCATGTTTCAAAAGATTGCTTGAGCATTTTTTGCCCTCAGCACAGTGGATTTGTGTGTGAGATACAGTACTTTAGTGTAAATAGACTGCAGTGGACTTTGGATAAACCGTTGCTAAATGGGAGTGTTGATTCAGTCGAGCTCTCTGGCCGCAGTCGCTGCCCCTGGAACAGGTTTGCAATGTTCACGTCAAGGAGCGAGCAGATATTTCATTATGATTTCTGCTGTTTACTTGGATTTGCATATGGGGAAATCCTGTGGTTGGTGGAGACCAGAGTCACATTGAGAAACACGACCTGAATGTGAACGAAGGTGGAAAATTACATGCACATCAAGTCAAATTGGTTTAATCACATCCTTTATGTACTGCGGAAATGGATAAACATTTCAAGTTTATGAAAATAAATGTTCAAATAATGGGCTTAAGCCATATTTAACATATCCTAAATGTACTATTTTTAAACTACTACTTCTATTTGGTCTGTCAGAAGGAGTTATTTTATTTGAAGTATTAAAAAACAGGGTTGGGTGTAATGCATTATAAGTAACGTGAGTTACGTAATCAGGTTACTTTTTTCAAGTAACTAGTAAAGTAACGCACTACTTTAAAATTTACAATAAAATATCTGAGTTACATTTTCAAACAAACAAGTAACACAAGTTACATTGTAGGGATGTCAATTTACATAAATTCCCATGGTCTATCGTCGTTTAAATTAATGATCGATTAATCGTTAGCCCTAATACTGCAATATGCATCTACATCAGTGGCTTATAGCCGACAGGGTGTGCAAATGCTGCTCAAAACACCATGTTCCTCACCAAATGAACGAGAAGGGTTTTTAGTCTAAATAAAGGGCTAGTATGATTGTAAAATGAGTCAATGCGATTGATCATTTAATTAAATTACTTATTTAGTAATCAAATATAACCTCTAATACAACGCATCACCAACGCCGCCTCATATCTGTTATTCAGAATGAACATGGCAACTAAACCCAATGAATTCACAACGATTTATTAAAATAGTGTTCTCATTAATGTTATGTAATATGACAGTCCCGATCAAAGTTATTATTAGTCGTGCGTTGCTGTTTGAGCTGTGCACGCTGAATGAACACCGGTACACTTAAGTTTGCTAGCGCAATATTTAGCTCAAAGAAATGCATCATATATGAGATTAATCAGATATATACAAAATAAACATAATATTACAAATTATATCTGCACAAAATGATGCAAATGCACAAGTGAACTTGAATTAAGCTATTCAGAATGCATGACTCATGTTGTGCACGCGCTCTTCCTGGAGCAACGCGATGAAACGGCAAACTAAACCCAAATAATTCACAATGTTTTATTACAATAGTGTTCTCATTATAATGTTATGTAATATGACAGTCCCAATCATAGTCATTATTAGCTGTGCAGTGCTGTTTGAGTTGCGCACTGAAGCTGATCACCGGCATGCTTTACTACCACGTTAACTCTTAACCAAATGCATCCTATGAGATAAATCAGATATAGACAGGCCCACACAAAATAAACACAACATTACATCTTACATTTTTTTACAGTCTGGAAAGCACAACCATGTTTGCGTTTGCCCTCACTGCGTAAAGATTTCAGCTGCGCGCGCGTGTTCAAATCTGCGCGCGTGTGGAACTTGTGAGGACTCGCGGTTGTTATTTCTGCTCGCGAGTTGTTAATCTGTGCGCACAATAAACATTTTTATCCTCGAGTGTGAGATTTGAGTGTTCTGCATGTTTATATTTTACATGCGAGCTTTGTTACAACACTGTTGTAATTCACTTGCGCGCCGTGTTTATGCGCTTGCGCTGTTTTGTCCACCTTTTGACGCCATACATGATGAATGTGTAACTCCAGCTGTAAAATGCTCCCAAACATAACTCTGGCGTGCTCGCTTAATTTTTCCTCGTGTCTGCTTGCATGTTTCGCGGTTGAGCAGCACGCACGCGCATGATCCTGCTTAATCGATGATCGATACGTTTTGTCGATTAAATGTATTATCGATCATCGATTAATCGTCAACATCCCTATTACATTGTATTCCCATGGATTGACTGACACCTTTCCTGTCCCCATTTTGAAAGAAATCGTAAGTGCAGAGGCGTTGTGTGCGCTGTGTGAACATGATGGTTATTGTAGTTTTAGACTAAATGTGAGCATGCATTTACTCATCTCACTTTGAAAAAAACCGATTCAGTATTCCTCAAATGAATAAAAACAGTGAAACTCTGAATATTACTAAAACCCCATAATAATTAAATGTTAAATAACACAAATATACTTTTTTGTATTTCATCTTTACTTTCATCTTTACCAGTGTCTTTAATGCTGACCTTCGATGATCCAATTCAACCATACTAACAAGCAAAAATTTTCCTTTTCAATTGTTTTTATTGTTGAAATGACGGTAGTGTTGAACTTTCCTCTCTTGTGTTTTTGTGTGAAAGGGCCTTTACACTTGCCAGAAATATAACTTTTTTTAATTTAAAACAAACAAGCAAGCTCAGCCCAGGTGAGAAAAAATAACGCAAAAGTAACATGTAACATTACCTTCCATAAAAAGTAACTAAGTAACACTATTTTTTTTAGAAAGTAGCACAATATTGTAATGGATTACATTTAAAAGTAAATTTCCCCAACACTGCTAAAAAATACCGAAATAAAGAAAAGCCCCTAAATAAAGATAATTCAGTCTAATTTTAATTAATAGTGATGGTCTCTAAAGCATTGTTTTTATTTTTTTGACCTTTCAGTGATCACTGGAACCGTTATCACTGCTGTAACACGAGGAGGTAGCATGTACGCCACCATCTCCATAATAAATGTCTACAAGGAAGGTAACCTTGCTATCCAACAGGCTGGCAAAACCATGAGCACAAAGATTGTCATCCTTTGCAAGAAGTGCCCCTACGTCAGACGAGGTAAGTGCCTGCCTCAAGCTTGCTGTAAACAGTAACACTTAAGCCCAACGTATACTAGCGTACGCGAACAGTTGTATGCAAAGCCTTTCAAAGTATACTCCATTTGACGTGTACACATACACATGCGGTTGACGCATACACATTACGACTTGCACTAGTCCTTCTGGTACAGGAGATCACCTGGACAATCTCTCCCCATGAGTTATAACCCATATACACGTCTTCATAATATTTTAGGCAAATTGCTGTACAAATGTGGATACTTTCTAACTTCACTGCACAATCTCTCATCCACGAAGCCGTAATTGTAGTTTTACCATACATACATGATTCAGTCTCTTGCGTTTATTCAGTCTTTTCTTCGACCACCTCATGAATCGATGGCCCTGGGGCACTGCTGCACGGTGGCCGAGAGTGCTCAATGCGCTGAAGAAAACACATGCAAATAGAAAAAAGACCAGCAAATAAAAAAAACATCTTCATAAGTAGCCCGTTTCTGTATTTGGATGTGTTGTGAGTATTTGCAGCACGTTTCTGTATTTGGTTGCTTTGTGAGTATTTGTAGCCCGTTTCTGTATTTGGTTGCATTGTGAGTATTTGCAGTTCGTTTCTGCATTTGGTTGCTTTGTGAGTATTTGTAGCCCGTTTCTGTATTTGGATGTGTTGTGAGTATTTGCAGCGCGTTTCTGCATTTGGTTGCTTTATGAGTATTTGCAGCGCGTTTCTGCATTTGTTTGCTTTATGAGTATTTGCAGTACTTCTCGGTGTGTAAAAAAATTTCAGGTTGTTTTCCACTTCATTTCTGAGAACAGCATCTGTAGTATGATGTCAGTTACCACAAACTGAAATAATTTCCAACAGGTTTGCTATTGAACTTACTCAACTGTGAGCTTTATTTGTTTGTAAGATTAAAAAAAGGTGATGTTCAAATGTTCCACAAATGTTTGCAAAAGGTTGGTTTGGTTATGCATATCTGGTTAAAAATATATAGCCTAAAATATAGAGTATTTGCAGCGCGTTTCTGTATTTGGTTGCGTTGTGAGTATATTTGCAGCGTGTTTCTGCATTTGGTTGCGTTTCTGTATTTGCAGCGTGTTTCTGCATTTGGTTGCGTTTCTGTATTTGAAGCGTGTTTCTGTATTTGGTTGCGTTGTGAGTATTTGCAGAGCGTTTCTGTATTTGGTTGCGTTGTGAGTATTTGCAGCATGTTTCTGCATTTGGTTGCATTGTGAGTATATTTGCAGCGTGTTTCTGTATTTGGTTGCGTTGTGAGTATTTGTAGAACTTTTCTGCATTTGGTTGCATTGTGAGTATTTGCAGCTCATTTCTGTATTTGGTTGCGTTTCTGTATTTGCAGCGCGTTTCTGTATTTGGTTGCGTTGTGAGTATTTGCAGCGCGTTTCTGCATTTGGTTGCTTTATGAGTATTTGCAGCGCGTTTCTGTATTGGGTTGCGTTGTGAGTATATTTGCAGCGTGTTTCTGTATTTGGTTGTGTTGTGAGTATTTGCAGCGTGTTTCTGTATTTGCAGCTCATTTCTGTATTTGGTTGCGTTGTGAGTATTTGCAGCGCGTTTCTGCATTTGGTTGCTTTATGAATATTTGCAGCGCGTTTCTGCATTTGTTTGCTTTATGAGTATTTGCAATACTTCTCGGTGTGTAAAAAAAAAGGAATATTTCAGGTTGTTTTCCACTTCATTTCTGAGAACAGCATCTGTAGTATGATGTCAGTTACCACAAACTGAAATAATTTCCAACAGGTTTGCTATTGAACTTACTCAACTGTGAGCTTTATTTGTTTGTAAGATTAAAAAAAGGTGATGTTCAAATGTTCCACAAATGTTTGCAAAACATAAGGTTGGTTTGGTTATGCATATCTGGTTAAAAATATATAGCCTAAAATATAGAGTATTTGCAGCGCGTTTCTGTATTTGGTTGCGTTGTGAGTATTTGCAGCACGTTTCTGTATTTGGTTGCGTTGTGAGTATATTTGCAGCGTGTTTCTGCATTTGGTTGCGTTTCTGTATTTGTAGCGTGTTTCTGCATTTGGTTGCGTTTCTGTATTTGAAGCGTGTTTCTGTATTTGGTTGCGTTGTGAGTATTTGCAGAGCGTTTCTGTATTTGGTTGCGTTGTGAGTATTTGCAGCATGTTTCTGCATTTGGTTGCGTTGTGAGTATATTTGCAGCGTGTTTCTGCATTTGGTTGCGTTTCTGTATTTGCAGCGTGTTTCTGTATTTGGTTGCGTTGTGAGTATTTGTAGAACTTTTCTGCATTTGGTTGCATTGTGAGTATTTGCAGCTCATTTCTGTATTTGGTTGCGTTTCTGTATTTGCAGCGCGTTTCTGCATTTAGTTGCTTTATGAGTATTTGCAGCGCGTTTCTGTATTTGGTTGTGTTGTGAGTATTTGCAGAGCGTTTCTGTATTTGGTTGCGTTGTGAGTATTTGCAGCACGTTTCTGTATTTGGTTGCGTTGTGAGTATATTTGCAGCGTGTTTCTGCATTTGGTTGCGTTTCTGTATTTGCAGCGTGTTTCTGCATTTGGTTGCGTTTCTGTATTTGAAGCGTGTTTCTGTATTTGGTTGCGTTGTGAGTATTTGCAGAGCGTTTCTGTATTTGGTTGCGTTGTGAGTATTTGCAGCATGTTTCTGCATTTGGTTGCGTTGTGAGTATATTTGCAGCGTGTTTCTGCATTTGGTTGCGTTTCTGTATTTGCAGCGTGTTTCTGTATTTGGTTGCGTTGTGAGTATTTGCAGCTCATTTCTGTATTTGGTTGCGTTTCTGTATTTGCAGCGCGTTTCTGCATTTAGTTGCTTTATGAGTATTTGCAGCGCGTTTCTGTATTTGGTTGCGTTGTGAGTATTTGCAGAGCGTTTCTGTATTTGGTTGCGTTGTGAGTATTTGCAGCGTGTTTCTGTATTTGGTTGCGTTGTGAGTATTTGTAGAACTTTTCTGCATTTGGTTGCATTGTGAGTATTTGCAGCTCATTTCTGTATTTGGTTGCGTTTCTGTATTTGCAGCGCGTTTCTGCATTTGGTTGCTTTATTAATATTTGCAGCGCGTTTCTGTATTTGGTTGCGTTGTGAGTATTTGCAGCGCGTTTCTGTATTGGGTTGTGTTGTGAGTATATTTGCAGCGTGTTTCTGTATTTGGTTGTGTTGTGAGTATTTGCAGCGTGTTTCTGTATTTGTAGCGCGTTTCTGTATTTGGTTGCATTGTGAATATTTACAGCGTGTTTCTGCATTTGGTTGCGTTGTGAGTATTTGCAGCGTGTTTCTGCATTTGGTTGCGTTTCTGTATTTGCAGCGTGTTTCTGCATTTGGTTGCGTTTCTGTATTTGCAGCGTGTTTCTGTATTTGGTTGCGTTGTGAGTATTTGTAGAACTTTTCTGCATTTGGTTGCATTGTGAGTATTTGCAGCTCATTTCTGTATTTGGTTGCGTTTCTGTATTTGCAGCACGTTTCTGCATTTGGTTGCTTTATGAGTATTTGCAACGTGTTTCTGTATTTGGTTGCGTTGTGAGTATTTGTAGAACTTTTCTGCATTTGGTTGCATTGTGAGTATTTGTAGCTCATTTCTGTATTTGGTTGCGTTTCTGTATTTGCAGCACGTTTCTGCATTTGGTTGCTTTATGAGTATTTGCAGCGTGTTTCTGTATTTGTTTGCGTTGTGAGTATTTGTAGAACTTTTCTGCATTTGGTTGCATTGTGAGTATTTGCAGCTCATTTCTGTATTTGGTTGCGTTTCTGCATTTGGTTGCTTTATGAGTATTTGCAGCACGTTTCTGTATTTGGTTGCGTTGTGAGTATTTGCAGCGCGTTTCTGTATTGGGTTGCGTTGTGAGTATATTTGCAGCACGTTTCTGTATTTGGTTGCGTTGTGAGTATTTGCAGCGCGTTTCTGTATTGGGTTGCGTTGTGAGTATATTTGCAGCATGTTTCTGTATTTGCTTGTGTTGTGAGTATATTTGCAGCGTGTTTCTGTATTGGGTTGCGTTGTGAGCATATGTAGAACTTTTCTGCATTTGGTTGCATTGTGAGTATTTGCAGCTCATTTCTGTATTTGGTTGCGTTGTGAGTATTTGCAGCGCGTTTCTGTATTGGGTTGCAATGTGAGTATATTTGCAGCGTGTTTCTGTATTTGTTTGTGTTGTGAGTATTTGCAGCGTGTTTCTGTATTTGCAGCGCGTTTCTGTATTTGGTTGCGTTGTGAATATTTACAGCGTGTTTCTGCATTTGGTTGTGTTTCTGTATTTGCAGCGCGTTTCTGTATTTGGTTGCGTTGTGAGTATTTGCAGAGCGTTTCTGTATTTGGTTGCGTTGTGAGTATTTGCAGCGTGTTTCTGCATTTGGTTGCGTTTCTGTATTTGCTTGCGTTTCTGTATTTGCAGCGTGTTTCTGCATTTGGTTGCGTTTCTGTATTTGCAGCGTGTTTCTGTATTTGGTTGCGTTGTGAGTATTTGTAGAACTTTTCTGCATTTGGTTGCATTGTGAGTATTTGCAGCTCATTTCTGTATTTGGTTGCGTTTCTGTATTTGCAGCGCGTTTCTGCATTTGGTTGCTTTATGAGTATTTGCAGCGTGTTTCTGTATTTGGTTGCGTTGTGAATATTTACAGCGTGTTTCTGCATTTGGTTGTGTTTCTGTATTTGCAGAATGTTTCTGTATTTGCAGCGCGTTTCTGTATTTGGTTGCGTTGTGAGTATTTGCAGCGTGTTTCTGCATTTGGTTGCGTTTCTGTATTTGCTTGAGTTTCTGTATTTGCAGCGTGTTTCTGTATTTGGTTGCGTTGTGAGTATTTGTAGAACTTTTCTGCATTTGGTTGCATTGTGAGTATTTGCAGCTCATTTCTGTATTTGGTTGCATTTCTGTATTTGCAGCGCGTTTCTGCATTTGGTTGCTTTATGAGTATTTGCAGCGCGTTTCTGTATTGGGTTGCGTTGTGAGTATATTTGCAGCATGTTTCTGTATTTGGTTGTGTTGTGAGTATTTGCAGCGCGTTTCTGTATTTGCAGCGTGTTTCTGTATTTGCAGCGCATTTCTGTATTTGGTTGCGTTGTGAGTATTTACAGCGTGTTTCTGTATTTGCAGCGCGTTTCTGTATTTGGTTGCGTTGTGAGTATTTGCAGAGCGTTTCTGTATTTGGTTGTGAGTATTTGCAGCGTTTCTGCATTTGGTTGCGTTTCTGTATTTGCAGCGCATTTCTGTATTTGGTTGCGTTGTGAGTATATTTGCAGCGTGTTTCTGCATTTGGTTGCGTTTCTGTATTTGCAGCATGTTTCTGTATTTGGTTGCGTTGTGAGTATATTTGCAGCGTGTTTCTGCATTTGGTTGCGTTGTGAGTATATTTGCAGCGTGTTTCTGTATTTGGTTGCGTTGTGAGTATATTTGCAGCGTGTTTCTGTATTTGGTTGCGTTGTGAGTATATTTGCAGCGTGTTTCTGTATTTGGTTGCGTTGTGAGTATTTGCAGAGCGTTTCTGTATTTGGTTGAGTTGTGAGTATTTGTTGAACTTTTCTGCATTTGGTTGCATTGTGAGTATTTGCAGCGTGTTTCTGTATTTGGTTCCGTTTCTGTATTTGCAGCGCGTTTCTGTATTTGGTTGCATTGTGAGTATTTGCAGCGCGTTTCTGTATTGGGTTGCGTTGTGAGTATATTTGCAGCGTGTTTCTGTATTTGGTTGCGTTGTGAGTATTTGCAGCGCGTTTCTGTATTGGGTTGCGTTGTGAGTATATTTGCAGCGTGTTTCTGTATTTGGTTGCGTTGTGAGTATTTGCAGCGCGTTTCTGTATTTGGTTGCGTTGTGAGTATTTACAGTGTGTTTCTGCATTTGGTTGTGTTTCTGTATTTGCAGCGTGTTTCTGTATTTGCAGCGCGTTTCTGTATTTGGTTGCGTTGTGAGTATTTGCAGAGCGTTTCTGTATTTGGTTGTGAGTATTTGCAGCGTTTCTGTATTTGCAGCGTGTTTATGTATTTGCAGCGTGTTTCTGCATTTGGTTGCGTTTCCGTATTTGCAGCGTGTTTCTGTATTTGGTTGCGTTGTGAGTATTTGCAGAGCGTTTCTGTATTTGGTTGAGTTGTGAGTATTTGTAGAACTTTTCTGCATTTGGTTGCATTGTGAGTATTTGCAGCTCATTTCTGTATTTGGTTGCGTTTCTGTATTTGCAGCGCGTTTCTGCATTTGGTTGCTTTATGAGTATTTGCAGCGCGTTTCTGTATTTGGTTGCGTTGTGAGTATTTGCAGCGTGTTTCTGTATTTGCAGCGCGTTTCTGTATTTGGTTGCGTTGTGAGTATTTACAGTGTGTTTCTGCATTTGGTTGTGTTTCTGTATTTGCAGCGTGTTTCTGCATTTGGTTGCATTGTGAGTATTTGCAGCTCATTTCTGTATTTGGTTGCGTTTCTGTATTTGTAGCGCGTTTCTGCATTTGGTTGCTTTATGAGTATTTGCAGCGTGTTTCTGTATTTGGTTACGTTGTGAGTATTTGTAGTGTGTTTCTGTATTGGGTTGCGTTGTGAGTATATTTGCAGCGTGTTTCTGTATTTGCAGCGCGTTTCTGTATTTGGTTGCGTTGTGAGTATTTACAGTGTGTTTCTGCATTTGGTTGTGTTTCTGTATTTGCAGCGTGTTTCTGTATTTGGTTGCGTTGTGAGTATTTGCAGAGCGTTTCTGTATTTGGTTTTGAGTATTTGCAGCGTTTCTGCATTTGGTTTCGTTTCTGTATTTGCAGCGCGTTTCTGTATTTGGTTGCGTTGTGAGTATTTGCAGCATTTCTGTATTTGGTTGCGTTTCTGTATTTGGTTGTGAGTTTTTGCAGCGTGTTTCTACATTTGGTTGTGTTGTGAGTATTTGCAGCGCGTTTCTGCATTTGGTTGTGTTGTGAGTATTTGCAGCACACGTGTTGTCAAATTGATAGATGTTTCTTTAATTTGCTGGTGTGTTTTCTTCAGTTTGCGGCGCATTGAGCTCTCTTGGCCACCGTACTGTTGCCACATTGTGGACAAACTAATAAGTGCAAAAAAAAAATATGCAAACTGCACATAGAGAGTGTGTGCAGTTAAAAATTTGGGTTGTGCGCATACAGTACGTCCGTACTGTGCTGATGACAAACATCACACACACTGTATACAGACCCTAGAGTATGTGTAAAAAGTGAAGTATACTTTGGGCTTAATGTGCTAAACAGTTTAATCTGCCAAAGACATCTGCAAAAACACATTATTGTAACCTCTCATATTGAATAAATAGTTGTGTTCCTGTTAGTAATGCTTGTTTGCTTCTCGGTGTGTAAAAAAAAAAGAACCACCAGTTACCACAAACTGAAATAATTTCCAACAGGTTTGCTATTGAACTCAACTCAACTGTGAGCTTTATTTGTTTGTAAGATTAAAAAAAGGTACTCCAAATGTTCCACAAATGTTTGCAAAACATAAGGTTGGCTGGCTCTATTTTGGTTATGCATATCTGGTTAAAAATATATAGCCTAAAAATAAAAATATGAACTTAAAAAAAAACAACAACATTCCAAGCAGCTAGTTGCTCTTTAAGGTGTATTCAGTAGTTTGGTGTTTACTTAAAGTTTTACATGATACGAAATAAACAGTTTTTAAGTGAACTGTTCCTCACCCTCATTGGCTGCCGCCTCTGTAGACACACTAGTAAGCCTACTGTAATGCTGTTTGGTGATGCAAAGAGTGAAAAATAGACAAAGCACACTTACTATCATGCTTTACCAGTGGAGTCAACAGTAGAATCAGTACCTGTATGACTAAAGAAGCAGAAAAGCTCTGAAGCCAGAAGAAAACAAGCATAAACATCGGTATGCATTCCGAATATGTACAGATTTGATGACTTTGAGAAAATCCTGAGTAGGACAGGAAAGGGAATTAATTATTGTGTAGATCAAGACTACGTTCACAATGTCAGTGTTTGACTATAAATAATCATACTGTGTGTGAACATAACCATATTAAAGGGTTAGTTCACCGAAAAATTAAAATTCGGTCATTAATTACTTACCCTCATAACGTTCCAAGCCCGTAAGACATACATTCCTCTTCAGAACACAAATAAAGATATTTTTAATTAAATCTGAGAGCTTTCTGTCCCTCCATTGACAGTCTATGCAACTATTACTTTCAAGCCCCAGAAAGGTAGTAAAGAAATCATGAATGTAATCCATGTGACTCCAGTGGTTTAACCTCCATTTTATGAAGTGACGCAAGTGCTTTGTTTGCGCAAAAAAAAACATAATTTACCATTTTATTAAGAAAATATTAATCTCCAATGCAACAGGAGCACCACAACGTGTGTTGTGTTGACACGTGAACAGTTCTGGGGCTTGAAAGTGGTAGTTGCGTAGCTGTCAATGGAGGGACAGAAACCTCTCAGATTTCATTAAAAAGATCAGCAATTAAAGGTGCACTATGTAACTTTTCCGTCCGCTAGAGGTCGCCTATTTAAAACAAAGGCGTAGTTTGATGACGCCAAGTTTGAGCGCAGAATCTTGGGACATGTGGTCTTCACCTCACAGCCGGTGGAAAAGAATCGGGATAGGACTCAGGCAGAAATCATGTTAATGGATGCGATTATTAACGCTACTGTAGTATGAAGCATGAGTGGTGTGGGAGCTGAGCAAGGCCGCTAGAGCGATTGCGCAACACTCACCTCGCGAGCAGCGGGACTTTTATTATGCCACAGTCGCCGGCTCCATTTCCGCTTTTCCGGTCATGAGTATGAGCTAACGCAGCTGTTTATCATATTAGATACATTTGAGTGTGTTGAAAATGATGTTATGACGTTACTCTGTGCGTTCGCTCAGTGGCTGCTATGACACTTGTTGCACACTGCAGTAAGAGGAAAGCGTTTCTGCTAAATAAAACCGGAAACCGAGGGTAACGCAGATATGACGCCATTGACAGGCGACTCCCTCACACGTCCCGGTTCCTTGTTTAAAATAGCAATTTTCTCACGATTTACAAATAGTTGAAAACATTTGGGATATTGTAAGTACTCAACTGAACCAAATATAATATATAACACTGGCCTAGTGGTTTTTGGATATTTTACTGAAAAAATTTTACATAGTGCACCTTTAATGACAGAATTTTCATTTTTGGCTGAACTAACCCTTTAAGGACTTAAATACAGGTCTGACAACCGTATTCTGCTGCTGTGTGAACGTGGCCTAAAACTCACCAGTATCAATGTAATTTCAATAAAACTCAGGAGAAGATCATGCTGATCCACATCCATAGATGGCAGTGCAGCATCTAACACCATTGTGGTTTTAGTACATAAAGCAATGCTAATGATAGCTACATAACTACTGAATGCACCTTTAAATGAACCGTTCAGCCAAAACTGAACTTTACTACACCTAGAAGAGGTGAGTTATGGAAATGTTCACTTTTTTGTAAAAATAACCGAATACGAGTTTGGAACCATGAGAGTGAGTAAAATGTAGCAAAAATTAACTCGCTGAGTCTGGGTTAATGATGCATCGAGCACCCTATTAAACATTGCTTAAATCCTTCCCTCGGGTCATTTTGACCCCCTTAGGAATGAATGGAATACGAGGAATGCTTCAGTATACATAGAAAATCCTAAAAAAAAATGCTCAAAGGTAAAACAAAAAATTCTGGAAATGTTATAATGTCTACATGTGTATCTGAATGCATACTGAAGAGATAAACTCAAGAACTGACTTTAGGATCCAGCGGAACAGCTCCATATAGAGCTATAAAGCCATATTGAGTGAAAATATCATGTTATATAAATTTTTTCCCACACGAAGTCGGCAGAGACACCCAAATTGACCCAATGTGAGATATTTTGAGCTGATATGAGCTGGTTATGCATGTATTGGAGAGTTATTTTAAATTTAAGTTGAAAGAATGTGCTTAAATGATATTGTTTGTTGATCAAATCTCGTAATTTAAAGGTAAATAAAAAAAATTATAATAATAAACACTCTAAAAATTGCATTAAAAGCTTTCTGGACAAAATTTTTTTTTTTTTAATTTTAAGGCTTTGGGTCATTTTGAACCACGAGTGAAGGATGAAAGTTAATAAAGACGAAGGTAAAAGCCAAACTCGCTGTCCAAATGTCTTTTTTCATGACAAGATTTCACTGTCATATGTTTATACAGTATATAAACATATGGAGTGGATGGTGCGAGTGAGGCCCCAGAGAAATGCTGATCCAAAGCCCTTCCTGAATGTCTCTGCCGTTCCGTCACTGCATTCAGGTTTTTTCTGTGTGGTGTCGCTAGGTTTGAACTACATCTTCATGGGCCATGCAGATGAGGAGGGCCGTGGAATGATCGCCCCCCATCATTTCATCATGGCTTTCAAGGCCAAAAACCAGAGGGCCTTCAACATGCTGAAGAACAAACGTTGCTGAGCTCTTACGGACAATCTTTGGTCTTGGAATGCACACATTGGTGTGTGATGTCTTCATATTTGCCCTGCATGTCCCAACTTCCTTCATCGCCCTCTCCAGAGAAGGCCGAGGACTGTTGAAGCACGTGGCGCACACCTGGTTGGGCTCTCTTGGTTCCTACTTCTCTTCTTACTGTTGTGATGAGCATCAAAATGGCAGCAAGAGCAAAAGTAGTAAGACATTAAATGTAAAGAAAACTGGAATGTAAAGAGCAAGATTGTGGTGTTTTGAACGGCACAGTTTACAAGATATTTGTAGATTTTTGATCAAATAGCAAAGTTAGACTAACTAAAAGGCAATAAACTAGTAGCACACCTTTGCTGTTTTTGAAATCATGCTGGATAATATTGAAATATTTTCATAGAAACAGATTCCTAGAAGTGAATGTTAAGTTATAAATTATTTGTTTTATGAGAGGAAAATAAAGCTCATTATCAGTTAAGTTTCAGATATTGTCTTAGTATTTGTTTATTTGTATTTTTGTAAATGTATTGCATTCTTACCCAGAATCAGATTTCAGTTGATTTCAAGGAAGTTTTCAGAGTTGAAAGTATTCAGGTAGTCCACATGGTCATGTCAGGACATCTATTTCTAAAATAGCCTAAGGCTCAGAGCGCTTGACTGTAAAGGGCACTATTCTAACGTTTAACTCCTTAGTAAACACTTTAAAGGGCCATATTCTACAATTGTGTAGCATTTTATTTTTCTCCCCATATAGAGATACACACAGAGATGCGTTTTGCTTTATACGTAACCACACGGATCCAGCGTTTTAGGAGCCTGAAACCGGGTCCCAGAGTGGATACATCTGAAACCGACACCCTTGTCTTTTCGCGTGTACAGCCAAACCGTATATTTTGTGAAACGATGATGTCATTACACCACATCCCACGGTAAAGACTAGAAGGGATACAGCTACAGCCACTGGGTATGCGCACATCAATATTGCGTCATTTTAATTACAGTATTTGCATTATTGTAAGGGTAGGTTTAGGGTTGAGGTAGGTGTAGGTGTTAATAAAACTCAATCTGGTAAGTAGCAAATGTATTTGTTATTTTATCGTGAGATTTTGCCTCACTTCATACCATTGCTTTACCCCTTCTTGCAACAACTCTTCTTCTCCGTTTTTAGTGTATTTCTGTGGCAGAATTACAGCGCCACATACTGGTCTGGCATGTATACTACATAGTTTTGAGTCGATTTCAGTGGTTTCATGAGGGGGAAAAAAAGGTCAGATAGGGAAAGCTCTGGCTTCGTGTAGATGTGGCCATAAAGTTGCTCAATATTTATTGTGCCAGAAACAGCTGTGACCATTTTACATACTCTCTCTGATCATTAGAATTAAGTAGACTGTCATTGTGAAACGAGTAACAATGTCCCAGTAATGGATACTGAACAGCTGTTGCTATTTAAATGTGGGTACATTTCTGAATGACTGCCAATTAGCTAGAAGTTTATAGATACAAACTTTGAAAGCCTTGCCTAAAAGTTTACTCCTAGATTGAACAGGGTTTCTGCAGGTTTTATGAAGGAAATTTAAGACCCGTTTTAAGGCCAATTCAAGAAAATGGAAGGAAATGGAAGGGAACATAACACATCAATTTGTCCTCTAAATGTAAATGTCTAGGAAGCACACGAGTTGTATTAGCAACACTTCAAAGTTTGAAAATACAATTTCCAACAGATCTCCATTACTTCATGTTACAAAAAATTTGAATAGCTCTGATCACACTACAAAAAAGTGATGTTCTTTTTCAGTAGTTTTGTCTTGTTTTCCAGTGCAGATATCGAAAAGATTCTTGACATAAGAAATCTTGTGATTTTATGATTAAACAAAAACAAATATCTGCCAACGGTTTCAGAAAAATCTACTTAATTAAAATGAAAAAGTAATTTTCATACCCAATGACAGATACTTTTTCTTGTTTTAAGCATAAACTCACTTAATTTTGTTCAGTTTCACAGAAAATAAGACGTAATTTATTAATTTTGCATGTCAAGTAAATGTATCTTGGTTTAGGGAGTTTAGATATTTGATAATTCTATGCCAAATTCTGTTTTCCATTTTTGGGTGAACTATCCCTTTAAGTGTACTGACCCATCCTACTTTTGATTTATTTATCCAAATGTTGACAATTTCCGTGACATTCCGCATTATACAGTAAATTCCATTTTTATGAAAGGATTCTGTGATTACGTACCCGTTTTCCGCATCGTGGAAATCATAGGGCCCTAATTTAATGCCATGAAATTTAATTTAAGACTTTCTGCTCCAATTTAAGACATTTTTAAGGACTTAAATTGTAGAAGGTCAAATTAAGACTTTTTAAGACCCGTGGATACCCTGTTGAATGACTGTCATAAATAGATATTCCGTATCTATGGGATAAGAAAACCTTGAGTCAATTTAGGAATTGAGCCTGCAGAGTCAGAACAGGCTGAAAGAGTTGCACTGTGTCTACACTGGACGCGACAGTTGCAAATACATTTGTCCTTCCTATGAGAAGTACACTCACCTAAAGGATTATTAGGAACACCATACTAATACTGTGTTTGACCCCCTTTCACCTTCAGAACTGCCTTAATTCTACGTGGCATTGATTCAACAAGGTGCTGAAAGCATTCTTTAGAAATGTTGGCCCATATTGATAGGATAGCATCTTGCAGTTGATGGAGATTTGTGGGATGCACATCCAGGGCACGAAGCTCCCGTTCCACCACATCCCAAAGATGCTCTATTGGGTTGAGATCTGGTGACTGTGGGGGCCATTTTAGTACAGTGAACTCATTGTCATGTTCAAGAAACCAATTTGAAATGATTCGAGCTTTGTGACATGGTGCATTATCCTGCTGGAAGTAGCCATCAGAGGATGGGTACATGGTGGTCATAAAGGGATGGACATGGTCAGAAACAATGCTCAGGTAGGTCGTGGCATTTAAACGATGCCCAATTGGCACTAAGGGGCCTAAAGTGTGCCAAGAAAACATCCCCCACACCATTACACCACCACCACCAGCCTGCACAGTGGTAACAAGGCATGATGGATCCATGTTCTCATTCTGTTTACGCCAAATTCTGACTCTACCATCTGAATGTCTCAACAGAAATCGAGACTCATCAGACCAGGCAACATTTTTCCAGTCTTCAACTGTCCAATTTTGGTGAGCTCGTGCAAATTGTAGCCTCTTTTTCCTATTTGTAGTGGAGATGAGTGGTACCCGGTGGGGTCTTCTGCTGTTGTAGCCCATCCGCCTCAAGGTTGTGCGTGTTGTGGCTTCACAAATGCTTTGCTGCATACCTCGGTTGTAACGAGTGGTTATTTCAGTCAAAGTTGCTCTTCTATCAGCTTGAATCAGTCGGCCCATTCTCCTCTGACCTCTAGCATCAACAAGGCATTTTCGCCCACAGGACTGCCGCATACTGGATGTTTTTCCCTTTTCACACCATTCTTTGTAAACTCTAGAAATGGTTGTGCGTGAAAATCCCAGTAACTGAGCAGATTGTGAAATACTCAGACCGGCCCGTCTGGCACCAACAACCATGCCACGCTCAAAATTGCTTAAATCACCTTTCTTTCCCATTCTGACATTCAGTTTGGAGTTCAGGAGATTGTCTTGACCAGGACCACACCCCTAAATGCATTGAAGCAACTGCCATGTGATTGGTTGATTAGATAATTGCATTAATGAGAAATTGAACAGGTGTTCCTAATAATCCTTTAGGTGAGTGTATATCACGAATGTTTGGAGTATGTCATAAATAGAACATGGCATCAGTTTACTGTCTGGGATTTGTCGTGTCGCACTGCACCACATCTGGTGTAGACAACAGCACTGATTATAATGGGTTCTATTGTCTTTTGTTGCGTCACTCGTCCGGTATAGACATGATGTTAGAGTCAAGCCAATGCTATCTTTGTCAAGGTATATAATAAATGGTCTAGATTGACTGGGGAGATAAGCGTTTCTTTTTAGCATCAAAATACCAAAAAAAAAAATATATATATCCTAGTAGACAAACCCTGCCTCTGGAACCATGAGGTCAGTCCTGCAGAGTTTACAGTAGATTTAACCTCTGATCATTTAAAAATCACATAAACTTTGCAGACAGTGGCACTGTGTCCGAAATTGAATACTTCCCTACTATATACATGCGAAAAACAGTACACCAAAAGAGTAGTATGACCGAATATATATAGTATTTTAGAAACAGTAGGCGAAAAAGTCCCTGGATGGCCTACTACTTCCACCGGGATTCTGAAGCGAGTATTCGATGGACACTTTACTATCCCATGAGGCCACGGGAGAGGATATATGAATGTCAGTGAAACGATGCAACTGACGTTGTTAGGTCACGTGACAGTAACAACATGGTGGATGTAATAAGTCAGAATTTCATTCATACTACCCATATTCATACTATATAGAACAGTGGTTCTCAACTGGTTTGACTTGGGACCCACATTTCCCCCATGGTGATTAGGCCGTGACCAAGCGGCAACCTCCCCCAGTTTCTCTTGAAGTCAATACGGAAGTGACTTAAACTGCAATTCATCGACTGGCCGCTAGGCTCCAAAAGAGAGCAGAATCTTATTGAGCTCCATGTTAAAATGCCCAACTTTACAGCAGAAAAAAAAACATGTTTACAGCCTGATACAAATTGTGGTTTTGGTCTATACGGCTAATTTTGTCCTTCATGACAACTGTGAGGGGGGTTATTTTTTTTTTTATCTCATCCGTTTAAATTATATTAAAGGGATAGTTCAACCTGAAATAAAAATAAAGCCATCTTTTACTCACCCTGCTGTTGTTCCAATGCCCTATGTCCTTCTGTCTTCTGTCTGACAGAAGGACATAGGGCATTGGAACAACAGCAGGGTGAGTAAAAGATGGCTTTATTTTCATTTCAGGGTGAACTATCCCTTTAAGCCTTAAAGTTCTGCATAATTAAGTGCGTGGCTACTTTGAGTGACAGGTGGATTGCCGTTTGTCTGCTGTCTGTTAGCCATCACATCACACCACATCACCTCAGCTCCACGTCCCGCCTCTTTGCCCATTTTCAGTTATCCGGGAGTGATGCACGGTGACGCGCTGCCAAGATGGCAACAGCCGACTTTACGCTTCAAAAGCGCTCTTCAGAAACCTACAGGTGACGTCACGGTCACTACGTCCATATTTTTTTTACAGTCTATGGCCATGACACTATTTTTTATAAATTCAACCTCATTTCTAAGCCCTAGTTTACTTAACATACACATAAATGACTGATGAATAAACAGTGTAATTTGCATGTGCAATTGAAGAGTGTGCGCTACGAGCACAGTATAACGTCTGACAGGACAGGAACGTTTCTGGGGTGAGAGACAAAAATTACGACAATGATGTTATAATAATGACACTGACATATATCCTTACAGCATCTCATCTGACCACAGATACTGAATCAGGACAATGCGTTTTTCTCAGACACTTTTACTCAAACTGATTCTGACAGAAGAGTCAACAACTTTTATGCACGTCTCAAAATAAAAGTAATAAATAAAACCGTTTATTGCACATTCCGCGACCTACCAATTGAGAAACACTGACATACTTTTTTTTTTTAACGGCTGTGAAGTAAGTTCAAATTCAAATGTAGCACCTACTCACACACTATGTGATTTTAAACACTGTAGGTCTTCAGGAGTAGGGTTGAAGAACTCTGCTCTACAATACATTAAAACACTAAAAAAAAGCTGCAACAGTTACTAAAAACTTAAGCAAGTTTAATAGAAAACATTTCTTTATAATAAATGTTATTTATTTGAAAAGAATTGACACTTTTAGAAAACAAGTAGGATGCAAGAATATTACATAAGTTATGGTTCTGGAGGCTTTAGTGTAGAATAAACAGAGCTTAATAGAATTCCAGTAGAGTCCCAGTACTTTGTCACCTTATATCTTCCAAAGAAAAAGAAGAAGAGCATTGCTGAGCATGCTGGGTCATATTTACTAAATGGTCATGGCTTAGCTTCTGGGGTAGAACATGGCATATTTGGAAGTGCGGAAGCCCAAAAGGTCCCTCATTTCATTGCGGAACTTGGATAGGTCTTGCCGCAGATCATTGAGGTTCTCTACCGTGGCCTGATCCGTGCTCTGCATCTTCTGCCTTGTGGACGTCAGGTAACGGTGCACTAGGCAGCACATAATCTTCTGGTAGTTCTCATCTCTTTTCTGCTTCAGGTTCGTCCATTCCTGGAAGCACAAAGTTATTGGGTCATTGCTAGGCTGACTTTAAGGCATAATGTTCTAGAGCGCACCACTTTTCCACTATAATGGTGCAAGACCCGGTTCTCGGCCAATGTTCAGGCAAACCTATTTCAGTGTTCACTTTTCAGAGGGCCAACTGGAGGGCCAACATCCTGCAGTGTTTTGATCCAACCTTTCTAAAGACCTTGATTACCTGGCACATTTGTGTTTAACCCTTAAATGCATGAATGTTTCGCCAATCATTATTACATATTCGGGTCTTTAGTGACCCGGATCTATATCCAACACGGATGCATCTCTACCGGTTGGGATAATATAAAACTCCTGATATTAGAGTAACGATTACAGAAGAATAAAATAAAGCATATTTTGTTTATCTTTTAAAGCTTGGAATGGTTCAGTTTGAGCAGAAGTTTTATACCATCACTGTCAGAGCTTATATCCCAGTACATTCATATTTGCCATCTTAAACATTCTTAAAACTATAATTTTCAATCAATATTTTGATTGCTGACAGCTTCTTCACCAGATCCAACATCAAGTGACAGTGACACTAATATTTGAGTGCGTTCAGTCCTTGCTCTGCAGTAAATCACTGAGCCATTTCAAGTTTTGCTGATGATACTTCCTATTCTTTTGTATTCTGACTGCGGTCCTGTTTTCATGTCCTGCGCCATGTTGTTTAAATAGCAAATGCATTTGCGCCTATGGGCGTGCTGGTCTGAAAACGAGGTGTGTTCAGGCGCATTGTTGGTGCGTTGCTATTTTGAGGCAACTGAAAACGACTGCACCATTGACCAACATAAACCTGGTCTAAGTCAATAGTACAGTATTTTTTGTGTTATTTAAAGGGCGCATTTGTAATATGCGCCTATAGGCGGTGCACAACGCGCGTACACTCTGCCTGTTACACACACAGGGATGCGCAGCAGCACACAAACATTTTTAAATATGAAAAATTTAAGGATTAAAATGTAAAAGATTTATTGTGTACATAAATATAAAAATGTCTACATGTCAAATGCTCAGGGAGCTTGGAATCCGGCTTGTCCTGTAGATGGTCTGCTCGCGTGCCTCACTAACATCCGTTTCCTCACTAGAGAAGCATTTAGTTTTTCCTCTTGCAAATTCCGCCATGTAAATAGCGAATCCCCCATGGCGTGAGCGAAACTGGCTTTTAAAGGGAATGGGAGATGAGACTCGATTGGTTTATTGCACATTACACCCAAAACAAACCCATTACTCATTAGGAGAATAGGGACATCCCTTTTAGACCATGTGCCGGGCACGCCGACCATTTTTTCCCGTCGTTAAACTTGCAAAAGTGGATTCGGACACGTTTTATGAATGTGACTTCATTGTGTGTCAGACATTGTCACCTTGTGGAATAAAGATGAATTGCACTTAATCAGTCACCAAAGATTCAATTATTGTTGAATCACTGTTACACACCCCGGGTTGTTAGCGACCCTATACAATTTTTACAAAATTTATGGGAAAACAGGCACTTTTTTATAATATATAATTTATATAACAAGAAGGCTGATGTCTAACATTAAAAAATGAATGAGGAGGAGGGTAGTGAATGATGTCCCGGGTCACTAAAGACCCAGAGGCATGCGATTATGGGTTAATTAGGGTCGGGGCTAAACTCTGGAGAATAGTCCCTCCAGAAGCATGAATTGGGCACCCCTGCTGTATGCAATAGCGGCAGTTCTGCGCTACAAAACAACAAAAACTCCCTGGTATGTTTCAGGCCCTAAACCTCATTTTCCGAGGTAGAAATGCATGGCATTAGCCAGGAACATGGAGGTTCACAAATCCACTGACCAAGCACCTGTTCCAGCACCAGTACAATGCTGTAAGGATAGGCTGTCTTTAGAAGCAACAGTTTTTACTTGCACATTAAATCGATTGATTATACCACTAAATGCAAACTATGGATACACAGTAGAGATCGACCGATATGGGTTTTTCTATAACCAATGCCGATGCCGATGTTTAGAGGTCAGGGTCAGCCGATGACCGATATGTGCTGCCGATTTTTAGGGTTGATATCTTGAAGTTTTCCCCTTCATTTGCATGCTAAAATGTCACACTAATAATAAGTGGATGCACAACATTTCTAAACTTAACTTCATTTATTGAACACTGATTTGAACCATCTCTCGAATCTTAATTTTGTGCACTGCACGGTATTAAAATAAAATATTTATCCAAAGTTAACCAAACAAATCAATAAACTGACCAAGTATTAATGATAAACATGGCCATAAATTCCATTCCCATTCTATGAAATGCATCTATACACTATATCTAATTTGCATAGTAATGTGTTTTTGGGACAATATGTAATGTAAAAAGGCGTGTAATAATGGGAGTAAGAATATATTTTCATAAGAATATCATATTTCATAAGAATATCCAGCGGTGAGATTCTGTTCGCGTTCAAGAGATCTGGCTACATTACTCACCGCTACAAAAACACGTTGTAAATAGATGGCGCTCTCACATTTGGAGAGCGCGAACACAAATGTGCAAATCTGCCCAATCTGTTTCGCCAGTATATTATTACAGTATCAACTGAGGGTGCTTTTGCTTGCGTTTGAGGGTGCTTAAGCCTTGTTTATACTTTCGACTGCCTCCCCAGCACGAGCCTTCGCTGAATGTGCGCGTGCCTTGTCCGTTTGGAGAGGTGTTTATACTCAAGGGCAACTCGGAGTAATTGTTCTATAAACCATCAGGAAACAGCGGTGAGAAGAAGTACACACGTGACTGTTTACTTTAGTAAATTTTACCAAAACCACACTACGAAAGAATCGTGTAAAACCCAGAATTACTTGTGACAGAATATATGGATGGGAGAACATGTATACAACTAAATTAACGATCTCTTAAACATTTTCTAATTTATCTCAGTCAGGACAGCTCTGTGTCTCCGAGCACGGTGCTGTATGTGAGCGGGGGGCGGTGTAACGTAGCCCTCGCCCTCGCCCTCAATCACACTGCGGTGTTTGTGAGAGCTGCCTCCTTCTCCACCCCACGCACAGAGTGAAATCCTCCGACTCCGATACAGGAAAAATAAAACAGAACTTATAACATTGGGGCTTATATGTTAGCAAGCAAGCTGCTGATAGTTTTTGACTACAGTCCTTAAAGTTAACTGCAAGTAAGCAAACCTTCTACCAGCTGTAGCATTATGCCAGTTCCGGACAGTTCCACCGCACCAATATCACGGGGCTGCCCGCGGACGTGCCTGACTTTAAATCGGCGCTACTAAACACGGATATCGGCCAATGCCGATGTATTAAAAAATGACAAATATCGGCCTGATATATCGGCCGACCTCTAATACACAGTACAGTAGGTAGATTTTCCCAAATATAAGTTCACATAAGTCTTACATACCTTGAGGCTATTCTGTCTCTTGACCTTGCCTGTGGATGTGTGGGAACAGATCCATTTGCTCATGCTGATCACCAGGTAGCACACGGTCTTGGGTGAGGGGAGGATGTTGAAGGGTGGAGGCAGTGTGCACTTGTCATCAAAGTAGCTGAGCCACAGCTTAGCCCGAGCAAACTTCCACTCCTTATCTTCATGGTTCTGCAAGCAGATAAAGTCGTCAAGATACAACAGTGATGCCTTCACTACCCGTTGCTCATTGCCTGAGACAAGTAACCAGAGGTATCTGTACTCATACCTGAACCAAAGCATTATAATATACCTAAAGAGCTCTATCCATTAATATTCCCATTGTTCTCAATTATGAGTGATTGGTCACATGGCAGAACTGAATGCCCATGAGCAAAGATGGCAGGTTTCAGGTCACTATTTCCAGGGTTATAGAGGGTATGCGCGTGACGTCACCATCGGCTGGAGTGACTGCGGTTACGCCAACTGAGTGGCAGCATTAGTTTTCAGCGAGAATGCCACGAAAAACACAGCTAAAACGGGAAAGAGCTTTGAGATTGACTGTAGAAATAGATTTGACAAGAAATCTGAGGTATATTTTTACAGAAAAGAGAAGCAAATGGATCGCTGCAATTCATAAAAAACAAATGGACTCCAGGCAGCAAAGCGTGGATTTGCAGTTATCAAATGTCAATATGCTGAATTTTCATACCCTATATATTATATTGTTATATATAATATTGACAACTAATCAATTAAATATTTACCATCTTACATTCTGCATAATTGGATGTTTTTAAATAAACACTGACAAAAACTATACAAGTTTTCTTTTACGGGCTGTATTTTTGGCTCATATGGACGAAAGACAACAACTCCCAGAATGCACTTGCTTCGCTGCCCTACGAGGCCACTCCTAAGCCACACCTACCAATTACATCACTTGCCCAACGCGGCACCACCATTTTTATTTTTATAGTAATAAAATAATTTAGTTCAGTTAGAGAACAGACACTACAATTGAAAACTGAACGTGTCTGCTCAATACAGCATGAGCTGAACGAGAGTCTCCGCACAAACGCAGCAGGAGTCAGATTTCATTCATCACGAGAGCAAACAGCTGACAGACAATTATCGCAGAAGATTTGGTTTCAAAGCAAAATGTAAAAGAGCCTATTTAAGTGAGTTTGTCATTGTACCGTTTTGTTGTGTTTTTCATTAGGAATAATAGGCTAATGAACCCACAATTCAAGAAACTCTCCCCCGAGTTGGCACATTTTCAGTTCATGCCTATGGAAGCTTAACTTTCATAGGAATTCATTGAGAACACTTGCGTTGATCCGCACCACTCCGTTATGAATGCCTGTGAGAGGCCGTGCTCATTTACATTCTGTGAGTGAGATCCCACCCCTATGAGTAGGTTGAAAACATGCTGAGCTAGCTCCTACTACTGGCTGTAGTCTCTAGCCTCTGGCCAAAAAAGCCTCTAGTCTCAGGGGGATATGAGGGGGGTGAAGCACGATTATTCTATTATATTACCGGGTTTCTACTAATACAAAGCTTAATGCTAAATTGCTGAAGTAACCCTTTAAATCCAGTCACCCAGCATCTTTTTTGCCACTCAGTCCGGCTGTGGGGGCGTGTTCCGACGGGAAAGTGTCATCAATGCATACCATATGTGCCAGCTGATTAAACTTTGTTGAAATGAACGGGAATGCTAATGGATAGACCTCATTGAAACAACCAATAAGACTGCATTAACCTCTCTACTGCCCCCATCAGGTTTGGAGAACTTATAGCACAGTGGTTCTCAAAGCTGGCCCTCAAGATCCACTTTCCTGCAGAGTTTATCTCCAACTCTAATCAAACTCACTTGCCTGTAAATTTCTAGGAAGTCTGAAGATCTTGATTAGCTTCTTCAGGTGTGTTTGATTAGAGTTGGAGCTAAACTGTACAAGATCTCGTTAGCCAGAGTAGACAACCCCTGCCATATGGTGCGTTCAAGTCCTCCTGGGATGTTAGTATGTTAGTACGAGGTGAGAAGTTGTTTTTACGACATCATGTGCGTTCAAGTCTCTTTGGTCGGAGCAAGATGGCAGTGTACCTTCTTTTAATTAATTTCACGAAAATACAGCAAGGTTTGTTAACTCTGCTTATAGAAAAAGAAGAACAAAGAATGTGCATCAGGTGAGTTTTAATCTTTTATGTTTTTAATTAATCTATGAAGCCACTGTAAACGGTATCGTTATATATTAGGCTAATTGTTATATTAAATTGCTAGCTTACTTTGTTGTAAATGACAATGCCTAACAGTGTCACTGCTAAATACTCATATTCAACTACAGACGTTGCATCCATTGATTCCGCCATGTTTCTCACTGACACGCCCCCAACTCGTACAGATCGGGGCTTAAAGAAAATGAACTTCCCACTGGCATTTACGACTTCGTGGTGGCGTTCATGTCCAAATGGTTCAAATACGATCTTTACGACATGACTTGAACGCACCAATAGAGTTCATGTGATGTTGACTCAGGTGGATGGATACTATGGAACTTCATTTGATTCATTCTACTTGACGGAAACACAATTATGGTAATTCTATCATGTTAAGAAAGCACTTATAGGATTCACATTTTTGGAATTAAATCATCTCAAGGGTCACTCACAGCAATCTGTCTGAAGCTCTTATGCAGCATGGCCACCAGGAGTTTAGTGAGAACGATGACTACAACAATGTTGTAGGTACCGATGATAAGAGCACCAACAAATGATCGCAGCTCCTCTGTATAGCTGATCCTTGTGATGTACAGAGCCACGTGTGCCAGGGAAAATATGTACCAGAAGAGGGCATAACATGTCCCCATAAACCTAGAGAAAGTTGAAGATAAATGATAAAGGTAAAAGATTTCATTAAAACAGAGCTTTTATACTTGTCATGGTCAATATAGAGCCTCCCATCTTTAGAATCTTTAGATTCTGTCAAATACCTTTCAAAGGGGTCATATCATGAGGAAGAGCTCAGAACTCAAAAACAACTCATTTTGAATGAAAAATGTATATGACCCCTTTAACTTTAATTTGTACACCTTTTAGGAAAGACTGCATATTTTTTGTGCAAAATAAACTGCAAAAAAAATTTGACTTCAAGTTCTCTAATTAGTGTAAATTAAATGAAAGACAAAATACGTGTGAAAGGTGTCGTTGCTCTGCTGCGGACAGAAGATGCCCTCGCAGTTTTGATCTTTGTTTCTGGATGGATCCTTCTGGTCTTTTCCATACAGCTGTCTCAGGCCAATGGTGAAAGAGATGAGTACAAGCAGGAATAAGCCAAGAAACTTCCCAAACTCTTGTAGCATCTGGCCCATGGAGATCTGCAATGACAAATACACCGGCCCTTTCACATCAAAGCCTGAGTTACAGAAATGTTCGTAATAAGGAATATTCCAGGTTAAATACAACTTAAGATCCATTGCCACAATGCTGTGTTCTATCGTTTACCACAGAAAATCATTTTGACTCGTCCCAGTTTGAAAAAAAAAAAAAAACAGGAAAATTAAAAAAACTTTTGTAATGGAAGCCTAGGAGAAAACCTGGCAACACTGAATTTTTTTTATTTGGATTCGCATTAGTTTTCATAAAGTGGTGGCTCATCTTATTGGGATCCACATATAAATACATTGTAAATATAAAACTACCAATAAAAGAAAAAATCTGCAGCAACCAAAATACTAGAAAAAATTATAACTTTTAAAAGTTTGAAAACAACTTAATTTGTATACATACAAGTAAATATGGCAATTGCATGCCTTCAGAAAATGTAGAATACAGCACATGGACCACTTTTAAGGCCATGACACACCAAACTGACGTCAAGAAATAGTGGCGTTGAAAGCAGTGTGTTGTCGCCTTGTGTCGGCTGTGTCTGGTAAAAAAAAAACTGCTCTTGAACACAACCTGTCCCAAATGGCACCCTAAACACTTGCGGTCTTCCTACAAGTCTGCACTTTCGTGATGTAATGCTGCTTTGACTGTTGGGTAGAAGTCTGCTGTGGAGCTCGCTTCAGTGTGGGCTCGCAAAAGTGCGCATCGAGGGCACATCTCGACCGCAAAGGGGGCGCTTGCAAGCACACTTCTGAAACCTAAAATGACAAATGGGACACCTTACAGCCTTGTGGGGACACGGACATGAGGCAGCCATTGTAAGTCCATAACACCGTAAGTGCAACATGCTGAATCAGCCGAACTGCCGCCAACATGAGTTCAACTAGAGCTGACGTGTGGAACACACTGCGAAAACTAGCCTGACAGACGCTCACCATCGGCTGGTTTTTCACAGCCCTTATGATTTATTTTTTTGTTTGGGTTTGTTTATTTTCTTTCTTTTTGGAGCTTCACAGACTAGACATGAAGATCCTTCAAAAAGAAAATATAGCAGCAATTCACTGGCTTCAAGCACTTTAAGGCCTTTATGCACATGCGTAAAAACGTTTTCTGTTTTACTTAGCAAGCATGTAACCACTTAGATCAGAAGGAAAAGACCATTTACAGCCAATACAGGTAAGTCACCATAGGAAATGTTTTTTTTAAAGCTTTTTAACAGTTATAGCACCACCTATGGTCCGATATCTAATATCGATACCTAATACCCGATACCTAATATCGTCACATTGTACATTTTTGAGTTTTCTTTTAGGATTTGTAGGCATTTGGGTATATTTAGCTACACCCCGTTATAGCTATCCAAAGAACAAAGCTCAAATTTTTTTGCTAATTATTGATCTAGAGAATTGTACTGCAGTGGTTTTATTGTGGTTAAGCAAAAAACCTAGGACTAGTTTGCAAAGGTATAAATATTCTCAAATTATTTGTCCGTGAGTCAAACAGGCCCACTGAGTTTCGTTCAGATCTGCCTCCGTTAATCTTGCCTAATAGGTGATCAAACTTCATTGGTTGATGGCAGTTGTTTTTTGAGATATGTGAATGTCCTCATAGACCATCATGGCACCTTGAACAAAGACATTGCATGCCAATTTTCAAATCAATTGGACTTTTTTCGCTGCGAAAAGCATAGGTTTCAGACAAAATCCAAGATGGCGGAAAATTTTTCGCTGCTAAAAACCTAGGACTAGTTCGCAAAAGTAGATTTCAGACAAAATCCAAGATGGCAGATTTTTTTTCCTGGCGAAAATGAAGTCGGAGATGTCGGAGACGTTGTCAGTTTTATGGCGGAATAATAATAATAAAAATCCTTACAATTTCAATAGGGTTTCAACACTTCATGCTTGAACCCCTAAAAATTACAGAATCTACATTTTTAACCCGGAATACTGTATTCCTTTTGAAATAGATATATTTGAGAACAGCTATTTATGGGTGGATGGTCATGGAAATTAAAAATGTTAAAAGTAAATATGGCAATGTTCTGAAACAAGTTAATTTTAAGTGTTGGATGTCATTTTTAACTAACTTCATATATCAGACAACAACTAGTCACTGATAAACCCGGCTTGTGTAAATATTTGTTTGACTCATTAGGGGGTAATGGAAGGGGAACATTTCTCTGTAGCAACATTAAGCGGCCTGTACTTGCACACATACAGTAGACTAGCTCTTTTAAGATGCCTACCTCTATCTGTACTTTAGATTCCACTGGCCTTTCCAGTGTGGACTGAGGACTAGATTAATCTCTTGTGTCAAGTCTGTTTGCTCTGAAACAGCCAGAATGTTGTTTTTTTCCCCTTTTCTTTTTCAATTAGTTCAATTAATTTTCTTGTCACTCTCAAACCCATTTTCCACATCTAATATTTTTCAACCTTTGTTGAACCGTGGTAGTTGCAGTAGCCATTTAAAACTTCTGTTTCTGATATGAAGCCCTGGTGTCATGCCAAATCCAACCTCAAAGTGTTTCCACTGGCTGAAGTAACTTTTTTTGAGTATTTGATGCCTGATTATAGTTGGCAAAGCTGAATTTTCAGTCTTTACTGTCACTTCTGATCAATTTAATGCATTCTTGCTGAATAATGTATTAATATATTTAAAACAAACGATGGTATCTTACTGACCATAAACATTGGAACGCTAATGTGATCAATTACAATAGGATGACGCTATAGAGAGAGCTCTGTTGAACACATTTTATCATGTTTTAAAATCCCTTCCACAGAATTCTGTAGATTTTTTTCCCAAATATCAGCACGAATGGGGGAAAAGCCCACAGATTCCATCTGGACCTGCTAGTGACTTATCTTTTACATCCAAGCAAGCAAGACACCCTTTTTTTCAAGTCTGCTAGTCTGCTATTAGTATACTTTTAAAATAAGAACATTTTTGTGCACTTCTCAGAAATAAACATTCAATTACACTTTAGTATACTTGACTTATACTGACAGAAAAGTCTATGGATATTTGGCATATACTTGTACTCAATCTTTTGATGAATATATACTTAAAAGTATAATCAAGTATTCTAAGTATACTTGGCTTATATTTGTGTTTACTCCTTTGATTGAGTATAGCCTATGAAATACTTTTCAGATAGTTTTACATACTGTCCCATAAACTTACATTTTTCATATATTGATTTATAAAGAAAATAGATATGTTCCCAATTCTGAATATGTACATTTTTGTGAAGTCCACTTGTAGTGTACATAGGAATTTAAGTCAAATCTACTTAAAGTACAGTTAAAGGTATATCAATTAATACCTAAATAGGAATATAGTACTTAAAGTGCAAAAATAATATATAAATAGTAAACTAAGCATGATGTTAAGAAAACTTACTTGAAGTATGAAACTACTAAACTAGTAGTTTACTGAGAGTATACTTCAAAATACTTTCATAAACTAAAAATGTGCTACATTTAACTATTAAAACCCAGCCTGATCTGCCTGCGATTTGATTTCGCCCTGCAGCTCAGGCTGGAAACCTGTACATCTTTTTATCCTGCTTCTGTTACAAATTTGCGGGAACCAATCACAAACCGGCTTATCCACCTGGCGTGCTATTGGCGGGTTTAACACGATGACGGATAGAGAAGTGATGGATGATTGGTTGAAGGACTATCCAATTGCGTACAGAGTCATTTGAACTATGCCGTTGATCACGCCTCTTGTGCAGTAGAAAATACAGAGCAGACTCCCCAGACCAATGTTCAATCTTAAAAGATTGAGCTTGGTCTGGTGATAGCCAGACAGTATTAAACTATCAGTATACTTATAGTTCACTTGTAGTATAGTTGCAGTACAAACGAAAAACGTAGTTGTAAACTAGTTTTATACTCAAAGTTTACTACTGTTACACTTAAAGTATACATAAAGTATACTTTTATACACTAAAAAGTGGGTCAAGTATTGAAATAGTACACTTACAAGTATACTATTAGTATATTGATATTAGTATACTTACTACATAAAGTATGCTTAAAATATACTTGAACTTTACTTAAGTATACTTGAAGTATAGTTATTTTTTATAAAGACAGGATTTGGCAAAACACCAGCCCATCACATATTGCACAGCCGGTATGTTAAGGCTTCACACACAGTTCAGACAGCTGTACGCTACAAACACCATATTACTCCTTTAAATAAAGTTTAAGCAGTCGGTTTGACATCTCAACTCTTGCCCTCACAAAGAAAAATATGTTCTCAGACGTTTATCCAGAGGTGATTTAGTGTTTTCCACTTGCTATCCTTACTTGGGGAGATTTACTGGACAGGCTCAACATAACAATGAAGCAGGAGGGAGTAAATGTCTGAGTGTTCCTCTGCCTTCCCAGTGGAGGTCTGCTGTGTGAATACTTGGGTCTGTTCCTTGTCATCCCTGTATCTGTACATCATATGTTTGTCTGTTAGAGGGAGTGACAAAGCAACCTTTTAAACATGTGGGTAGATATGCGCATTTACAGAAAACCAATAATACCATGCTCTTTCCCCTAAATAACTTTCGTAGGGTGTGTGTTCATACGTGAATCCATTACAACTGAGTGCGTGTGCATATGCATCATTCCGACCACACTTCTTGAGAGAATTACTTAGACTTACATCAGTGTCTGGCGCTGCTGTATGGAAAAGAGCGTGTGCAGGAGAGCAGAGAGCCACTCACACATGCGCTCAGGACTGACATGGTGTTACTCATGCCAAACACTGGAGTCCTCAGAGAAAAGCACTGCATTATGCAACCTCTCTACTGCTGAAGACTGAAGCTGCTGATTCGGTTACAAAGCCTCGGTGAATCTCACAAAAATGATGTAGAAAGAACATCCTGTTAACTGACACACTGACAAGTTCAAACCGCTACTAAACAAACAGACGCACACCTTGACAGCTTATCTTTCATCTGTTCTTTAAGAAACAATAAAATGTTACTTCAACAAGCACGTGTTAAATGCTAAGTCATAGAATTGTTGAGTCCAATTCAAGACAAGTTATAGGTCGCCGTCCACAGTGGCTGGGAGGAAAAATTCCCAGCTACTGCAGAAAAAGTACCTGCATTTGACAGGTGGTAGATGATACTTTGTAAGATTCACCCCTAAACTATAAGTGGGACATTTCCAGCAATAAATCCCTATAAATGAGAAATGAAACCCCATGGTAGAGGTGGTCAAATGGGGATTCAACCAACAGATCAGAGAGAAGTAGAGCAACTGTGAGAAATGATAACAGACGCTTGCAGAACTGATGAGATATACAGGAAAAATGAAACAACTTCCTGTTATTCACTGGTTCTGACAGTGAACAAATAAGAACTGCAGTCAGAGGAAGTTGTGATTACCTGTAAAGGCCCCAAGATGGAGCTGGTGGTGTACATGAAGAAGAGACGCAGATAGCTCAGAACATTGGCGAAAGCAAAAAGCCCTTCTGCAACCAGGATAGGATGGAACGCATCCCAGTCTTTCCTATCTAGTTCGACGTTCTTAAACTATAGCAGAGGACAAAGGAAAGGCTGGTGTAAATTATGTTATCAGAGACACGTCAACACAGTAGCTTTTTAGACAACAAGATTTTAAACATTGTTAACTCAGAGTCAAGACATGATATACTGTACAGCTCTAGAAAAAAAGAGATCACTTAACATGGAGAAATCAATGTTAAGTGGTCTCTTATTTTTTTTCCAGAGCTGTATATATTAGTGCTGTCAAAACGATTAATTGTGATTAATCGTATCTAACATAAAGGTTTGTTTATATAATATATGTAAGTGTGTATATACACACACAGACACACATATATATATATTATATGTATATGCATACATATAAGTGCTGTCAAAATTAACGCATTAATGCACACAATAATTATTTTCAGTTTAAAGCGTAAAAAATCTGAACCGTTCTGACTGGGCTAATAGAAAAAAATTTAGCCTTGATATATTGAAGGTCACAGGTAAATGTGACATTTATTGTATTATAATGGGTTTATTTGAAGATTGTTTTAAATTCACTTAAATTAAAAGTTTGTTATATTATTTTTTAAAGCCTAATAAATGCTAAAAATGATAGCTTTCAATGCCGATTTCAATTAATGGCAAAAAAATTAGAAAAAAATCTATTTCATAGAGACATCAGTAGCAGAATTGGTTTCGGTGATAGTGGCCTTCTTTCATAAAAAGATGTCATTAAACAAATATTTAAAATATAGGCTTCTTTATGTTGTTTCTACATTAATTTGGAAATTTAAAGGTGAAATTACTACAATATATAAAAAGGTGCGATTAATTCGTTAATTTTTTAATCGCTTGACAGCACATATATATCATATAAACACAAACTTTTATGTTAGATGTGATTAATCGCGATTAATCGATTTGACATACTGTACATATACTGTTATTTAAAAATACGATAAAAAAAACAACTGTAATTTACACATCCTTATAGTTGTATAAGTTATACAACTAACTTTCTGCTTCCGTGGAACACAAAAGGAGATACTTTACACAGTAAAGTACTTATTTTATGCACCACGGAACAAAGAAAGTCAAAGCCTGGAAAGAAAAGAGTACAAGTAAATGATAAATGATATGAGTAAACTAGTGACTAATGAATTGGTAAAGTGCTCAGAATGTAATGTTCTGGACTGGGTTTATACCTTGCTGTGTGCCACCACTCTTAAGGCAAAGGTGGCCAAATAAAGTGAGTTCATGACGAAACTTAGCTGGTTCCGTGACTCTTCCAGGAAATCTTCCAATCCCTCATACCATAGACGCTTCACATCAGACCACACCATGCCTGCAGAGATAGGAATTTGCCATCAGCACAAAGAAGCGTCCAAGCAGCAAATCAGAAATTCTTTCGTTTTGAATAACTGCAAGATTCTATGATAATTCCTGCAGGGCCAATGTAACTCAAATAACTATGCCTGACAGAAAAGATTTATGGATGCTTTTTACACTAAGTGTAAGTATATATATAAAAAAAAAAAAAAAAAGTGTAAAATAGTCTTAGATGCTAGTCATACTTAGTGCAAAGAGTGGCAGATGCTCAGTGTATTGCATTACATTTTATAACAGTATGCAATAATAACAACCTATTGTTTACAATAACATATATTTACATTTATTAAAATGATAAATGAATGCTGCCTTATTGGGACCTTACTTGTCGCTATCCCAAAAGCCTACTCTTAACCCAAACACTATTGAATCTAAAGGTATCTTCAAAGGTTCAGGAAGGGAACCACAGCCTGGCATGTCGACCGTGACACATGTAGCTCGTATTATTACCAAACCCAAAACTGTGGTAGATCCTAGAATCGCCCCTGATGTGGTTTGCTATTGGTCGATCTCATGTGAGTGACAGGTTGTCCCGCCCTCATGCCAGTAAATGTCATTAGAAAGAGATGTTGCTGCAAGAGGGAGGCGGAGTTATTTTGAAAGAAGATTACAAGGGTACATTACTTATAAAAAAAACAATGATGTGGATGAATAAATCGTTTATAATAAATACTGCAATATTCCATAAAACATAAGAATAGTCATTTCTGATGTCCAAATAATATTTGACCTCATTGTATGGACATTTTTCAAAACATCTTTTGTGTTTCGCAGAAAAAAGAAAGTCATACAGGTTTGGTACAACATGTGGGTGAGTAAATGACAGAATTTTTGGGTCAAATGGCTTTGAATGGGGCTTAATGAGAATCTTTCATTTATAAAGTATTTAATTCATTTCATTAACCAAACTTTTTTTTAAAATTTGATTTCCAGTTAAAATAATTATGGTAATGGTTTTGAAGATTTTGAAATACTCACTTCAAAGACACCCTTTAGTAGGGAAGTGGGAGGAAGATTAACGACATGCCACAAAAAAAGCACAAAACTCACTGAACTAGTTATGAAGACACTGTTGAATATGACAGTTTGTGAGTGTTGACATTTTGATGTATTAAGGGAACACTGTAGGGCTTCACCCAAACATTTTCTGTCATTTACTCACCCTCAGGGTGTTCCAAACCTGTATGAATTTCTCTGTTATGTGGAACAATAGAAGATATTTGGTAACCAAACAGTTGATGGGCCCCATTAAATGCTATGGAAAAAAATGCTATGGAAGTCAATGGGGCCCATCAACTGTTTGGTTACCAACATTCTTTGAAATATCTGCTATTGTTCCACAATCACTTCTTTTGTGTTCAGCAGAAAAAAAGTAATTCTTACAGGTTTGGAACAACTTGAGGGTGAGTAAATGATGACAGAATGTTCATTTTTGGGTGAACTAACCCTTTAAAGCTGAGTTGTAAAGGAATCATCTTCCTCCCTCTAGTGGTCTTTATGCAGTCTAAGGGCCTGTTCAAATACCCACACTTGCGGTCTTTGCACTTGACCACTTGTCTACTTACATGACGTATTTCCTGTATTTGGAAATTCAAGGGGGCGTGTAGATTAGAAATACATTTCTAAATGTCTGTTCAAATAGTCCCTATGTAACCATTTAAAAATTGTGGTGCTTCTAATTAAGTGATAAAAAGCAGTTGCAAATGTTGTACAAAATACACATAGCCTACTCATCTTTGCACCAATAAAATGTGCAACCCTTTATGTTTTACTACCAAATTATATGTAATATCTAATTATTTTAACTTACAGTAGAATGTTTTCCTCAACATCTCGCGATTTCGGGGCATGCGAGTTCCCGAACATAGGGGAGAGTGGGGTAAGATGAGCCAGTGAGTAAGATGACCCACCCCCTTTATCTTGGCAACTGTACACTTATTGTCATGTGACCATACAAGTTTTTGGCTTGTCAAAGAAAAATTTTACCATAACAGATGTAATGGCTGTTGCATCAAAGCAAATTTGTCCAGGTCTAAAATTTGTATGATCCATATTGGTGATTTAAAAATGTATAAAACCATGCAAAACATTTAGCTAAATATTAGCTTGAATTGGTAAGCTAGCTAGTTTAATCCAAAATGGCAGCTATGGGGCAAAGTTAGTCGAATGCTGTGGGGTAATTGAGTGTTTTAACTTACCCCACCATAAGGCACTGTAGTGAAGTTACATCTCTGAAGTATAAACTGGTATAATTTCAATGTAATATTACACTAAACTGGTTTAGTTTATCATTTTCTTTAAAAAAAAAAAAATAGTTTGAGTTTATTTGATAGGAACAATGTACAAGTACACCAAATCCTTCTCTGATAAGACTCAGAAGATGCGTAATCATATATATCTTTCCACCTGTAGTCTCTAATGACCTAACATGTTCAATATTGCAGAAAAACTACCATGCCAAGAACCTTTTGACTAAAATGTTTATTAGTATCAATGACATTCATTCACTTATTCTAATTCAGTTTGTATTTTATTTAATTTGTATTTAATTTTACTCAACAAACTCTGTTTATGCTGTTTTTGGGAAGGTAACAACTTTGGTGTTCAGCATATTGTTTCAGAAATGCAAACAAAGATATTGAAAATTCAGCTTCATTTGGTTCCTATTTGTAAAAGGAAATTTGATTATTGAAGGTGTTTTTAAAAGAGGTAAATTATCTTTACAATTTCACATAGGTTTGATTCAGATTCAATTAGATGGTCCGTTTAAACCCAGATGGGGCAACTTACCCACTGACTCGGATCAACTTACCCCTAACCTGTGGTAAATTGAGCCACAGGAACACTTTTTTTTAATAAGAATCCATATTTTTAGAACCCTTTGTCATAGATGTATTCTGGTCATTTAAAAATTACTTTAGATACTTTCATTGTACTTCTGCCTTATTTTATCTTATCTTGAGGACCACACAAGTAAAAAATTGCTCATCTTATCTCACTCTCCCCAAATGCAGGATGGGATACACTTAGCCTCGAATACCGGATAGTGTGGGTTTATTGTGCGTTCAGGGCACACGCTTTGTCATTAAGACATCTTGCGCACTTACTTCCTGTCGCATGCACGCACTCTCAAGTGGCAAAGATTGCAAGTGTGGGTATTTTATTTGGACAAGCCCTAAATTTCCTTCATACTTGATCATATGACACTTTTTTAGTCAGGGTGCACAATAAACCATACAAATTTTAAATTCACAGCCATTTGAGGCCATAATCAGAATATACTTTTTTACATTATTCATGAAGGTTAGGTCTTAATAGAAGCAAATAAGACAAAAACTAAAACAAGAGCCATTACCACCAAATTACCCAGTGCTATCATGGTAATGCGCTCTAGAGAGATTCTAACCACTAGCCGTTTTCTCACTTCCGCATCAAGGAATATTATCCATGTAATTTATCAGTCGTACTAATGGTGCTGTAAAATTGTGAAGAACAGATGGACGATACTGCAAATAAGTCTAAGGCTGGTGGGTCCATTTTGATCACTTATTTGACTTTTAAAGAACTGTGACATTATGATTTCAGAATTTGAGAATGTAGGCTGCCACAAACTGAATCCACAACATGAACCTCTTAACACAGAGATGGGAAAAATACTACAGTGTGTCTTCTCTGAGTATCTTTTGTTAATATTACAAATGCCCCAGTAATAACTGCATATTTGATAGCTTCATTTTCCTTAACCCTAATAAACTTAAAGTAGAAAATAACAGCTCGTCAACAGTTCCTAATGTATTTTTGGTCAGTAAAGGTTTTAAGGTGGGGTATAGTGAGGGGTCAATATCATATCTACAGTAATATCACCTAGCAACCACCTAGCAATATTCTAAAACCATTTAGAACATCTTAGCAACCATACTACCCTGGAAACCACCTAGAACATATACAGTGCATCCGGAAATAATTCACAGTACTTTACTTTTTCCACATTTTATGTTACAGCCTTATTCCAAAATGGATTAAATTCATTATTTTTTTTCCTGAATTCTACAAACAATACCTTATAATGACAAAGTGAAAAAAGGTTGTTTGAATTCTTTCCAAATGTATTAAAAAGAAAAAAAGAAAAAAAAAGAAAAAAAAAATCTCATGTACATAATTATTCACAGCCTTTGCTCGGTACTTTGTTAAAGCACCTTTGGCACCAATTACAGCCTCAAGTCTTTTTGAGCATGATGCTACAAGCTTGACACACCTATTTTTGGGCAGTTTCTCCCATTCTTCTTTGCATGACCTCTCAAGCTCCATCAGGTTGGAGGGGGAGCATCGGTGCACAGCCATTTTCAGGTCTCTCTAGAGATATTCAATCAGGTTCAAGTCTGGGCTCTGGCTGACATGCACTGTTTACTGTGGGACCTTATATAGACCGGTGTGTGCCTTTCCAAATCATGTCCAAACAACTGAATTTACCACAAGTGGACTCCAATCAAGATGTAGAAACATCAAGGATTATCAGTGGAAACAGGATGCACCTGAGCTCAGTTTTGAGTGTCATGGCAGAGGCTGTGAATACTTATTTACATGTGATTTTTTTGTTTTTATTTTTAAGAAATTTGCAAAGATTTCAAACAAACTTCTTTCATGCTGTCATTATGGGGTATTGTTTGTAGAATTGAGAAAAAAAAAAAAAATTTTGAATAAGGCTGTAACAACAAAACGTGGAAAAAGTGAAGCGCTGTGAATACTTTCCGGACGCACTTTATCATCACAGCGGAGACATTGTTATAGGAAACACCACTCAAATATTCTTCAGAAAATTTTAAAATGTAGTCGGATATTTGCACCTAAAATTATTAACTGAAATCACTGTGAATGATTCTCACTGAAAAAATTAAAAAATAAACGCATACACTATTGTTCAAAAGTTTGGGGGTCAGTAAGACTTTTTTTGTAAATGAATACTTTTATTCATCAAGGACACATTAAATTGATCAAAAGTGACAGTAAAAGTGAGACTTTTAAAGTAATACAGAAAAATATTTAAACTCCATGCTGTTCTTGAACTTTATATTTATCAAAGAATCAAATGTATCAGTTTCCATGAAAATATTAAGTAGCACAACTGTTTTCAACAATGATGACAGTATTTCTGAAAGATCATGTGACACTGAAGACTGGAGTAATGATGCTGAAAATTCAGCTTTGATCACAGGAATATGACATTTTAAAATATCACAATAGAAAAGTTATTTTAAATTGTAATAATATTAGTATTTTTGATCAAATAAACACCCTTGGTGAGCATAAGAAACTTCTTACAAAGAAAAAGTCTTACAACCTCCAAACTTTTGAACGATAGTGTACAGCCACACAAAAATTCATCCACTATTGTGCAGAATGAATACAGACTATCAGGCTATACCTTATCTTGGCATTTTTATGAGAGCATTTAGGTAGAAGAGCAATTAAACTGTGAGTCTGTAGTTTGCTGTAGCAGGGCTGTAACCACCATAGACATTGAGGGGGACATGTACCCCCCAATAATTAGAAATGGCCAAATTGTCCCCCCCAATATTTGAAATTCTTGAACTGCACTCCATTACGCACCGCTCTGTATGTTAGGATGACAAAAAGGTTTAAAAGTTACATTTTTAGTCTGGTCTGCCTCAGGTCTAACGGCGCTCGTCAATGTCAAAATGATTGAGATGGCCAATCAAATTAAAGTAGGCGGGGTTTACGTTCTCTTTTGGCTCGTTCACAGATGAGCGCGTCAATCTATCGCTTAATGCCATTACGGGGACTCTATTCTTTCCAGTGAAATCACAGAACAAAATGCACACAAACGTGTCCATGCTCTTAATATACAATCATTGGTGAACATCTTTGATTTTAATGAAAAAAAACTATATGAGGGCAGATTAGAATCTGTAACCTTCGACACGGTTTACAAAAATTCTACCACCAGACCACTAAGGAAATCAAACGTTAACAGCAGATCTATGTATTTATTCACTAATGGGAAGAATCTCGAGACTAACTATATATCAGACGCAAATTAATGCAAATATTATTTGCAAATAGTCCCAAAATGATTATTTCCCAACTAGAATTAGACCTAGAATTTCGTTCACTGTTCTGTTTTTTTCAGTATCAAGACACACACGAATGCTATAATGCAGCTAGAGCAGGAATCAAGGCTTAATCGGGACAGCATTCTCGCACAGAGAAGAGCTCTTTTGGTTTTCAACTGTGATGTGCTGACTAACAGAATCAGACACTACTGCTATTTATATAGCACATTTGAAATAAATTATAATCTCATTTGGTTTTTTGGTCCATTGGGTTGGATTGCTTTCACACCTCAAGCGAACTGTCCCAGAGTTTGTTTGCAAAGATTCTATACCACCTCGTTCAGACGGTCTCAGAGTGATTGTGTTGGTGAGGATCCAAGCGCGATTGCCGTGTTCACATATTCCTAAACAAACCGAAACGAGGGAGAAAACACACCAGGTTCCAAAACGAACGCTCAGGTGTGAAAGCAGATGTGTTCACACTTGGCAGGTTTGGTTTGATTAAAACGAACCCTAGTGCGATTGCGCTGTTAGTGCGGTTAAGTGTGAACACTGCCATCCGAACCCTGGTGCGCACCAAACAAGCAGACAGAGACAGCTGAAAAGGAACTCTGGTGCAATTTGAATGAAATATGAACTCAACACGGACCAAAGACATGTAAACAAACCAAAAACAGGATATGATGTCACAAAATGCAACCACAAAAGATACTTTTTTCTTGTCAAATTTGCCCATCTTTGCAACTTTTTTTAGTCACAATGTTGCCCATCACAGTTCGATACAGGCGTCAGAACCTGAAGAGAAGTCTCCTCGCAGCAGTTTGTGTGTGTGACGGAGGAATTCCTGCCGCTGTTTTGACTACACATTATATAAGCTCTTCACGAGTCATATACCATCCTATGTACGCACATACAACGAGCACATTTAGCCCAGAACACAGCATTGTTTTGGATGTTCAACAAGTTCCGTCGCAAAATATACGTCATAAAAGCCTTTTTTTTGTTTTGTATCTTTAGGTTTGGTGTTAAAAAATGACTGTGTACGCTAAGCAAACCAAGACTAAATGTATTATTTTCTTTTTTTGGTCCGGACCAACCAAAGTGTGAACACACCCTAACATTTAAATTAATTTTTAAAATCTAAATGTTACAAATTGTTCTTTTGTACCTTTTGATGCACAGCGTATTCTGATCTACAGTCTATGCAGCATTACATCACCAAAGTGTAGACTCAGAAGTGGACCAAAAGGCCTTAGGGATGAATTTATGGCACTTATAGTGATTTGTTATAGTACTTGAAAAGAAAATGCCAAGAAAATGGATAAAAGTGTTAATGTATGTACACAAATGCCACCCATCCATACCTATGATCCAGATAATGAGAAGGTAGTCTATCGACGCCAAAGGGGGGCCCATGATGTTCTTCTTACCCTCATTGTAGACCATTGAATACAAGTTTAGAAGCAGTAGGAAGGTGAAGTAAGATGCACTGTGAATGATAAACTTGATGAAAGGTGTGTGGATGACCTGGCCCACGCGAGAACGAGGTCCCAGCAGGTAGCAGACGGACAGCAGCGGCCACAGCAGAGCAACACTCAAAACATACAGGATCTTTAAGCATGTGTGTTTGCGGCGGTAGCTCGCCATCTCTCCGAACCACACCGTGTTCAGGAACTGTTGACAATTGGACTGGGCGACAAACTATACAGGTCAGAAAACGAGAAAACACAATACAAAAGAAATGTATATGGTCTTTTCTTATAAAATAAAGGTTGATATATCTGTCAAGTCATTTAATCTGCCAATATTTGCCCATTGATTAAGCTAGATAACCAGGGGTGCATTTCCTAACTATGGTTGCAGGTTTCGTTGTTGGCAACATAGTTTAAATGATTTGGGTCCAGATTTACTAACAGCTTGCGCCAGTGCAAACCCTCTTTTGGCGTTAAAAAAGGATTTACTAAAGACATGCAGTGATAAATTAGCACTGAAAAGCCGTGGGCAGTGTTATTTTTGCGGCTGACCTTATTTGCATATGCATTTGTAGGAGTTTCCCTTTCAGGTGCAAAATTCATAGGAGGAGAGTATTTAAATGAATCATGAGAGGTGATTTACAAAGGTTTGCACTCGTCAATTTGCTGGTGTTTGCGGCATTATTTACTGCCTAAAAAAAAAAAACAGACGCTAACGGGTAGATTGCGCTGTTCATTATGGAAATGGGCCGGCTGCGTCTGCGTTCATTAATTTGCGTGTCGTCAGTAGATCATGCGCAGAACTGTCCACTCCCATCTGCACTTTTCTAGAAATGCGCTCTAATGCTGATTTGCCCTGTTAAGTAAATCTGGCCTTTGGTGTTTCCCGGAACCATAGTTCCAAAGAACATTCACAAACAGAATTGCAAACTTCCGTGGTCGGAACCACAGCTCTTGACCTGAAGCATAGTTCCTTGTTAATATGACTTGTGGACTTAAATAGATCATCCTCTGGAGCAAAATAAGCTATGATATATATATATATATATATATATATATATATATATATATATATATATACATATACAAATTTCATTTAATCTGTTTTTCAATAGGAAATAAAATAGAATAAAAGCAGCATTTTTGAAGAGTTTGCATGTGCGAATGTACTCTGGAACCGGAATACGACATAAGACGGAACCTGCAACTGAAGCAAAACAGAGAACAAAAATAGTGATTATATGGGCTTTCGCACCGGAGGAACCTTTTCATAGTTCCTAGAACTATTGGTGGAAGTACCTGGATTTTGGCGTGTTCGCACCGCAGGAACGATTTCAGTTCTAGGAACTCCTTTTGGGGGAACTAAATTAGCTCCTACTTCAGAGTAGGGTCTAACCTAGCACAATAAAGTGGTGCAGGTATGACGTCACTTTGTAGGCCAGTCAGCAGTTAGCATCGCACTGGTTCCCTCGAGAAAAACCCAATAGGATTTTCCCATAGGCTTTTGGATTATCGCAAAAAACAAGCTCTGTGATCAACAAAAGTTTATGATACACATTTTGTCCATCTAAAGGTAGTCTATAAATGAACTACACCACGGTCCCGCGATTTCAACGTCATCACTAAGCTTCCGACAACTCTTTCAGTTTTTATCTCAAAATATTTTCCCAGAACGTTTGACTTAGAATAGTTTATAAGACCACAATTATGAGCATAATGAGGCTGTAAAAGCGGGCTGAGGTTACCTTTTCGGCGTGATGACGTTTAATCTCCCTGACAGCCTCTGTAGTCCCATTTAGCTACTTGTTAGCAACTGCCTTTTTCAAGACACGTAACAGCGTGGGGTAATACTGATGTATTTTATGTTGTAGAATAAAACATGAAAGTGTCTTGAGCTGGTGTTCACCACAGACCTTATTTCAGCCATTTAACCAAAACCCCATTCAAAAAACCCATTGACTTTGGAACGAGGGAACTGGAAGTGCTAAAATGCTAACTCGCTTCTGCGTTTTGGCCTACAAGGTGATGTCATACCTGCACCACTCTATAGGAACTACCAGTGACATTAATGTACGCTGATTGGGCGAACACACGTGAAACGCCAGCACCCGCCATTTTTAAAAAAGCTGTGTAAACACACAGATTATAGCATATATATTTACTCCAGAAACTAACTCTAAGAACATGGAAAACAGTGATAGATGGACCTCAACCTTTACGCTAAAGAGAAAATCTAACGCAACTTTGAGGGGACCAACTGAAACTGATTATGTATTTCTGCTCAGCTAACGACATTGGACACGCTAATACGTTTTCATATACTGTCTACTTTCTTTGTATTACAGTTCTATCTAATACTGTATTAGACAGGACTGTTAAAAAGATTGTAAACTAGTGAAGATGGAGAATGCGAGCACTGTGTGCTCAGACTCTGGTATTCTCAGCGCCGTCAAAATAAAGGTCTGCCACACCGTCAAAATAAAAGTCACAACAACAAGCTTACGTCACTTCAGAGTTCTTACTGGTGGTGCAAATGCACCCAGGAAAACGGCCCTAGGGGAACCTTTAGTTCTCTATTGTTGAATCAACATAGTTCATACAACGAATGTGCAACATAGTTACTACAGTTTTGGGAAATACTCTTAAAAATAAAGGTTCTTTAATTTTTAAAGGTTCATTATAGTTAATTAACGGTTCTTTAGATTATTAAAATGTTAAGAACTGTTCACTGAAAGGTTTAAGGAACCAGTGTAGTTAATTTTCCAGTGATGCATCATACTATGGTAGTTAAAGTCCCCCTGTGGTGAAAATCAAGTTTTTAATGTTGTTTATGTCTATGTGGTGTTTTTTAATATGCTTTAAGACAAACCATTGCCGAGTATTTTCTTCTTAAAACTGCAGTGAACCAAAACTGTTTTTGACAGTCTCAAAAAACACTGGTGTTCTCTACGTCACAAACTACCTTGTATGTAACCAATCACGTCAACGTGAGGGCGGGCTTTAGCATATCATTAACTATACTGCGAAGCTGGGGAGTCTCAAGTGAATGTATATTATGATGTTATGATGAACTACATGCATTAACCATTGACGTTATAAGTTGTTCTAAGCGTTTCTAAAGATACTGATTTTTAGAAGGTAGCTGTCTGACTCTGAGATGGTGAACGGGAACTTTTTGTAACATTAGCAACACATTATTAGCTGTTTGACAACGTAGTCAAGCAAAAGGCTAAGCATATTAATTACCATTATGTGTATTGTATACGAGCCTGTATAATTCACTCTTCCACTTCTTCTAAATCAGTTTCTGGTTCAAACATATGGTTGAATTAAATAAGTATTTCCACTGCCATTGTGCAGCGTTTACTACAGTAAAGTTGACGAGTGGATGAGTGAGTGGAGGTGGGGCTAATTTGCATATTCATGTATCCGCATATACTAAATGAAGCAAGGGTGCAAAGTTACATTTTTTTTCACAGGAAAGGGAAACCATTTACCATTCAGGGATAAAAGTATTGCCTACAGGGGGACTTTAAGCAACATGTTACATTGTTGTATGAGAAACGCAGCACAGGCTTGAAGACACAAGCACAGTAAGTTTTGTTAAAAATTCTCATTAACCTCTTTTTGGTTGTATTTGATGGCCAGTTTGAGGCGACTGAGGTTCATGCGTTCCTCCAGCAGGCCTCTCTTGTCCACGTGGTCTTCACTGGACGTGTGGTTCAGTATGACTTCCAGCTCGCGAGAGTTGCGGGCCTGAGCCAGCAGGTCCTTGGCAAACATCTTGCACTGCTTGGCAAGTTCTTCGTAATCATTCCTGTAATATAATGACAATGAGACCCAGAATGAGCAGTAGAAGCAAAAACCTTAATTTCTTCTAAACCCTTAAAAATAAAGGCATCTGTGGCTCCATGAAGAACCTTTAACATCCATTGAATCTTTCCATTGCACAACATTTTTTATATATATATATATATATATATATATATATATATATATATATATATATATATATATAGTGGAAAAGGGTCCTTTAGATTTTTAAAATGTTCTTTGCACTTGGTTCTTTCCGTTCTTTGGGGAACAAAAAATGATAATTTTTTTGGGTTACGAGTGGGTAAGAACTAGAATCTGCATTAATATTAGAAAAGCTTTCCAGCGCTGGAGAGACGTTAGAGCCTGAAAACGGATGCTGAGGTTGCATTGTTTCTGCTCAATACATCAGTAACATGATGTGGCAGCTGTTAGTCATTGCCTGTGTTGCATAGCATGCTCTTTATTTTGGGGGCGGAGCAATGAAGGGAGGGGCGATTTCAAATATCAACATTAGCTACATTTACATGTAACCTAATAATCTGATTATAATTAATTAGCACAGTCGGAATAAAATAGTCACATGTAACCACGTCAATCGGAATGAATTGGCAAAATCCAATCAAGGGGCCATTTACACAACACCGTTTTATGCGTTTTGGCCATTCTTTTACACCACACCAGCATTTTGGGGCCTGAAAACACAAATTTCAAAATGCAAGTTTTTACCATTACTGTCCATTATTGTCAATACCATTATAAACTATAAAAAAAAAAAATTGTGAAAACAGTGATGTCATGCGCATGCATATTACATGTTCAGTCTATAGGCGCTCTTTACAAAGTGACATCGCCAACTACTGGCCTGGCAGCAGAATACAGCGTTTTTAGTCGTTTCCGCGGATCCGTGGGAAGGAGGATCATTTTGACAACGTTGTGGTCTTTACTCGAAAAACAAAGGTTTCCGTTTTTTGTACATCGTTGTAGTGTAAACTTATCCTTACATTTAATTTGGATTGTAATGGGTTGGTTTAAACCTTTTCTATAGAGCTCCGGAGGTTGACGTCACGCAGCGTAAACTCCGCCATTTTAGCAGGCAATCAGGGGAGTGCTAGAGCGGCTGTAGCATTGGCATTTATAGTGGTCGAAAAATAATTTAAAACCAGACTGTTTAAACCTTACTATTTCAACATGGTGGACAGCTGCTGTGCGCCAGGATACCAGAACAGGCGGGGGAAAGCAAAGGGGAAATCATTTTATCGTAGTAAGTTGTTGAAATGCCATGAATTTCAGTTTATTCTTCATTTCAGCTACTTTTGCCTCACGTAACTAATGATAAAAGTTCCCATTAAATACCATTTAATTAAGGATCAATAAATAAATACTGAAACAAAAAAATAAGAAATTAAATTTATTGATTATGACTGATTTTATTTGACACGCACAACACGGACCGATGGGACAGATGCACACAGCGGTGCTGTTTTGGACAGGTTCGTGTTAACTGCTAACATAGTAATCTATTCACATAATGTTTTCTCTCTTAAAATGTAAGCCCGTGTATATGTCAGCATTATCATATACGTGTAAAGAATTGAAGTCTGTCATGTAAAACAAGAGCTTATTGATGCAGTTCAGTCTGTCTGCTATTTTATTCTATCCGTTAACGTTACTCCTGATCGGAGGCTTCCGTAAATATTTAGTTTATATGTAGATTTAGGCTTCAACTAAGTTTAATGCTGCAACGCAAAAATATTTAGTAGTGCACAAGTTGTAACTTAGTGCTCATTTATGTCAAAACTAGGCTAGTTGTAACTTGCGCACAGCTGGTGCAACAGGTGTCCTGACAGGAAAGCTATCCTGTCCTTTATCGATACACGTGAAAAGCACACCGGGGGCATTATAGGGATCTATGGTTCATGTGCTCGTCATCTCCAAATTAGGACCCAAAATAGATAAATATTAAGTCTGCGCTTTAAAACAAAGAAAAGAAGCAATTTAGGAGAATAGTATGCGCAAACAGTGGGAAACTCATGTAAAAAAAATCCATTCCTATTTGATGCTTCTGACATAAACGTGCACATCAACCCGATCACTTTATTTAGCGTTCATGTGAACACTATGTTCGGATTCATCAATCAGAATGAATTAATTCCAATTGAAACAAAAGGTGTCCATGTAAACGTAGCTAGGGTTTCTCAGAAATCTTTTATTGCACCAACTGAATATGATCAGGTGTCTAACCATCGGCAAAAATCTTGGGTTTTTTTCGACAACAGAACACCTTTGTCCCCAGTAAATTCATTTCTATTCAAATGCATGCATCTGTAAAATGGTCAAAGCAAAGGGTATTTGCTGCTGTTTAGCTCTCTCCATTTAGCAGATATCCCTATGAGACCTCTTTCTATAATCATGCTTCCATTACCGAAACTCCACTTCCACCAGGCTGAGCTCTTTCAGATCAGTGCTGAGCTCAAATGCTCTCAGAATGGGGTCTTCTTCTGTAAGCATGATCAAGGAGGGGCTGGCAAGGCACCGGTAGATATCTAGACGGAACCTGCAAGAGACACAATGGAGGATGAAGGAGATGCAGATTACTCCACATTGTAAATATATTTTAGCATGTCTGTGTTTGTGCTTATCAAATGCATTTATAGGCAGGGCTGGAAATGGGGGGGTAACGCCGGAGTGAATTTCGAGGGGGGGACGGCGCTCCAGTTCAAACTGGTTAGCCTCAATAGCCCATGAAAGTGATACGAATTCAGCACAAAATCATAGCTCAATAAAAAATATATATAAAAATATATAGGCTACTTAAAAAGCAGCGGAGTATTCAAAAAACCTGTTGTGCAGTCGACTTTGGTGATTGGCCATAATATCTGCAGGTTGCAGCCAATGGTCATGCTTCTCTATGATGTTCCACTCATCGTCAGTGAAGTGGAGCAGGACAATGTCCCACCAGTGAATCTTAGCCATTTCCAGCCATGTTTATAGGTGAGTTTTCAATACTTGAAATCCCCAAGTAAAGATCCGACTATGAAAAAGATCCGACTATGTCCCTGATAAGCCTTCAACGTTGGTATTTTTTCCTTCTTTCTTTTTTTTGTTTTTAACTTCGAACTAATAAATCTTAATTGTTCTCTAAAATGCTTGTCTATTTTTTTTCTATATTTTTTTTTAGATATAGATACAATTAATTTTAAGAAGTCTGGATGGGGAAAACAGGAAAATCATTAAATAAATATATAGATTACAAAAATAAAAAAAAATATACAATAAGAAAAATGTTATTTTAAACATGCAATAACAGCCGTAACATTTTAAAATAAATACTTTTTCAAAAATCATTCTAGTGAAAAGACAAGCTCCACTAACTGAAGAATCGCCCATACATTTAATGTCAATAACTGCCTGGTTGTAAAAAAAATAAATACAAAAATTTATGTTTTTGAGATGTCAGAATAAGGAAAGTTAAAGTGATAGTTCACTCAAAAATGAAAATTGTCCCATAATTTACTAACCCTCAAGCCATCCTAGGTGTATATGACTTTCTCCTTTCAGCCAAACACAAATCGGAGTTATATTAAAAAATAGATTAATGATGGAAGTGAATGATCAGAGCTTCCGTTGGAACTAGACATGCATACGATCATTCCCGGAAGCCAATCATTATAGTTTATAATAGAGCTGCATGATACATCGTTTTAGCATCGATATCGCAATGTGCACATCCACGATAGTCACATCGCAGGATGTATGTTGTCAAGTATAGGGATCATAGTTGATCCGTATGGGCCAGCTGCACCCCGGTTCAGAACGCATGTGATTTCTCGGATTAATTGCAAAGTTTCATAGAATGAAAGTTTAACATTTGCATGTGTTTTTAAGTTGAGTCAGGCATCAAGCGCAAAAGGACTTGCACACTGTTTTCTGTGCACACACAGAGCCACGCAGACAGCACGTGAACGCCCAATTCATTTCTCTTGCTCTTTCTTTTGAGCTTAAACGGACCCGTCTCTGTGAGTATCCTCATAAGCAGTTGTGAAAGAAAACGAATGCGTCAAGTCAAGTCACCTTTATTTATATAGCGCTTTTTACAATGGCAATTGTTTCAAAGCAGCTTCACAGTTTTAACAGGAAAATAATGCAACAGAATTTGATTCGACTGTACGGCCGCTTTGGAGAAAACGGTGATGTTATCCAGCTAATTTCAATTATCATATAGTGTCAATGCGGGCGGATCAGTAATATAGTTGAAATTTAAGCGTCATTTACATTAGATCCATGAATTCATCTTAAAGGAAGGAAGCAATTCATCATCAGTCTGCCTTTAGTCAGGTACAAAAATCTCTGGTAGGATTAAAGTTGGTATCAAATGCTAAAAAAACTAAATTAATGGTTTTTACACGTTCACATTCTCTATTTCTATCACGTTCTATCTCCTATTTGGTTGGATGACAAATTGTCTTTTGGGGTTTATATTGAGAGCCTTTTAAAAAAAAACTCAGACCCAAGGTAGGTTTTTATTTTAGATTAAAGAAGTGCTTTCCTTATTCAGCAAGGAAAAGGTTGGGGCAGAGCACATTCTTATCAGTTTTGGATTATGGTGACCTAATTTATATGCACTCTACTTAATTTTTATTAAAAAAAACTAGATGTGCTATACCACTCAGCCTTACATTTCATTACAGGTGCAGCAGCTAGGACTCACCACTGCACTCTGGATGAAACTGTACAATGGTCCTCCTCTCCCTCAGAAGGAAATTCCATTTATTGATTTTCATTGCTAAAGCACTAATGGGTAAATTACCCCTCTAGATTTCAAATTTGCAGGACAAGGTCGTCAAAGAAAATAATATTAATTATTCCATCAACAAGAACAGAAATTGGTAAAAAAGCTCTCTCATCATATGCACCAAATGTCTGGAATGAACTCCAAAACACCTTAAATCTAGAATCACTTCCATCTATTAATACTTTTAAAAACCTTTTAAAGTCAACTCTGACTGAACAGTGTAATTGCTTTTAACTAGGTGCCTTTTACAATTGTATGTCTGTATTTGCTTACGTTAAGTATAATGTCTTGTTTGTGTTCTAGTATGTATAGTGTATGTATAGAGATTTGTGGTGTAGTATGTAATCTTTGTCCTGTCTTTTATGTATTTTTTAAACTTTTGGCCACCAGTCTTGGCCAGGACTCCTTGGGAGAAGAGTTACTGTAACTCAATGGGACTTTTCCTGGTAAAAAAAAAAAAAAAAAAAAGGGACAGCAGCCTAATGTACCCGCAGGTGTTTGTGTCACCAATGGTGATCAAACAACAAAAGAGAAAGAGAAAATTACTTTTGTAGCTTTAACAAAGATAAATTGTATTAATTAATTAAACTAGTTATATTTAATTTATACAGTGAAGGCCGTTATTTTACATTTGATTATTCAATTTCTGCTTCTGAATACTGTTAGATTTACCACTGCTTATTTCAATTGTATCTTTCTTCTATTGTATTGATCTATGCTTGTAATTTGTTTATTATTTTCTATGCAGATTCACTCCCCTAACTATTTGCTATTCAAATCATTTGATGAAATTGTTTTTGTATCACAATATATATTGCGGAAAAACAAAATATCGCAGTGTATGTTTTTTTCCCAATATCGTGCAGTCTTATAAAGTTATAAATATGGATATTTTTCTTACAAAAATTCAACGCTTTGTTTCTGATGAAAGTCATAAGCACCTAGGATGGCTTGAGTGTGAGTAAATTATGGGATAATTTTCATTTTTGGGTGAACTAACCCTTTAAATAAACCATTCATGGTTTGATTGATTGGATAAAAATTATTACCTTGAGTGGCGAAGACTGTCCTTCTTGTTCTTTGCATTACAGAGGGTGCACTCGCACCCTACAGCGTGGGGTCGGGGCAGTGAGATGTCTTGCTTTAATAGCATGGTCAAAATCTCATAATTGTTCCTGTGGGCAGCAAGAATGACTGGAGCAACATCCATGGTTGTGGAATACTCTGGGTTTTGAATGCGCTGCATCAATTTCTATAAAAAGAAATAATGCAACATGGTATTATGAAACGAATATTTAAAAAAAACTGATAAAATACTAATATTTAGTCAATCAAATATTAAAAAGGAAACTTCCAAAAAATACAAATGCCATTCAATTTTCCTTTACTATTCATTTCAACCAAACAAAAAGGTTGCGTGTACAACCTGTTAAATGGTAGAGTTTATATATTTTAAAAGAAAAAAATAAATGATTATATAATTGCAAAATAGACAAACCGCAATAGAAGGCTTGGAGGAACGCCTGGGCCGATGGTTTAGCAGGATGTCAACTGCTCCTACCACTTCTGAATCAATAGCCACTAATAATGCATCTGTGGCCTGTGCGCACACACACACACACATTCACCCATCCCAAATTAACACATTGGTTTTATCTAATATGTTACATTTGGGCTGAGGACATGGGTGTGTTCTTACCTGACAGCCATGATCCAAGAGCAACTGCAATATGTCTAGATTTTCATTTTCGATTGAAATGGTGACAGCATCTCTCCCAAGTACATCTACACAGTTAATGTTTAATTCCCCATGTCGTTTCTCCTCCAGCAGTTTCTTTACCATGTAGTAGTCTCCTTAAAATGCAGTTAGGTAACAGTACATTAGTTCAATGACACCTACTAAATGTTATCAGCAGGAGAGGACAGCGGTTTGTGATGGAAAATAATATAGCCCTTAAAGGAGAGATATCCTTCCCTGAGCCATTTTAAGATTTCTTTATATGGTAAAAGAATAGCAACTGACTCTTGTCTGCACAATGTAACCAGAGAAAATTCATTTGTTTTCCAAGCTGTTTCTGGAATGTTTGGAAATAAACTACGCAACGCACTGCTGTTAAACAAAACTCTAAATGGAAGTATGAACCAGCTGAAGAGGTCTGAACCATCAGTCAATCTCTCAAAATCTACTTCTCAAATGACTAGTATCTAGTAGTATGTAATGAAAAATAAATCTGTGAAATTATTATAGTCCGATATTTTAATATAATTATTTGAATTGTATGCAATTACTCTTAAACCATTCAAAATAAAATTGTCATTCTCTATTATTTCACGGTCATATCTCTGTCTCTGTAATTGAAGAAATTTTGAAACTTTTTATTTTAGCACTATTTTGACAGTTTTCTCATAATAAATATTTTCTCATTTTTAACTATATAAATGAATAAATGTAACTGTATATCTGTCATTAGAGCAGAATTATTTTAATAAAACAACAATAATACCAACAATAAAAAAGGTTCATAAGCATACCTCAAAACGTATCTAACATAAATATAACCTCAAATATATTGTTGTTGTTGTACTATATCATATATTTTAAACGTTCTTTAGAATGGTAGAATGGTAAATGAACTTACCCTTCTCGCAGGCCAGCAGAAAGAGCTTCTCGTCCAGAGTGGTCTCCTCCTTCACCTCTCTGACGTCTTTTAACGCCAGATATTTATCCGGTGAGGACACGTCCGTGCCCTGATATACAGCAGCCATTATAACGGAGAGAGAGTACGGCAAAGCACTGATGTGCATCCCACTGAGCAGATAATTACACCTTTATACACATGAAATCCCAGAAATAAAAATACGAGCTCTGGTCAGTCCTGATGAAAACGATGTTACGCGCTCTGATGAGGCCCTCACTATAATGACAGATTGACTCCTGTCAGACTCTTTATTTAACATTCGCGTCGCGCCTTATGTGTATGGTACGATGGAGAAAACATCCATCAGCATGTACGACGATAATCTAAAGGTTTTCATAACCAAACCTTCCCCAAACGATAGTAAACACAAGAAGAGTCAGTAGCATCGCGATGATCTGTTGAGCTGGTGCTGATGATGCTTTAAATGCGCATGCGCGCCCACGCCGTTGGCGCATCAATAGTTACATAAGTGATGAATGTCTGTAAGAACCTCTTTTGACACTGACAAAGCTTAAGTACAGTACATCTGATTGTATATTTAACACCATAACATGATTTTGAGCGTTGAGTCTTTACTGCACAGTTATGTTCTATTGTAGGCTATATGATTCGATCTAACTGATTCGTCAAGCAAATTACCAATAAGAATTAAAGGTAACACTTTATTTAAGTGTCCTTTTTACATATATTACATGTACTTACCATAGTAATAACAGTAAATTATGCATAAACATGCAACTAACCCTCAACCAAACCCAAATCCTACCCTAACCCTATAGTAAGTGCATGTTGTTAATTAATATTACTCAGTCAGTACTTAAATATATAGTTACATGGTAACAATGACACCTTATAATAAAGTGTAACCGAATTAAACAAGCAAAAGCAATTAATCAAGGGGGAAACAATACATGTCTTACGACAGCAAATAAAATTGTAATGGTCTTATTACCATTTTTGTGTTATGCATGCTGAATGTTGAAGTCTGTGTGTGACGCAAGATATTGTCACAAATATAGAGGGATTATATCAACCCAATTAAAAGTTTATGTCATAAGTGTTAGCAATAAAATGTTAAAAGATCTTTATTTGACATGAAATATAGTTATGTTATATATCATTAATTACACACACACACACACACACACACACACACACACACACACACACACATATAATATTTATTACTTCCCTTCCTTTGAAATCAAATCACTGTGATTTCTTGTTGCATCGCTGCATCAATAGGAAGAGAATTACAATAATATAAATGAAGTTCCAAGTGGCCAACCAAAGGGAACACTAAGGAAACTTAGGAAATCAACATGAATTTATGAAGTCAACTTTTGTAACGTTGTCCCCAAATTTGTAGTTGTATTGTCAATAACATTCAAGATGACTGGAAAATGAGTGAATGCAACTAAGGAGAACGATTTTTTTTTGGCAAAATGGTACTCAAACCAGTCAAGTAATGTTTAATTGGGTTTTCTGAGTAACGAAGGCATAACTATTTAAATACTTCAGATTACTAAATTGTTTTAAATAAGTTCAACAAATTATTGGACATTAGGTAAAGTTAACTAAAAAGTCTTAGTAAGAACAACTGTTGGATTTTACAGTGAGATGATGAAAAACATCATTTTGGTGGGTATTTACTGTACAGACTTCATAAATTAATGGATACAAATATAAAATGATCACTTTACTTACAAATTATTATATTCACATATTTTTATGTTTATGTATTGATGTTACTTTTCTAATACAATTCATGGTTACACTTTACAGTGTCCTTGTTACACGTTACATGTACTATAGTAATGACTATAAACAGTGCATAAAAACATGCAACTAACCTAAACCAAATCCTAACCCTAAAATGTGTACACATAGGCTAGTTAATTATACTTATTTACTTTTATTTTATTACTTTTATTACTATTATTGTGTATAATTACACTGTAACATGGACACCTTAAAATAAAGTGTAACCCAATATTTATTTTTTTTAAGTTCCTGATATTATGCATTATTCATAAGGGTATTTGTTAACATTCCGATCAAGTTTGTTTGTATGCACATTGTAGATGATGACGGCGAAGCAAGGTTGTGTCTGATGAATCAGGCAGGACAGATATATGAGAGCAACATTTTGACCTCATTAGCAACGACAACAGGTCCTGGGTGAACATTTTCACGTAGATAGTGACAGGAAGTCATCTGCCAGACATCGAAGTAGATTACTCCATCAGTATCTCTGAACATCTCCTGCATCACAGTGTTCTGCTGCATTGCATACCAATCACTTTGAAAAATGTCCTGTAACAACACAGATCAGAATCATGATCATCAAAAAGAGCCTGCAATGCATTGCACAACCAGTTTTTTTCTAGGTAAATTAAGCTTCCAGTACACACATACAAATAAAACAAGACACAGAATACAATTAAAGACAAAAAAATATAAACATGTATTGAGAAATAGAGGGTTTGGAAAAACTACATTAATTCTATTGTTTGAATGTATTGCTACTGTGTGTCTATTGGTCATAGAGCCCTGTACGTTTTTGTACTTTTGTGTGGGTTACACATTATTTTAAGGTGTAATTATACAATACTGAATAATGATTAACTACATGTACTTACTATTGGGCTAGGGTTTAGTTTAGGGATAGTTGCATGTAATTATGCACATTTTGTACATGGATGATCTTTCCACAAAGTTAAAGGTGCACTGTGTAAATTTTAGCGACATCTAGCAGTGAGGTTGCGAATTGCAATCGCTCACCCCTCCCTTTCGAAGCACATAGAGAAGCTACGGTAGCCGATACAGGACAAAGATGTTGTTGTCTGAGACAGCAGAAAGTAGCTAGCACTCTGTATAGTTTGTCCATTTAGGGCTACTGTAGAAACATGACAGCCCAAAATGGCGGTGTATGTAGATAGTAATGGCTCATTCTAAGGTAATAATTATGTAAGGTCTTTATACACCGCTGAAAACATAGTTATGTATATTATATTGCATTTCTGTCAAAAGATCCTCATTAATATTACACACTGCACCTTTAAATGAATGCAAGTATCAATCATCTGATGTATGCTGATGATTTAGATATTCTGTCTCCTTATTTATTTATTAGACAGCGAGCGAGAACACTACACAAACTCCATAAACATTAATGCAAGATAATGAACTGAGGAAAACAGAGGGCTTAAATACACAGAGGAAGATCATTAAAGAAACATGGAACAGGTGAGGACTAATCAGAAACCACGGCAACTTATAATGAACTAGAACACATGCAGTGACAAGGAAAACCAAGACATTGCAACTAAACATAGCTGTGGGTGCATCTCAATCAGCTCCTGATCATTAACTGATTCCCTGATCAGTGCCCTGACTACTGAACTAGGGAGCTGATTGAGAAGCACAATTGAACAAATGCACCATATTTTCTTGTTGAACATAAAATATTATCACAAGAAAACTAAAATGAGCAATTGTACCTTCACTCCTGCAGTGTTTCCAGACTTGATGATGACGGTGGTCTCTGGTGCACGACTCAGCAGTGCAACAACAGACTGACGGATTTTGGCCACTTCATGCACGTAAAATGTCATTGGGTGAAAAACCAAGTGGGCAGAGATTGTGAAGACAACGACTGCATGAGGACCACCAGCTATTTCATCAATATCATTGCTGATATAATGCAGGTCGGTAATGAGCATTTTAGTAAATCGCAAAGAAACACTGTGTGGCCTCCAGTGAACAATGATATTATTTTTCAACTCCACAGCCATTAGTGGTCCACCGGTACGAGGAGTGTGGAGGTCCATTCTTTTTATGCCTAAACAAGATAAGTGACGCTAACATTAGAATCATTGCTTTATTCAATTATCAAATAGCTTTACAAAGTTGCTTTTTATTGTACACAGCAGCCCCCTAAGGTATATGGGCATAATTTTCTCACCCTCATGTCATTCCATACCCGTAAGATCTTCAGAACACAAATGAAGATCTTTTTAATAAAAATTTTTTGTCTCTCCATTGACAGTCCATGCAATTACCACTTTGACACTTCCAAAACTTCATAAAGAGATCGTAAAACTAATCCTTATGAATCAAACGGTTTAGTCAAAATTTTCTGAAGAGACACGATCACTTTATATGATGAACATATCGAATTTAGGCTTTTATTCACATATAAACATTGTTCAGCAAACGTAATCGTAAACTGTACCTGCTTGACGCACAAGAACAAACCCCATTGGTTCTTGCAGAAGCTCAAATGTGCTGTGTAACACATGAGAATGAACCTCATTGGTTCTTGCAGAAGCTCAAACGTGCTGCGTAACATGAGAATAAACCTCATTGGTTCTTGCAGAAGCTCAAACGTGCTGCGTAACATGAGAATAAACCTCATTGGTTCTTGCAGAAGCTCAAACGTGCTGCGTAACACTAGAATTAATGTCATTGGTTCTTGAGGAAGCTCAAACGTGCTGCGTAACATGAGAATAAACCTCATTGGTTCTTGCAGAAGCTCAAACGTGCTGCGTAACACTAGAATTAATGTCATTGGTTCTTGAGGAAGCTCAAACGTGCTGCGTAACATGAGAATAAACCTCATTGGTTCTTGCAGAAGCTCAAACGTGCTGCGTAACACTAGAATTAATCTCATTGGTTCTTGAGGAAGCTCAAACATCATGCATAACACACGAGAATTAACCTCATTCTCGCACGTCAAGCAAGCATGCTTGAGCTTTCGTTTACCATAACTTATGTGTGCGTTGATGAATGTTTATATGTGAATAAAAGTCTAAATTCAATCTGTTCATCATATAAAGCGATCGTGTCACTTCAGAAAATTTGGACTAAACCGCTCAATTCAGTTGGATTAGTTTTATGATCTCTTTATGATCTTGTTTTCCACCTTCATGACTTTATTGCTTCTGCAGAAAAAAAAAATATTTTGGCAAACGTTTTAATTGTCTTTGTCCATATAATAAGTGTCAGTGAGGTCCAAAACAACATTGGACCCCATTGACTTTTTTTCAAAACATCTTCTTTTGTGTTCCAAAGAAAGAAAGAAAGTCATCCAAGTTTGGAACAACATGAGGGTTAGTGATGACAGGATTGTCTTTTTTTTTGTGTGAACTATATAACTGATGTATGTGCATATCTCATTGTCATTAGATTAGATACAAAATAGGAAACTAAGTAGCATGCATACAAATGGCATGAGCTTTTCTCAGAACTAACGTCACTTTTAAGGCATTTTGTTAATGGCATTTTGCAAGTTTAAAACCTGATGAATGTATTTTATACACTCACCTAAAGGATTATTAGGAACACCATACTAATACTGTGTTTGACCAGGCAACATTTTTCCAGTCTTCAACTGTCCAATTTTGGTGAGCTCGTGCAAATTGTAGCCTCTTTTTCCTATTTGTAGTGGAGATGAGTGGTACCTGGTGGGGTCTTCTGCTGTTGTAGCCCATCCGCCTCAAGGTTGTGCGTGTTGTGGCTTCACAAATGCTTTGCTGCATACCTCGGTTGTAACGAGTGGTTATTTCAGTCAAAGTTGCTCTTCTATCAGCTTGAATCAGTCGGCCCATTCTCCTCTGACCACTAGCATCAACAAGGCATTTTCGCCCACAGGACTGCCGCATACTGGATGTTTTTCCCTTTTCACACCATTCTTTGTAAACTCTAGAAATGGTTGTGCGTGAAAATCCCAGTAACTGAGCAGATTGTGAAATACTCAGACCGGCCCGTCTGGCACCAACAACCATGCCATGCTCAAAACTGCTTAAATCACCTTTCTTTCCCATTCTGACATTCAGTTTGGAGTTCAGGAGATTGTCTTGACCAGGACCACAACCCTAAATGCATTGAAGCAACTGCCATGTGATTGGTTGATTAGATAATTGCATTAATGAGAAATTGAACAGGTGTTCCTAATAATCCTTTAAGTGAGTGTATGTTTTGCTAGAAAGGTGTGTCAATTAGTATTTTATCTAATGCCAAGACATTAATACATCTTTGTATTAAGTGTCCAAATACTTGTGGGGCCTCTGTAGCCCAAGTTTGTCTTACTGCGTCCCACAGTACTACAAACCACGCCCTTACAAATTACACCCCTACCTCAAGTTACGGCCCCTATAATGAAACAGCCATGCGTGATGTCATCAGAGCCCTTCCCTTTGGATTTGCTGATGTCATCACATTGATCACTGGTACTGCTCTTTTTCTGCTTTACTTTCCTCGCTTTTTAAGCTTCACTATCACCACCAAGTGACAAGGCATACAGATTGTATAACATAAGTCATCCTGTTTGTTTTCCTCAGTTTTTTAATTATTTTAAAAATGAAACTCTACATTACATTTTTTATTTTATTGAAGGGTAGGTTTAGGGCAGGGTTGGTGGGCAGGTTTTAATCTGGCTGTATAGTTCATTTTATGTTTAGCTGTTATTTCATACGTCATAAGATTCAAAATCAATATAAGTTAGTCTTACAAACATTTCATACATAATTTACTTCAAAAGATTGTTTTAGTCAATGTTATACATTCATGCTATCAAGCCTTAAATTAAATGACATTGACAACAAAGTCAAATCACTGAATAACTTGCCTGGCACGTTTCTTTCTAAATACTCAAACCACTGCCTTGTGGTAGAGTCTCCCATCAAGTAGACTATCTTGTTTTTAAGACAATTTCCCATTTGTAAAGAATTGAACTGTTGGGTGTTGCATACAAAAGAATTCCAGACATCTTTCAGATAGAATCCTGCAGGAACGGGTGTCGCCATGCCAGATCTGCATCTCTCCACTGTGCCTAAAGCAAAGAAACATTTACCTGAAGAGACTTTCATAATTATGCAAATTCCATTCATTCCATTAATTTGATTTCAAATTATATCTGTGATCAGCATATGTTTTGGCCATTTCCTATTTGGAAAAAAGAAAGAAAAAGAAAAAGATGGCTTGTTTTTATGTTTAGGCAAAAGGAAAAATAAATGTGGTCTGTTGGGTGTATAAATATGCTCTATGGCCAGCTTTGGCTCCATACCAGCGTGATGAATTGAAAAAGGATCTGGAAGAATATTTGAATGCTACCAATCCCGATCTGAACTTGTGAAGACTTGTGATGTAGCCTGAAACCCCCCGGTTTCTCTTAAAGGAACACTCCACTATTTTTGAAAATAGGCTCATTTTCCAACTCCCCTACAGTTAAACAGTTGAGTTTTACTGTTTTCAAATCCATTCAGCCGATCTCCAGATCTGGCGGTAAAACTTTTAGCATAGCTTAGCATAGTTCATTGAATCTGATTAGACGTTAGCATCTCGCTCAAAAATGACCAAAGACTTTTGATATTTTTCCTATTTAAAACTTGACTCTTCTGTATTTATATCGTGTACTAAGACTGACGGAAAATGGCGCAATGATATTACGCAGCGCCTGAAAATAGGCTAACTTCTGTCAACATAACCAACGTGACAACCTGCTTGCACAGGGAGCGTGCTGGGGACTATTTTCAGGCGCTGCGTAATATCATTGCGCCATTTTCAACACAATGTAACTACAAAAGAGTCAAGTTTTAAACTATGCTAAGCTATTCTAAAAGTTCTACCGCCAGATCCGGAGATCGGCTGAATGGATTCGAAAACGGTAGACCAATGGCCAGTCAAAAGTAGCCCAAAAATAGCCCAATGCGATTCTCCATATCGGGCGGCTGAATTCTCCACTGAATTTGTATGAATTTCAACAGGGGGGATGTTTTGGCGGTGTTGAAGCACTGAAATCAAACGTACAGGGGTGGAAATCAACCCGCGAATTTTTTTTTTTACCTGCAGCAACAACTTAGCTACAAAAGTAGCCCAATTCCGTGGGAAAACCGTGGACTTGGCAACCCTGGGCAACGTGATCTCATGAGTATTCGTATTTTTACATAAAGTGTAGATCTATTTCGAACTCACTTAGGCCCCATTTTATTTTGAAGTGAACTAATCCTTTAAAAAGTTTACTCTTCTACTTCATATGAAATGATAACATTTCACTCTGTTCTGACACTTGCTACAAGCTTTACAACACTTTTTACGGCAGTGATATCAAACGCTCATTGGATCTCACCTGTTTCATCACACTTCATCATATATGTTTAGAGGTAGAAGTGGGATTAGCGGCTCAAAATATCTTGAATGTTATATTGTTACTAAAAGTGTAATTTTCCTTCACATTTCTATCCATTAAATTTTATTATTTTTATATCCTCTATAAAAGGATATATTTATATATATTTAATAGGTATATTTATGATATAAAAAGATTTGTAAATACTTTACGCTTCTTTAGCTGTAAATACATAATGTTTACGTTTAAATGTTCAAAAGGTGTCCATTTTGTACGATTCAGCATCTATCTAAACTTACAAAAATGTGTTTTGCACCTGAAAATGTTACATATTGATACCCAAGTATTAACAAAGAGACCAGACTGAAAAGGGGCATTTCAGTGCCGCCCACTGAATATTCAAACCAATTTAAACAAACAAAAAATCTGAATACTCATTTGTAGCTTGTACAGGTGCTGGTCATATAATTAGAATATCATCAAAAAGTTGATTTATTTCACTAATTCCATTCAAAAAGTGAAACTTGTATATTATATTCATTCATTACACACAGACTGATATATTTCAAATGTTTATTTCTTTTAATTTTGATGATTATAACTGACAACTAAGGAAAATCCCAAATTCAGTATCTCAGTATCTTGAATATTACTTAAGACCAATACAAAGAAAGGATTTTTAGAAATCTTGGCCAACTGAAAAGTATGAACATGAAAAGTATGAGCATGTACAGCACTCAATACTTAGTTGGGGCTCCTTTTGCCTGAATTACTGCAGCAATGCTGCGTGGCATGGAGTCGATCAGTCTGTGACCCTGCTGGCCAATTAAGTACAGGGATACCATGGCCCTTAAACCAGGAACTGGTTGCTTTGGCACTGTTTGCAGGTGCCAAGTCCTGTTGGAAAATGAAATCTGCATCTCCATAAAGTTGGTCAGCAGCAGGAAGCATGAAGTGCTCTAAAACTTCCTGGTATATGGCTGCGATGACCTTGGACCTCAGAAAACACAGTGGACCAACACCAGCAGATATCATGGCACCCCAAACCATCACTGACTGTGGAAACTTTACACTGGACCTCAAGCAACGTGGATTGTGTGCCTCTCCTCTCTTCCTCCAGACTCTAGGACCCTGATGTCCAAAGGAAATGCAAAATTTACTTTCATCAGAGAACATAACTTTGGACCACTCAGCAGCAGTCCAGTCCTTTTTGTCTTTAGCCCAGGCGAGACGCTTCTGACGCTGTCTGTTGTTCAAGAGTGGCTTGACACAAGGAATGCGACAGCTGAAACCCATGTCTTGCATACGTCTGTGCGTAGTGATTCTTGAAGCACTGACTCCAGCTGCAGTCCACTCTTTGTGAATCTCCCCCACATTTTTGAATGGGTTTTGTTTCACAATCCTCTCCAGGGTGCGGTTATCCCTATTGCTTGTACACTTTTTTCTACCACATCTTTTCCTTCCCTTCGCCTCTCTATTAATGTGCTTGGACACAGAGCTCTGTGAACAGCCAGCCTCTTTTGCAATGACCTTTTGTGTCTTGCCCTCCTTGTGCAAGGTGTCAATGGTCGTCTTTTGGACAACTGTCAAGTCAGCAGTCTTCCCCATGATTGTGTAGCCTACAGAACTAGACTGAGAGACCATTTAAAGGCCTTTGCAGGTGTTTTGAGTTAATTAGCTGATTAGAGTGTGGCACCAGGTGTCTTCAATATTGAACCTTTTCACAATATTCTAATTTTCTGAGATACTGAATTTGGGATTTTCCTTAGTTGTTAGTTATAATCATCAAAATTAAAAGAAATAAACATTTGAAATATATATGTCTGTGTGTAATGAATGAATATAATATACAAGTTTCACTTTTTGAATGGAATCAGTGAAATAAATAAACTTTTTGATGATATTCTAATTATATGACCAGCACCTGTGTATATATATATATATATATATATATATATATATATATATATATATATATATATATATATATATATATATTTTTTTTTTTTTTTTTTTTACAAACAAATATAAATGTACAAATTACATTTAAGTATAATTTAAGTTCCACTTGCACAGTGAAACAAAATTACAGAACATCTGAATGATTAGAGCTACACTGATTTCCAACAGAATATAGAATATTCTTAATACATGAACCATATTTTTTTATTTATTTAATGCTCTTCTGTTAGCTTATGAAGCTTTAAAACTGTGTTATCCCACTGGCAATGACTGAAATAATGTCCGCATCCATATCAGTGGCCTAATTTTACAACAATGATGTTACTCTCTGTCATCCGTTCTTTCTTTGATCAAAAGTGACAGTAAAGACATTTATGTTACAAATGATTTCTATTTCAAATAAATGTTGTTCTTGTGAACTTGCTATTCATAAAGAATCCTGAAAACAGACGCTGTCCACACTTCATTAAGAGGCAGTCTCCGCATGAAAGACCCACTCTATGGTTTAAAGGTGCAGTGTGTGCGAAAGGAACACTGAAAATAATGACTTTGTGGTATAGTAAAATCTATTACATTAATTCATGTAATTTATACATTGTAAAATCAAGATTAAGTTGGAACTATATATCTTAAGTCAAATTTACACAATTTATTCATGTAATAACTTAACAGAGAAGAAAGAGTACATTTTATCATATATTTACAAATACTATTTAATGTTTTATAGTCACAGCACATTCACCTAAAAATACTAAGTAAATTTTAATCTAAAAAAAAAAAAAAAGCAAAGTGCGTTTGAATCCGCGCGCGCATTTTTTTTTTTTTTTACAAAAAGATCCCGCTTGTTCAGTGGTGGCAGAGACGGTCGGTTTGGGATGTCGCTTTTACATGGCTGACTTATTTTCGGTAAGTTTTCACTTTTCTATTTTAGATTTGTGATAACAACTATGTGTTCATTTTGATGGTTTGATTATTGCATAGACGTTACGGTTCAAAATTAACTAAACGTGAGTTTTAATCACAATAACGTTAGCTAAAGCGCCGGCTTTTTCCACTTCTATAAAGTTGAGACTGGTGGTTAGTCAAAAATAGAGGGGATTAATTGTAGTTAGCCGCGTTCTTGTAGAAAAAGTCACCCAGTCTGGTTAACTTCAAAATAATTTAATGTTAGCTGGCCGTGATTAAGCTCAAACTGTCATGTTACGTTCTGTAAGGAAATCGATGTAACGTTAACGTGCTGGCTGCCTGTGTGTGTGTCCTCTAGCTAATGTTAGCCTTATTTAAAAGCGTCTAGTCGTTTTTATATCCACTGAAAATTTCGCAGCCATTCATTTATCAAAGCTAGTCTGCACCAAAGAAGGAAAGTTTAGAAAAATGCAGTATCAGATGGCAGATGAACTTGGATACCAATTAAACATTGATGTGTAACGTTAGCAGCAAGTGCCTGTATGATGTCAGCCATTTTATTTTAGTGAGCTAACGGTATGAAGGTCCGGTCACCTTTTTAATTTAAATAAAATGTAATGTTTTTAAAACCTAACGTTAGACCACAGCCTTTCATGGCTAAAGTGAGGTTAGCACCAGTAGCTTCAGCCCTGTGCATCAGCCTAGGAGCTGAAGCAGGAACAGTTAACTTTTGAATGCAATGGGCGGCAAGCCCCTCCGCCTCATTGCCATGGCAATTGTCAGGTCCAAACTCGTCACAAACTCAATGCTGTATTAAAAGGCATTAAAAACACAATGTAAATGAGAACTCAATGCAACAATTTGTTTCTCTCAACAGGTAACAGAACAGTACAGCAGTACGTTGTGATATCAGTGACTGGTCTGACGCGGCAACATTAGTCTCAAGTAGAAATCTTTGTAACAATACTATAATATTGCTGCTCTTATTTTTCTCTCTTCTTTATTGTGTAATGTAATATGAATTGTAAATACATTTGGCATGAACTTTTAGAGTATTATTTTAACATCACAAATTGTGTCTGTTCTTTTACAGGGTGACCTTGTTCTCAGGAGGAACCAATACAGTGGACAACTGAGGTCTAGGGAGGAAGAGAGATTGACGCGTTTCAACACAGGTGTCATCAGGGAGAAACAGTAGGCCTCCTATGTTATGAGATGGTCTTGTAAAATTTGCAGTTTCAGGTCATCAAAACGGTTAGACCTCTTAAAACATTATAGATTGAAACATCTACACACTGGTCAAGGCCGATCACTGCCCTGCTTGTAATTTTTAGCAAGCATGTTCGTTCTGCACTGATAATGAATCTCTTTTGTATTTGTTTCTCAATAGAATTGTGTTCTTTCTTTATTTCTTATCAACTGCAGGAGGACACTCGCAGTGATGCCGCTGAACATATCCTTAAGATACTGGCCATCCATGGTGCTGATCGAGAGGATCCAGTCGATGTGTCCATCCTTTTGGAAGGCAGGGAGATGTTTCCAGGGTGTGGCAGTACTGCTAAAGCTTGCACACTGCTGATGGGGCTTATTTATGCCCTCAACCTGGCATACCCCCCAACACTGTGCTACACCTTTGAGGTGCTCCAGAAACTTTTCCTGGACCTGGATGGTGTTAAGATGTCCCCAAAAGTGCAATCTTTAAAGTTTAAAGTGAAGTTGCTCTCCTAATGTTTTAGGAAATGTTTTAATGTGTTACGGTTTTAAGAGCATAAAGAGCACTTAGTGTCAGTTTGAATGCTGTTACTGCATTGTTTCAGTGAATTGTAAGATTCTAATTGGGTATTTGAAAAATATCATTCCAGATCTGTTTTGGATGGAGTAGAATGGATTTTCCTTTTCTTTAGGGGAAATTTTGAGTGCAAATTGTTACAATGATTTTGTCAAGTAAATCCTACAAGTTGTTTTTAATCAGTGAAACTTCCTGAGTTAATGGTATCAAACTATCTTCTCATTCCTGTAATAATAAACATATCAGATTAATTTTTCAATCCAATCATAAAATGGATTTTTTTTTAAATGCACAAATCACTGATATTCATTGCTAAGAGGCATGGTTAAATCCATACAAATTTAGCATGCTGACATTTTAAAATACATCACAAAATCTACCCATTTAAAGCTTCGTTATCAAAATTCATAGACATTGACCACAAATGCTATTTTTGTACTGTTGGAAGACTTTAAAATTTTGGTCTGATGTTCGTTCTTTTCTTTTTGCCCCAAGAAATGTGAATTACAAATTATCTCTAAAAGATGGTGTATGTTCTTTCACACACAGAAGCAACATGTTTGAATATGTGGTGAACTTCTGCATTTTGCATGGTAAATATTACATCCATTAACAAAATGCATACCTAAACGCAATTTATTCTTAAAAGAGATGGAAGTCATTAATGTTAACTAAAAATAAAAAGAATGAAATTGTTAAACTTTATGGAGGAATTCTTTATATTGTAATGTCCCCACTATGTTTACCACATTCTATGAATCTTGAATGTGTCAATAGGAAAAAGGAAGAAATATTTAGTTATTTTTTTCTTTCCCCCCCCCCCCCCCCTCGTTCACAACACAACGAAATCAAGCCACAACACAACGGAAATAAGCTACAACACAACGAAATCCCCACAACACAACGGAAATGCTCCGACCACTAGGGGGCAGTGTCTGCACTGAAAAGCGGATTTCCTCGGGACACGAAGAGATTCTCTATTATAGCCTTTTGTGGCTCGTGTGGTTCTAATGTCCAGTTTTTGGCTGAAGTTCAACGTGGTAACTAGGCCTATATGAAGTCAGCTTGATCATTATTAGATTAATATTAGAATATTTAGGACCTAAAGTCTAGTGTGTATCTAAACCATAAGTTACTGTTATTGTAGCATACTTTTTATTAACTGAATTCTTTGAGGCAGGTGGTTCTACCAATTAAAATTGTAACTCAATAATACCCTTTCTATTATGTATTGACAGCTTGAGTGTGTCCAATTACATTATGTCATTTAAAACATGTGAATGTTATGTTTTATTCTTTCTTGATGGTTAGAGTCATCAGTCCATGTTTCTGAGGATGATCTTATTCTAAAGTACCTCAGAGATGGACACAGTTACAGTGTCATTGTGGATTTCTTGGCATCGAAGCACAACATTAAAATGAGTCTCCGTACCCTGAAAAAAAAGTTGAACAGACTGTCCTTGTACAAACGAAAAAACTACTCACCTTTGGACAATGTCCGAACAGCTATTATTGCAGAGTTGAATGGTTCTGGACAGCATTATGGTTACCGCACAATGTGCCAGACCCTACGCCAAAAACACAATCTTACAGTGAGAAGGCAAGATGTAATGCTTATGATGGCAGACCTTGATCCATTAGGCATTGAACAACGTTCAAGAAGAAGATTTGTGAGAAGGGTTTACCATTCTTTGGGGCCAAATCATGTCTGGCACATTAATGGCTATGACAAATTAAAACCATACGGTTTGGCTATAAGTGGCAGCATTGATGGTTACTCACGCAAACTGATGTGGTTAGTTTGTGGAGCTAGCAATAACAACCCAGATATTATAGCTCATCATTACCTACAGTGTGCTACTGAATTTGGGGTCATACCAAATCTTCATTGCACAGACTGTGGCACTGAAAATGGAACTATGGCTGCAATCAATCCACACAGATGACCTTGCAGGGGCTTCAAGCCATATGTATGGCTCCTCAACCACAAACCAACGAACTGAAAGCTGGTGGTCATACTTCAGTAAACAAAGGTATAGTCTACAGTCATGATGTTTTGGGGTAATATTTAATATTACTTTTCTTGCTGAATTTTACAGTTGGAAGTGTTCAATTAAAACATGTTCTAATCCTAGATTCAAATTTATGTTTTAGCTGTTTTAATTAAAAGCAACTGGCTCTGAAGTATCTTAAAATACGTCATGTCCTAATTAAACTAAGGCTTAATTCTGGCTTAATCTAAACCCTGTCTGTGAAACCAGGGGTGAGTTCTTCGTACGTTGCTAACTCAGTTAGCTGGATTTGACTGTTGATGATTTGGCATGATCTTGGATTGTTTGGTTCTTCAAAGCTCATCCTGGACTTGCTGTCATAGCAACAGGTCTGTAAGCTTAAACCTGCTTGGGAGCAGGCTTATTTCATGTAAACAGGATTAGATTGCATCTTGAGGTGATACTTAAAATCTGTCGCAGCCACTGCTACTTTATTACAAGAGTTCATTACTGAACCAGGGGCAATAATAATTTTAAATAATAATAATATAAAAATGTATTTGAAAATAATATTATAATGTTGTGTTTAGTACTATAGACACAGCCACTTGATTGAGAGATTTATTTGTGATGGAATAATTACTTTATAATTTTATTGGAGGTGTACACACGTTGTGCAGTTATTCTTAGCCCTGCACTAATTTGAGTGATGATGGATATTAAGGGAGTGGCTTGATGCAGCGCAAGAGATGCAGATAACTTGATCTTGACCCTTAAAAAACTTTAATTAATACTGTCACGTAACAAATCTGCTTCAAATTGAATTAAACATTTTTATTAATTGCTAATTACAACATTGAAATAAAAATGTAAAGGGTGTACAAATACTATAAAATCGTGAATATAAATAATTGGGAATCATGTTTAAAAAAAAACAAACATTTAATTTATCTATTTTAACTTTTATGTTGTTTTGGTCGTTTGGCTGTTTCCTTATAAAGGTCCAGAAATTAGTGTTCTTTTTTTATTTAATTTTTTTAAATTGTCAAGTTGTTTGCCAGGTGGCTTTTTTAATTATATGATGTCATTACGTTGCTGTCTTGCCGCCAGCCAATCGCTGCATTGCTGATCGTGGTTTCGAGTATCGATGCATCTGCCCTCTTCGGGGAACACAGGAACGCGCAGTAACCTCAGATAATTTAATCCAGATATTTTAATCCAATCTGCAAATTAGTTTGAAGAACCAAATTAGCCAGAGATCAGTTATCACGATTAAAAGATCTGGGATCTGTCAAATCATCTCAGATTTATTAAGCGAGGTACGAAGAACGGACCCCAGGCCTGAATGTCTAAAAGGGATGTTGATATTGTTGGTTTATTTACACAGGTCTCAGTTCTGGATGGATCTTCTAAATTACTTGAAAGAGAGACAACTCTTTAATGGCAGCCATGAGCATATATGCTTGGTGCGTTTTGTGTTTTTAAGTGTGCTGCAGATGGACCTTGATGAATGCAAAGAAATTTGGAACACTCACACCATTAGAGCAGTCTCGCTGTCCTTCTGGTAAACCAGATGCAATGTACGCTCTTCCACACAGATTGGTATATAACTATATTAAATTTTAAACTTATTTGCATTTTATAAAGGAATTGTTACAATGATAGTTAACACAAAACCTCAAACTCTGCCATCATGTACTCTCCCTAATGTTGTTCCAAAGCCATGAGGCTTGCTTCCATGGAACACAAAATGGAAATATTATACATATTGTTAGTCTCACTCACCATTTATTTTCATTCAATGCTCTTTCGTAAAATTAAGGTGAAAAGAGATTGGGGCTAACATTCTATTCCACAGAAGAAAGTCACTGACATGAGGTTTAATACATTGTAATTTTGAATAAAATTCAGAATTTAATACAAACTAACCTTTATTGCTCTCAATACTGTAACAATATCATTTTCCTCTTTTACAAAGGTTTAATGGGAGAGAATGTGGATTTCGTGTCTCACAGGAAGACTTTTTCATTGAACCGACTATTAGTACATGTGGAGATAACCAGCTTCAGGCAAACTTTGAAGAACTACATGCTGAAAGCAATCTGACTACACCTCAGACTTGGGAGACTGGTGTGGAGAACTATATTTATAACTTTAAAGAACATGGCCCGCATTTAAACTCTGGTTAGTTCAGAATAGTTTGTTATTTGGAACAAACTGTTAAAGGGATAGATATCCCTTTACATTTACATTGTTCTACTCAGTGCAATCCAAAACTAGGTGAGTTTTGGGTACCAAAGTCAACTGCATTTTTGAACTCTTCATAGCTTTTGGACATTGGCAATTTGATTGCGTTGGCACAGGAGCTGGCAATGGGAAATTTAGAAGTCCACTCAAAACTCAGTCGGGGCTGAGGCAGAATTGTTGAAGGAGGCAGTGAATCCAGTCCTGTAGCAAACATCAGGATGTCCTGGAGGAAGACTCCGGTTTCTTGTTCTGAAAAAAAAAAAAAAAAAAGAATATTATGAAATACACTCACCTAAAGGATTATTAGGAACACCTGTTCAATTTCTCATTAATGCAATTATCTAATCAACCAATCACATGGCAGTTGCTTCAATGCATTTAGGGGTGTGGTCCTGGTCAAGACAATCTCCTGAACTCCAAACTGAATGTCAGAATGGGAAAGAAAGGTGATTTAAGCAATTTTGAGCGTGGCATGGTTGTTGGTGCTAGACGGGCCGGTCTGAGTATTTCACAATCTGCTCAGTTACTGGGATTTTCACGCACAACCATTTCTAGAGTTTACAAAGAATGGTGTGAAAAGGGAAAAACATCCAGTATGCGGCAGTCCTGTGGGCAAAAATGCCTTGTTGATGCTAGAGGTCAGAGGAGAATGGGCCGACTTATTCAAGCTGATAGAAGAGCAATTTTGACTGAAATAACCACTCGTTACAACCGAGGTATGCAGCAAAGCATTTGTGAAGCCACAACACGCACAACCTTGAGGCGGATGGGCTACAACAGCAGAAGACCCCACCGGGTACCACTTATCTCCACTACAAATAGGAAAAAGAGGCTACAATTTGCACGAGCTCACCAAAATTGGACAGTTGAAGAATGGAAAAATGTTGCCTGGTCTGATGAGTCTCGATTTCTGTTGAGACATTCAGATGGTAGAGTCAGAATTTGGCGTAAACAGAATGAGAACATGGATCCATCATGCCTTGTTACCACTGTGCAGGCTGGTGGTGGTGGTGTAATGGTGTGGGGGATGTTTTCTTGGCACACTTTAGGCCCCTTAGTGCCAATTGGGCATCGTTTAAATGCCACGGCCTACCTGAGCATTGTTTCTGACCATGTCCATCCCTTTATGACCACCATGTAGCCATCCTCTGATGGCTACTTCCAGCAGGATAATGCACCATGTCACAAAGCTTGAATCATTTCAAATTGGTTTCTTGAACATGACAATGAGTTCACTGTACTAAAATGGCCCCCACAGTCACCAGATCTCAACCAATAGAGCATCTTTGGGATGTGGTGGAACGGGAGCTTCGTGCCCTGGATGTGCATCCCACAAATCTCCATCAACTGCAAGATGCTATCCTATCAATATGGGCCAACATTTCTAAAGAATGCTTTCAGCACCTTGTTGAATCAATGCCACGTAGAATTAAGGCAGTTCTGAAGGCGAAAGGGGGTCAAACACAGTATTAGTATGGTGTTCCTAATAATCCTTTAGGTGAGTGTATGTACACAACAACAATAAAAAGTGATGTTCAATCCTTTACCTCCAGTGTCAAGCAGATAGTCTCTCCAGTATCCTAGAATCCTTGTTTCTTCTTGTCGTCCGGTGCTACCATCTTCACTGAGCTGAGCCTTGAAGACAGCCTCCAATGATTCAGGTTTTAGTTTCTCAACACTGTAGCACATGTAGGGTCTGAATACACTTGGATGTTGTTCCAGGGCATGGATGACATCCAAGGTGGAAAGCCCATCCCTAAATCTGGAAGCCAAACAAGATCTACAAAGTAATGACAATGATAAGTATATGCAACAAATAACAATTAAATGCAACAATTAATATGCAAATTAGAAATCAACTTACCTTTGTATGGAGTACTGGTTTCTGTATAATGTGTACCATTGTATGAAATCCTTCACAATGTTGTTTTTGCCATCTACACTATGTGGGAAATCAAAACATCCAGCAGTCTGCAGCAAGCTGGCATACTTGTCAATGAGCATGTGTAATTCATCCAATGAAGCTGCACTGGATATCTGGTAAATAGGATACAAAACATTCAAAAGGAACAAATTAAATTCTAATACATTTTTTATAAAGCCAATACAAAAAAAGATTTAAATATAAATCTTAAGATATAATTACAAAAAACAAACAAACAAAAAAAAAGCCTTAAAATAAGATTAAATGAAAGTTGAATGCACCTCAAGTAAAGCTGTGTTCATGGTCTCATCTGTTATATCTTCAACTGTTCCATTAATGTCAGTCCTCCCAGTTAGGTGATCGTACAGCATATCTGAGAGGAAGCGAGGACCTGGACCACTGTGAACTATAGAAACAGCAATCATCCGCCCAGCAAGAAAGTATTCATCATCTCTGGCAGCTGTAGTAAACAGAGTTTTTCTCCAGTTAGTAAAAAAAGACAATTATGAGCAGGGCAGATAAAAGGTAGAGTTAAGTAAATAATTTACCTGCATTGTTAAAGGTGTGAAATCTCCTATTTTCTGGACCATCAAAGATTCTCCGTGCTCTTAAACAATCCATTAGAAACTCACGTTTGGGACCACCTGTGTCCACTGCATCTTCAATTGTGCCTTCATCGTCTGTGAATTTGACGAGCATGTCATGCAATGGGTCATATGATAGACGTTTAAAACCACGAACTGCTCCGTCCCAAACATCTGCTCTAATTGTGTTGAATCTGCTGCAAGATGTCCTTATCACCTTCAATGAGAGATCTGACACAATGTCTGCAGCAGATAATACATATGTGCTGTAAAACATAAAGACGGTTTTATTGAGACAAGGAAAATAATGATTATGAAATTAAAAAAACTAGAGTGAATACATTTAAGAACATGATATTGAGAGTACTTAATAAACTAGAACCTTTCCTCTTGAACATATTGTCTGCTCTCATCTGACTCTTCTGAGTCACTTTCAATAACTATTGGTGCATACAGATGTGTGTAATTGCTGTAAAAAGAAAGAGTATCAGGAATTTACATCCATTGAGATACAAAAGTAATTGTTAGGCTGCTTGTAAAGCAATTAATTTCTTTTTTTGTCTGAGATAAAACAATAAGCTTAAGTGTAGCACTTTTGTTGGCCATGTGTGTGTTCTTGGACATTTGTTTTTCCTGCTTCCTAGATTTGTCAGAAAAAAACTTATAACTGACCTTAAACAAAACCCATAAGACAGAATACATTTTTCATTTGTTCTAACAAAGTAACTGCATGGTATAAACTTAAATTATAAATTTACTTTGTCCAAAAAAGGCCGAGAGAGATTAGGCGGTCTGAAAAACAACAACTATAAATTAATTTAAACAACTCTACTCCTAACCTCCAAAGAATGCCCTGTTAACTATGCTAAAATAATACCTGTCTGATGTGCTTCTTGCCTTCGGTGTTTGCTTCATCTGGATCATCTCACATCTGTATAAGAAACACAAGCCACATGTTAAAATGAGTTACAATTAAATGTTATATTTATGTTAGGAGACATGCAATTAGTGCACCCACCAAAGTGTCACTCTCATAATGTGGATTGTGAGAGGTAGATTTTACTTGCACTTCACTGTTTTCGCTAGAAGAATCTCCGCTACAGTCTTCAAACCACAATGAACGTAAGGAAAATTCACTTTGATTTAAACCCATTCATGTAAATAGTGTTTTATACATATGTCTTTGTAAGATTTACTTTAAATTAAATATGCTCGCCAATGGCTGAAAAATCTTGACCCGTGCAGACGAACAGTGTTATTCTTTGATAAGCCTTCCCCAGTGCCTCTTTGTACAGCTGTAGTTTGAATGGGGTGTTTGTTCCTGGAATGTTTTTCACCTCTGAACCGTCTGGGTACAGCAAAACATAGGGACCCTCTTCCATGTCCTGATTAAAATCTGTTAACAGCTGCTCAGAGGACCAATTAGGTTGAACTTCAAGAGACAGGGTCTTCCCTCTCATTGGCTTTAGAGCACCATTATGTCTCCACATAACTCCAACATAAATCTAGACATGAAAAGAATAAATAAAAAATGTTAAGTGTCACAAACTGAAACTTAAAATAGGCTTTAACGCGGGGCATGTGGCTATTTTACAAATAAAATAATAAAAGTTTTTTTTTATTAATATGAAAATAAAACTGAAAGATTAAATGACAATCATCATGTTTTAAAACTAGTTGTTACCTTTACTTTCTTGATTCTGCAACTGCACTGAATTCCATAGGAAACATATGAAAGGTACTAATGTTGCTAACTGTCCTTTAACTTAAAGTAATTATGAAATGTAAGTTGCAATAGTCATCCCTACTGTGGCGTATAAAGATACCTTAACCGTTTTTTTTATCCTTCTTTTCCTGATATTTCTTAAATAAGGTTTTTACAACATGCACTGCAAAAAGCAGGACAGCTTTCCAGTGTAGCGCCACAAAATGGACAATACATTGGGATCTGTAAAAAATCACTAACTTCAAAGAAGAAGCAGCAACTGCATTCATCCTAGTGGTCGGGAGCATTTCCGTTGTGGCTTGATTCTGTTGTGTTGTGGTGATTTCGTTGTGTTGTGGCTTGATTCCGTTGTGTTGTGGCGATTTTGTTGTGTTGTGGCTTGTTTCCGTTGTGTTGTGGCGATTTCGTTGTATTGTGGCTTGTTTCCGTTGTGTTGTGGCGATTTCGTTGTGTTGTGGCTTAATTTAGTACGGCTGCGCTACTGGGCAACCGTATAATACAAAATACAGTGTTATAAATGTACATACATTTAAATATATATATATATATATTTTGGTTGTGAATTGCAACCCCCAACGGGGGCCGACACAGGACAAAAATGTTGTTGTCAGAGAGCAGAGAGTGACTAGCGCTCTGTAGAGAAGTTTGTCCATTTAGGGCTACTGTAGAAACATGACGGCGTTATTTCACTGCAAGGGGACCGGCGGTGTATGGAGATAGAAATGGCACATTTTAAGGTAATAAAAACATAACGGTTCATTATGTAAGGTCTTTATATACCACTGAAAACATAGTTATGTATATTATATTGCATTTCTGTCAATAGATCCTCATAAATACTACACACTGTACCTTTAAAATGCATCATAACAGTCCATGAAAAAGGTCCATTGGAGAGTGACACCATTTCATATACTTGCATTTTTAACACTTGCCAAATGTTAATTTCAGTAGTGATGGGCGATTTTGAAACACTGCTTCATGATTTAAAACCTTTACAAATATTTTGTAGTGTGTATCGAACTTCCAAAGTCACGTGATTTCAGTAAACGAGGCTACGTTATATCATAACTCAGAGCTGCCAACTCTCACGCTTTCGCCGTGTGACACATGGTTTTGCCTGTTTTCACACGCACTCACGCCACACATCCAATTTCTCACGGGGAAAAAAAAAATCTGATTTTGGGCAGAGACTCGTTCGTTCTTTTCAAACTCCCCGACGGTATGGCGCTGATGAGCGCCACTGAACCCTATGCACTGCTGTCCATAGATATGTATAAGTAGATGCCTCATTAGCGACTGTTTCTATGGGCCGCTATATGTTTTCGAACTGTCAAAGCCGGTCGTGAACAAGCTTTGTGAACATTCAAATGTTGTCTGTGCGTCTGCAACCGTAGTTCCCTTGCGATATTACACGAGTACTGCGTTGTTTGTCTTATTAATATAAGACAAGACGCTATGGGAAAACTCCTTTTTCTCAGATTCTGAAGCCTTTATACAATCACGCAGTGAATACTGCACGTCGATTGGGTCAAAAAGTTAAAGAAATTGAACCAATGACGGTGCGGCTAGCGCGAGCCAATGGTGAGCGAGCCCACCGAAATGGGCGGAGACTTGTGCTATAAAAGCAGCCGTTTCACCATGGCAAATCAATTAATTCTCCTTCAGCGACGCAGATAACATCTCTTCGCTGGAACTCAGATTGAAGCCGCCTTCACCTGCAAGCAGCTGGACTCGCCGCTGATCTTCTCACCTTCGTGCAGTCGATCAGCCCGCCTCCCTGCTCGCCGCTCTCTTCAGCTCGCCACTCTCAAGCAGCTCGCGTCCGCGCTAATTTTCTGCGACGTTGCTGCAAATGTCGTGCCACGATTGTGGCACGTGCAAATGACGAGCACAGTGAGTGCATGCAATGTCTGGGCGAGTCCCACGCAGAAGCTGCGTTCACTGAGTCTCGCCTCTCTGCGCTCGCAGATAGCGTTCTTTTCAGAACACGACCCCGTCCCTTGCGCCCTCCCGTTTTCTTTCTCCCAGGAACCCGCGGGGAAAAAACAGCGGGGCAGAGGATCTCAGCGTTTGGACAAGGACGATATCATGTCGGCTCAGCCCCCGCGTGACTCTCTCCACAAAAAGAGGTTCCTCTCGTCCACTTCTCTCATCTGCGGCCACAAGTGACTTGGTTTCGTTTGGAGGATCTGATGACGAGCCGCAGGATGACAGCATGTCTCTAGCGGCGTCAGGAATGGTCGGGCTCGCTGCAAGACCCTGCCCCCTTGCTGTCTTTGGAGTTGATTGACACCAGAGCATCTACGTGCTCTATTGTGTGCTGTCAAAAGCAGTTGAACAGCTCGGTTTAGAGTGGTTCAACCTGGACGACGTCAGACTCCATCTCAGCGATCAGCGCCCTTCTTCCCTGAAGTGTGCGATGAGCTGACAAAATCATGGCGCGTGCCATACTCAACCCGCCTTCACTCTTCTGACTCTCACGCTCTCACGTCTGTCGACGGCGCTGGGCAGAAGGGTTATGAAAAATGACCGCTCACCCATCCAAACCTTGCTGCACCACCTCGGCCATTGCTGGACGTCCTTACACCTCCAACGGCCAGGCAGCAGCTGCTTTACACTCTATGGCGTTTCTCCAAGTGTATCAAGCAAAGCTACTAAAGGACTTGGATGAGGCTGGACATGACTCTGCCACCTTCAGAGAGCTGCACAGCGCCACGGATCTGGCTTTGTGCGCCACGGATCTGGCTCTGTGCGCCACGAAGACGACGGTGCAGGCCATTGGTCACTCGATGGCCTGCTTGGTAGTGTTGGAGCGCCACTTGTGGCGGATAAGGCCGTTTTTCCAATCCAATCTCCTCCACTGGTCTCTTCGGACCCACTGTCGATGGCTTCGCTGAGCGCTTCACGGCAGCATAAAAGTCGTCCCAAGCCATGCAACACTTTTTACCAAAGCAATCCACTTCCTCTGCCCCCAGCCGCCCTAAACCAGCACCAGCTCAGCAGCAGATGACGAGGGACAAGTCACCAGCCACCAAACCATCACCGAGCTCCGATCACAGACTGCGCTTGTGCTCCGCTAGGCGCCACCCCCCTCCGGTGCAGCAGGGCTCCTGACCCCAGATAGTGTTGGACCCTGCAGCCCAGAAGCCGGCCTGATGGCCAGGAAAGGAAGAGGAGGAGGCTAAGTCCCGCTGCTGCCGGACCACCCTCCACAATGCCTCGCCCAGTTTTCCCGCCACCCGTTCAGTTCCGGGTGCTCGAAAAAGAGTGTTTGTTGCCCACACAGAGCCTGTTCTCATGCCCTGCTTGGGAGCCGCTGTTATAGCGGAAATAAAAATCAAACATACTCACCAGTCCCTCACTGCGACTTAACGCCTGTATTAATTTAGCCCTTTGCCACACGGGCCGAGGCCTGGCAGGCCATCCCCGGAGTGTCAGCCTGGGTTCTGAACATAATAAAACGAGTACTCCAATTCGCTCGAAAACCCCCGTTATTCAACGGTGTGGTCGAAACCTCTGTGGAAAGCAAGGATGCTCATGTCCTGCGTTCCGAGGTAAACATCATGCTGGCGAAAGGAGCTATAGAAATAGTTCCCCCAGTGCTGAGCGAGTCAGACTTTTACAGCTGGTACTTCCTCATCCCCAAAAAGGATGGCGGTCTAAGACCCATCCCCAATCTCAGACATCTGAACAGGGCCCTAATAAAGTGCTCATTCGGAATGATCACTCTAAAGCAGATCTTCCCACAAATACGCTTGGAAGACTGGTTCTTTACCCTGGATCTGAAAGATGCTTATTTTCACATCCAGATAGTTCTTGAGATTCGCCTTCGAGGGAGTGGCATATCAATATACGGTACTGCCGTTCGGCCTATCTCTGGCCCCTCGCACTTTCAAGAAGTGCATGGATGGAAAAATAGGGGTTTTCTTTTGCATTCGTCTGAATTCGGCAGCAGACTCCCTGAATGAAAAAGCATAAATATGTCGGTTTCTCTTCTTTAGCTACTCTTAAATTTTGTTTAATTTAAGCACTTTCTAAGTGTAACCAATGTTTGTTTTCACACAATTGCCAGTCCTTGAATACTGTGTCTGAAATTCAAGAACCGTGAAGCCTGTTATTAACTAACAAATGTTATGTGTTTTTGTGTAGATCCAAACATTATTGCTAAACTAACACAATAAGAACACGTTAGCTAACACAACATTTAAAGTAACCGTAGTTGAAAACCTGTAATATTTACCCAGCTCCTGATCTGCATCTGATACTGATTATGCTGATTATTTTGTTATTTTTGTAAAATTCACAGGCTAAAATGTGTTCATCAGAAATAAATGAAAAAGAAAAATACAATGACAAAGAAAACAAATAAATAAAAAATATATGTTGTTTTTGAATGTAAAAAACATGCAAACATCATAAGTTGACCTCAGACAACAGTATAAAAAAATAAAAAAGCCAGTTCATGACCCCTTTAATTAATTTTGAGATTATACAAGTTTTGACAATATGTATCAGAAGTTTCTCACAGATGCTCATTTTTGTATGTACATTCCATGGTATATAATAACAAAGCAAGGCAAATCTTATTCTATTGTGTCAGGCAGGACAGATATATGAGAGCAACATTTTGACCTCATTAGCAATGACAACAGGTCCTGGGTGAACATTTTCTTGTAGATAGTGACAGGAAGTCATCTGCCAGACATCGAAGTAGATTACTCCATCAATATCTCTGAACATCTCCTGCATCACAGTGTTCTGCTGCATTGCGTACCAATCACTTTGAAAAATGTCCTGTAACAACACAGATCAGAAACAAACAATACAAAAAGCTTTAATATTAACTTGGTTTAGACAAACTACATTGTTTGTATTGTCTACCAGAAATAGTGCTGTATAGTGCACCTGCTATACCTGACATTGAACTTTGACTTTGTAGGCCTCTCTAATAGAAAAAAAGGAATATTTAGTTAAAAAAATATATTAATTAATCTACCTTTCCTCATGTTTTCTGCTGAGCTCTATATTTGTCTCTTTTAAGCCCCATTCACACCGCCGGTGACTTTATGTTGCTAGTCTCTGTACTGTGAAGTCACTTGTGGGCATTCCCAGTACTTCCGCTCTAATATTATTTGTAGACTGCACATCTTGCCATATCTATAGAAAATGCAATCACAGGTGATATATAAAACTAAAATATAATTTTAATTTGACTAGGAATTAGACTTAAAATAATTAAAAGTAACATTCTGCTGTTGGAGAATGTTGTTATATAAACCACAGCAGTGCTCAGTGCCTTAAATGGTCCCACTTTATAGCTGGCCTTAACTACTATGTCCTTACAACAAAATTAAAGTAATGTACTTATTGTGTTGCAAAACACATTTGCTGATATTGAGGTGAGATATGGGTAAAGTTAGGGACATGTGTGGTGGTATGGGTAGGTTTAAGGGTAGGGTTAGGTGTAAGGGAAGTGTCAACAGTGTAATTATAAATGTAACCACAGAAATGAATTACAGCTGTAATTACATGCAGGTTTTATTTTAAATGTAAGTACAATGTAAAAACATGTACAGTTGAAAGAAAAAGTATGTGAACCGCTCTGTGAAAATGGGAATAATTTAACAAAATAAAAGAGATTATATACAAAATGCGTTATTTTTTATTTAGTGCTGTCCTGAATAAGATATTTTACATACACTTTTTTTTACATATAGTCTACAAGACAAAAAAATAACTGAATTTATTAAAATGACCCGTTCAAAAGTTTATGAACCATTGATTCTTAATACTGTGTGTCGTTCCCTGGATGATCCACGACTGTTTTTCTGATTTGTGATGGTTGTCCTTGAGTCTCTTGTTTGTCCTGAGCAGTTAAATGCCAAATGTTCTTGAGAAAAATCCTCCAGGTCCTGCAAATTCTTCAGTTTTCCAACATATTTTGCATATTTGAACCCTCTCCAGCAGCGACTGTATGCGGTGGTCCCAAGTCCAGTGGTCCCAAGTCCGGTGGTCCCAGGTCCCAGGTCCGGTGGTCCGGAGTCCGGTGGTCCCGAGTCAGGTGGTCCCGAGTCAGGTGGTCCCAGGTCCGGTGGTCCCGAGTCAGGTGGTCCCAGGTCCGGTGGTCCCGGGACCAGTCGTCCCGAGTCCGGTGGTCCCGAGTCCAGTGGTCCCGAGTCTGGTTCTGATTCTTAATACTGCGTGTCGTTCCCTGGATGATCCACGACTGTTTTTCTGATTTGTGATGGTTGTCCTTGAGTCTCTTGTTTGTCCTGAGTAGTTAAATGCCAAATGTTCTTGAGAAAAATCCTCCAGGTCCTGCAAATTCTTCAGTTTTCCAGCATATTTTGCATATTTGAACCCTCTCCAGCAGTGACTGTATGATTTTGAGATCCATCTTTTCACATGGAGGACAATTTAGGGACTCAAACACAACTATTAAAAAAGGTTCAAACATTCACTGATGCTCCAGAAGGAAACAGTGGTCCCAAGTCCGGTGGTCCCAGGTCCGGTGGTCCCGAGTCCGGTGGTTCCAGGTCCGGTGGTCCCGAGTCCGGTGGTCCGGAGGTCCTGAGTCAGGTGGTCCCAGGTCCGGTGGTCCCGAGTCCGGTGGTCCCGAGTCTAGTGGTTCCAGGTCCAGTGGTTCCAGGTCCGGTGGTCCCGGGACCAGTCATCCCGAGTCCGGTGGTCCCGAGTCTGGGGTCTGGTGGTCCGATGGTCCGGGGTCTGGTGGTCCCGAGTCCGGTGGTCCCGGGTCCGGTGGTTCCAGGTCCGGTGGTCCCGAGTCCGGTGGTCCGGAGGTCCTGAGTCAGGTGGTCCCAGGTGCGGTGGTCCTGAGTACGGTGGTCCCGAGTCCGGTGGTTCCAGGTCCGGTGGTCCCGGGACCAGTCATCCCGAGTTCGGTGGTCCCCAGTCTGGGGTCTGGTGGTCCGGGGTCCGATGGTCCCGGGACCAGTCATCCCGAGTTCGGTGGTCCCGAGTCTGGGGTCTGGTGGTCCAGGGTCCGATGGTCCGGGGTCCTGAACTGTGTGTGCCGCACTGGCCTCCTGAACTGTGTGCGCCTCCCTGGCCCCTGGAATTGATGTTGCCGCCTTGGCCCCCTGAATGGTGTGCGCCGGCCGGCTCTCCTGAACTTTGTGTCCCGTCCTGGTCTGCCCCTCCCGGTCTGCCCTTCCCGTCCTTCCCTGGTCTGCCCCTCAGTCCTTCCCTGGTCCTTTCTAGGACGTTCTGGCCAGTTCCACCTATTCTGTTTGTTCCTCAATGTTCTCCTGGAGTGTTTTGCTTGTTTCCAGATGGAGCGTCTGGTAGCCGCTCCGTAGGGAGGGGGTAATGTCACATGTCTGTCTGGTCCTGTGTAGCACATGTGGTGTTTGTCGTGTCTCTGGTCTCTTGTCACCCCGCCCATCTTGTTATCTGGTTATTGTTTAATTGGCCCCACCTGTTTTCCCTCATCTCCTGCCTGATTCGCTACCCTTATAGTCTTCTCGTGTTTCCAGTCCTGTGCTGGATCGTTGTCTGATGTCTTCTGTTACCTGATGGAGTTTTGGTTCCTTGCCACTGTCGCCTTTGGCTTGGCCTTCTCAGTTGGGGACACTAAATTTTCAAATAAATAACCAAATAAATTTAATTACTAAACTAAATTAACTATATCAACTACATTACTTGAATATATATGATAATTGAAATGAGCTGATGACATCACCGTTTTCTCCAGAGTGGCTGTACAGCCGAATCAAATTCGGTTGCATTATTTTCCTGTCTAACACCGTGAAGCTGCTTTGAAACAATCTGCATTGTAAAAAGCGCTATATAAATAAAGTTGACTGACTGAAAGTTGACTGTCATGTACTTATGTTTTGCCTTATGGTTCCCTGCTCTTTGTGTTCGTAAGTGTAGTTTGATTTTCCCCCTTGTGGATTGTTTTTGTTTATTTGTTTCTGTTTATATTATTATTTAAATAAATACCATTCTTCTTCCTGCACTTGAGTCCTCGCTCCCATTTTCCTTACTGATTCCTGACAGTAACTACATGAAACAAGAGGGGAAAAATTTACAGCCCACAGATTCATACTTACCCTGTAACTACATGGATAATTACCCCTTAATTAAAAAATACTTACAGTATAAAAAATGTGTTAATTTTCCTGAAAGTCACCCCTTTATTCCCCAAATATTACATATTGTTCCCTTATACCTACACGTATTTACTTTATAGTTACACTATAATTACTGACAGTTACGCTGTAAATTCGCTTTACTTACAAAGTATTTCCAGGCTGTAATCTAAAGCGTTACCAAAACTCCTTAACATTGACTGAAGTCATTGTAAACTTTTCAAGTTTTGGATATAATCCTTCTAAAGGAATTACTAATTATTTGGATCAGTATTCTAAAGTAAAGATCATGGTAACCCACTAGTAATGACTCAAGTGTTACCAAATTACAATAAAAAAAACATACAAAAACCTCAAAAGCTTACAACTTAAGTCATTACTAGGGAGTTATCATGCTGTTAACTTTAGAATACTGATCCAAATAATTAGTAGTTCCTTCTGAAGGATGTAGTAACACTTGAGTACTATCCAAAAAATTACAATGATTTCAGTCGTTACTGGTTCAGAGAGTTACTATGTTTTTCAATTTAGAATACTGATACAAAAATGTGTAATTTAAGGATTTGGTAACACTTGAGTAATTACTAGTGGCAGGGGCTACACTAGCAATTTTGGGCCCCATGAAAGAATATGAGGTTGGGCCCCCCTACCGTACCAAACATACAGGCCAACCTATAGAGATCCAAAATCGTCGTCAGCAATTTAATTATATGTTTATCTGTGTTAAGTAGCACAATACCTGCTTCTCATCTCCATCACCTTCTCCTTCCTGACCTGCATATTTCCCTTCCCAAAGTTGAGCATTGGTTGATACAGTCTTTGCATTATATAAGTCACATTTACAAAAACCAAAATTACATAATTTTTTTTTTTCAGTGGTGAAAAACTATATATTTGAATATATTGAATAGACTATCAGCTAGTGGTTGACTATGCAACTAGCACTAACATTACAGCAAAGGAAGCTCCGCAAATAAACATATACCCTTTCTTTTCAAAGAACTGGGTGAGTAATTGTCGGGCCGTTTTCTCTCTCTCTGCCCTCTGTAACCTCGGTTTTGATGACCGGACTTATACTTTGTCGAACGCAAAGACATCTCTAATTTGACAGTTTACCATCTGATCTCACTCAGTGATTCTAGGCTACGTAGGACGAGAACCATGCAGTTGTTTTATTTGTTACTCTGGTAGATAATACATTTATAATTTCTATTACATTACTAATAGTAGCCTACTGTTACTACTAATAAAACCAATATCTGGGGGCCCCAAAAGTGCGTGGGCCCTTAAAATCGTCCTAACTCCGAACTTAATGTTGATTCCAACATCACAGTTAAAAAGTGAATACTTTTCTGTTCTATTTTAAAGAGTGTTTGTCATAATCAACAAAGAAAAAAATGTCAAATCCTATTCCACAGCAGCACATCCTATTCCTGCTTCTTCTTCTTATGCAGAATTTTATCCTTTAGCTCCCAAGAATTCCGGTTTTCTTGATTTGTTTTTGAATGTGGCACAGTACTTTGCATAAAAGCTAAATGCAAATGGTATGAGAGCAGATAAACAGAATGTTATGAGCTGAGAATCTGTTCGCTTCACTTCTTTCCTCTACACAATGTAACTACACAACTGAAAGAGGGACTAAGTGATTCTGTTGTTCTTTCTTTTTGGCTTTTAGCACAAAATCCACTGCAGTGCTAAAGAGCTGCTGTGCTGAAGCGTGCTGCATTTTCATCAACTTGAGGATGACAGGGAGATAAGGCAGGCCATCCTCCAGGCTGTTTGTACCAGGTGGTAGAGCCACAGCTGGCATGTACCTCTTCCACATAAATCATTCATTCTGGAAAACACTTGTATGCTACAGAGAAGCCGTGTAAAGTCTGGAACCATGAAGTTTAGAGCAACCTTGGTCAGCACTGTATTGTAAGACAGTGTTTCTTAACTGGTGGGTCGCAACCCAAGAGTAGGTTGTAAGACCGTTTTGAGTGCGCAGACAAAAAACAACAACAAAGGTAATTCTAGGTGTTTACAAAGGTGTTTTTCTAATGCGATACAGACGTGCGGCTGTATCACCCCCCTTAGTGGCACCCCTGACTAGTGGACTACCATTACCTTCACTTTAGAATTAAATATACATTATGCATTATTCATGTTAATTATGAAGCTGTATATAGTAGTTCTTAGTAGTCCTCTAGGAGGTATGAAAAAAATATTACTTACTAATTTGTTAATCAGAGTTTCTTGTTAGTTAATAGAGTGTTAATATTGCATTACTCATTTGTTCCTGTGTAGTTATTCATTAATGATGGAACAGTATTCTAAAGTTACCATTGGATTCGATTTGGAAAATGAGCAATTGTACCTTCACTCCTGCAGTGTTTCCAGACTTGATGATGACGGTGGTCTCTGGTGCACGACTCAGCAGTGCAACAACAGACTGACGGATTTTGGCCACTTCATGCACGTAAAATGTCATTGGGTGAAAAACCAAGTGGGCAGAGATTGTGAAGACAACGACTGCATAAGGACCACCAGCTATTTCATCAATATCATTGCTGATATAATGCAGGTCGGTAATGAGCATTTTAGTAAATCGCAAAGGAACACCGTGTGGCCTCCAGTGAACAATGATATTATTTTTCAACTCCACAGCCATTAGGGGTCCACCGGTACGAGGAGTGTGGAGGTCCATTCTTTTTATGCCTAAACAAGATAAGTGAAGTTAACATTAGACTCATTCCTTTATTCATTTCTTAAACAGCTTTGCAAAGTTGCTTGTTATTGTACACAGCAGCCCCCTAAGGTATATGGGCACTTAAGGGATAGTTAACCCAAAAATGCAAATGTTTGAACAGTCTTTGTCTATAGAATAAAAGTCAGGGAATGTTTACAACACCGTTTTCAACTGCAAACTAAAAACTTTTTTGGCTGTTGATTTACATGACAACTGCATTTTGTTGTGTGTTTGGGGGCCTGAAAACGCAATCTTTTGAAAACATCTTTTAAAAATGAGTTTCAAATTGCAAGCTTTTGAAAACAACGCCTTTACAGTCTCCATGTAAACAACAAAAAAGTGTATTTGTAATTTCGCATGCGTATTTCGCGAGGTGTTTCTTGACAAAGTGACATCACCAATTACTGACCTGGCATGCCTTTTTATTCACTGTCGCAGATCCGTGTGAACACGGATCATTTTGAAAACGATGTCATCTGTTTTTAGTGCATAGCTGTCATGTAAACATACCCTCAATGGGATCCAAATGCATGAAAATCGGAAAAAAAAAAACAGTCAAACAAGTTTGCAATGACATGAGAATTTTCATTTTTGGGTGAACCATCCCTTTAAGATGCACTGACTTATTTGCATGTCTGAATGTCATTATCCTGCTGAAAGAGCCCACAGCCACCAGGGAATACCGTTTAGGTGTACATGGTCTGCAACAATGCTTAGGTAGGTGGTATGTGTCAAAGTAACATCCACATGGATGGCAAGACCCAAGGTTGCAATGCAATCTTATTCCTAAATGACCACGATTCTGCTGTGTCTTTTATGCCTGTTTCACACCGCAAGCGTCAGCAGAGCGTGAACAGCGCGTTTTGCTGCTGCCTATGTTAATGAATGACGGGTGTCCACTGGCACGAAGCAAACGGAGCAGAGCAAGCATTTCCAATTCTTTTCTATGAACTTCCATAGGAATTAATTGAAAACACTCACTCTGTTCCGTGATGGAGGACACGCACCGTGAGAGGGTCGGCCACCACGCTTCCGATGTGAATGCTCTCATTCATTGATGGGCAGTGACAAAACACATGCTTCTTGTGCTCCGCTGATGCTTGTGATGTGAAACTGTTTAAAACAAAGTCTTCGGTTAGCCTTTGGTAGTACAATTATCACGCTGCGACATTCAAACCTGCATTCGCGCTGCTGCTGATCCAGAGAGAGCAACTATGTATGAAGCAGCTTCACAAACAAACTGTAGGAATTGAGGGTGCACCAGACACAAATGAATCTTCCAGTTGATTCGTTAAAAGGTAATTCTACACAAAAATAAAAATTCAACACTCCAGACCCCAAAATCAACTATCTATCACTGAAAAGACGTAGGCTCAATTCTGTCTGCAGCCAAGCTGACACATCCCGAGCTAAGTATTTTATTGCCTTGCAAACTTTGACAAATACCAAGATAATGGCTGAAGTTGTTTGACTCCCAAGACAAAGAGTCAAACCAGATCCCTGCTGTCTCAACGACCTTTAGATGAACTCTGAGTGACACGGTCAAAATCCACAGGAAAAACCCACAGAAACTGTTGTCACGTATAAACTGCATCAAATCATTCAAGGATAGCCGGACTTACATTTAAACAGCCTTCTACTGCCAATACACGTGACCATTATGCATATATATCACTCACAATTCATGTAATTGTATAAATATTGAATGATTGATTGAAAGTGCATCTTGCTTGGTTGTGATGGGTGTCTGAGTTTGGGATTGAACTTGGGTCTTCAAGTCAACTCAACTGCTTCTTTACCACTGAGCTATTGTGGACAATAAACAGCAGATGGACCCAAGGGCAGAAGAATAACTTGCAGACTTAGATGACTGAACAAAAGGTGTTTTACTGAAGAATCCAAGTTTAAAGGTACAACAAAAAGGAAGCCGAGCTTCCAGAGAAAAAGCAAAGAAACAAAAGGTGAGCAAAAGACAAATCCAAAAACCACAACAGACTTCTTGGCAAGAAAAATACAAAGCATAGTAGGCTCAAGGCTGAACACAACTGAAAGATAGAGGCATGCTTAAATAGGCCAACACAAACAAGCTAATGAACCCCACAGGTGGGAGAAATAAAATACTAATGAGTGGCAACAATGAATTTTCAGAAGCTGGGGCCACCTAGTGGCTGGGAGAGTCATTACAGCTCAGCGCCAACTAGAGGCAGGGAGAGTGATTAAAAGCTAGAACCTTACATTGGTATCTTTATTTTTGTATCCTTATAATTCAAAAGATGGCGTGATTGTGATTTTGTGTAGAATGTATCGTGTTATTATAATAAGAAATCATGTCTAACTGTACTCTGCTTAAGAGCGGGAAGTTAGGAGACCAGAGATAACAGATAATTTATGATGAGGGGTGGGGACACAGTCACCTTGGAACCAAAGATGATATCTGATTGGTCAGAACCCATCTAGGAGGATGGGCAGACATTTTGAGTTTATAATCTCAGAACACGAACAAAGAGTTTGGTTCAAGTTAAGTCAAGAATTGGTCAAGATGGCAGAGACATAAGATGACGAGATAGACGATCAGACGATCGTGGCAGATCAAGATCAGAGAAAATGGGTTATTTCATTCAAACCCTCTCACTTTCCTTTCTTTTACTTAAGTTTATTTTCTTTTTGTTGAGTCTCGTGTTCTAAATTAAGTTTCGCCGCAAAGTTTTGCTCAACGAATCTACAGCGAGCACGCAACTTCAAAGACACAACAAGACCATCAGCGAATCAAAGAAGTGAGTGTTTAAAAAAGTGTTTGTCATTGAATCATTGAATTTATTCACAAACGCTGATTCATCCAATAATGAAACAAGTCATGATGAATGAGACATTGACTGCATTCCAATTATTTTCAAATTAACATATATTTTGAATAGACTAAAGAAATTACCATTTTGTCAGAACCTCTAGTTTGCATGTTTTTTTGTTTAGTTGTTTTGTTATTTTCTCTTCAGAATCGTGGGAGAATCGCAATCTCCATTTTACACCAAAAAAAATTTAATCTCAATTTATCCAGAATCATGCAGCTCTAAATGCTCACGTGCCCACTGTTTACGCTTTTGGCGGTGGACGACTCAGCATGGGCACCCTGACTGGTCTGCAGCTATGCAGCCCCATACGCAACAAACTGCGATGCACTGTGTATTCTGACATCTTTCTATCAGAACCAGCATTAACTTATTGAGCAATTTGAGATACAGTAGCTCGTCTGTTTGATCGGACCACACGTGCCAGCCTTCGCTCCCCACGTGCATCGATGAGCCTTGGCCGCCCATGACCCTGTTGCCGGTTCACCACTGTTTTTTCCTTGGACCACTTTTGATAGATACTGACCACTGCAGACCGGGACCACCCCACAAGAGCTGCAGTTTTGGAGATGCTCTGACCCAGTTGTCTAGCCATCACAATTTGGCCCTTGTCAAACTCGCTCAAATCCTTTTGCTTGCCCATTTTTTATGCTTCTAACACATCAACTTAAAATGTTCACTTGCCTGAAGAGATAATCAGTGTTATTTACTTCACTTGTCAGTGGTCATAATGTTATGCCTGATTGGTGTATATATTTCAGTTATATCACTTTTATGACATCAAGTCTTAAATAACATGAGAATATTTTTTAATAATCCAATTAATGGCATTTATGCAGTTGAGTAACTTGCCTGGAACGTTTCTTTCTAAATACTCAAACCACTGCCTTGTGGTAGAGTCTCCCATCAAGTAGACTATCTTGTTTTTAAGACAATTTCCCATTTGTGCAGAACTGAACTGACTAGTGTTGCATACAAAAGAATTCCAGACATCTTTCAGATAGAATCCTGCAGGAACGGGTGTCGCCATGCCAGATCTGCATCTCTCCACTGTGCCTAAAGCTAAAAAACATTTACCTGAAGAGACTGTGCCAAAATTACACAAATTCTTAATTCTCTTGTAACTAACTTAATTTTAGATTATATCGGTCGTGATATATGACCATACCAATGCCTGCAGCGTTGGGATAGACATTTACGGTTTGTGTGTCTCCAGTAATAGCAACATTTGTTAATGTCCTGTGGAGAAAAAAATATATAATACGTTCAGTTCATAAAAAGTTTTTCTAGTTTTACAATACCTCTGTAATTAATTTTTAGTCCTTTCCCACTTACTTTGTGAAAAGTTGCTTCTCAAAAGGATTTAATGGGTTTTCCAAACCTCCTCTTGAGTGATGAACCAGGTTGTCACAAGAAAGTTTCTTCGGTCTCTCACACTGCCACACCGTCCCAGTTTTTACATCCTTATACTCACAGCAGCAGCCGCCTCTCCTCCAACTTCCATCTGCACCCCACTTCAGATTACATTGTACTACTTCACCGATCCTGATTTTATTGGGTCCTGGCCCTTCATAGTGGCCATTATAGTGGCTGCGTGGGAATGAGGACTCCCTGTATTTTTTAAGAATCTGCACAACCTCACTGGAGTGCTCTAGACGTACATTAACTTGTGCCTGACCTTCCCAGGGCAGAAGAAGTGCAACAGAGTAAGTCCCATTACAGTGATCCACAACCTCCCCGTACACACTCGCCTTCAAGAAGAATGGAGAAGGGTAAAGTGTAATGCAGAAAACTGTTGGTCTGTTGGTAAATTCAATTTTAAAGCATGTAAAACTATAATATATATATATTTTTAAATAAATACATTTTCAGGCAAATGGGTAACACTTTATAATAAGTATAGTGCAATAAAGTATTTACAAATCATTTGCAAATAGTTAATTAATAGTTTATAAACTGTAGTTAATACATTAATAGACTATATACAAATAGTAAGTTTTTAATTCATTGTCACTGTTAACAAGGTGTTATTGTTTAATTTTGTATTTGTGTAGGGTGGTGTGGTTGGGCTGGGGTTGTATTGCATTATAAATGTGTTCAAATCTAACCACTTAATATCTGTGTACAAAAAAAACAAACACTGCCCCCGTTATATGACCTCTCATTCATTTTAATGGAAAATTCCTATGTGTGTGTGTGTGTGTGTATGCATGTGAGTGTGCATTGGGGATGTTCTATAGTCTCATGCCTTCATTTGTGTGTGTTCTTTTGGATTGTGGATTGTGGATTTTTTTTTTTTTTTTTTGACAAATATACACATTTCATTCATTCCTTATGGGGGTCAAATTGAAAATTGGTCAAATTTTTTAATTTCAACCACATAAATCATTACTATTTTTTGTGTGTATTCGTGGTTCAAGTGTGACAAAATTTCTTAGGTCTTGGACCACTCTGATGAACACTAGATTTTTTTTATTTTTTATTTAAAAATTAATTTCGGGTCAAAATGACCCACGGGAAGGATGAGCTTTAAACCAAACTTTATTGGAAATTAATTGCATTATTATTAAGAGATCAATAAAATGTTTACAATAAATTAAGCCTATCCCCAAAGCTAAACATAACCACTTAAAATAAATAAATGCTGTCAATAGGAATTATATACAAATACTCATAAGATCACATTGTTAAAATATTAAAATGTAAACATTTTAAGGAACACTGAATATTAATGCAATTAATGCCCAATAAAGGTTGGTTTAAAGCACTTAATTAATGTCAATTTCCCATTTTCCATGACCTAAATCTAAAGTGAGAACTAATTACTGTTAATAAGTTGTTAACAAAGCACTATCTAACTCTTTACATATGAGCTAATTAAACTCTTAAACTCCAAGGACCCTGATAAGGAATGACGTAATCAAGTATATACTTAAATACTTGAATGTCTGCAATGATATGCATCACTTTGGCATTTGTTTTACACAAAGTAACTTATTTACACTAAATTACTCTGGGACCATTTCCGCCTGGATTTGGCCTACCCAAATTGAGAAGCTTCCCATTCATACAGTGGTCTAAATACACAATTTTGGTGTCACTTTACAGGAAACCCTTTGAAGTTACATAAAACATTGCTAAAAGTTTATTACAGCTGTTTTATGTAACTTCAAAGGGTTTCCTGTAAAATGACAGTAAAATTCTGTATGTGGGTATGGGAAGCTTTTCAATTTGGGTAGGTCAAATCCAGGCGGAAATCCCCAAAAATGGTCCCAGAACTAAGGAGGTTAAACAATAATAATTAGTTAATTACAGTAACAACGAATGAACTCACTATTTGTATATAGTCTATTAATGTATTTACTATTGTAAGTACTTTTCACATTATTTAGCCTATTATAAAGTGTCACCGGCAAATGTAACTCTATGACAAATGTCTTTACATTTATTTAAAAAAATATTATAAAATAATATAAAACAAACACACTTTTAGCTTTGAATTGAAAAGCTTTGCTTTGAAAAAATCTCCTCCATATCTTTTCAGGTTCTTGTTGTGGTCTCTGGCTGTGATGGTAACAAAGATCTTTTCTCCCACTTTGTAACTCTCCTTGAGTCCCACAATAGAGAATGTTGAGTGGACTGGACTTGTGCTCAAATTAAACGGACAGATTTCTTGATCTGGACCGGACCAGTCCAGAGCCTTCTGTAGCCTTTCCCACTCCTCTTCACTGATTCCCATGTCATGAATGGAAATTACAGATGAGGAATTTGTTTGTATCTGTTTTCCTTTATCACGTTTAGGAATAGGGGGCTGGAATTGTTGTATCTGATGACCACTCTCCAGGAATCTCCATAAAGTCTGAAAGATGACCAAGAAATCAATTTATATTTAAATGTTAGTGTTGTATGATCACAATCCAACAGTGTTGGGGAAAGTTACTTTTAAGTAATGCATTATAATATTAATTATGTTACTTAGTTACTTTTTATGGAAAAGTACTTTTTTCTCACCTGGCTGAGGCTTGATCTCTTTTTATGCAAGTGTTTAAAGGGGTCATGAACTGGCTTTTTAAAATTTTTTATACTGTTGTCTGAGGTCAACTTATGACGTTTGCGTGGTTTTTACATTCAAAAACATCATAATGAATAAGTAATAGGCTATTTTCTACCCTGATTTTGAGCCTAGCTCCTGGAACGCTCGGTTTTTATGGGCGTGCCGCATTGACTTGGAATAACAGTTGGGTAACAGTGATTGGGTAACAGTTTTGCATATTACAATGAGCTTCAGCTCCCCGTGAGTACACGTGAGGAATTGTTTTGAAAGCGTGTGGGAAAATGGCAACCGGAATGATTCGCCCACAGGGCTCGCAAAATATCTTTATCAAACAAACACAATGATTTATCTCTCATCCACCTGCAATTAATTGGAATGTTATTTTTTATTACTTGGCCCGCCCGATCGGTGGGTATAACCGTGAACCGTGCATCACTAACACACACACACTCACGCACGCACAAGCCTCACTGCAGAGTCAGACAAATAAGCATGATCAAAACTTCCGTGATTGTATTTTTAAGTCAAGAGAGTGAACAACGCAATCAAGAAAGGAATGTTATTTTACTATTTAAGATAGCCTGTCGGCAGGCCGGTGATACGTTTTGGTAGCCCGTCTGGCCCGGGACGTTGGGCTTTGCGAGCCCTGGCCCATACATGTTCAAGTCCGATCACGAATCGCAGCACAATGAATCAACAACACCTCAAATAAAGGATTCTCCAGTCTGTGACAGCGTGGTAAGTTATGTTTAGTTAGACACGTACATAATCAATAGATCTCAAATGATCTGTAACAATGCAATACTATCACATATTAAAAAAAATTTTTACTCACATAAGTGTGTTGCTTCCTTCATTCATGTAATCTCGTACTGTCTGCAAATCCAGTCTCTAGTTTACAAACAAATCCGTGGTGAAATGAAGGAACAAACGCGCAATGTCTTCCCCATGTGAGCTAGATATTCATTAAAAATAAAGTTCATTCATGCATTCATAATATTGGAATCCGAATGAAGCTTATGCAGCATGTTTATTGCTTGGAAGTTCGATCCGATTTAGCTCCATGTAGGCCTATGTTATTTATCTATAAAATGGCATGCACAAATTGGTGGGCGGGGCTACAGAATCAGGTGTTTCACCACACTCTGACCTCACAGCTTGGCACATTCTGAGATCGAGCGTTTTCTGGGCCAGGTGTCAATAAAAGCTTGTCTTTGACTAACAAGGAAGTTTTCAGCTCCGAAACTTACAGGATATTCTTATATCACGATGAACTTTTATATATCAAAGACTGAATGAAAAGTTGATTTTTCAATTCATGACCCCTATAACATACACCTTCATTTTCTTTTAAAAAACACATTTATAATATTATTATGTTCAACCACGAAGTGGTAGGCCACGTAAAATCACAGAGCGGGGTCAGCGCATGCTGAGGCGCACAGTGCGCAGAAGTCGCCAACTTTGTAAATATGTATGTGTTAATGTGTTACTTTACCCGGTACATTAAAAAAATCTTATTTAATTATATAATTATAGTTACCCCCAACACTGCAAGTTAATTTCCTCAGTGGTGGCTAACCATGATATTGTCTTTCATTAGTGAGGAATTGAGGTTGGTCTTTTCTGTTGAGCTGGAGACCCTGCCGTGTTTGTGTATTACAAAATTGTGTGTAGCCTTCTATGTATTGTGTCTTAGGTATTTTGGGTATAAGTCTCCTCAAGTTATTTTTTACAGATAGCAGGGCTCCTGTGAAATCAGGTATCTAAGTTTATGATTTGATTTGTGGCAGAAAGGTTTGACTGTCAAACCAATTGATCATTTTGGTTAGATATAATCCAGGCTGATTGGGAATTTTCCCCAGTCATCTCAATGGCAAAAAGTGTCCCAATCCACCTGAATTCACCCTATAATCAAGAAACTTTGAAAACATCTTTCTCAGTTCCAGTGTTGGTGTAATTACTGTGTTTGGCCTCTGTGGAGCAGTGTTGTGCAACTAATATACAGTATTTCTATAATTTGGAGTATAGTTGCTGTGATGTGGTATGTGTATAGTGGGCCCAAGTTTGCAAGGTTAGGGGCATCAAATATTTGAAAGCATTTTCTGAGCATTCTTTGAGATTGCTTCAATGATTTAAATTAGCTTTTTTTCACAGTAATATAATATCTCTGATATTCCCTTTCTTAAATTGCACATATGAACAAAAATAATTGTGACATTACTTTGCATGTCAGTCAGGCGGCTCTACCTGTTAAGTGGGTTCTTGGCTGGAAAAAACTGCGAAAAGGTCAAAGGTCTAACTATACGAGACTGTTAATATTACTAACATTGAAGTTAAAGATAGACTTTATTTGAAGCGGAATAAAACAGGAGTAGTGCACCTCTAGCTCAATCAAATCTTCAATTTTATAATTTATGTTTACACAAATCAATATGCAATACAAAAGTAATATATTTTGATCAATAAATAAATATTGATTGCCACACATGTTCTCTTTTACCTCACTTAAGCACATGGTTTTGTGCTTACAGTTTTTTATTCGATTTGGTACTATTTTCAGAAGTAAAGTGTACATTTTCAAAAACTTTTGGCACAAAAATCTAAACTGATCACCCTTGTAACACAGCTAGTCATTCTTTTAAAACCTGATCCCATGCTTCCATTAAAGTAGTACATACACTATATTGCCAAAAGTATTGGGACACCCCTCCAAATCATTGAATTCAGGTGTTCCAATCACTTCCATGGCCACAGGAGTATAAAATCAAGCACCTAGGCATGCAGACTGCTTCTACAAACATTTGTGAAAGAATGGGTCGCTCTCAGGAGCTCAGTGAATTCAAGCACGGTACTGTGATAGGTTGCCACTTGTGCAATAAGTCCCTTCGTGAAATGTCCTCACTACTAAATATTCCACGGTCAACTGTTAGTGGTATTATAACAAAGTGGAAGCAATTGGGAACAACAGCAACTCAGCCACGAAGTGGTAGGTCAGCGCATGCTGAGGCGCACAGTGCGCAGAAGTCGCCAGCATTCTGCAGAGTCAATAGCTACAGACCTCCAAAGTTTGTGTGGCCTTCGGATTAGCTCAAGAACAGTGCATAGAGAGCTTCATGGAATGGGTTTCCATGGCCGAGCAGCTGCATCCAAGCCTTACATCACCAAGTACAATGCAAAGCGTCGGATGCAGTGGTGTAAAGCACGCCTCCACTGGACTCTAGAGCAGTGGAGACGTGTTCTCTGGAGTGACAAATCACGCTTCTCTGTCTGGCAATCCGATGGACTTGTCTGGGTTTGGTGGTTGCCAGGAGAACGGTTCTTGCCTGACTGCATTGTGCCAAGTGTAAAGTTTGGTGGAGGGATGGTGTGGTGTGGGGTTGTTTTTCAGGGGTTGGGCTTGGCACCTTAGTTCCAGTGAAAGGAACTCTTAATGCTTCAGCATACCAAGACATTTTGGACAATTTCATGCTCCCATCTTTGTGGGAACAGTTTGGGGAAGGTCCTTTCCTGTTCCAACATGACTGTGCACCAGTGCACAAAGCAAGGTCCATAAAGACATGGATGAGCGAGTTTGATGTGGAGGAACTTAACTGGCCTGCACAAAGTCCTGACCTCAAACCGATAGAACACCTTTTGGATGAATTAGAGTGGAGACTGTGAGTCTGACCTCACAAATGCGCTTCTAGAAGAATGTTCAAAAATTCCCATACGTCCCAAAAATGTTGGCAATATAGTGTATTTTCTTTCCACATAATCATTGTTTCAAAACAAAATATCATTGTAATATGTAATAAACATAATGTAACATTTGGTTTGTCATCAGAACAAAACATTGAAATAATTTAATTCAGTAGCAAATAATGCAATATACATATTTAAAATCAGCCTTGTTGTATACAGGCTACACCTATCTTATGTAATTGACATAAAATCTATAAAGTATGTCATAGTGTTTGTCCAGTGTGTTATCAGAAGGTATGATAAAGATATGACACAGGATCAGTTGGATTAAATAATAGACAAATGTATTAAACTGAAAGAATAGAGATGCCAATTAAAAGTTAGATTTTACACATTCTACACATGTTAGCCGAATTAACAAAATATGTTACATCCGCCAGCTGGAGTGCCCATGATCTCCACCAGAGGGCACTCCTCCTGTCTCCTTTGTTATCTAATCATGAACTACATTTCCCATAGCCCATTGCCTGGACTCATTATGGTCTGATTAATTCAACCTGTGTGTATTTAACATGTGTTTTGGACATCTTGTTCTGTGCATTACCCTCAACAGGGCTTCATTTGCATATATATATATATATATATATATATATATATATATATATATGACATAAAAGGGTATAAACATGACATATTATTTAATATTATATATGATTTAATATGTTTTACATACACTTACCATACAGGTGGATGTCCAAAGACATAGCAGCAAAAAGCAAATGCAACAGTTTGTTATTCTGTGAACTAATAAGACACTGTAATGAGTGAAAATTTGCAAATGTGACCTATAATACACACATTCTTGTACATCTATCTTTATGAGGACATTAATTGATAATGCAATCTCTAGCTCCTTACCCTCACCTTACCCATTACAACTAGATGCCTAACCCAAACCCTTACCCTAAACATACCCTTAAAGGGATAGTTCACCCAAAAATGAAAATTAATAAAAAATATCCATATTTAACACATTATAAAGTAAAATATCTAGCTTCCGGCGAACCGCCTTCCGTATTCTTGTGTATATGACAAGAAGAATGTCATATACACCTAGGATGGCTTGAGGGTGAGTAAATTATGGGATTTTCATTTTTGGGTGAACTATCCCTTTAACTTAATTTTTAACTTTATCCCTAAAACCAAGTCTTGACACTCAAACAGGCCTTTAAAGGGGTCTCAGAAAGTGAGGACCGGCCAAAATGTCCTCACTTTACTCTCTTTTACTCTCTTACTCCGCTGGTCCTCACAAAGATAGTTGTACAAGTACACATTGAATTACATTTAAAAGTAAAAAAAACAAAAAAACAGTGTTTTGATTTGTATTCTAATCGTATTTATATTCTTAATCATAATAAGCTCTCTATAAACTACTATTTACCTTTAGAATCAGCTGTGGGTGGAATGAACATGGTCACATCCAATGGTTTCCTATAAGATACTGCACAGTAACAAGTATCATGGTGAAACTTGCAGCGTTGTTCTGAGGGTGGGATGTTTCCAGAATGACAAACCTGCTGTGTGTACATTCACAATTAAATTTTTTTTCCATGTTTCCATTTTTTCAAGTGTTACATTTTCAAAACAACTAGACTGATCACCCTTGTAACACAGCTAGTCATTCTTTTAAAACCTGACCTCAACATGTAATAAAAACAAATTTGGTGCAGATATTTACAGTTTTTTCTCTCTCTCTCTCTCTCTCTCTCTCTCTTTTTATTATTTTTTTATTATTATTTTTTTTTACAATCACTTGGACCAGTTTTCAAAACTCAATCTATGTGGGCTAAACTGTGGATCATTTATCATAGCTTTGGCACAAAATACATTTAATGACTACATCTTTCAAATTATGTTCTGTTCATAAGTAAATTTTATTGTGGACTACTATTTTGAAAAGGAAGTCTGAACTGTGTATGAGAACGTAAGTGATGAGTACACAAGAGTGCTTCATTGTTTGTTAACTCCTGACAGATACTACAAATTGGCGACAAGGATTAGGCATTTTTTCCGCTATCGTTGGTCATGAAGATGGCTGTTGCTAATGTGACTTTCCCGATTTTTTTCCCTTCCTGCCTTGCCCCGGTGAGCCTGCTATGCCATTCAGCACATAGCTTCGGAGTTTTGAAAATTATCAAAATTATTTTTAAGTTATTGACATTACAGGGATTGCTATGCCAGATGAAAGAAGGCGAGCTATACTACTTCACTGCCTTGGTACAGACTAGAGGTCTGCACGGGCTTTAAACTGAAGCCCGAACCCGGCCCGTACCCGAGATCATTTAACCCGACCCGACCATTACATTTACATGTTAAGCCCGAACTGGACCCGAACCCAAGGTCCGTTTCTCACAGCAAATACATGTGTGTGTGTATGCATGCATGTATTAATCTGCACATGTGCTTTCTCTCTTGCGCGTGCTCTTTCAGTCACAACACAGCAAGCAGGCAAAGCACACGGCACGCAAACTATATGTATATATAGCCTATTTAGTTTTTCTTAGTTATAAAACCGAACCGGACCCGAACCCGAGGCTGTTCATTAAACATGAACCGGGATCGGCTCGGGTCGGGTAGCAGACCTCTAGTACAGACTGAGGGACAACGGATTTTCTCCTCATTGCCCAAAGGTACGTTGTATAAGTATAACGCAATCAAACATGCGCAAGAAATTTAATTAGCAGAAGTTACTGAACGGTACACAGAATAGAGGGTATGCATTGACGTCACTTTCCCGCCGGAACACGCCCCCTCACCCGGGACTGAGTGGCAGAAGAGCTGCTGCATGAATGGATTTAATAGGGGAAAACACGAGTAAAACAAATTTTTTTTAGTTTAAACTAAAGGTCGGACTTGATATAGCGTTCCATACAATTATACATTTGAAAGCCACGTTTCTAGCATCTGTAAAACTGCATTCTACCATCTTAAAAATATATCTAAATTACGACACATGCTTTCAATGCAAAATGCTGAACAGTTAGTTCATGCGTTCATGACCTCAAGGCTAGATTATTGTAATGCTCTACTGGGTGGTTGCCCTGCTCGCTTAATAAATAAACTGCAGTTGGTCCAAAACGCAGCAGCTCGAGTTCTTACTAGAACCAGGAAGTATGACCATATTAGCCCGGTTCTGTCAACACTGCACTGGCTCCCTATTAAATCGCATTGTTTTACATCGCATACATTTTAAAATCTTGCTAATTACTTACAAAGCCCTAAATGGTTTAGCTCCCCAGTACTTGAGCGAGCTCTTAACGCATTATACTCCATCACGTCTACTGCGGTCTCAAAATTCTGGCCAGTTGATAATACCTAGAAATACCTAGAATATCAAAATCAACTGCAGGCGGTCGATCCTTTTCCTATTTAGCACCTAAACTCTGGAACAGTCTTCCTAGCATTGTTCGGGAAGCAGACACACTCTGTCAGTTTAAATCTAGACTAAAAACGCATCTCTTTACTATGGCATACACATAAAATATTTTTAAATTTATATTATTCAAATCAATTATAAATGATTGTTAGGCTGCATTAACTAGGTCAGCCAGAACCAGGAACACTTCCCATAACACCTGATGTGCTCGTTACATCATAAGAAGAATGGCATCTACGCTAATGTTAGTCTCTCTGTTTATCCCGAGGTTTACTGCAGTCAGCTGGATCCGGGCCGGATCCAGATCAGATGGTGGACCTGCGCCTGGACATGACCAACGCATCCCTGAAATGTCTGCAGAGACCGTGTCAATTAGTCTCCCCTCTGAAATTGCCTCATCGACATGGCATCCTCAATGGATCCGTCGTCGGTGTGATGACTCCGATCTTTCGAATATTCCTATTTAATAATTGTTTAATTGACACGTCATCAATAAACCCGTCTCCGGCGTGATGCCTCCGATTTTTCGAATATTCCGATCTAATATGACTTCTGACCTGTAAGGTTCCCAAAATAATAATCATACACTGTTTGTTAATTGGCCAGAGGAGAACTGGCACCCCAACTGAGCCTGGTATCTCCCAAGGTTTATTTTTCTCCATTATGTCGCCTTTGGCTTGGCTTGCTCAGTTGGGGACACTACATTTTCAACTAAATATCCAAATAAATTTTATTAATAAACTAAATTAACTATATCAACTAAATTACTGATCTGCCCATAGTGCAGTGTCGCTATATGATAACTGAAATGAGCTGGATGACTGACCAGTTTTCTCCAGAGCGGCTGTACAGCCGAATCAAATTCTGTTGCATTATTTTCCTGTTTAACACTGTGAAGCTGCTTTGAAACAATCAGCATTGTAAAAAGCGCTATATAAATAAAGTTGACTTGACTTGACTTGACTTGACAACTTACCAAAGATCCAGTGATCCATGGATATTGACATGCAGCCAGGAAAATTGTGTTTTCCTGATATTTATATGAGCCTGATTTCCACATAAATATTGATCACTGTCAGTCATCACAATTTCGAGAGTGAATTCCACATTTATATGTGGATGGGCCTATGAATTGAAGTGTGTATGTGGCCGACTTGTCAAGAATGGAAAACAAAAGTTTTATTCAAATTCTGAATATATTATAGGCCTATTAATAATTTTTTTATATTGCCTAGACAGCACGCAAAAAGCTGTCACTCATTTAATGAACGCGATCTTACAAAGTTCCGTTATATTAATCAGTGAAGTTGACTACACAATGAATCTCTTATTTACTTATTTACAATGTCTAAACTTTGTTAGAGAGGATTTTCGCCCATACAGAACTCAGCACTGGACAAAAACCTGTGATTGGCCATTGCATTCAAGAAATCAACCAGAGCTGCCAACTCTCACGCATTGGCCGTGAGACACATGCATTTGATTGGTTTCACACGCTCACACGCCACACCCCCGATTTCTCACTCTGAAGTGTCAACCCGGTGGGTAAAATGCCTGAAAGATGAGTTTATCCTACCTGTTGAACCGCTCGTGATCGACTAGTTATACTTTCGGTGAGGGGGTTCAAGATAAATGTGCAAATAAATACGGTGTAGCGCGACCAAAAGCTACATTCCGTTTTGGGTTCTGACAAGAAAGAGCCTGTAATGAGCGAAGCGGTGCGGTGTGACGCTCAACTCAATAATTCGCTCTATACAGGTGCGCTCCACTCAATCGCTCACGGCGCAAGTGAATGCTCCACTCACGAACCGCGCGCTCGCTGGTAAAACAATGTTTGCTCAAATCCCGCTCAGACATTAAATTTCTCTGTACTTGTAGCCATTAAACAATGTATTTTGTTTCATATTTATGTTTAAATATTATAATGCTATTTTAAAATTTCATCTAGGCTATTATGAAAAGTGCAAAGATACATAGGCTAATATATTTCAAAGACATAGGGTCAGAAATGATTTTGACCACTTCATTAAGTTTTGTTTTGCAGAAAGCCTTTCTTTAAAGTGAATTTTTGTATAAATTCTATCTTAATTTTAATCAATGTTTCACTTGCCTGGATTTAATAAATAAGAAGCAAAATAGACTGTGGCAGACAATAATCGTGGCGGAGGCGCCAGAGCGATCGCATTGCACATGAACTGGAGCGCGTCAAATAAATGAACCAAAACTCAGCAGGCTATAGTTGCCAATTCGAAACTAAAAGAAATAGTCAAGCAAAGCGCACTTTTCACGCAAGCAGCTCATGCTGTTCAGAATGCTGCGCTCCAGCTCTGCATGTGCTGTGTTTAACCTGCATCTTCAGACTAATCCCGACTCCTGAGTATTTCATTTAAGTTGCATACATGTTGTTCTTGCACTGATGTTAAATGTGTAGCCATTTTACAGTTTGACAGCCAGTTTGAGATATAGGCTATATTTGAGTATTGTGTGTATCGGATAGTTTACAAAATCAAATGATTCTGACCGTTTTTGCCCTTGAAATGACTGGGAAAAAGTGTCCCAATAACCCTGAATTCACCCCATACTCTTTGAAATCATAATTGCATTGCATTATGTTGCTTGAAACCCCAAATATTATAACATTCTTCATTAACAATTATTCAGTTATTTGTAACAATGTCATGGTAAAAAAAAGAGAAAAACGAAAAGTAGTTTCAATGTAGCTAGATACTTTTTGATAGTATATGTATATATATATATATATATTTTAAAAATTCTGTGTACGGTAATGTAAAAAAACAATTAGCTTAGTATGTGACAAAATTTTGGTTGGCCCCACCAAATCTCACTCAGCCCTGAATCAACAAACATGTCTGTGATTGGCTACATTACTCACCAAAGCAAAAACACGTTGGAAATTGAATCATTTGACCAGCACAAATACAGATACACACTGGATCTTTTGCCAACTCTTTTTAGCTAATAATATGCTATTATTAGGAAGAAAACAGATCCCAGACCAGCAGTTATGGGCAGCTTTTCCATCTAAAAGCAATCAGTAGCAGAAGCAGCAGGTGGCAGTGGCTTGAGTGAAAAAATTACATGCTATTATCAAGTCCGTCTCCCTCGGTCTGGAGGGGGGCACAGGGATGTCCATGTGGGGCCAAGACAAACCCGCCCCCTCCCGCCGGAGCCGGGTCTGGTTTTGTGTGTTTTTCGAGGAATTCACGCTAAAAAACAATGCTGCCTCTCAGTCTTTTTGCCACTCAGTGGGCGTAACCGCAGTCACTCCGGCCCACGGTGATGTCACATGCATACCCTCTATATCCAGCTTGTACCCAGCATTACAAGCACAGTGACTATATCTACTTCTGACCCAGACTTGTGTGGTGGATTGGTGGGTTTTCCGTATCTACGTATACTACAGTACTTATGCATGCAATTTCAGTAACGTTGTGCTGTCACAACCAACAGTCAGGCTTGTGACGTATTCAAAAGGCCAAATTCCGGTGGTTGGATGTTTGCCAGCAAACGTTTCCCTACATGAACACTCCTGCTACATTCTTTATAGTGGACAAAAGGACACCACTCGTAGGGAGGGACCTAATGTTTGCACTGCATGTGAGGATTGAAAGCAATCAAGTCCTGCCTCCTAATGCCCTTCCTGTGCCTGCTTCTCCTGTGCCAGTCTTTCAGTTCACTGTTGCTGAATCAACTGAGTTTGGATGTGCTAAATATACACAGCGTAAAGCTTGATGAAACCGTCACACCTGGGCGCCAAAATCTTCACCGTCTGCCACTGTCTGTTCGCAGTGCAGTGTCAGAGGAATTAAATTACTTATAAGCAGCTGGGGTGATAGAACACATCGACGCCTTATAATGTTAGATTATGATTGATGATAAAAAAAATTATATATCGTCATATTCATTAAAATTCATTTAGAATATAGACAAACCTTATATTAGTGTAATTGTCTAGACTGGCAATATGTTTAATCTGCCCTATATTAAACCATTCCTTTTTTTGTTTTCTATTTAAAAAACAATATATCTATCTACTGTATCAATTTGCCACTTCTATAATTCAAGGTGACATCAAAAACCACTAATCCCTTTAATCTAAGGCTATAAATGTCACAATCAGCTGCAATAACTACATGCTGTTTTTCTGTCTCTGTCATTCTGTCACAGGGTGTTTTTGGTTATGTTTCATGTTCTAAGTTTATCATGTTTTCAGTCATGTTTTTGTTCATGTTTCTTAGTTTGCCATGTTCACTGTCTTGTTTCCTGGTTTGTCGTGATTTCCTTGCCCTCATGTGTTGTCATGTCATTGGTTCATTGTTTAATCAGTGTTCACAGGTGTCCCTTGTCTTGTCATTAGTCCATGTGTATTTAAGCCCTCATGTTTGCCATGTCTTTGTCTGTTATTGAATGTGTAACCTGTGTGTTGGTGAGTCTTTGTTTAGCCATGCCATGCCATGCCATGCCATGCCATGCCATGCCATGCCTCAAGTTTAGCCAAGTCTTTGTTTTATGTTTTGGATTTTGAGTTTAATAAACTGCACTTGGGTTCTGAAACTCGCCTCCAGTGGACCTCCTTGTTACACATTCACTCTGATAAACGGTTTAAATCGCTGCATTGACTGAGTGCTGTCTGTCACTGCACTGTAAACAAATATTTTCATGGTTTGTTATCTCAACTTTTCACAAATCTTTTGTCAAATCAGCCTAGGTTTACAAACATTGTTTAGATACTATTTTGAGTTTCTGTTGAATAAAATAATCTCTTTCTTTGTGTCAATTTAAATGAACTCAAAATTGTAAGGCAACCAGGTTAGGCTACTTTAACTCTTTGCCCACCAGCATTTTTTTTTTAAAAAGTTGCCAGCAACCGCCAGTGGTTTTGGTCATTTTCACAAAAATGTCATGGTCCTTAGATTATTTGATTGTATGAATATCTGAGCATGCAATACATCAAAAGAAGGAACAGACCCTCTGCACTTGAATGTAGGTATGTTTCATAAAAAAAGCAACATTTTGTGCAAATAGCTGAGAAAATCGTGTTTTTGTCAAAGACTACATCTGGATCAGATTCAGTACGATGATCAAAACACAGATGGAGTAGATCGAGTCCATAACCCCTAATACTTGCACAATCCTGACCACTTCCTGGGTCCACATTTCACTTAGTAACATTTTGATTTATATGCTGTTTATTGCTGATGATTGCATTATTTTTCATATGCATCTGCTTACATATAAGATCACTCGTTTTCTGCTTCTTCTTTACCTGTGTTTTGATCTGGAGATACCGTACTCGATCAGAAGATGCGTAATAGCGCCCCCTACCCAATAACAATGAAAATATGGATAGCCATAAAAACTGTTCAATGGCAGGGAAACGCTTTCTCATAAAAGACGAGATAACTCATCAATGGTGGGGAAAGAGTTAAGTTAAACCAACAAATCAATTTTACACAGAACAGAACGTAAGACACTTTTTAAAATGTTATTTTCATTTGAAAATTTAATTTTTAAATCGATCACGATTTTGTGTACAGATTACGAAGCTAATCACAATTTTGTACAAAAAGGGCCGCCCCTGGTGATGCCCCTGCTACCGGCAACATGTGAAAAGTGCACTTCGAGCACTGCCGCTGCCAGATGGAGCATGGTGGAAAAATTGGCTGCGGATATAGGCAGGCAATTTGACAGAGCTGCATCCGACTACAGGGTTGCTACAACATTAACTAACTATTACAGCAAAGGGCCTGAGGTCTCCTTTACTCACACTGTCACTACGGATTCTGTGATTTTGTTTCTGTCATCAGTTTTCAGCCGCCATGGAAATCCATTGAGTATAGTTACTGATAACGGTGTTCAGTTTACTTCTGCTGTTGTAGAGAGGTCCAGCTGTGTGCTCAAACACACTGTCCAAGTGGCCACCCAGCAACATCAGCCATGGAAACCTATGGTTAACTTTTTGCAGGTGGACCGTGCCACTCCACATGCTGCAAGGCTGTCTATTTTGCCATCGGCTCCTGTGCACATGCCAACTGATAATACTGTTCACCGAAGGGTTACACGGCTAAATGAACACTGATGCTAAGCAGGGTGCTTGTACTCCTTGTTTCCAGGAGGGGGATAAAGTGAGGGTGGAACCCCTTGCATGTTCCTAAGGGACACAGAAAGTTACTGATCCTCTCATAGTTGCCAAAAGACTGGGGGTGGATACATATGTTCATAGTGATGGAAAGACATGGACTGCTTCCCATCTCACTGCATTTCCATGCACACCAACAACTCCAGCTGAAAACACTGCTCACTACACACACACACACACACACATGTTGGGTTTTCATGTTTTATGGGGACTTTCCATAGACATAATGGTTTTTATACTGTATAAACTGTATATTTTATCCCCCTACACTACCCCTACCCCTAAACCTATGCATCATAGGAAACAATCTGCATTTTTACATTTTCAAAAAACAAGGATTTCAGATATTGCCATCTTTGTGGGGACATTTTGTCCCCATAACGTAGGGTTTACCAGGCCACACACACACACACACATATATACCACTACACCTAAACGTGATGTTCGGAAGCCTAGTTGGTTAAAGGTCTAATAGAAATAACTTAAAAATTAATACATTTATTTTATCAAGGATGCATTAAATTGATCAAAAGTGACAGTGAATATATTTATAATGTTACAAAAGATGACTTTTTAAAAATAAATGCTGTTCTTTTGAACTTTGTATTCATCAAAAAATCCTGAAAAAAATGTTTTACACAACTGTTTTCAACATTAATAACAATCATAAATGTTTCTTGAGCAGCAAACCATCATATTAGAATGATTTCTGAAGGATCATGTGACACTGAAGACTGGAGTGATGCTGAAAATTCAGCTTTGCATCACAGAAATAAATTACATTTGAAAATATATTCAAATAGAAAACAGTAATTTTACATTTTAATAATATTTCACAATATTACTGTTTTTTTTTGTATTTTTAATAATGCAGCCTTGGTGAGCATAAGAGACTTCTTCTAAAAACATTAAAAATTTTACAGTTCAAAAACTTTTGAATGGCAGTGTATATAAGTAAGCAATATGGCTAAGTAACTTCTTCAAATTTAATTGTATTGATATTAAATTAGTATTAATGATAATGTTAAATGGCTATGCGTGTCATTACTTCACATTTAGTGGCTATTAATGTTGATAAAGAATGAATAAACGGATACATGGATTCTGCTTGGTTATACTATCTTACTATTGCTGTGTTTATCTCTGCGTTTTTTGGTTTTTGTTGTGATTTACAGTCACTAAGAAATACATTATTCCAATACAAGTAGGCTTCTGATAATATTTATACATTATTAAATGGACTAAGACTCAAAGAAAAAACATTTTTTTTACTTACTTAATTCTTAGATGATTCATATTTAATTAATTGTTATTTTTCTCCTGTTTAAATTCCTTAAGAATAAAATAGGAGATAGAAATGAGTGCATGCATTTTGAATTATTTGATGTATGATTCCCAGGATTTTAAGTGATATTAATGTGCAGTCTTCACGTAAATTACTCTACAGCCACACATTCTGTGTTTAGCCATCTCAACCACTGACATTATATGGTGGGGGGCGTTTGAAGTGGCGAAAGCACCGGTCTATTTCCACTGGCTGTGGAGAAGGGGAGGGTCTTTATTACCCCCGGACCGAGACTGAATCAGTTCAGTACAGTTGGATCCGGAGACAGACGCCACATCGGCGAAAACAGCCGCGCATCACGACGAAGGACTGGAAAACAAGATGATTGCAGAGTATTGAATGCGTCCTGACTGCATTCATAACGGCGACGCGGTACTGTAGTGGTTCTCCATCACCGCAGAACAACATTATAAGGGATTTCTGCTTTGATGGACGTACAAACGGATATGATATTGTGAACGTTCGCGATATTTTTTTTTCTGAGGACTGAGGGGAGAATCTGCGCACTGCAGTGACTCTATATTCAACAATGCACACGACTGGACTGTGGATGTGATGGATATTGGATATTTGTCTGCAAACGAGGAGATCACGTCTGGGTTTTCATTAAAAACAAAGTTTGCTTGCATGAAAACATCATCCGAATTGATAGTGTTTGTGCAGTTGCTCATTCACTGTGATTGAGTGGTTCAAGCCACTCTGTCCTTCAACAGATGAGAAGCAACCAGTTCCTACAACTTCAGTTGACTGCACTAGGGGAAAAGAATGGTGTTTATGACAGAAATCTCAAAACATATCGGAATCATCCCATGAAAATAGCCACCCAGCCAGGAATCGTGATGAAAGTGTTGCGGAGAAAAAGAATTGTACTGTTTATAGCATATTTTCTGCTGTTAGTTCTCACCATGCTGAACTTAGCTAACTATAGATGGACTAAAGAACCTCAACAGTGTAATCTCCAGATGAGAAGCACTCCGTATCAGGGAAGGTCAGACATCCGATTCCTTTACAGACCATCTCTTGCTAAGAAGAGACAGCTTGTCTACGTTTTGACCACATGGAGGTCCGGTTCATCATTTTTCGGAGAGCTATTTAATCAGCACCCAGAGGTTTTCTTCCTGTATGAACCTATGTGGCACATCTGGCAGAAGCTGTACCCGGGTGATGCTGTGTCCTTACAGGGAGCAGCAAGGGACATGCTGAGCTCGCTCTACCGCTGCGACCTTTCAGTTTTTCAGCTGTACAACAGCCCCGGGAGCAAAAACTTCACCTCCCTTGGACTTTTTGGGGCCACACTTAATAAAGTCATCTGCTCGTATCCTCTTTGCTCAGCTTATAGAAAAGATATAGTTGGGATGGTGGACGACAAAGTGTGCAAAAAATGTCCTCCACAAAGCCTCAGGCTCTTAGAGGAAGAATGCCTTAAGTACAACACTATAGTCATAAAAGGGGTCCGGGTTCTGGATGTCAATGTTTTGGCGCCCCTCATGGAGGATCCGTCTCTGGATCTGAAGGTGATTCACCTTGTGCGAGATCCCAGAGCCGTAGCCAACTCCAGGATCAAATCGAGGCACGGGCTGATTCGTGAGAACTTGCAGGTGGTCCGAAGCAGGGATCCCAAACTACGTCGGATACCCTTTGTGGATCCCGGCCACAAAATTAGCAAAAAAGACGGTGCAGATTACCATTCGGTTGGGGCTATGGAAGTGATATGTGATCGGACGTACAGGAGCCTGCGGACTGCCTTAAATCCGCCCGACTGGCTGAGAGGGAAATACCTGGCGGTGCGCTACGAAGATCTGGTGGATAACCCTGTCAAAACACTCCGGAATGTTTACCAATTTGCCAATATCAGTGCCAACCTTGAGATCGAGTCTTTTGCTCTTAACATGACTAATGGCACAAGCTCTTCCTCAAAGCCATTTATTGTGTCAGCTAGGAACGCGACACAGGCAGCCAGTGCATGGAGAACAGTGTTGAGTATTCAACAGATAAAACAAGTAGAGGAGTACTGCCATAATGCAATGGCCATCCTGGGTTATGAGCGTGTAAGAACAGCTGGAGAAGCAAAAGACCTGAGTAAATCTTTATTGACTGCCTCCAAACTGTGACAGAGTTCTTGCACTAGAGATCACTTTTGAAACGGAGCTCCAGCTCAGTAACTATGGATTTGTTTGTTCAAATCAAAGCGCTTTGGAAGGATTTCACAATCACTATCTGGAATGTCATAGCTCTTTGTGGTCATTCAATAGCACTGTTAGTTTTCTAAAATGAACCTGTAGATGTTTGATACAGCAGCATCTGTGAACCACAGCCAGAACATTTATATTGTACAAAACAAATGTTGCATTGCCCCCTTTTTTCCCCCTTAAATGGATGCTTAAGGTTGTTTGGAATGTTCTAGATATGTTTTTGCGTTTCAGTTCATTTGCTGTATGAAAATTCAACAACAAAAACACTGATCAAAACTGTTATGCAGAGTGCAGGTAATGCTATTTCTTTAGAATTTATTCAAAGACAATCATTAAAGTTCACAATGAATGCCGGTGTTATGTGTTATGTAAGGCGAATTTCTCATTACCAAATAAAACGTTAAAGCAATTCTTTGCAAAATCTTAAAGGCTTATTCCAGGCTTATTTTGTCAAGAAAGCCTTTATGTCTGCCTTCATCACATTAGGCTACAATTCAATGAAGTAAAAAATCACTGCAAAAATGGTCCAGTTAGTTAGTTCTGAGAAAAGATCGAGCAGCATTTGTTGGCTGTTTTGTCATGTACAGTACTGCAGTGATATTAAGACACTTTGTCATTTTCACCAAAACTTGGAAGTAGCTCAAGTATTCAGTGCACACTTTGGGACTTCAGAGCCCAAAAATATAATATTGATCTGCATTTGCTATTCAGGCATGCAATGGGAATGAGAGAACACTGTTGCTATCAAACATGGATTCAAACAGGATGCCACTTGTTTATCATTGATTGGTAAATTGGTAAACCATGAGACTGGTTTATAGGGGTGTAATGATATATTGTTAATCGATATATTGCGATATAAAAATGCGACGATATGCATCGTTGATGTAAACGATATGATTTGCGATATAGAGTTGTTTTATCCAAGGCTCAACTTGCTGTATTTATAAGGTATAATTCACCCAAAAATGTAAATTCTGTCATGTACTCACCCTCATGTCGTTTCGTTTAACTTCTAAACACAAATTAAGATATACTTTATAAAACCTGAGAGATTTCTGTCCCTCCATTTAAAGTCCATTCCTCTCAAACTTCCAATAAATGTCATTAAGGCATCGTAAAAATAACTAATCGAGTGTCTAATCCAAATCCAAGTCTTCTGAAGAGACACAGTGGCTTTATATGATGAATAAAAACGCGCTGCCAGAATGACACTCCTTAAAGTCAAAGCGCAAACATCATTTAAAGTGGCACTCCTTATAGAAAAAGTGCAAACATCATTTAAATCACCAGATCACGTTTGTAGTATAATTATTCAAAGCATTTTAGATGGTTTATTCTTATATGTATTGTGCATTAATAGCGGGAGAGGTGGGACATAGCGAGCACTGGGAGAGAATGCTGCCTGCATTGAAAGCGTGAGTAACGCACGAGTTTCAGTGACATTACTACATTAAACGACTATATATATTGTTGAATATAATGTTTAATGATACAGTGGGGGAATATTTGTTGGTCCTGATAATAATACAATAATAATAATAATAATAATATTTAATAATAATAAAAAAAAACTTCATTTTGGCCTAAAATATTGCAATACATATCATATCGTGAGTTCAGTATCGCGATTTATATCAAATCGTGACACGAGTGTATCGTTACACCCCTACTGGTTTATCTTGTTAAAGTGACTAGTAATATAACCACTGCACAAAGGGTTGATCCATGAACTAGTTCGAAATCACCCCTAATTTTCCGATCTCAGTCTGCAAACTGCAATAGTAAACAATTAAGGACCATTCATATCAAGGACCATAATTATAACGATAGTTCTAAAAATTGTTCCAAATATAAAAGAACAGCAGAGTCCATACCGCATCTATAATGATAACGGCACTTAGGAAAGATATTGTTTGAATTGCTTTCAGAATGTTTTTTTTCCAGCTGTTGAACAATAAAAACTTTGAAAGCCAATCAGAATCCACCTTGCTTTAACAAGCTTGAGTAAAGTGACAGCACACTCTGTCAAATCGATTATCATGTATGTGTGTGTATTCAAATATACATAATTATACACAGTACACACACATTGTAACGATGTATGCAGGCAGACCTAAATCAGTTTCCAAAATCTCAAAAGTTTAAAAATAACTCAAAAGCTAAGCAGACAGAAAGTAGCAAACACATCTAACATAACAGTGACCTGACACAGAGTGTTTGTGAGGGAACAACTTATCAAGGAACACAAACGAGACTAATTAATGAAACACAGCTGAACAGAACAAACTCATAATGACGTGACCATGGTAACAAAGGAAGACATGTGACTAATGAAAACAAACTGAATGTCCATGAAAAATAAACATAACTGTGACACCGCGTCTACACCGGTGTCTTCTTGACAGCACTACTTTATAGTATGAACGGGCCCTTAAAGGTGCAGTGTGTGAATTTTAGCAGCATCTATCGATGAGGTTGTGAATTGCAATCGGCCACCGCTCACCCCGCCCTTTCGAAGCACATAGAGAAGCTATGGGGACCGACACAGGACAAAAATGTTGTCGTCGGAAAAGCAAAGAGTGACTAGCACTCTGTAGAGAAGTTTGTCCATTTAGGGCTACTGTAGAAAAATGATGGTGTTTTTATAGTAGCCATGATGGTGTTTCTATCTACATACCCGCGGTGTATGTAGATAGAAATGGCTCATTCTAAGGTAATAAAAACATAACAGTTCTCTATGTAAGGTCTTTATACACCACTGAAAACATAGTTATGTATATTATATTGCATTCTGTCAATAGATCCTTATAAATACTACACACTGCACCATTAACCAGAATTAGACAATTGGTTTTTCCACTTTGACTGTGGAACTATGTGAAGTGTCAGATTTTAGGCAGATTTTAATCATTTTATAAAAGATGTTCCTTTGATTCACTGTAATGCATGCTGGGAAGAAAGCAAATAGGACTGAATACCACCAATTTTTCAGCCTAAAAAAAGAGGCAGTTACAGACTTGTAAAAATGAAAAAATATTTTAAGCAAATCCACTACTTTGTTGTTATAACTTCAGAGTAGTCAGTAAACCAACAGCTACAATTATCAAGTAAATCTTTAGTTATCTTTTTCCTGTATTAAATTGAGTCATTTTCAACACACATTTTACTGGCAATAATAACAATAATAAAATGCTCAAGTGGTTATGATAGCTCTCTGGATACTAAGAATAAAGGGCCAATGTCTTTCTTGTACCGCAGGTAATTTCCAAGGACATTAGGGACTTCTTTACAGCTTTCATATTTCTCAAAATTAATAGATGTTGTATAGAACCCTGTGTAATTGGCCTTAGGGGTTCTGTAAGAAACAAATGGCTTCAGCTAAACTTGGTGGAAAGTGAAAGTGACATGATATTAAGGCCAAGTATGGGAAAGTATGGGAGGAATTTGTCCTCTGCACTTAACCCATCCAAGTTAGTGCACACACATTAGGAGCAGTGCAAACCGTGGACACACACACCCGGAGCAGTGGGAAGCCATTTTGCTGTGGCGCCCGGGGTGCGATTGGGGGTTAGATGCCTTGCTCAAAGGCACCTCAGTCCATTTCTGCCGGTATAGAGAATAACAACAGCAACCTTTGGGTTACCAGTTTCGGGTTACTGACTTTTTAACCGCTAGGCCACGACTGCTGGGCTTGCTACAAGCACATGCTGTGTCATATTAATGTGTGTTGTACACAGGAACAAGCTTGCGTACACTTTGTTCCCCATAGGATCTCTCTGCTTGCCTCTGACGATGTCTTGTGCAGTTGCCATGACAACAACTCAAGGAGGTGCAGCTATTATTTGTGTATGAACGGAAGCTGGTGGTGAAGACTCAACCTTTATGAGTAAGAGAAACAGAGACAAAGAGAGAGATGCTGTATACACACTCTTGTTGAATTATCAGGGCCTACACTTTTGGTGACATCATCACATGTTGGAAATGATCATGTTATGACTGAATTATGTAGTTTTGTAGATGTTAAGCCTCTGATATAGGTTTGACTGTAGTTCTTGCATTGTGTCTCTTTCACTGCACTTAACAGCATGGAGCATGTTCTTTGATACAGGATTCAGAATTGACTGTGAATATGAGTTTATTTGGTATCATGCACAGGATACTGAATTTTTATTTACGCCTACTGCAGAATGACAGGAAGAGGAGTGTACTGAATTGCAAGTCAAATTTACTCAGCTGGTTAGACAAATTTCTCTCATCTTACTGTCAAATAATTTAACGCTGCCATCAGATTTGAATTTAAGTCACTCAGCACCCCAAACATGTTTTTTTTTTTTTTTTTTTAAAGATAGCTTTATGACATCCTACAGAATCATCATAATTATGGAGTGCTTTAGAGGATTCTGGGAAATGAAGTATTGATTCAATCATGTCGTTCAACTTTCATTTATTAAATATTGAAAATATCTATTTAAATTCTATTTTTTTATGGCATTTCAGTTATTGATACTGTCTAATGGTAAGTGTATAATATTGTGTAAGGGTTATTCATACTGAACAATTACATATTTTCTTTGAATTCCATCCCACTTTAGTTCTACTTTTTTTAATTCAGCTTGCAATTCTGCATCCTGTTTGCATCTCATTTCAAAATCAATTTAAATTCAGTTCTGAATAGCAACCAAACTGTGCATATACTGCTATACCAAATAATAATTTTCAATATAATAAGTTATTCTTCTAGTATCTGTCTTGTATATACACTCACCTAAAGGATTATTAGGAACACCTATTCAATTTCTCATTAATGCAATTATCTAATCAACCAATCACATGGCAGTTGCTTCAATGCATTTAGGGGTGTGGTCCTGGTCAAGACAATCTCCTGAACTCCAAACTGAATGTCAGAATGGGAAAGAAAGGTGATTTAAGCAATTTTGAGCGTGGCATGGTTGTTGGTGCCAGACGGGCCGGTCTGAGTATTTCACAATCTGCTCAGTTACTGGGATTTTCACGCACAACCATTTCTAGAGTTTACAAAGAATAGTGTGAAAAGGGAAAAACATCCAGTATGCGGCAGTCCTGTGGGCGAAAATGCCTTGTTGATGCTAGAGGTCAGAGGAGAATGGGCCGACTGATTCAAGCTGATAGAAGAGCAACTTTGACTGAAATAACCACTCGTTACAACCGAGGTATGCAGCAAAGCATTTGTGAAGCCACAACACGCACAACCTTGAGGCGGATGGGCTACAACAGCAGAAGACCCCACCGGGTACCACTCATCTCCACTACAAATAGGAAAAAGAGGCTACAATTTGCACAAGCTCAACAAAATTGGACAGTTGAAGACTGGAAAAATGTTGCCTGGTCTGATGAGTCTCGATTTCTGTTGAGACATTCAGATGGTAGAGTCAGAATTTGGCGTAAACAGAATGAGAACATGGATCCATCATGCCTTGTTACCACTGTGCAGGCTGGTGGTGGTGGTGTAATGGTGTGGGGGATGTTTTCTTGGCACACTTTAGGCCCCTTAGTGCCAATTGGGCATCGTTTAAATGCCACGGCCTACCTGAGCATTGTTTCTGACCATGTCCATCCCTTTATGACCACCATGTACCCATCCTCTGATGGCTACTTCCAGCAGGATAATGCACCATGTCACAAAGCTCGAATCATTTCAAATTGGTTTCTTGAACATGACAATGAGTTCACTGTACTAAAATGGCCCCCACAGTCACCAGATCTCAACCCAATACAGCATCTTTGGGATGTGAGTGAAACTGTCAGTGGTGAAATGGTTCGGCTGTGCAGGTTCAAGTTAATACTGCCTAGCCTAGAACATGGGCTGGTATATGCAATTTTTGGGGGCGTAAATATTAATGATCCCGACTGCAACGTCACAGTCTGTTTTATGTTGGTATTAGCTCCTTTTTCAGTGTTCTTTTGCATGCATGCGATTTACATATGAAGGAGGAAACAATGGTGTTTGAGGCTCCGGGTATGTCAGTTCCATGTACAGAACTCTTATTATTTAACTATGCCAAGGTAAATACAGTTTTCCATTATATAGCACCTTAAAGGATCTGCTGCTAACATCTTAGTGCCAGATACCACAGCACACCTTCAGGGGTCTAGTGGAGTCCATGCCTTGATGGGTCAGGGCTGTTTTGATAGCAAAAGGGGGACCAACACAATATTAGGAAATGCATAAATAAAAATTATGCAAAAAATGTGCCTTAATTATTGAATAATGTCATAATGCCTCAATTATTGAACTAGTATCTAGGCACTAAAAAAGGAGAAATGCATAAATGCCCCCCCCCCCCCCCCCCCCCACTAATGTAAATGAGCCAGAACTTGAGTCTACAGAGGTCAAATGGACCATATCCAATGACCCATGCACTCAAAGAAAGTCCTTTCCGTCAATGGAAATAACCCAATGTTGTAAATGAGACACCAAATCTGGGGGCGGGGGTTCCCTTTAAAAGAGCCTCATGTAAGGTTTGATTATTCTCCCAGGTGAGATGAAGGTAAGGTTGTCAGTTACACTGCCTATTTACATTAGACTAATGTTCAGAGCTCTTTTAAAACCTCAAGGCTTCCTGCTTACTTTGTAGCACAACAGTTTCGACTACGGCAAACCACATCCCCAAAATCACATTTGCATGAAATGAAGATGCAGATGCTATGGATAACTGAATCATGCTATCAGTCCATCAACAATAACAAGCAAAACACTTTTTTGAAAAGGAATTCCATTTTGGAAAATGGGGGGAATCCCCCCCCTTAGGAGACTCTTGTGGGGGATTTTTTAATTTGAGGGGGGAAGGGGGAAATTTTTTTGACATTTTCATATATAATTATATAATATATATAAAAATATAATTATGCCACCTAATTGTTTGATAATGCAGTGCATTTTTATTTTTTACAATGGCGCAGTTACAGAATAGCTTGCACACGTCACAAGCCTGATTTCAAACTCTGAACTGAATTCACAAAAAAGTAGACAATCAGTAATAAAACAAGAACAAATAAACAATTTACAAGCAGTAGCACAAATAAATAAAATAGAATAAATAGACAAATAAAATAAACAGTGCTTTAAGTTTTTTTTTTTCAGGTAAGTCTAACAGTATTATTGAGGTAAGAAACACTAAAGAAATGTAATAAGGAATCAAGTGTAAAATAATACTGGGTGGTCTTCCCTGAATAAATTAAATACAGATTAATCCTTATAATTAATATTAAAACGTCTCGGTTACGTATGTAACCCTCGTTCCCTGAAGGAGGGAACGGAGACGTACGTCGGAACTGACCGACGAATTGGGATCTATTTTCAGAGACCAATCTACTTCGAGTGTTTAAAAACGAGCCAATGAGGATTGGCATGCGGTAGACGCGTCCCACGCTCCGCCCCGCAGCGCGGGTATAAATACGGAAGTGGAAGTACCGCATATCGCTTTACAACTGAGGAGCCGGCTAAGTGGCTCGGCCTACAGCTGAAGCACAGCACCTGGCGACGGGACGTACGTCTCCGTTCCCTCCTTCAGGGAACGAGGGTTACATACGTAACCGAGACGTTCCCTTTCAGTCGGTCACGTTCGACGTACGTCGGAACTGACCGACGAATTGGGATCCCTACTAACACGCCAGAGATGCTGGCCCTTCCAGCGCCCTGACCGAGCTCGCTGGACCACACCTAGGTTGGTGCGGAAGTCAGAGCTCCAGTCAGGGAGGCCAGTCACTGCTGTTCCTGCAAGACCCACTCAGCGTGACTATTGGATAACGCTGGGAAAGCGTGCCCGTCTCAGGAGATGGTACGCTGCGGAGCCACGTCCTTCAGTGGAAGGAGAGGTGGAATTACTCATAAGGACTAACCTAGCAGGGTAGTGCTACCTATGGCAGTCTCTGGGGTGGATCCAACCTGGTCCCAGGGGGGAAAGAACACCACCAGAGACGACAGAGCGGGCTCTGTCAAGGGAAAGACACGGGGCTAGCCGAGTAGGGTAGCTGGTACCGTGGAGAATACACATATGGGGTTGCCGTTAGGGAACCGCTACATATGGAACCCAGCCTAACACACACGTTCCACAAGCATACGGGTGTAGGCCTGATGTCAGACGGCCGCAACGTCTGACACCGAAGGGGTGACGGAGGAGCTTGACAGGGTTAGCCGTTTCCGGGGAACACAACTGGAGACAATAGACGCACGTATCCGGCCCGGAGGCGGGAGTGGCGTATGCAAGCCGACACTAGAACGGGTACTTAGCGCTACTGGCCACTGGGGGCGAGGACGCGGGAAGATACCGGCTCTACACGGAGGCTATAAAATCTAGCGAACGTGTTAGGTGTCGCCCAGCCCGCAGCTCTACATATGTCTGTCAGCGAGGCACCTTGAGCCAGCGCCCAGGAGGAGGCTACACTCCTAGTGGAGTGAGCTCGCACCCCGAGTGGGCAAGGCACGTCTTGGGACTGGTAAGCCAAGACGATAGCATCCACTATCCAGTGGGCTAACCTCTGCTTGGAGACAGCCTTTCCCTTCTGCTGGCCTCCGTAACAGACGAAGAGCTGTTCTGAGGTTCTAAAGCTTTGAGTTCGGTCCACGTAGGCGCGAAGAGCGCGGACGGGACAGAGCAAAGCTAGGGCTGGGTCTGCCTCCTCCGAAGGCAGCGCTTGCAGGTTCACCACCTGGTCCCGGAAGGGAGTGGTGGGAACCTTGGGCACGTATCCAGGCCGGGGTCAGGAGCACTGTCTTCATGGACAGGATGTTTAGCTCGACTGACTGTAAAGGCTCGAAGGGAGGGCCCTGGAGCGCTCTGAGCACCAGGGCTAGGTCCCAAGAGGGTACCGAGGTTGGCCGAGGAGGATTTAGTCTCCTCGCACCTCTGAGGAACCTGACGATTAAGTCGTGCTTACCTAAGGACTTACCTTCAACTACATCGTGATACGCCGCTATTGCGACGACGTACACTTTGAGGGTGGAGGGAGACAGCCTTCTCTCCAACCCATCTTGTAGGAAAGAAAGCACGACATTAATCGAACACCTTCGGGGGTCTTCCCGGCGGGAAGAACACCATTCAACGAACAGGTTCCACTTCAGCGCATAGAGGTGCCTTGTAGAGGGGGCTCTAGCTGAAGCGATGGTGTCTGCCACTGCCTGTGGCAGGCCACCTAGAACCTCCGCGTCCCGTCCAGGGACCAGACATGGAGTCTCCAGAGGTCTGGACGCGGGTGCCATAGAGTGCCCCGCCCCTGAGAAAGCAGGTCCTTCCTCAGGGGGATCGGCCAGGGAGGGGCTGTCGTGAGGAGTGAGAGTTCGGAGAACCAGGTCCGGTTGGGCCAGTAGGGCGCAACTAACAAGACCTGCTCCTCGTCCTCCCTGACCTTGCACAGTGTCTGTGCGAGAAGGCTCACTGGGGGAAACGCATACTTGCGTAGGTCCCGGGGCCAGCTGTGCGCCAGTGCATCTGTACCGAGGGTGCCCCCGGACAGGGAGTAATACAACTGGCAATGGGTCGAGTCCGGAGAGGCGAACAGGTCTACCTGCGCGGCTCCGAAGAGGTCCCATATCAGCTGGACGCTCCGGGGGTGGAGTCGCCACTCTCCCGGAGGTGTCGGCTGACGAGAGAGCTCGTCGGCTGTCTGGTTCAGCACACCTGGGATGTGAATGGCCCGAAGCGACCTCAGACGCTTCTGACTCCACAGGAGGAGATGGCGGGCGAGCCGGAGCATGCAACGGGAGCGTAGACCACCCTGACGGTTGATGTACGCAACGGCCACAGTGCTGTCCGTACGGACCAGAACGTGTTTTCCCTGTAGCGGCTTTTTGAACCGGCCCAGGGCGAGACGTACTGCCAGAAGCTCTAGGCAATTGATATGCCAACGCAGTTGGGGCCCCGTCCACAGACCCGCAACTGAGTGCCCGTTGTACGTGGCCCCCCAACCCGTGGAAGAGGCATCCGTGAAGACCACAGCATGCCTGGACACCTGTTCTAGGGACACTCCGGCCCGTAGAAAGGCAGGGTCCGCCCACGGATTGAAGGTTTGGCGACAGTAAGGAGTAACTGAGACCCGGTACTGGCCGCGCTGCCACGCCCATCTCGGGACTCGGTCGTGAAGCCAGCATTGAAGCGGTCTCATATGAAGCAATACAAACGGCGTTACTGCGGCTGCAGATGCCATATGCCCCAGGAGCCTCTGAAAGAATTTCAGTGGGACCGCTGTCCTGCCTTTGAACGTATTCAAGCAGTTCAACACTGACCGGACTCGCTCCTCTGTGAGGCGCGCAGTCCGGTTGACCGAGTCCAGCTCCATACCGAGATAAGAGATCCTCTGTGTGGGACAGAGTTTGCTCTTCTCTCGGTTGACCCGAAGGCCCAACAGGCTGAGGTGACGTAGCACCAGGTCCCTGTGTTCGCACAACTGCTCCCGGGACTGGGCCAGTATGAGCCAGTCGTCGAGATAGTTGAGAATACGAACGGCGCGTTCTCTGAGCGGAACAATGGCTGCCTCTGCGACTCAGGACTTTGTACTGAAATGCCCTCCCCTCGAACGCAAAGCGAAGGAACGGTCTGTGTCGAGGGAGAATGGAGACATGAAAGTACGCGTCCTTCAGGTCGATCGCTGCGAACCAATCCTGGGGACGGATGCATTCGAAAATGCGTTTCTGCGTTAGCATTCTGAACGGGAGCTTGTGCAGGGCCCGATTCAGGACACGCAGGTCCAGGATTGGTCTTAACCCACCCCCTTTCTTGGGCACAATGAAGTAGGGGCTGTAAAACCCCGCCCTCATATCGGCCGGAGGAACCGGCTCGACCGCGTCCTTCGCCAGCAGGACATCGATCTCGGACCGCAAGACATGGGCATCGCAACTCCGCACTGAGGTGAAGAGGATGCCCGTGAACTTGGGAGGCCGGCGGGCGAATTGAATCGCATAGCCGAGTCTGACGGTACGGATGAGCCAGCGAGACGGCCTGGGGAGACCTAACCAGGCCCCCAGAGACCGAACAAGCGGGACCAACGGCACCACAGACGTGCCCGGGGTGAGGCAGCGAGATGGAGTACCCAGGCCCGACTCGGGAGGCCCGGAGGTGGCCCGGAGTGTTGCTTGAGTACTCCAGGGTGGGGCAGAGTGTGGGTGAGAAGGCCCGGGGGCGTTCTCGGTGCCCACACTGCTGCCCCCTGGCGAGGGGGAGAGGGGAGGAAAGGAGTGGCAAGGCCCGGGGGCGTCGCGCACTGCCAACCTGACCCTCTTGGGGCCCAGGGAGGGAGGAAACTGCTCTTTTATTGAGAATGTGGGCACCGCTGGACTCCGGAGAGCCAGCGGCAGGATGTTGATACCAGTGTGATGGACATTCTCCCCCCGTTCCTCCTCCGGGGGGAGGAGGGGTGCGGACACCACCTCCCCGAGAACAGCTCCTCTTCTCCCTGGGCTGCCCGTCTCAGGGCCGCTTACCCTTGCGCTTGCCTGCAGAGACAGCGGGGCCCTGGACGGGTTGGGCGGCCCCCTTGCGCCTGGCGCCCTGCTTTGCCGGTGGAGGCTGCTGCTTTGGCTTGGCAGGGGCGGAGGCAGACGCCAGGGGACGCCCTCGGCGACGAGCAGGCGGGGGCGCTGCAGCCGGCGACTGGGTGGAAGCAGCAGCAGGTCGCCGGGGCAGGATATTTTTAATCGCCTCCGTCTGCTTCTGGGCAACCGAGAACTGCTGGGCGAAGTTCTCGATCGCGTCGCCGAAGAGGCCGGCCTGACAGACAGGGGCGTTGAGGAACCGCACTTTGTCGGTCTCATGCATATCTGCCAGGTTCAGCCACAGGTGGCGTTCCTGGACCACAAGTGTGGACATCGCCCGGCCCAGGGAGCGTGCAGTGACTTTCGTCGCCCTGAGGGCGAGGTCCGTCGCGGTACTCAGTTCCTGCATAACCCCTGGGTCGGAACTACCCTCGTGCAATTCCATGAGCGCTTTGGCCTGGTAGACCTGCAGGAGCGCCATGGCATGCAGAGATGACGCGGCTTCTCCACAGGCCGTGTAAGCCTTGCCGGTTAGCCCGGACGAGAACTTACATGCCCGGGAGGGGAGACGCGGATTTCCCCGCCAGTCGGTAGCGGTCTTAGGACACAGTTGCATCGCAACCGACCGCTCCACTGGGGGGATCTCCACGTAACCTTTCGCCGCGCCACCGTCGAGGGTAGTGAGGACGGAGGAGTCAGTCGATCGGTTTCTAGCGCTATAGGGCGCTGTCCACGAGCTCCTGATGCACTTCCGGGAAGAAAGGCACTGGGGCGGGGCGCTGAGAACCAGCACAGCCGGGAAAGCATAGCCGTGAGCTCTGGATCGGACTCGGGCAACGCTACCACACCCGAAGGGGGCAGCGCAGCCGAATCTTCATCTCCAGAGTCCATTAGCTCGTCCCCCGATGCGGCGATCGAAACCATATCCTCAACCGGAGCCCCGAAAGTAACAGCTGGCCCCCCGCGGGAAGGACCAGCATGCTCTTCCGGAAGCTCAACCGGCGCAGCGGAGGGGGGAGGGGCCCGAGGAGCCTGTTGGCCCGGCAGGAGTGCCCTCACAGTAACCCTCAGGTCCCCACCAAAGGCATCAGCCAAAGTAGCAGCCCTCTGCTTCGGGGCAGGAGGGCCACTAGATCGGGGGATGCGCAATGGGACTCCACCTCTTTCAAGGTAGTCGAGCCTGGACCGTAATACTGCGATGGTCATATTCCCGCAATGGGAACATGAGTCATCCACGAAAGCCGCCTCAGCGTGCTGAACGCCCAAACACGTGAGACAGCGATCGTGTCCGTCAGCTGGGGACAGGTAACGACGGCATCCAGAAACACACGGTTTGAACGACATCTTGGAAAAGACGCAGGGTCAAACCGTGTCGCTCTTTTAGAGGAAAATGCTCTGATCAGTGCCGAGGCACGCAGGGGAAATGGCCGCGGCTCGCAGCGGTTCAGGAGTGCAAGCCCGCTGAGAGCACTCAAAATACCCAGAGCTGTAAAAACAGCTGTTTTGTCTATTCACGACCACCGCTGCAGGCACCGTCACACCGACACTGGCAGAGCTCCAACTCTCTTTGTCGCAGGAAAACACTCTTCGTAGGAACAAACACATGAATGTTCGGCTCCGAAGTTGAAAAGCGATATGCGGTACTTCCACTTCCGTATTTATACCCGCGCTGCGGGGCGGAGCGTGGGACGCGTCTACCGCATGCCAATCCTCATTGGCTCGTTTTTAAACACTCGAAGTAGATTGGTCTCTGAAAATAGATCCCAATTCGTCGGTCAGTTCCGACGTACGTCGAACGTGACCGACTGAAAGGGAACTGACATTTTCTGCCTCCATGTATGCTCCGCCCACAAAGTACATCATCGCTGTTTGCAAACACTCAAACACTTACTGTCACGCAACTTTCTCAACTGTATACGTTCACTTAAGACAAAACCGTAATTTTGTACATACATTTGTGTGTATTTGACCATTTAAGCGCAATTTGGTACTCACAAGCTGTTTGTGAGGCGGCATATGTGTGTGCACTTTGGTTTGAACACTGGCAAGACAGAAAGAAATGCAAATTATAAACTTTAGTGACGATGCGACACTGACTCGATTGTGCAAGTGACAATTCCCGTGTCAAGTGTGCAGCGTAAAGCTCGCTTATAGTGCAGACGCGATGTGCTGATGTGAAGCCACTGTCGCCTTTGGCTTGCTCAGTTGGGGACACTAAATTTTCAAATAAATATACAAATAAATTTAAATACTAAACTAAATTAACTATATCAACTACATTACTTGAATATATATGATAATTGAAATGAGCTAGATGACATCACCGTTTTCTCCAGAGCGGCTGTACAGCCGAATCAAATTCGGTTGCATTATTTTCCTGTTTAACACCGTGAAGCTGCTTTGAAACAATCTGCATTGTAAAAAGCGCTATATAAATGAAGTTGACTTGACTTGACTTTGTGAACATGCGTCTCATAGAAGGTCTTCAAATTACTTTGAAGTTAGTTAGTTGTAAGAAATATGGGTAACACTTTAGAATACTGTTCCGTCATTAATGAATAACTACACAGGAACAAATGAGAAATGCACTATTAATTACTAGTAACTACTATTAACTAACAAGAAACTCTAATTAACAAATTAGTGTGCTTAGTTTAATGTGGTAGTTCACTATTAGTTAATCAATAACTACTATATTTTTCACACCTCCCAGAGGACTACTAAGAACTACTATATACAGATTCATAATAAATGTGAATAATACATAATATATAATTATTTCTAAAGTTAAGGTCATAGTAACCCTCTATTAATGACTCAAGTATTACCAAATCCTTCAGAAGGAATGACTAATTATTTGGATCAGTATTCTAAAGTGAAAAACACTTGATAACTCTCTAGTAATGACTGAAGTCATTGTAAACTTTTGAGGTTTTTGTAAAGTTTTGGATAGTAATGACTCAAGTGTTACTACATCCTTCTAAAGTAATTACTAATTATTTGGATCAGTATTCTAAAGTGACAATCATGGTAACTCACTAGTAATTACTTAAGTGTTACCAAATCCGTCAGAAGCCATTACTATCCAAGAACTTACAAAAAGCTCCAAAGCTTACAATGACTTCAGTGACTTGACTGGGGAGCCGAAGCTCATTATAATATGCACAACTGTTATCCAATCATAGCAATGGCCGTTTACTTCCAAGTCTTCAATGCGGCACACCCATAACAACTGAGCGTTTCAAGAACTAGGCTCAAAACCAGGGTAGAAAATAGCCTATTACTTATTCACTATCATATTTTTGAATGTAAAAACCACGCAAACGTCATAAGTTGACCTCAGACAACAGTATAAAAAAATAAATGAAAAAAAGGCAGTTCATGACCCCTTTAAAGGTATTTGTGTAATAACCTTTTTGTGTCAAGGTTAGTTGAAGGGATGAGGCGAGGACTCAATGATGCAGAAACAATGGGCTTTTTAATTAATAATAACAGACAAAAACTACCCTGTGGGGGAAAACATGACCGGCAGCTTGACTGGGCAACACAGGACTGGAACATTTGACGACGAACTGGCACAGGACTGCAAACACAAGGAGAAAATAGGGAGCAAACAAGGCACGTAACAAAGGAGGAGGCCAAACACGCAGCTATTGAGAACATTCATAAGCCGTGTGTTCACACAAGACATAACATGAAAACACATGGGATGAGATGAAAAAACCATGTACCCGGAAATACTCTTTCTACTGTAGTGAAGTCCGATTAAAAGACTCATGAACTGCTTTGTTTTTGTGATTTAAACACATACAATGCAATCAGCCTGATCACGACTCTATCCGGTTCTTTTAATGAATCAAAGCACTTGTAGAAATATACATGTAAGTATATTATTATAGTTTATTCTATATCTTTAAGTGTATTAATGACAAACAGTTTAACGCTAAACTATTTTCAAATGTACGTTAAAGATTAGTTCACTCCAGATTTAAAATTTCCTGATAATTTACTCACCCCCATGTCATCCAAGATGTTCATGTCTTTCTTTCTTCAGTCGAAAAATACATTTTTGAGGAAAACATTCCAGGGCCATCATTTATCAACAGTGCGTAGAAAAGGTTCTATATTTTGTTCTACGAATGAAATTTAGAATGTGCCTAAATACAAGAAAATCTGTAGTTATCAAACGTGCGCACGCAGTTCTTACGCACATGAGTAAGCAATCATTGTTGATAAATCCCACGTGCATAAGTACCATGCTCGTTCACGGTCATTAGCATTCGGAAACGCCTCTAATGAACCATATATGGTGACAACACTTGCCTTTAAAAATCACGTGATTGTGTTTTTTCCTCACCGCAATAATGGCAAAGAGAGCAAAGAGGAACTACACAAACACAGAATTGGAGGTACTGGTAGATGAAGTTAAATCCAACCAACAAATATTGTTTAGTTCATTCACTGCAGGAGGAATTACAAACAAAAGAAAAAATGCTGCATGGGAGAATGTCACCAATGCAGTTAATTCCGTTAGGTCTGAGGAGAGAAGTGTCCCAGAAAAAAAAAAAATGGTTTGACATTAAAGTATTGGCTAAAAACGCGTCACAGCACACAGACGAGAAATGTCCACAACTGGAGGAGGACAGACAATAACGGAACTTTCCCCCTTGGACAACCACATAGCCTGCATCATCGGTGACACAGCTCTGTCCAGGATTATTAAGGACGGTGACACTGACGCTCTCGCAACACAACAAGCCAGGCCATCTAACACCCAAAGTGAAGGTAAAACAAACCAACTGGAATAGGCTACATTTTATTTCAATTTGTAAAAGGTTTTAATGAAATTTTTAGGATAAACTCAATTAAATTAATGCAAAAATGTGTGTCCTTAATAACGACACCCATTGTGCCCGAGGAGCTTGAGGAGCCAGGCCCGTCCATTGCCCCTTCCATGCGCCATGCACCAAGAGTGCTGAGCGAGGCGGTGCTACAAAATCAAGAGGAAACAACAAAAGCCATTAATGACCTAATGGGTGAACTGAGCAACATAACACATGTATTGATTCAAATCAACGAGTCTCTGAAACAGATTGCCTCTTGCATAAACCGCTGACTAATGTGATTTCAGTTATTTGTTCCCACCAAGCTGCAAAACACAGCATTAAATAAATCTCTAATGTTTCTGAGCTCGGCCTTACTGAAAATGTCTTGTCTGAATGGCAGTGGCATTAGGAGGTGGCAGGGGCACTGCATCGGGCATAGGGCCGTCTGGTCTGGGGGGTTCCTGCAGAGGGATGCCCTGTCTGATGGCCAAGCCATGATGATTTTGCATGCTTTTTCTGGCTTATACTGCAGTGTCCCCCCGTGCTTGACAGACACAGCCATCGTCCTTTCAGCAGGCCTATTGTGCGCTCAACTGTGCCCCTTGAGCGCGCATGGGCACGGTTGTAGGCCTGTTCCTGCTCAGCCCTCAGGTTGGTTAGGGGGGTCATTAGCCATGGCTTTAGCAGGTAACCTTGATCACCTAACGATGAGATAGTTTTAAGTAATTGTACATAGGCCTGCCATAGCATTTTAAACATGTTGTCGCCTTAAATTCACCAGCCATCCTCAACAGCGCCTTCTTGGAAACGCACACCCACAGAGCTGTTCTGCATAATGAATGAGTTGTGTGTTCCTCCAGGCCACCGCGCAACGACGTTTAACAACAGCAAATTTGCATCACAAATGATTTGCACATTAACAGAATGAAACCCTTTTCTATTTATATCATTATAAATTATATATATGTTGTAAATTATGTTATATGTTGGTTGATGGTGCTTTTATGGCGATGTGGGTGCAGTCTATGGCTCCAATTATGTTTGGGAATCTGGCGATAGCATGAAAGCCCCGTTTTATTTCAGCTTGTTGAGGATTTCAGTAAGGGAACTGGATATAGGTTGGGGCCAAGGAAATAACTGCATCCAACACCGCCGGCATGATCCTACTCACTGATGGCTGGGACATACCACATATGTCTCCAACCTCACGCTGAAATGTGCCGGTAGCTAAAAATCCAAGGGTGGACAGGAGTTGGATGTGCACGGAAATGGCTTTCGTGCGATTTGTTTCTCTCTCCAACATTGGTCCTAAATCACGACACAAATCCAGCAGTACATTTTTGAGAAAGCGGTACCTACTTAGAAGCCACTCTGTGCTCTCGCCAAGCAGATCAGCACGATCTTGGAAAACGCGTTCTCTGCGGAGCGCATTGTTTGCCAAGTCTTCCAATAACGCAAGATAAGCCATTGCACTGAGACAAACATTTGTCACAGCTGTCTTTTATAGGGTTTGACACTAATTACGCATTGTGTTTAAAACTACAAAAAATATATATAAATTGAGTGTTTTATAATTAAAGGAAACACAGGACATATGTGGATTGCTTAATGCATACTGTGACACTCTTAAATGCTTTTTATGTGTAGTAACGCTATTCTACCACTAGATTATCTGTGTAAGCATGCTTAGAGGTGTGCTTATATTTACACACATTTCTACGTATAAGTACAAGTTGGTAAATACCACACTTTGCATGAAACTGTTCTTACGCACTCACTACACACAAATCTGTGTGTACGCACCATTGATAAATGAGGGCCCAGGATTGTTCTCCATATAGTGGACTTTTGGTTTAAGGTCCAAATTGCAGTTTCAAAGAGCTCTGCACGATCCCAGCTGAGGAATAAGTCTTTTCTAGCGAAACGATCGGCCATTTTCTAAAAAAAATAAATAAATATATATATATACACCGATCAGGCATAACATTATGACCGGTGAAGTGAATAACGCTGGTTATCTCTTCATCACGGCACCTGTTAGTTAGTGGAATATATTAGGCAGCAAGTGAACATTTTGTCCTCAAAGTTGACGTGTTAGAAGCAGGAAAAAGGGGCAAGCGTAAGGATTTGAGCGAGTTTGACAAGGGCCAAATTGTGATGGCTAGACGAGTGGGTCAGAGCATCTCCAAAACTGCAGCTCTTGTGGGGTGTTCCCGGTCTGCAGTGTTCAGTATCTATCAAAAGTGGTCCATGGAAGGAAAAGTGGTGAACCGGCGACAGGGTCATGGGCGGCCAAGGCTTATTGATGCACGTGGGGAGTGAAGGCTGGTCCGTGTGATCTGATCAAACAGACGAGCTACTGTAACTCAAATTGCTCAAGAAGTTAATGCTGGTTCTGATAGAAAGGTGTCAGAATACACAGTGCATCGCAGTTTGTTGCATATGGGGCTGCATAGCCGCAGACCAGTCAGGGTGCCCATGCTGACCCCTGTCCACCGCCGAAAGTGGCAACAGTGGGCACGTGAGCATCAGACCTGGACCATGGACCCGATGAATCACGTTTTCTTTTACATCACGTGGATGGCTGGTTGCGTGTGCGTGGCTTACCTGGGGAACACATGGCACCAGGATGCACTATGGGAAGAAGGCAAACCGGTGGAGGCAGTGTGATGCTTTGGGCAATGTTCTGCTGGGAAACCTTGGGTCCTGCCATCGATGTGGATGTTACTTTGACACGTACCACCTACCTAAGCATTGTTGCAGACCATGTACACCCTTTCATGGAAACGGTATTTCCTGGTGGCTGTGGCCTCTTTCAGCAGGATAATGCGCCCTGCCACAAAGCAAAAATGGTTCAGGAATGGTTTGAGGAGCACGAGTTTGAGGTGTTGACTTGGCCTCCAAATTCCCCAGATCTCAATCCAATCGAGCATCTGTGGGATGTGCTGAACAAATAAGTCCGATCCATGAAGGCCCCACCTCGCAACTTACAGGACTTAAAGGATCTGCTGCTAACATCTTGGTGCCAGATACCACAGCACATCTTCAGGGGTTTACTGGAGTCCACACGAGACAGGAGTAGCAAACTTCATCCATCTTGTATAGGCTACTCATTCACATTCTCACACATTATGTCATTCCACAACACTTCAAAATTGTTCTTCACTTGACAACAATGTACAATTCTTCTCATGTACACAACACACATATAACTAAATAGTTATTTCATACACTGCATGCAGTCTTTGACAAACTGGATGACTGGTGGCAGATAGATAGATACATGTACGTTCACTGTTATTCCTCCAACCGTGGTGCATAGTGCTCTGTGTGATATTGACAGTGCAGAAACTGATGAACTTTGCTGAACAGAATCAAGCCACTGAAGCAGTTCATTTGGAAATGAGTCATCGAACTGTCAAGCAATCTTCATGAGAGCTAAGCTCTGTGAAAAAGCCTACTTCTATTTTTGTCCACTGCTGCACTACTGACAAATAGACACTTTTGTTCATCTATTAGGTCGGATGCATCAAGCGTTGGCAATTACTCCTTAAAGCACAAACTGGTTTAGTTACACCTATTACAGACGTCAAAACAGATCAGGCCTAGGATGGGGAAATACGCTCAAAAGGACTTATAATTACTAAATAGCTTACAGGCCTACAGTTCTTCTCTTGTGAAGCTAATACACGTCTAATTCAACACATACCTAAAGCAATGTTCGTCACCACAGCAGGAACAACAAAACTTGAAGAGAATGAATGGTATAGCCTGTGTAAACAGAGTGCTACTGAACAGAATGTCAAATCCAGAGTTTGGTTTAGGAAAAGAGAAAACCAGGGACCAGGCTGCAGGAACATGGTTTGGTAAATGCCCTGTTAGGGACAGCAAGGTCCAAAATTGAAAGCCATCTAGGGACTTTTTTCTATATATTTTTTAGGCAGCGGCTATTTACACTAAGTGCAAATAGCAACTAGATTCTATTTACACAAAGTGAAAATAAAATGTTCTTAGCAATAGATGATATTTACACCATGTAAAAGTAGCAGGTCTTTGCTATATGTGTAAACCTGCCCGGATTAAGAACATGTAGGGCCCTGGGCCTATAACAAACCCTAGGGCCCCCATAGTAGCCGATCTTTGTGCCACCACGTTTTCTACCACAGAAATAATTAGTATTAAAAAAAAATAAAAAAATCTTCAAAGCACAGAGATACAATGAGTATATACTGTCTGAATATTAAATTTTAATATTAAGTAGGCCTATATATAAATATTCCAGGCTGCAACACATTAACGGCATAAATGCATTAACTCCAGATATGAGGTCAAGGCAAACAGGTTTCCAGAAACTTTTGAGCATGCAACTGCCTTAAGGAGTTTTAAAACCAGTGAGGTCCCAAATTTGAGCTATTTTGGGGAGCATGGTCCCCCAAGAAAATATCGATTTCTCTGATCTATATACGTGCATTTTAAGATGTTTAAAGGCTTAAAAAACAAACAAAATCAAAACCATGTTAGTGGGCAGTAGATCATCTGTCATACCTGCTCTCTCCTCATTTCATCACTCTCATTTCTATCACTCTTCCCCTCCTAAAGCTGAGCTCTGGCTGATAGTCTTTTCATTGTTTAACATTTATATCCTAAAACAGCTGTCAAATATGAAATGTTTAGTTTAGCTACTTAACATCTCGCACACAGCAGCTTCTGTGAACATAAAGCCCGCCTACTTTAATTTGATTGGTCATCTAAAATATTTTGACATTGACAAGCGGTGACAGACCGCAGGCAAGGCAGCTCAGAAGATATCATTGCAGCACTAAAGTAGTGTTAATACTCTATTAGTCAATTATTTCACAACATTTATTATGTACATCTCGGAAAAATACCTCATAGCTGACTACGGCCATAATTACAGTCGTGTAGGCAGTCTATAGTTTACCTCAACACTTTACATGGTCAGAGCTATTCAGTCTGGTTCTGCTAGTTTCGCCACAGAGCCTTTACTGTACACATGATGTTGCGCTTGTATTAAATTCAAATGGATAAAGCGACTGCCTGGTGCTCGTTATCACTGCAATAGAGCGGCGAAAGCACCGAACGAGTTCGTCAACGCTGTGCGAGAGACGATCCAGCTGCTCTCGTGCTGCGACTGCTGGATGCGCGCGCGGTTTATTCACGTAGCGTTGTTTCTTTACCTGGCTTTTGGTGTTTGTTCCTATGCACTCGCAGCACTCCAGTAAATAACAGCGCTTAATATGTAGGGTGTGGTGGGGTTTGGCGAGCACCCCACCAGGAAAAGTTTAGGTGCTCCAGATCGACTGCCAATAATTTCCTCGGCCAATCACGGGCCCCCTCCGTGCTCGTGCCCTGGGGCTTCAGCCCCACCTAGCCCTTATGTTAATCCGGCCCTGTGTGTAAATAGTAATTAGATGCTATTTATACTTTATTTTGACAGATACATACTATTTGCACCTCAGTATTTTTTAATATTTACAGGATGCAATAATAACAGTGTAAATTATTATATTTTTTAAAATTATTAAATGGATGCTGCCTTAATGGGACTATAAAAGCCCTCCCTATATCTATCCCTAACCCTACCCAATAAATACTTTTATTAAAAATTTCGTTAAGCACTTTATTTCCTTTCCGATGTGATATGTGATGGGAAAAAGGAGAAGGGCGAGCTCGGCAAAAGGCGGATTCAAACCCAGGTCGATGGCGTTCAAGATCCTTGAACCTTACACTTTACTGACTACACCACTGAAGAACTTGAAATTCATGAAATTCTTTTTTAATCTTGTTTGGCCCAAACAGGCATAGTTAGGTGGAGCTAGTGCAAATAGCACTTGCCAACAAGGCACGCTATTTGCACTTGGTGTAAATAGACACTTTTTTTATTCTCTATTTTTCAGACACAAGTGTCAGCAGGTTCCTTGTTGGAATATGAACAGCTTTTTGACAGATTTGATCTGACAGTATGTCCCTTAGCTACAGCTATTGGCACAGACTTTTTTTCTGCTGTTTACATCTTGACAATTGGCGATACAACCGAATGTGACAGAGTATTGACAGCTACAAGGATGGCCACCTTTAGCCATGCAGGCCCTTCTGAAACACAAACCAAACTCACTAGTATAATTTGCCCACTAACAATGTTCGCAGATATCTAAATAGTTTGCCTTGTTAACATTGAAACATTTAACACAAAAAAGCACAATACACCCAAAAGCAATGGACAATAATCAAGAACCATGGCTATAAATAAAGGCACTTATAATTACAAGAAAAGTAACCCTAGCCCCATAGTAAGTACTGTCAGGAGGAAAACCAGAATCAAGAGACGTTGTGAAAGTAAACTCAAAATTCATAATTCTGGAGGGGGTCATGGCGACGCGTCATGCTTGTCACGTGACTCACCACAGCCACAATGGCACTGTATGATAGATATACTGCTGTTATTTCCTTTTTCCTATTCACAATTTTGTTAAAGGCCCATTGAAGTGCCTTGAAACGCGCAGCATTAATCAATGTGTTGATGTAATTTCCACTGGAACAGAAAGACAGGGCGGGAGGTATCAAAAAGCTCCTCCCTTTTTTTAAATAGCCAATAGCATTTTGTTTATATCACAGCACGGCCAGAGCCATTGAGCTCGGTAAAGCCGCAGTTTCCTCCTAATGTCCAACCGTTTCTCCTCCTAATCTCCTCCATATTGCTTTAAAATATAGCATTCTGCGCAGAATTCAAATGGGTCCGATACGTTTTCTGGTATACAGTAACTCACGCATATGATCCGCTCTGTGCTCTCATGTCTCTGGACCGGAGCTGCGGCGGTTCACGTGACACTAACGTGAAACCAGACTTCATTCGCCCCAATGGAAAGCATATTTACACTGTCTGAATCGTTCCCTATCCCCTATATAGTGCACTATGTGTCATTCACCATGTAGAAAATAGTAAATGTGTGAACAAGTGACCGATTTCAGTGTCAGCATCAGCATCTATTTATTCTGGAAGAACAGGAAACCCGAATACAAAAACCACCAGGTAAACAAACTTTGAAATAAGGGTCCACAGAAACACATATTGGGGAAATGTAACAAGTACATGTTCACTCACTTATTTGTGTACTTACATATGTAAGAATTAAGTTCTGTCTGGCCAAAATAAATGTTAATCTTGATTTAATCTGTATCATTCTGAAATAATTATTTTAGTAGTGACCAACGAGGAGTAATAGGTATTTCCACAAACCTCTCTGCCAGGATAGATCATACCGACGACCCAATAAATGGAGCATGGAGCACATCATATAGGGGCAATCTGATTTCTGACTATCACTGTTATTAGCAAGTTGCAGGTTTCATGACTATTACTAAATTTACACTTGTTACACCTGCGGCTCGTGGCGACACATTGATGTCTTAAGACACGAAACGATCGGTTTGTGCGAGAAACCAAACAGTATTTATAGCATATTTTACCTCTAATACACCACTATGTCCAACAGCCTTGAGCGTGTGATCGTGCGCGAGGTCTGTACACGGTCTGGCGTAGTTTACGCAAGCGCCAGAAGTGACCGCGCAGGGTCACAGGGTTTAATTTGGATTTGTCTGTACATGTTTGTTTTACTCTCATAGATTTTGTTACCATTCACATGCATTATACGACTGACAGACTGCAATGGTTGGAGTTAAAAATCTTCATTTGTGTTCTACTGAAGAAACAAAGTTACCTATATCTTGGATGCCCTGGGGGTAAGCAGATAAACATCACATTTTCATTTTTGGGTGAACTATCCCTTAAAGTTACAAACGTAACAAATTTAACGAAGTCACATAAAATTGGAGTCAGATTAAAATTAGATACCTAGAATTGTGGTATATAAACTCGGAATTGCAAGAAAAAAGGTCAGAATTGTGAGATATGAACTTTAAATTACTTTTTTTTATTCTTTTATTCCATGGCTTCAGTAGACGGCTACAGCAGATATGTCATTTTCTTCCACCAGGTAGGCTCCGTCCACAAAAAAACTTCACTGTTTGCAAACACCCAAATGGTCTATTGCTAAAATTACATGTAATCTAGGACCTTTATGTGCATGCCATTGGAAAGACTGTATCTATCCTAGCAAGCTGCTGCAGTTTTTTTTTTGCAATGCGCACTTTAAGGTGGACATTTTTATCAGTTGGAAAACAAAATCTCTCTGAAAGGGATTATAACTATATTGTTCATCTGTGCCTTGTTTTGCCATGGACTTTTTTATATATATATATAACTTTGTTTAATAGTTATAGTTCTGGTTCTTGTTGTGACTGGTTTAACTAAATGGTTGAAATGATCAGTATACACTATCAGGGCAGAAGGCTTTAAATCAACTGAAATGTCATTTGCAGATGTCTATTGGGTCTTGGTTTCATAAACTCTCTAAAACTTGGACCAACCCACATAACCACAAGTTATTTGGAAGCGTTGTCTTGAAAAATCGTTACACTTTACTGGAGCTTTACTTGAACTTTCAATGGGACTATATTCTATGGTCAGATTAGACCAAAACAGAGCTTTTTACAGACAAGTACCTCATCCTGGTCACCTGTTGTGAAATCTTGAGAGGAAGAGAGGTTGGACAATTTGTTAGGATACATGGTGTCATGGACTCTTTTGAATACCAGCAGATATTAAATCAACATTTGACTGCCTCTGGCAGGAAACAAACTGGGCAATTGTTGAATCTTCCAGCAAGTAAATGATTTAAAGCACAAAAATGGTTGCTTGACCACAGAATGCCATGGCCATCCCAGTCCCCTGACTTAAATCCCCAACATTATCTCATGAGTTCATTTGTTTTTTTATGGTCTAGCACACATACATTTTCTTATGTTTGCATACAAGCTTTTATCCAAAACGACGGCTGCAAAGAACTAAAGAAAAGAGTCCACAAGCATGGACATCTCATAAAAGTAGTCTGTTCATGAGCAGAACATTTATAATATAATCTATACATAAAAAGGCATTAAAAAATTAAAAATAAATAATAATAATAATAATACAAAAAAAAGACTGTTTAAATGTAACAACAGTAAATTTGGTTAGTTTTAATAAAAAAATAAACCTCTAACGCATAAAAGTGCCCACAGTTGAAGAAAAGCCATGTAATCCCTCTTATCATTCACTTCTTCCCCAGCAGTGATAAACTTTTTCCCCAGCCTTTTTTTTTTTAGTTTGCTGCATGCCTTGTGCTGTTTATCTCAGAAAAGAGGTTTTAGAGAACTGTGAGCAATGTAACAGAAATAAGTGGCAACAGAGGAGAATGCAAAGCTTTTAATAAAAAAAGAAGTAAAGTGTCTGAATAAAGGCAGTCAGCGCTGCCCCGGGGCCAATATGGGCTCAAAAAGGTACAGAGAGCCTACAGCAACACTGAACACTTCCCATTATAGGAAAGTCTTAATAAAACTTGAGAAAGGAAACAGCCTAGAGTTGACCTAGATGTTGGGCTGGATGGTATATTTGGCATAATTACCAAACATTTATATGTTTACCTAGATTGTATCTATGACGGAAGAAATTGATCAATCAGTAGATGTTCTGTGATATCGATTATACAGTGGTAGATGTTTGCATAGCAGTCAGTGGGCAGTACTGCTGTTCATTTACTAGCCAACATGTGAGTGCAGCATGGAACAATAAAAAATAAAAAAATAGGAACACAGTAGAATACTTAAATGTGCAAAAATAACATATAAATAGTAAACTGTATGATGTTATGTTCACTTAAAGAAAACCTACAAGTATACTTGCTTTATAAAACTACAAAACGAGTAGTTTACTGAGTATACTTCAAAGTGCACTTACATAAACTCAAAAAATTTGCTACAAGTATTAAAATAGTAAACTACTAGTATACTTATAAGTTCATTAGAAGTACAAATGCAGTACAAATGAAGAATATAGTTGTGAACTAGTTTCACTTAAAGTTTACTACTGTTACACTTATAGTACACTTAAATGTATACTATATATACTAAAAAGTGGGCCAATTTAGTCCCAAGCAGTATTGAAATACACTTACAAGTACTAGAACATTGATATTAATATACTTACTACATAAAGTATACTTAAAAATGTACTTGAACAGTACTTAAGTATACTTAATAAAATTAACTTGAAGTATACTTCTTTTTCGTAAGGGAAAGTACGACAGAAATGTCAGTTATAAACTTAACAAGTTTTGTTAAAGGTACAACATGTCATTTTTGGTTAATAAACAAAACTGCTGCATTACAACATAACATGGAATTACATTTTAGTTATCCCAATGAACAACAATTGAAATATGATCAAATGAGCTCTACTTCAACATTTAAGCATTTGGTAGACATTTTTATAAAAACAACAACTTACTTTCACTAGTTGAGCCACAAGAACTGTACAGATGTTAAGGAGACTCCATGAAGACTTGAACTTGGCTCAATGGATTCTATGTTTTGTGAACCATCAGACTATATTTTGGTCAAAATTTCTTAGTAATGTTGTTGTTTGTATGACTCATGCGTGCAGAGACTGTAACCGTTTTTTTTCCAGTGCTGGCAGCACGAGAGCTAAACATGCTCCACCCTCCAGCACTGGTGTATATCCTCCCTTTCATTTCTGAAACCCCATTGTTATTTCAAAGGAACATGAAATAGTAAAACAGATGTTTTGAGCTGATAAGTAATATCCTCTTCCACTGCATTTTCCATCACTCTCAGGCTCAGTGGCAGAAGGTTTAATAGTGAGAATCTGGTTCCTCTCTCTATCTGTCTGTAGAGCAGTGAAAAGATGAACATGAACACTTCTGATGAAGGGTCTCATTCTGTTTTTGGCAGAATCACATCATTCTGACCTGGCCTTCTAATATGCTCTGTAATCTGTGGGACGAAAAACAGCTGCCTCTGAATGTATGGAACCAAAGCGGGATGGCAGGAGTAAGTGTGGGTGAATGTACGAGAAAGAAAGAGACATCCTTTGTTCGAATCTGCTTTCATCACAACATCCTCTTCATCCTCCCCTTTCTCTCTTTCTGCTTTGAAAATTATTCAACTTCTATGCAGGTGATAAAATTTTAAGAGTGCTTTTGAATAATTGAAGAGCAGAATAATAATCGCATGGCATTGCAGGCTGCGGCTGGAGAAGATGGGTTTATTCTGGCCCTAAAGGCTCCGTCAAACTCACTTTGTCATGCCTATCAAACCTTGAGCCCCAAACTGATTTCACTGTTTAAAGAAAACTGGACTTCCTGCTCAGCTCTTATCTCTTTCTTTTTTAACTTGTCAAAGTTTGATAAAACCTTACTGGCCCAGGTCCTCTATAAATGTACAGAAAAGCTTTTTAATTGTAGATGTAGTCATTTTTAGCCTTTTTTTAATGAACACATTAAATTGACATGTATTAATTTAACAGATTAGTGGCGTAACTAAGATTGTATGGTTTCCAGGGCAAATATTAACCCAGGCTCCTGGAAAAAACGTGCCCGCTGTGAAACTTGTTAGATGATATAGCATTGTTTCTTGCATATTTCGCGCAGTGTTTTTTTAAGTATCATTGAGATACTAGTATAGTTTTTATTAATATTTTGAATCAATTTTCATTTTAGCTGGGCGGCGGCTAGATCATATTTACACTAAGTGAAAATAGTGATATATTTGATTTACACCATGTCAATGTAGCAGTTCTTTGCAATATGTGTAAATAGTAATTAGATGCTATTTACACTTTATTTGAACAGGTACATACTATTTGCACCTCAGTGTTGTACATTAACAGGATGCATTAATAACATTAAACATTATTAAATGGATGCCACCTTAATGGGACTATAAAAGCCCTCCATACACCTACCTCTACCCCTACCCAATAAATACTTGTATTATTATTAAACATTTCATTTGGCACATATTTATTTCATCAATTTTTCTAATTTTTATTGAAAGTAAATGCTTTTCCGATGTAATTCGAACCTGGGTCGATCACATCAAAACCTAGATCCATGAGCCTACTGCTCGCTCTACTGATTACACCACTGAAGACGTTGGAACACATGCATATTTTTTAATCTTGTGAGGCCCAACCAGGCATAGTTAGGTGGAGCTAGTTTAAATAGCGCTTGCCAACAAGGCGCGCTATTTGCTCTTGGTGTAAATAGACACTCCATTTTAATTAACCCCCTGAGGTCGACGAATGTGCTGGCACGTTTTGGTGGATTATTTCCACACAGCAGCTAAATCGACTTAAAATATTCCATATTTTTTTGTCATACAAGAACGTCATCATTCGAAACTGTAAAGGGTTTCCCTTTTATTTGTGTACACTCACAATAAAGACAGAACTTTGTGCTTTTGTTAAATAAAGAAAATAAACAGGGTGTGCCTTCTGGCGTCTCTGTGAACTTTTTTCTGAAACGCGTCACAAAAATGACTAGTGAATACTTGCCACACAGACATGAGAGATATGTCTTTAGAAAGCTTAAAGTGTATACTTTTAAAATAAGTAATTCATATCGAAAACAAATATTCTCTGTTTATGTAATCTGTATGAAACCAACCAGAGGTACAATCTTCCCTGTCTGACCTCATTATTTTTAATGTGGCCACACCCACACTCAGCTGTTAGGTGATAACAGTTTAGGACCCAAGACCAGTTGTGGTGAATGAAGAAATCGCCCCCTAAACCCTCAATCACTATTCCCTATTTTAGTCCACTTATACAGTTCACTTGAAGGAGTGAATGAAAACAAGTGAGTGAATTCGGACAGCCGCTGTGTGTACATCTGCTGTACACTCGTTATTGCGGTGCAATGTGGGATAGAATGAGTGCACTCAATAATGTCCACTATGGTTTCGGACACCACTACAAATGGCTGTCCCCTTAAATAGTGCCCTGTTTAAGGGTATAGGGGGAGATTTCGGATTCAGCCCATGAGTCAGGAATAGTTTGCAGTTTCATCAGCAGAAGGCAGCTTCAAGTCTCACAAGGAGGCTAGATCCTATTTACACTAAGTGAAAATAGTGATATATTCGATTTACACCATGTAAATGTAGCAGTTCTTTGCAATATGTGTAAATAGTAATTAGATGCTATTTACACTTTATTTGGACAGGTACATACTATTTGCACCTCAGTGTTGTACATTAACAGGATGCATTAATAACATTAAACATTATTAAATGGATGCCACCTTAATGGGACTATAAAAGCCCTCCATACACCTACCTCTACCCCTACCCAATAAATACTTGTATTATTATTAAACATTTCGTTTGGCACATTATTTCCACTTTTAGAAAATTTTTCAAATTTTTATTGAAAGTAAATGCTTTCCGATGTAATTCGAATTTGGGTCGATCACATCAAAACCTAGATCCATGAGCCTACTGCTCGCTCTACTGATTACACCACTGAAGACGTTGGAACACATGCATATTTTTTAATCTTGTGAGGCCCAACCAGGCATAGTAAGGCAGAGCTAGTTTAAATAGCGCTTGCCAACAAGGCGCGCTATTTGCACTTGGTGTAAATAGACACTTCATTTTAGTTAACCCCCTGAGGTCGACGAATGTGCTGGCACGTTTTGGTGGATTATTTCCACACAGCAGCTAAATCGACTTAAAATATTCCATATTTTTTTGTCATACAGAAACGTCATCATTCGAAACTGTAAAGGGTTTCCCTTTTATTTGTGTACACTCACAATAAAGACAGAACTTTGTGCTTCTCTGTTTATGTAATCTGTATGAAACCAACCAGAGGTACAATCTTCCCTGTCTGACCTCATTATTTTTAATGTGGCCACACCCACACTCAGCTGTTAGGTGATAACAGTTTAGGACCCAAGACCAGTTGTGGTGAATGAAGAAATCGCCCCCTAAACCCTCAATCACTATTCCCTATTTTAGTCCACTTATACAGTTCACTTGAAGGAGTGAATGAAAACAAGTGAGTGAATTCGGACAGCCGCTGTGTGTACATCTGCTGTACACTCGTTATTGCGGTGCAATGTGGGATAGAATGAGTGCACTCAATAATGTCCACTATGGTTTCGGACACCACTACAAATGGCTGTCCCCTTAAATAGTGCCCTATTTAAGGGTATAGAGGGAGATTTCGGATTCAGCCCATGAGTCAGGAATAGTTTGCAGTTTCATCAGCAGAAGGCAGCTTCAAGTCTCACAAGGAGTTCGTAGGTCGCGCTCTCTCTCTACCTTCTTGTACATAAAATTTCTCAAGACAATTATACTCTTTTCAAGGTCTAGCTACGTCATTACTGCAGGTTGAATGATTCTGATTGGCTAAGAGAAAATAGATAGTCATAGTCAATTTCCACACATTGTCAGATGCATGTCTCCATAGATCACTTGTTGATGCTTTCACCCCGGGATTAGGCACGTAGTGACCTTCCAGTTCTGGATCAGGCGCCAGCTTGCCCAGAAAACAAATTCACCCATCTCCTAGGTTGCCCGTAATCCACCTCCAATACTGATCTGTAACACAGAATACTGACGCACATACACAGATACACAGTTTCTCCAAGGTTGGAGTTGGTGGAGCGTCAACTGAAAACAACATAGTTCTCCAAAACATACAGATAACATGTTCTTCTCAGAGAGAATAGAGGCAATATTCATCTCATTCTCTAGTGTTTCAGTTAAAAGAAACAATATAAAATTAATAAAATATAATATAAAATAAATATAAATAAAAATATAATTTAGTAAAAAGGAATGAAACCAAATACAGACATTAGAGAACAATCAAACCACAAGAAATCATTTAAATCATCTTAATATGTAGGAGGATAAATATTGATTAAGGCTTTGATTATAAATTAATTAGGATATATATATATATATATATATATATATATATATATATATATATATATATATATATATATATATATATATATATTATTATTATTATTATTATTTATTTATTTATTTTTTGAAGCAGCGCTGACTATTCACGAGGTAATCATCCATGAGTGAGGCACACAAACCTTTAAACGCCCCCGTCACCTCAATAAACAATGCATCAAATTTCATCATTCCTCTGCTTTTCATCGAGTTTTGAAGAAGACGCACTGTGGGGAATAAGTCTTGAATTTACCTCAGAATAAGAAGAATGCCATTGATGCGTGGCTTGATCCAGAGGAGGATATCATAAGTAAGTCATTTATTCTTACTTATATTAATTAACGTGTTACTGTTACATAAGCTTGTACACATTTTACTAGTTGAACTATTGCCAGACTAATTTTTTAATATAATATATATAATTTAATAAGTTTATATTAAATTATATTAAATATAATTTAATAAGTTTTAGTAATTTTTGTTGTTATTGTCATTGTCACTACATTGTCTATGTAGTTTTTTTAATGATTTTTATGAGTTAAAATAAGTTACATTTTTTAAATTTAGTTCCGTTAAAGGGTTACTTCATCCAAAAATGAAAATTCTGTCATTGATTACTCACCCTCATGTCGTTCCAAACCTGTAAGACCTTCGTTCATCTTCAGAACACAAATTAAAATATTTTTGATGAAATCTGAGAGCTTTCTGACCCTCCTATAGACAGCAACGTTATTGCAACTTTCAAGGCCCAGAAAGTAAAACATTGTTAAAAATAGTCCATGTGAATACAGTGGTTCAACCTCAATGTTATGAAGCATCGAGTGCCGCTCTTCCGGATTCTACTTCAGAACGCCGGCTCAGTATTGGCCACTGATTGGCCAGCTCCTGCGTCGGCATCACACACATGCGCCGTTGTGCTCACGTGAACAGCATCGGCCAATAGTGAGCATTCTGATGTAGAACTTGGAAGCGCTGCACTGTGTTTACTACGTGAACAGCATAGAAGATTGACATGGAAGAGAAGAAATTGTTGAATAATGTTATTATTGTTTTTTTTTCACATAAAGTATTCTCATCGCTTCATAACATTAAGGTTGAACCACTGCCATAGTCACATGGACTATTTTAACGATGTCTTTGCTACATTTCTGGGCCTTGAAAGTGGTAATAATGTTGCTGTCTATCGGGGGTCAGAAAGCTCTCGGATTTCATCAAAAATATCTTAATTTGTGTTCTGAAGATGAGTGAGTTTTTTTGGGTGAACTAACGCTTTAAATTTTATTTTTTTAATGGTTTTAAGTTAAGTGGGATATCCCTGATTTTTGCTGCTGCTTTTCAAAGTGAGTGGTGCTAAAAGTGTGTTCAATTTTATCCAATACAATTTTATTACATTGGTTTTTGTACGTATGGCAGCAGTTTGGAAACCAAATGTCAGGAAAGTGGCGCTAAAATGGTTGTTAGGGATAGCGTTCTACCTACCCTAAATGTAATCAATAGGGTTAAAAAAAGCAAACGTGAGATTAAAAAAAAACAAAAAAACTAATTAATCGCTATTAAAAACATTGAAGTTTTAAATTTTTTTATATTGTAATAGTTTCATAGTTACTCTCCAAATTAATGTAGAAACGTGATGAATAAAGAAAAATTAAAGATGAATAAAGGCCAGTATCACTGATACTAATACTGTTATTGATGTCTTTTTTTAACATTAATGATAGACATTCAACATTACAGTATAATTGAAAGCTATCAATTTCAACATTTATTAAGCTTAAAAAAAGTGAACTTAAAACAATCTTCACATAAACCAATTATAATAATTTTAACCAATTATAACCAATTTTTGTACATATACTGGTGCTACAGAGGTTAAAAGTTTTGTAGCACAGGCCAAACAATTGTATGTCTGAAAAAAGCAAAAAAATGCTATAAAATACAAAACAGAGTATTTAAGAATAAATATAATAATAACAATTATTATTATTATATTTTATAGAAAACGTCTCGGTTACGTATGTAACCCTCGTTCCCTGAAGGAGGGAACGGAGATGTACAATTGGGATCACTTCTGGGAGCCCCTATCAGCTTCGAGATATAGAGAACGGGCCAATTGCCATTGGCGTGCGAGATTTGCATCTCGCGCTCCGCCCCGCGCCGCGGGTATAAACAGGAGGCGAATGCAGCGCACCATTGTTTTTCACTGAGGAGCCGAACTACTGACTCGGCCATGCAGTGATGGTACAGCAACTGTGGCGACGGGACGTACGTCTCCGCTCCGCCACGTCTGATTTCCGCGGGTTGCAGAGGAACTCAACAGGGTTCGCCAATCATGGGGAACTCGACTGGAGCATATCAGCGCACGTATCCAGTCCATGAGGAGGGGAATGGCGCAGCAAGCCGACACGAGAGCGGGCACTTTGGTGTTACTGGCTATTTGAAGCGAGCACACGGGAAGAAACCGGCTCTACAAGGAGGCTATAGAATCTAGCGAACGTGTTAGGTGTCGCCCAGCCCGCAGCTCTACATATATCTGTCAGTGAGGCGCCATGCGCCAGCGCCCAGGAAGAGGCCACACTCCTAGTGGAGTGGGCCCTCAATCCAAGCGGGCAAGGCATGCCTTGGGTTTCATATGCCAAAGCGATGGCATCCACTATCCAGTGGGCCATCCTCTGCTTGGAGACAGCCTTTCCCTTCTGCTGGCCTCCGTAACAGATGAAGAGATGTTCTGAGGTCCTGAACCTTTGCGTTCTGTCCACGTAAGTCAGCAGAGCGCGAACGGGACAGAGAAAAGCCAGGGCTGGGTCTGCCTCCTCCGAGGGCAGCGCTTGCAGATTCACCACCTGGTCCCGAAAGGGAGTGGTGGGAACCTTGGGCACACATCCGGGCCGGGGTCTCAGGATTACATGAGAGTTACTCGTCCTGGGAATAAAACAACAGGCAGTGAGACGTGTCCGGGGCGGCAAACAGGTCTACCTGTCCAGATCAGCTGGATCACCTGGGGATGGAGTCTCCACTCTCCAGGGAGCACTTGCTGTCGCGAGAGCTCGTCAGCTGCATGATTGAGCAGGCCCGGAATGTGAATGGCACGAAGCGACCCAGCGCAAGACGTACTGCTAACAACTCGAGGCAATTGATATGCCATTGCAGTTGAGGCCCCGTCCACAGACCCGAAACTGCAAGCCCATTGTATGTGGCCCCCCAGCTGGTGGATGAGGCATCCGTGGAAACAACAGCATGCCTGGATACTTGTTCTAGGGGAACTCCCGCCCATAGAAACGAAGGGTCCGACTATGGGCTGAAGGTTTGGCGGCACTTCTGTGTTACTGAGACACGGAACAATCCGCTCTGCCATGCCCATCTCGTGACTCGGTCGTGTAGCCAGTGTTGAAGCGGCCTCATATGAAGCAATCCGAGCGGCGTCACTGTGGCTGTGGATGCCATATGCCCCAGGAGCCTCTGAAAATGTTTCAGTGGTACCGCTGTCCTGCGTTTGAACAAATTCAAGCAGTTCAACACAGACTGGGCGCGCTCCTCTGTGAGACGCGCTGTCAGATTGGCCGAGTCCAGCTCCATACTGAGAAAAGAGATCCTCTTCACGGGGCAGAGTTTGTACTTTCCCCAGTTGACCCAAAGTCTCAACAGGCTGAGGTGACTGATCACCGTGTCTCTGTGTTCACACAACAGGGACAGCCTGAATGGAAGGACCATCAGGTCGATCGCTGCAAACCAATCTAGGGGACGGATGTACTCGAAAGTGTGCTTCTGCGTCAACATCTGAACGGGCAGTTTGTGAAGGGCCGGTTCAGGACTCGCAGGTCCAAGATTGGTCATAACCCACTGCTTTTCTTGGGCACAATGAAGTAGGGGTTATAGAACCCCATCTTCATATCGGCTGGAGGGAGCGGCTCCAATCGCATCCTTCGCCAGTAGGACTTTGATCTCTTTCCGCAAGACAGGGGCGTCGCAGCTCCACACAACAGCGAAGTGGACGCCCAGAACTTGGAAGGATGCCATGCAAACTGAACCGCATAGTCGAGCCTGGTGGTGCAGGTGAGTCAGCGGGACGGTCTCGGAAGTGCTAGCTAGGCTTTCGGAAACCATACCACGAACATACCCGCCCCACAGACGTACCTGCAGTAGGGCAGCGAAGTGGAGGGCAGGGACCCGACCCAAGAGGCATAGCGTCCTGAAGTGGGGTCTGAGTGCGCACGCAGCACCTACCTGCCCCCAAGGTTGGACAGAGGGTATGAGAGAAGGCATGGTAACGTTACAAGCTATGGTAACAAGCCATACGCTGCTGTCCACTGGCGACTGAAGGAGGGGTAGAGAGTGGCACGGCTTTGTGGCGTCACACACTGTCTACCTCACCTCCTTCCTCAGCGGGGAACAAGAGTGGCGAGGCATAGCATCGCGCACTGCCGTCCTCGCCCCACTGAGAAGAGGGGAATGAAAGTGGCGAGGCTCCCCGGCATCACACACTGCCATTCTCGCCCTCTTGTGGGGAGGGGAATGAGAGCGGCAAGGCTTCGTAGCGTCACACACTGCCATTCCTAAACTCCCGAGACCCAGAGGTATTGGAACTGCTCTTAAGAATTTGGGTACCACTGGCTGTAACACCAGTGGCAGAACAGAATTTACCAATGATTCTCCAGCCTGCCCTCCTCCGGGGAAGAGCAGCTTCAACCGGCAGCCGAGACAGGTGGCATCGTGGGACCGATGCCCATGGCGAGCAGACTGAGGGGTTCCATCTGATTTGCACTGTGGAGGACTGCTGGGCACAGTCACTGACAGTGTCGCCGAAAAGGGTCACCTTGTGAGATGGGAGCATCGAGAAAGCATACTTTGGCGACGTCTCACACCCCTGTAAGGTAGCCCAAGGGTGTTTCTGGACCAGGGTGGACATTGTCTGGCCGAGGGCCAGCGATGTTACTTTAAATATAAATCAGTCACTGTGCGCAGCTCAACCTCGGCTCAGAACTACCCTCGTGCACTAAGAGCGCAGGGCGGAGGTGGCCTGCCAGTGGCACTGCCACCCCACCGATGAGGGTAGTGAGAGAGAGAGGAAAACTTTATACAGATTATGGCCCTTTTGGCACCAAATAGTTCCACACTGCCAAAGCTTTCCAATGCACGTCCGGGGAAGAGGCAAGAGGGCAGGCAAGGCAATTTACGCGTTGCACTACGCCTCAGTCACCCGGGAAAGCATGGCTGTCAAGTCTGAATTTGATTCAGCATGAGCACACACCATTATAGTGGGAAACTCAGCATCATCTTCATTTCCAGCTCATAACAGCCCTCTCTCCGATGCAGCGATTGACATCTGTCCTCTGCTAGAGCCCCAGATGAAATGCTAGGTCCCTTTTTTTTTTTGTTTTTTTTTTGGAATCAGCAATCCCACCTGTAAGCTACCAGCAGGCACGTGAGACTGTGAGCGTGGCCGTCAGATGGCATACGGCGCACTGAACATTCAAGCCCCTATGAAGAAGACAAGACGAACAACGCGCCAACGTGGTCATGCTCTCATGAGAGAACATGAACCACCCACAAACACAGTCTCAGCATGCTTGCGATGCGATAGAGGAGTGAGGGCCCACAGAGACGTACTCGGCAGGGAAGCCCCACTGTAATCCTCAGGTCACCAAGGCCCATTAGCCAAAGTAGCCCCTTTCTGGTGCACCAGAAAAGCAACTAGATCGGGGAATAGTCAAGTCTCGACCGTGCATCTAAAGCGTGAGTGATGTGCTGGGTTGCCGTGACAACCCACGCTGTCAGCCGGCAGCTAGACGGCACACAGCGCGCTGAACGCTCAAACTCTCACAAGGAAGGCGAGACGAACAGCGTGCCGACGTTATCCCGATCTCCTGAGAGAACATGGATCACCCACGAACGCAATCTCAACATGCTTATGCGAGAGGGATCATGGCCGTCAAATAAGGACAGGAAACAACCGCATCCAGAAACGCACGGGTGGAATGACGTCTTGAAAAAGACGCAGTGTGACACCCGCGCTGCTCTTTTAGAAGAAAGCTCTTATAAATATGCTGAAGCACTCAGGAACAACCGCGGCAAAACACAGGAGAGTAGTGCAGCCTGTGTATGCACTCACCATTGTGAACGCCCTCACCAAACCAACAGACCAAACAGTGCTGTGAAAACAGCAGTTTATCACTGTATCAGTGAGCTCACGGCCGCCGCTGATCGTGCCTTCTCTCTCAGCACTCAAAGAAGCCTCTTCTCTCATTCTCTTTCTTTCTCTCTGCTGAAGCAGGAACAGTCTCCTTCATCGACACCGTGTTCGGCTCCGAAATGAATGACAATGGTGCGCTGCAGTCGCCTCCTGTTTATACCCGCGGAGCGGGGCGGAGCGCGAGATGCAAATCTCGCACACCAATGGCCATTGGCCCGTTCTCTATATCTCAAAGCTGATAGGGGCTCCCTTAAGTGATCCCAATTCGTTGGTGACGTCCGACGTACGTCGAACATGACCGACTGAAAGGGAACCATAAATCATTAGAAAGGTCTAAGGTTTTATTATAAAATATTAAATTATGATTATGATATGATTAAAAAAGTACTGTACACTTCTCTACACTGCAAATCTTTCACTGTACAGAATAAAATATAAATACCTCATTCTGTGATGTGAAGCACGTCAGATCACAGAAGTAGGTAATTCATCAACACTATCATACCTTACGTGTGTTTTATTGAACTAAATACATCGTAATCGGATAAAACATGCACAGGTTACTTTTCTTCCTAAACAAGTGTTTTTGTTTAATTTCAGTCCATTGTGCAGCCCTAGATAACCTCACACAAGCACAAAACAAATTCTCACCTCACACAAACAAGCTCTGTCTCACATGCTAAACTGTAATGCACGCGTGCTACTGTGGTAAATGTATTCATCGCACAGACCGATTTTTTCGTTGCACTGTACAGCCCTGTCATATATAATTAATATACAGAAATTTAATAAAGTTATCAAACACTTTGCATAAATTATAAATTAAATATAGATTAATAGTCACGCGCATCTCATTTTCTCACAACTCTTTAAGTTCATTCAAGACGTTATTTAACTCATGTAAGGCTGCTCTTATGACAATACTCAACAAGACGGACATTTTGGCATATGGTTATTGTTCGTTCAAGAGCAAAAGAGAACTCAATACTGGCGCGCCTCTTTCTGTGCGTTGTGTGTGTCAGGACATTCACAGACAGTGTGTTCTCTTTTGTCTTGTCGCGCTTGAATGGTTCAAAAGCATTTGCATGAATAAGAGCGTGATCATATAATGTAATGCTAGCCCAAGGATGACAGAAAAAACGGATGCTGAGTTAATTGTGTTAAATATTTTGAACGCGTTAAACTAAAAAAAAATTGACAGCACTAAAAAAACATTTGCAGAAGCAAAATATTTTTTGATTTTATAGTACATGGCATTTTAGCTTATTTGTGCAAGGCTGCTCACTGAGCCAGTGGGTGGAGCTCGACGTCCAGCTCCCCCTCTCTGGATGTAATGGGCGAAGCTTCAAGGTCCAGCCACACCCTAGTCTTAGCCCACGGACCGTTGGCTAAACATCTGATGCACATGGGACACTTTTCTGGAAACACTTCAGGAGTTTTGAAGTCGTCATCAGATTGGTTGAATTCTACAGGATGTCCGCGAGACGAGTGTGTTGTGTTCTTTAACGGTCTGCCTGGAAACAAATGCTGGGACGCCAAACTTCCGTGTGGAAGAGGAACGGCATCGTGTTTACATCTGTGACAACGAATGCTTACCAGGATCAACTAAACGCTGAATTTTCAAAAGTATGTGAAGTTCGCAGCTCCATTGTTGCAGTAAACTTAAACACCGTTCTTGAATTAATAATTTACAGTTGCACGCCGGTCTGTTATTGCAGGGACATGGAATTTACATTTTTTACACCTCTAAATATGACACAGAACAAAACGAACTGTGTGTTGGTTGCATTACATGTCAGTCAAACGTCCTCTTGGGCGGTCCTTGACCAATGAAAGCTGCGATAGATTCCAGACCTTCTGCCGTCAGCCTGAAGGTCTGGCTACACGAGACTAGCCACATCCTAACCCTAACCTTTACCCTATCCCTAAACATAACTAGGTCAATCTCCACCCATTATGTCCACATTAGGTCCCATTTGACCCATTTGTCACTGGAGTGAGCACCACTTGTACCAGAGATGATGTGGGTAGTACACCTCTACAGCCAGTGAAGTTGTGATGTGGGCCCTCATCCTCATTGAAGACCAGGCACAGTGCCACATTCTGGATCATCTTCAGAGGTTTAATCACGAGTGCAAGAAAGACAGCCAACTGCAGCAGTCAGATGACAAGGAGCTACGGGGCATACATAGAGAAGAAAGGGTCTTTTGAGGTGCTCCTAAAGGGACAGTTCACACAATAATGAAAATTCTACAATTAATCACCCTCACATTGTTCCAAACCCATGAGATGTTTGTACATGATCACATGGTGGATTTTATGTCCCCCACAAAACAATACTGCATATTTTACATAAAATATTAAACAACTTTCATGCCACATGGTTTTCCCCATTAACAAAAAAATCAAAATGATACCTGATAATAAAAAATAAGCACTTGAAAGACAAATTATGTTTTCTCAACTTTTGAAATAAAGGTTACATATTTCTAAATGTGCAATTTTGAGTATTAGTATATAATTTACTTTTTTTAATGTGTAAAACCATTAGATTAGTTTGTCTGTTAAGGTTCGTTCACGCCATGTGGGAATTACTGTAATTATGAGATACATCCTTCACATCCTTGTAGAACTTGTAATTACAATTTGTAAACTCTGTGTTGACAAAGTATACTTTCTTATTTTAAGTTTAAGAAGTATACTAATAGCACACTTGAATAAACTTCTAAACTTTTGTAAGGGTTCTGCTAGCATGTTGTTTTTTTTCTTAGCTAGAAATGGGTTTCATTAGCCATGCCGTACCCACCACAGACATTTAGAGGAACAAGTCCCCCCCCCTCCCCACAATAATTAGAAATTATGGTTAAACGGTTCATTTCATGCTCAAAATCACACATTGTAAACTAAACTCCAACACTAATTTTCAAAATACAATAATACATTAACACAATACACTATGTCTACCAAAACCCTACACATGTTCTCCTCCAACAGGAACATTTAGTCAATCATAGCACAATGTCATAAAAGCACTAACACTAGATGGAATTACAGAAACTGCATTATTTTATGTGTCAGGTCTGCCCTTATACAATAGACAATAGTCTTTTGAAGCCTCTCCACATTTTGTTTTGTTGGGTTTAGTAAATGCATGCATTTAGTTTCCTTTGCTGCAGAAATTCAAAACAAAAAATGAATGACCTATCTCAGAGTAGCTTGATAGAATGCCCTTTAGTTTTATTTCATTATTAGCAATCACCATGTTGACAATAGCAAGTTCCTGTTTTTCATTCAGGAACTTTCCTCTGACCCCTGAAGGAGGTGTTGAATCTTTAGATAGAGAAAGTACAGTTACATTTCAGAGACCAGAGGCATAGAGTCACTGTAATACATGGTAAAAGTATTTACACTTTGCAGTAGGAGAAGCCCTTATACAACATCCTACCTGTTAGTTTCTCGAAAATTCTGGATGCCACTGTGTCGCACTGAGATTTGGCTGTACTCGTTTACCAGCCTCTCTGTATGATGGTTTATAACATGGTCTATGATAGTAGCTCTTACAGTTTTTTACAATATAAATCACATGGCCATATGGTATACAGTAAAAGAGGGCCTCTTTGGGCTGATTTTTCTCTGAAAAAGGAACAATATGGAGTAACACAACGAAAGTAAGAAAAATGCCTGCATGAGGGAGAGGAAGATGAGTACCAGGACAAGGGAGAGAAGTGGGACGAGGACAAGGTAGAGGTTGAGGAGTTAGAATGCATGGTGGCGCTCAAAGAAGGGCCAGAATTAGGGTAACTGATGAAATAAGAGCTACTATCATAGACCATGTCGTAAACCACAGGCTATGGTGAACGAGAACAGCCAAATCTCAGCTGGGACAGTGGCATCCAAATCTCAGTGGCATCCATTATCCAGATTTTTCGAGAAACCAACAGGTAGGATATTGTATAAGGGCTTCTCCTACTGCAAAGTGTAAATAATTTTACGATGTATTACAGTGACTCTATGCCTCTGGTCTCTAATATGTAACTGTATTTTTTCTATCTAAGGATTCAATGTCTACCTCCATCAGGGGGCAGAGGAAAGTTCCTGAATGAAGAACAGAAACTTGCTATTGTCAACATGGTGATTGCTGATAATGAAATAAAACTAAAAGGGCATTCTATAAAGCTACTCTGAGATGGGTCATTAATTTTGTGTATTGAATTTCTGCAGCAAAGGAAACTAAATGCATGCATTTACTAAACCCAACAAAACAAACATGTGGAGAGGCTTCAAAAGACACAATCTATGATCAATAACATATACTGTCTATTGTATAAGGGCAGACCTGACTCATAAAATAATGCCGTTTCTGTTTTCTGTAAATTTCTGTAAATCTGATGTTAGTGTTTTTTTGACATTGTGCTATGATTGACTAAATGTTCCTGTTGGAAGAGAACATGTGTTAGGGTTTTGGTAGACATAGTGTATTGTGTTAATGTATTATTGAATTTTGAAATTAGTGTTGGAGTTTAGTTTAAAATGTGTGATTTTGAGCATGAAATGAACCGTTTTGGCAATTGTGTGTTGTAGGTGTGTTGGTGTGTTAAGAGTTTAGGAAAATTGTTAAAAGTATTGATAAAAATATCATAGCGATTGTAAAAAAAACGGTAAATAACTGTGTTTAATTAATATATATATGTGTGTGTGTGTGTGTGTGTTTTAATATATAAGCCCACTGCATTCCAAACCACATAAATGATGCGAATGAAATAAAACAATCTAACAAACTTTAAAAAACGAAGCTCAGAATCAATTCTGAAATTCTCTGCATCTCCAGAATCGTTGGAGAGAGAATTGCGATGCGTCGACTTTTTTCTCCCACACCTAGTAAACATACTATTATCTATTAGCGGTGTGACCGATGCCAAATGCCGATATTATAGGCTACATAAACCTCTAAAACGCAATAATGAGTGTGTGAAGTGAATGAGTGTAAACACTATGAATGGAATGAGCACAAATCAAATATCTACGTTGATGGCAAGAATAAACCAAATAAAATGTATGATGTGCACATGTTCAGTTCTACTATTTGATAAGGGGCTGATTGAGATGCACACACAGACACTGCACTATTTGCAAGAAGAAGTTGGAGCAAGTAAGGAAAAACACACTGCAGCCAGCTGAGACAATGGTCCACCAGGCTGGAGAAAGTGATCGGCTTCACATTCAGGAGACACACTTAGGAGGAAACACATGACACCACCCTAGGGACGGCAGTGGCACAAACTGAATGTAACTTGTGCATGTGCAGAAGTAAACCAACAGCTGCAAAAATGGATTTGGTAACACTTGAGTCATTACTAGTGGGTTACCATGATCTTCACTTTAGAATTAATGGTCACACATTAGATTAGGGACCAATTCTCACTATTAACCAGTGGCAGCTGGTGGGTTACAAACTAATATCATGTAATTTACGTCTCGTCGATAATATACTAATAATATATATACCGATAATATAGCCTCCTCTGCCATGTTTCTTTTCTCAACACTCCTAATAGCTGAAAGTGAAATACTGGTTATTGCCTTTTTTTATTTATTTATTTTGTTGGGCAAGCTACTCTGAATCTGCAGCTTTACAAGCTACAAGCTACTTGTAAGTTAAAGTTAGGGATGTCAATTTACATAAATTCCCATGATTGATCGTCGTTTAAATTAATGATCAATTAATCGATTAATCGTTAGCCTTAATACTGCAATATGCATCTACATCAGTGGCTTATAGCCGACAGGGTGTGCAAATGCTGCTCAAAACACCATGTTCCTCACCAAATGAACGAGAAGGGTTTTTAGTCTAAATAAAGGGCTAGTATGATTGTAAAATGAGTCAATGCGATTGATCATTTAATTAGACTACTTATTTAATAATCCAATATAACCTCTAATACAATGCATCACCAACGCTGCCTCATATACCTCATATTGGTTAATTCTTAACCAAATGCATCCTATGAGATAAATCAGATATAGACAGGCCCACACAAAATAAACACAACATTACAACTTACATTTGCACAAAACAAAAGGCTGCAAATGCACACGCACACTTATAGTCATGATGAAGGTGTAACTCCAGCTGTAAAATGGTCCCAAACATAACTCTGGCGTGCTCGCTTAATTTTTCCTCGTGTCTGCTTTACATGTTTCGCGGTTGAGCAGCACGCACGCGCATGATCCTGCTTAATCGATGATCGATACGTTTTATCGATTAAATGTATTATCGACAATTAATCGATCATCGATTAATCGTCAACATCCCTAGTTAAAGTAGTTAAGTTACATTCAAGCTACCCTTTTAAAAAAGTAGTTAGCTACATTACAAGTTACTATCAAAAAGTAGCTAGCTATATTGACTTTTCTTTTTTCTTTTCTTTTTACAATGACACTGTTACAAATAACTGAATAATTGTTAATGAAGAATGTTATAATATTTGGGGTTTTAAGCAACATAATGCAATGTAATTATGATTTCAAAGAGTATAGGGTGAATTCAGGTTGATTGGGACACTTTTTTCCCAGTCATTTCAATGGCAACAACTTTCAGAATCATATGATTTTGTAAACTCTCCGATACACACAATACGCAAATATAGCCTATATCTCAACTGGGGTGTGTTTCCCATATAATGATGTAACTCACTGCTTAACTACCATAGTACAATGCATCGTTGAAGAAATCAACTAGCTAGTCACAACTGTTTCCCAAAACTGTATTGTCGCAAATTTGTCGTTCAACCACGTTGGTTAAAGATGTCACGCAGGTGGTGGAGTATTAACTTCTTTTATTTAATTAGTTTGAGTTGAATTAGTTTGAGTTGAATTAGTTTAATTGGTGCTTTAAATCTCTTGACAAACTAAAAGACATAAATTACATTTTTATGTTTTCGAAATAAAATATATAGATTGTACTGAATGTCAGCTTGCTCAATATAAGGATTTATTAAGTCCACATGACATGCAAACAAGAAACGAAGCTTCTAACCACAGGTCGAGAGCTGTCATTCCAACCACTCAACTTTGCGAATGTTCGTTGGAACGATGGTTTCGGGAAACACTGACTCGTTGAACTATGTTGATAACGATGGAACTTGCGACCATAGTTGGCTAACGATGCTTTTGGGAAATGCACCTTGACAGCCAAAGTGCAAAATGGCTACAAATTTAACATCAGTGCAAGAACAAAATGTATGCAACTTAAATTAAATACTCAGGAGTCAGGATTAGTCTAAAAATGCATGTTAAACTCACAGCACATGCAGAGATGGAGTGCAGCATTTTGAACAGAAAAGCTCTGAGACGTCAATCATGAGCTGCTCGCGTGAACAGTGCGCATTGCTTGACTATTTATTTTCATTTCGAATTGTTTCATTTAAAAGTGGACATTTCAAGCTTTCTATACACATATTTCTCATGTCTGTGAGGCAAGTAGCCTGCTGAGTTTCGGTTTATTTATGAGACATGTTCAAGAGCAATGCAAGTGATCACTCTGGCACCTCCATGTCAAGATTATTGTCTGCTATAGCCTATTTGCTTCTTATTTATTAAATTCAGGCAATTGGCTGATGAAACACTGATTCAAATTAGGATACAATTTATATAAAACGAAATTCACTTTTGAAGAAAGGCTTTCTACTAAACAAAACTTAATGAAGTGGTCAAAATAATTTCTGACCCATTCAAGTCACCTTTATTTATATAGCGCTTTTTACAATGCTGATTGTTTCAAAGCAGCTTCACAGTGTTAAACAGGAAAATAATGCAATAGAATTTGATTTGGCTGTACAGCCGCTCTGGAGAAAATGGTGATGTCATCCAGCTCATTTCAATTATCATATAGTGTCAATGCGGGCAGATCCGTAATATAGTGTAAATTTTAGTGTCCCCAACTGAGGAAGCCAAAAGCCAAAGGCAACGGTGGCAAGGAACCAAAACTCCTTCAGTGGCCAGAATGGAGAAAAAACCTTGGGAGAAACCAGGCTCAGTCGGGGTGCCAGTTCTCCTCTGGCCGACGAACAAATAAATTATGATTCTGGCAATATTACAGGTCAGAAGTCATATTAGATCGAAAGATATTCGTAAAATTATTCGAAAGATTGGAGTCGTCACGCCGGAGACGGGTTTAATGAGGATGTCGTTTTCTATGAGGCATTTACAGGGGGATGTTTAATTGACGGTCTCTGCAGACATTTCAGGGATGCGTTGGTCATGGCTGACTGCAGTAAACCTCGGGATAAACAGAGAGACTAACATTAGCGTAGATGCCATTCTTCTTATGATGTAACGAGTACATCAGGTGTTATGGGAAGTGTTCCCGGTTCCGGCTGACCTAGTTAATGCAGCCTAAAACAATCATTTAACTGATTTGAATAATATAAATTGATAATGTTCTATGTGTATGCCATAGTAAAGATGTGTTTTTAGTCTAGATTTAAACTGACAGAGTGTGTCTGCTTGAACAATGCTAGGAAGACTGTTCCAGAGTTTAGGTGCTAAATAGGAAAAGGATCGACCGCCTGCAGTTGATTTTGATATTCTAGGTATTATCAACTGGCCAGAGTTTTGAGACCGCAATAGACGTGAGGGAGTATAATGCGTTAAGAGCTCGCTATAGTACTGGGGAGCTAAACCATTTAGTGCTTTGTAAGTAATTACCAAGATTTTAAAATGTATACGATGTTTAATAGGGAGCCAGTGCAGTGCCGGGCTAATATGGTCATACTTCCTGGTTCTAGTAAGAACTCAAGCTGCTTCGTTTTGGACCAGCTGCAGTTTATTTATTAAGCGTGCAGGGCAAGCACCCAGTAGAGCATTAGAATAATATAGCCTTGAGGTCATGAACACGTGAACTAACTGTTCAGCATTTTGCATTGAAAGAATGTGCCGTAATTTAGATATGTTTTTAAGATGATAGAATGCAGATGCTAAAAACGTGGCTTTCAAATGAAAGATTGGTATCAAAGAGCACACCCAGGTTCCTAACTGACGACGAGGACTTGACAGAACAGTCATCAAGTGTTAGACAGTATTCTAGGTTACTATTTGTGGAGTTTTTTTTTTAATTAAGTTGCAGGAAATAGTCATCCAATTTTTTTATATCAGTTATGCATTCCTTTAATCTTGTGAATTGGTAAGTTTCGTCAAGGCGTGAAGAAATATAGAGCTGAGTATCGTCAGCATAACAATGAAAACTAACGCCATGCTTCCTAATGATACCTCCCAAAGGTAGCATGTACAGGGTGAAAAGCAATGGTCCTAGCATTGAGCCTTGCGGTACTCCATACTTGTGATCGGTGTGACATCTCTTCATTTACTGCTACAAACTGATAACGGTCAGATAAGTATGATTTAAACCATGCCAATGCAATTCCACTAATGCCAACATAATTTTTGAGTCTATTCAAAATAATATTGTGGTCGATAGTATTGAATGCAGCGCTAAGATCGAGTAACACTAACAGAGAGATACAACCACGATCAGATGATAAGAGTAAATAATTTGTAACTCTAAAGAGAGCAGTCTCAGTACTATGATATGGTCTAAATCCTGACTGGAAAACCTCACAGATACCATTTCTTTCTAAAAAGGAACATAGTTGTGAAGACACTGCCTTTTCTAGTATTTTTGACAGAAAGGGTAGATTTGAGATTGACCTGTAATTGACTAATTCTGTAGGATCAAGTTGCGTTTTTTTAATAAGTGGTTTAATAATAGCCAACTTAAAAGTTTTCGGTACATATCCTAATGACAAAGATGAATTAATGATATTAAGAAGAGGATCTATGACCTCTGGAAGCATCTCTTTTAGTAGCCGGTATAGGGTCGAGCATACATGTTGTTGATTTAGATGATTTAATGAGTTTAGCCAATTCTTCTTCTCCTATAGCAGTGAATGAGTGGAATTTTTCCTCAGTGACACTACAATGCACTGTCTGATGCGATATTGTAGTAGATGGTTGCATAGTTATAATTTTGTTCCTAATATTATCAATCTTGCACGTAAAGAAGTTCATAAAGTCATTACAGCTGTGCTGTTTGCAAACGTCAGAAGTTGAAGCTTTATTTCTTGTTAATTTAGCCACTGTTTCAAATAAATACCTAGGGTTGTGTTTGTTTTCTTCTAAGAGAGTCGAGAAATAAGCAGATCTAGCAGTTTTTAAGGCCTTTCTGTATGCAATCATGCTCTCTTTCTACGAAATCCGCTCCAGCTGCGCTCCATTTTTCTGGCTGCTGTTTTAAGGGCCCGGGTGTGCTTGTTGTACCATGGCGTTGGACTATTTTCTTTAATCATCTTTAAGCGCAGAGGAGCAACTGTATCTAAAGTGCTGGAAAAGAGAGTCAATAGTTTCGGTTGCAACATCGAGTTCCTCTAGGCTATTTAGGCTACCCACTCCATGCCTTTGACATATTATGCATCTTTGAACTTTTCATAATCAATATAGCCTAGATGAAATTTAAAAATAACATTATAATATTTAAACACATTGTACATTGTTTAATGGCTACAACAAGTATAGTAGGCTACAGTACAGAGAAATTTCATGTCGGAATGGGATTTGAGCGAACATTGTTTTACCAGAGAGCGGTTCATGAGTGGAGCGTTCGCTTGGGCCATGAGCGATTGAGTGGAGCACGCTGGCATAGAGCGGAATATTGAGCTGAGCGCCACACTGCTCCGCTTCGCTCATTACAGGCTCGGCCGCGATACACCGCTACTTTCTGGATAAAATAGTTAGCTACTGAAAAAGCTACACTGCTTTAAAAGTAACTGAGCTACTGACAAGCTACTGAACTTGTAGCTCACTACTGCCCAGCACTGGTTATTATATGATATCTGATATATGTGTATCTGATATGAATAAAACACATTTACAATTGAAAGGATTGTTATTGCCACTTCCATAGACATCAGTGTATATTTTACAAACTATAAATGTATTGTTTTGCTAGTACTTATGTGTATTTAAATTTCTAAAACCTAAAATAAACATTATGTGGTTAAGAACACTGAATAGTTGTCTGTGATGACCTCTGCTGTTAGTCTTGGGTACCTTTTCCCACAAATTAGCAGTCAATTGGATACACCTGTGACCAGTGCTTCATGCGCTTCTTTTAAAAGAGATCTCCAGTTGAGCCAAGGAAGGGACTTTGGAACTTTGGCTTTGGGAACTTTGTTTGGTTTTGGACTTTGCTTATGTTTTGTTTGATTGCTTTCTTCCTTTATGCTTCAACATTGTATTACACTTTCAACCATGCACTTTGCCTTACACACTGATGTTACTGATGGATACAGAAACATTGTTATTTCCTTCAATTGTTTTCATTCTATTATTTAATGTTATCTTAATTTAGTAGTAAATAAACATTACTTTTGAGCTTAATATTTGGTTTGCGTGTGTCCCTTGTTATTGTTGCTTCCCTTGAGCCAGTGGTCGTAAAAAAATTGGGGGCTCGTCCCTACTTTGTTTACTTAATGAGTTAATAAATGCTTTGAGTTTGATAATTAGTTATTTTGGACACACGGAAATAAATTTGTACCAGAGTCAATTTGTTCACAGTGTGAAATCACCAGTTGGTAAGTGGCCTACATATGTGCAATATTTTTTTTTGAACGTGAGCGGCATGTTTCTTTTGAGATGTGTCGGATTTGTAGTTTTTGTGTAGTGTTGCAGTGAAAGTGGGTAGTACATCCGATGGAGCACATCCGTGGTGTTGAAGGCGTCGCTGGTCTGACCAGTTGCGTTTTTCACCCAGCGGGCTACGGTGCATAAATACCCCCCACCGGTAATCGCATGAAGACTAGGGTTGAGTTAGGTAGAGTTATTGGACAGGTAGGTAGAGTGAAAACTCTCGTTATTTGATTGCACTGTGTGGACTGAATTGTTTTCTGGTGATTTTTTCATTGGTGATATTGATGCGTTTGTTAGTTCGCCTTCTCATGAAATGTTGGATAGGTGTATTAAAGAGCAATTATTAAGCATCGTGGAACATTATGAAATTGTGATTAAAGAGGCTCAAAGAAAATGTTAAAGTAGCTTTGAAAACTGAGTTGATTGGAAAAGGTTTTTTAGAAGCCAAGATGGAAGAATCTGTACCAGGTGCATCTAATTTACAATCTTGGTCTTTTGAACAGCAAAAAAAGCTGCTGCTTTTGCAGATGGAGCATGAGAAATTAAAACCGTGTTCTGAACAAGGTAAGATGGAGTTGGAAAAGGCAAAATTGGATATATTAGATGGAGTTGAAAAAGGCTACGTATATCTACGTATAGGCCAGGTTTGGTTAGCTAAATTCATCAGTAAGTTTGACTTGCTGAAAGGCTATTGGCGAATGCCTTTGACCAAGAGAGTGCAAGAAATCTTGTCTTTTGTTACCCCATCAGGGCTATATTCTTACCAGGTCATGAGTTTTGGCCTGCGAAATGCTTCGGCAACTTTTTAACACCTCATGAACCGTGTAATTGAGGGTCTTGAGGGTTGTGCCGTCTATTTAGACAGTTGGGAGTCTCACTTAAAGCGCCTTCATTCAGTGTTGAAACGTTTGTCTGATGCGCAGCTTACAGTGAACTTAGTCAAATGCGAGTTTGCGAATGCGAACCATGACATATCTGGGTAAGGTGGTGGGGAACGGCGACGTGCGTCCGATTCAGGCTAAAGTGCAAGCCATTCAGAACTTTCCTTCTCCGACAACAAAGAAAGAGCTCATGAGGTTTTTAGGGTTGGTCGGATACTATCGATCGTTCTGTCGTAACTTTTCTACTGTAGTGGCACCGCTCACTGATTTGTTGAAGGGTAAGACGAAGTTTGTTTGGTCTTCCAATTGTGAACTTAGCTTTACAAAATGTGAAGTCTTTGCTTTGTTCAGCGCCTGTGCTTGCGTCTCCGTGTTTTGAGAGAACTTTCACATTACATGTCGATGCCAGTAACGTGGGCACTGGAGCTGTCCTTCAGCAGTCTGATGCTGATGGAGTAGATCATCCCGTTTTTTCCAGACAGTTTAATTCATACCAGCGTAATTACTCTGTAGTCGAAAAAGAAGCGTTAGCCCTTATTTGGGCCCTGCAGCATTTTTCCGTGTATTTAAAGTCCAGCACACCTATTGTTATATATACGGATCATAACCCATTAACCTTTTTAAATTCTTTGCAGTGTCCGAATCAGAGGTTGGTCCGGTGGTCTCTGTTTTTGCATTCCTTCTGCCTGGATATCCGACATATCCGTGGTTCAGAAAATGTGGTAGCAGATGCGCTGTCACGCGCTCCAGATGTTTTATAATCTTTTGGATTTAACTTCCCTTGGCAATTTTAGGAGCTGTCATTGGTCCTGAATCAGGTATAGCTTACTATATGACTGTTTTGTGTTTTGATGTTTTGTTACAGGGGACTTTGGGAGTCTCTGTCTTATGGGGAGGGGTGTGACGACCTCTGCTGTTGGTCTTGGGTATTGGGGCTTGGTACCTTTTCCCACAAATTAGCAGTCAATCGGATACACCTGTGACCAGTGCTTCAGGCGCTCCTTTTAAAAGAGATCTCCAGTTGAGCCAAGGAGGGGACTTTGGGAACTTTGTTTGGTTTTGGACTTTGCTTATGTTTTGTTTGATTGCTTTCTGCCTTTATGCTTCAACATTGTATTACACTTTCAACCATGCACTTTGCCTTACACACTGATGTTACTGATGGATACAGAAACACTGTTATTTCCTTTAATTGTTTTCATTCAATTATTTAAATGTGACCTTAATTTAGTAGTAAATAAACATTTACTTTTGAGCTTAATATTTGGTTTGCATGTGGGTTGTAACATTGTCATATATAAATTTGATATATGACAAGAGCTGAGCGTGTCCGTCTCTGGCTCAGTGCCAGCCAAAGCGTGAAAGCACATTTGAATTTAGCAGTTGATCACATGATGCACTGAACGTTCTAATCACATGGGTGTATCGTACGCTCCAGGGACCAGCTAAGACTGATCACAGCGGTGTGATTGTACACGTTAAAGGGTTAAGCCTAATTGCTTAATATGGTTTTCTTTGAAAGAATTTCAATCATAATTTTAATCAGGCTTTTTTCATTATATCAGAACAGTTGTATCACCCTGACATTTTTGATTTTATGCGCCCAAAAATATCAAAGATGATTCAAGTCATTGAATGTATTGTTTTTTTATATATATATCTGGAAAAAAGAGAGTCTCGTGTCATTGACTGGATGACGACAGTCCTGTCAAGCCCAGCTGTATTGTGGCTGAAACGACAAGGAGCTCTGTCTTTTCTAGGCACACATAGGCATAGGTAGGCATGCATTCACAAACAACCATGCTCCGGACCATCTGTGGTGTCACGCTGAGTTGCGGAGGCTAGAATCTGAGCTGCTTGACTGGGGTGTGAGCCAGACTGAACAACCAGAGGAGAGCAAATTCAGCTGTGCTATACACACAAGAACAGATGTCCTAAATTGAGCTTGCCAAGTCCAGCCACTCTGCCCTTTGCCCACAACCCTCACAGTCCACTTTACACCCCTATTCCTTTCTCATTTCTCATTCTTTCCCTCTGTCTCTCACAATCTCAGTCTGTTTTGGTCTGAGCCCACTCTGATCTATTAGTTTCTGCCAAAAGCATAGCAGAAAACCATGTACCTCCTGTTAAAATCTTGTGCCTGACTTCCAGAACATTCCACTTTTCTAATATCCCAAGGTGTGTTGGCATAACAAATGGCTCAGGCACAAGGATTTTAAAAACCCAAGTGAACCAAGCGGCTGTGTGTTGGCTGAGGCCTCATAAACATATAACCATATAGTCTCAGGTCCAGGAAAAGTGTAACGTGAATACAAGAGAAGTGTGATTTCCGAGAGAAGACCTGAATAGAAGTGGGACTGCAAGCTTGACAAAATCTGGAATGGGCAATTTAGAAACAAAGACAGGCACAAAGGCAGGAACATGTTATTATAGGAACAGCAACTAGAACAAACATAGGAATGTGGACTGCAGGAATACCAGCAGAAACCAGGTAATTAATCAAAGAGGGGTTGATAAATGTTAGTCTCTGCATCAGATGGCCCATTTTTGCAATCCAATAAGTTTTTGTGAGTATATCACAAATTTTGTAGTAGCATCAGGTAAACAACCACACTGTCGGCTCTATCTCGTATGTAGCGCTGTGGTAAATCCGATTTATTCTTTTGAATTGGTTTGTCTTAAACAGTCCTCCTCCTCTCATGTGTAGCTTTGGAAAATCTGATTCATTCTAGCAAATCGGCTCATCTAAACGGTCCTTTCTTTCATATGTAGCTTTGGAAAGTCCGAATCATTCTAGTGAATCGCTTCGTTCAGAAGGTTCTTAATGAACAGGTTCATTCAATCCGAGTCCATTATGGCATTTCAGTTTTTTTTTTTTTTGTAGCGGACTATTCAGATCAGTATGTCTAATTAAATATTCCAGTTAAATATTCTTGCAGTATTCAATAGTTTTAATAATAATAATTATAGTTTTTTATTATTATTTATATTTAGTATAAATGTATCTTGTTTAGGCCTATGCTAATTATAAAGATCAAAACAAAAAAGTGTTAGAGGACAACAGTTTAGGACCCAAGACCAGTTGTGAAGAATGAAGACCATGAGTCAGGAGTGCAATTAATTAAAGAAAAATGTACTGAAGAATAGTTTGCAGTTTCATCAGCAGAAGCCAGCTTCAAGTCTCACAAGGAGTTTGTAGGCTGTGCTCCCTCTCTACCAGTTTTTCGTACATACAATTTCTCAAAAAGTTATACTCTTTTCAAGGTCTAGCTACGTCATTACTGCAGGTTGAATGATTCTGATTGGCTAAGAGAAAATAGATAGTCATAAATTTCCACACATTGTCAGTTAATCAGATGCATGTCTCCATAGATCACTTGTTGACGCTTTCACCACGGAATTAGGCACGTAGTGACCTTCCAGTTCTGGATCAGGCGCAAGCTTGCCCAGAAAACAAGTCCACCCATCTCCTAGGATGCCCGTAATCCACCTCCAATACTGATCTGTAACACAGAATACTAGCGCACAAACACAGATATACAGTATCTCCAAGGTTGGAGTTGGTGGAGCGTCAACTGAAAACAACATAGTTCTCCAAAACATACAGATAACATGTTCTTCTCCTCAGAGAGAAGTACAGGCAATAGTACAGGCAATATTAATCTTTATTCTTTAGTGTTTCAGTAAAAGGAAATAATATAAAATGAATAAAATATCATATTAAACAAATATAAATAAAAGCATATAATTCAGTCAAAAGGAATGAAACCAAACATTCAAGAGAACGTTCAAACTAGAAGAAATCATTTAAATTATCTTAATATGTAGGAGGATAGATATTGATTAAGGCTTTGATTATAAATTTAATTAGGATATATATATATATATATATACTGTATATATATAATGTGTGTGTGTATATTGAAGCGGCAGTGGATTTCAGAATCCACCCCTTCAACAGAAAGTCTTTTCAACATTATTTCTGTCTAACAAAAATTCAAATTATTGGATATAATATATAATAATATACTTGGATAAAATGTTATATTTAATTTATAAATTAACTGATGTCTACAGTACCGATCAAAATAGAGTAGGTCTAAATCCTTTTGAAAGTAACTAAATGCTTCAAATAAAGATTGTATCATTTACATTGTTACACCAGTAGGTGGCTGTTAGATCTGCAGGTAGTAAGCACGACACCATGTAGCTTCGTAGTTCTCTTATTTTATTCTGAAGTCTGAACCACAACTTTACATGTTCACATTCTGAAAACAACTCTCTTCTTTTTCAAGCGCAGGACTGGACACAAGCATCTGTTTAATGTTCTCAAAACTGCTTTAAGCAGCCAGAGTCCAAGAAAACTGTGTTTTTTCTTTAGCACATTCACGCATTGGGGCAACAACTGTTGCAAACCCAGGAAGAAATTTGGAGTACCAGGACACTAATCCAAAGAAAGACTGAAGAGATGTTGCATCCGATGGAGGAGGAGCTTTACGGACAGCATCCAGATGCTCCTGGTCAGGTAAGACTCCGTTTGCGTTGATTATGAGGCCCAGGAACCGCAGTGACGTCTGTCTGAAATTGCATTTATCATCATTTAACACCAGCCCAGCTTCTTTCAGTTTAAGCAACACAGCCCTGAGGTTCAAGTCATGCTCCTTCTCCGTTTTGCTGTACACGATAAGATCATCCAGGTAATTTTTGACACCTGGTAGCCCTTCCAGGATGGTGGCCATCATCTTTGGAAAGCAGAGGGCGCCGACGCCCGGCCATAGGGAACCCTGCAAAATCTGAACAGGCCTTCATGAGTTATAAAAGCTGTAATGTCTCTACTATCGGCATGCAGGGGAAGCTGATAGTATGCATTAGCTAAGTCAATAGTAGAAAATACTGTAGCGCCCCTGAGGCTGGTAAGCATTTCATCTATGTGTGGTAATGGATAACAGTCAGTAATGACGGCTTTGTTAACTTCTCTTAGATCAGCACACATTCGTATCCCACCGTTTTTTTTTCAGTAACCACGATGGGGGACACCCAGGCAGAAGCATCCACACGTTCGATGACACCTGCTTTCAGCAGACGGTCTAATTCAGGAGAAACAGAAGCTCGGACTGCAAATGGTAAATGTTGCAATTTTTGACGCACCGGTTTTACTGTGGGGTCGATTTTTACCATGTGAACAAAGTTCTTTACACAGTCACTGACAGTCACTTTGCAATGTAGTTTCTTTGGTACTTTGGCAGAGTTCTCTAGATACAGCACTGTGACGTCATGCACTTGCACCTCGCGCACATCGTTCGCTGGGGCTGAACGGCACACCTGAGCAAAATGTCCCTTCTTGTTGCATAATTTACCAATCACTTTTGCAGCGGGGCACTGTCCTGAGTTAGCTAGGTGTCTGTCTGAGCCGCATCTAAAGCATGACTTACGGGACGAAGCGGGGGCAGCAGGTGGACGTGAACGGTATTTCCCTCTCGCATGGTGCGGCTTGACTTGTACGGCGCGCACTGGTGCATCTCTGTCGGCCGTCATTCTCTTTGCGTGCTCAGTCGCTGCTTCTAATTGTGTTGCGAGGTTAGTTGCTTTCTGTAATGTCAGGTCCGGCTCGAGTAACAGACTCTGTCTAATATCATCACTGTGCAAATGTTCCAGCAATTGGTCGCGAATCATATCGTCCACTTTATCCTCGAACTCACAGTTAGCGGCGAGTGAATGCAAAGCAGCAACATACTGTTGTATGCTTTCGTGTGGCGCTTGTACTCTTTTTCTGAATGTATGCCGCTCCACGACCACATTGACTTTGGGAATGAACTGTTTTTTTAAAGCAGTGATTGCCGTATCATATGTCTCACCGGTGTCTGGCAGTGCGTAAAAGATCCGTTGGCCCTCGGCGCCTAAACAATGAAGCAATGTAGCCCTCTTTCGAGCGCCAGGCCATGTAGAGCCCACTGCGTTGATTACCAGCAAATAGTTGTCGAACATGCGCAACCACATGTCGAATGGCATAGTAGGCGCTCCTGGACAGGGCAGGAACGTTGGCGGTGCAGAGACATTCACAGACATTGTTGATTAGTCAGTACTTAAAACTTAGTATCCTCGTCGCCAATTTGTTAGATCTGCAGGTAGTAAGCACGACACCATGTAGCTTCGTAGTTCTCTTATTTTATTCTGAAGTCTGAACCGCAACTTCACATGTTCACATTCTGAAAACAACTCTACTTTTTCTTTACAATAACTATTACTCTTGCCTACTACCCAGCGTCTCTAGAGGCAGCATAAGGAATTATATTACAAGACACAACAGTGGCGACAAGTGACTGTTAAATGTATTTTCATTTAATTATTCGTTCAAGAACGCTCATTCATCCAAGTAATGAAACAACTGAAGTCATTATGAGTGAATCATTCATTCAAACCTATTTTTTAAAAATAATTAATTCAAATTAATTACATATTTTTTTTAATAGACTGCAGCAATTATTACTTAAATTACTTACATTGTCTATAAAATATCCAGAAAATAATCCAGAACTGTGCAGGTCTAATGCCGCGTTCCAGGCAACCCGTAACCCGTGTTTTTTCAACCTTCTACCCGTGAATGTGCACTGGAACGGCAGTCAAACCCGTGACTTCCCACCCGTGAACTCGTACTAGATCGATGTACTCCCAGTTACAAGCTCTGACATCACATAGCCCGCAAAACAACAATGGCAGCCCCTACGGATGCGGTGTTTATGGAAGTCGTACATTAAAAACCAAATCGTTTATTAAAATAAGGTATTGCTCTAATGTTATTTATCTGCAAATTTTATGCATTATCAGCAGCTTTTATAGCGTTACCTAGTTTTCAGTCCATTGAGTGCAAGAATAAATTAATACCAAATACATTTCCAAATATACAAATAACGTAAATTAAAAGGTATAACAGCTTCTCTTGCCTTATGCACCGTTTTTTCTAGCTATCACAATTCCTTGCGCTCAGGCAGTTTGTCGTGACTTTGCCTGGAACACTACAAAGTCGTGAGTCGTGGTTTGAAGTCGTAACTTACTAGGAGCTCAGTGAATTCAAGCGTGGTACTGTGATAAGGATTAAGTCCATTCGGGAAATTTCCTCACTACTAAATATTCCACGGTCAACTGTTAGTGGTATTATAACAAAGTGGAAGCAATTAGGAACACCAGCAACTCAGCCATGAAGTGGTAGGCCACGTAAAGTCACAGAGCGGGGTCAATGCATGCTGAGGCGCACAGTGCGCAGAAGTCGCCAACTTTCAAGAGTCAAGTGCTACAGACCTCCAAACTTTGTGTGTCCTTTAGATTAGCTCAAGAACAGTGTGTAGAGAGCTTCATGGAATGGGTTTCCATGGCCGAGCAGCTGCATCCAAGCCTTACATCACCAAGTGCAATGCAAACCGTTGGATACAGTGGTGTAAATCACGCCACCACTGGACTCTAGAGCAGTGGAGACGTGTTCTCCGGAGTGATGAATCACGCTTCTCTGTCTGGCAATCTGATGGATGAGTCTGGGTTTGGCGGTTGCCAGGAGAACAGTATTTACCTGACTGCATTATGCCAAGTGTAAAGTTTGGTGGAGGGGGGATTATGGTGTGGGGTTGTTTTTCAGGGGTTGGGCTTGGCCCCTTAGTTCCAGTGAAAGGAACTCTTAATGCTTCAGCATACCAAGACATTTTGGACAATTTCATGCTCCCAACTTTGTGGGAACAGTTTGGAGATGGCACCAGTGCACAAGGTCCATAAAGACATGGATGAACGAGTTTGGTGTGGAGGAACTTGACTGGCCTGCAGAGAGTCTTGATCTCAACCCGATAGAACAAATGCACTTCTAGAAGAATGGTCAAAAATTCCCATAAACGCACTACTAAACCTTGTGGAAAGCCTTCCCAGAAGAGTTGAAGCTGTTATTGCTGCAAAGGGTGGGCCAACTCCATATTAAACCCTAGGGATTAAGAATGGGATGTCATTAAAGTTCATGTGCATGTAAAGGCAGACGTCCCAAAACTTTTGGCAGTATAGTGTATTAGACAAAAAATAGAGGTCCACCCTATTTCACAGGTCCACCACACGCATCTCTCTCTCTCTCTCTCTCTCTCTCTCTCTCTCTCTCTCTCTCTCGATAATTGATTCAAATAAATGCTATGATTCATTCATTCAAATAAATGTAATCTTATGCACTACTTTATCTCTGTGTCTGATTCAGGCAGAATGTTAGATGTAACAAGCCGTAACTGAAGAAAATAACCGTCAGTTAAACATCAATGCATACATCAATAACAGCTTTAAGTTGTCAATGCTAGCAAATGACCACGGTATAAGTGGGATAATCCCCGGCTAGCTGTGCATTAAACTATTTTAATGCATTCTGCTTCACATTGGGCGGTTCTTTGCCTACTCGTTGTGCATTAAAATCGTTTAATGCACAGCTAGCCGTGGATTATCCCTTACTTCAACGGCCCGTTGTCAATTATTCCTTACATAATGTACACTAAATGCAATTATTACATAGCTCTCTGAAATGTTAGTTTCTGACTGGTCAGTCATGACATTCCAAAGTCAGTTATTCCTCGATAACAGTCGTAGTCAATAGCAACGTATAATGATCGCTCATCCAGGTATTTGGGGCCGGATGGGCGTATCACACCACGGACTCGCTGTCTCTCATTTCTGGGGCCATCTTGCGCCATTATGTACTGTATTTACTTGTAAAATTAAACTGATGGACTTGAGTATTAATACTAGGCCACCGGTAATATTATTGAAGTGTTCGTATTGTTGCTAGAATGATTGTTTTATGAACCGTATAAGTTAATAAACAGGTAAGATTGTAAAATGTAAACAGGTAACATTGTAAAACGATTTCTTCTCAAATCAATATTTAATGTCCCCATTATTTAAATGGTGAAAAGCTGTGTAATAAGTGATATGACTGTACAGTATCCCTTAAATGTCTGTCTTGTTTTAACTTGTTTGTCTAAGCTCAAAGCTGCTTGCTAGGAACTTTTTCGCTTTGCGTTTAAAATTTCAACTCAAATCAATATTTTGTGTGTAATTATTTACTTATGTGGCAAGCAGCCATATAATAAGCAGGACTTTGTACGGGATAATGTAACATACATTTATTTTGTGATAAAAAACAGCTGAATGTACGCCATCCCTTACATAAACTCTAGTTCTGTGTGAACAAAGACACTGCACAACTAAGATCCTATTGATATTGATCCTTTACAGGAAATTACATTGTCACGGCAGCTTCAACACACAAAAGAACACACAGCACCACTCTTAAGTCTTTTAAGATCTACAATATAAAAATGAAAAAAAAATTGACATGAATAAGATAAGAAATGAGCACTAACATACCAGGATAACAGATGTGCAAATGATGGCATAAGTACAAACATAAACACATACATATACATACATACACACACACACATATATACATATACATACATACACTTACATACATACACACATGCATACATACATACATACATATACACACATATATATGCATACACACATACATACCCCTATACATAAAATACATACACGTAAATACACCTATATATGCAGTTCCAATAATGAGTCCTGTTATATTCATAGCACATTGAACAATCTGATAGCCGTCAATAGAAAGGACTTCCTGCTATGCTCAGACTTGCACTTTGGTGCAATCAGTCTATGACTGAAGGTGCTGTTATTAAGCATCCCAAGAGCGTGTAGTGGATGCGAGGAGTTGCCCATTATCGATCTCAGCTTAGAGAGTATTCTTCGCTCCGCCACCAGCTGGACCGTATCAAATTCAGTTCCTGCAACAGAGCCAGCCTTCTTAATCAGTTTGTCTACACTGTTTCGATCTCCCGTATGGGCACCCTCTCCCCAACACACCACAGCAAAGAACAGAGCACTGGCCACCACTGTCTGGTAGACGGTGCACAATAGGGGACGGCAATGACCTCAGTCTTCTTAAAAAATAAAGTACTGTAGCATAGTTTCAAGTCTTTATTTGCATGTTCAATGCAAATAATGTTTAGAAGAGCGTGTTTGAAAATTGCCTTGCATGGCTATAAAATAAGATAATGTGACAGCAATGTAGCATTTTATTGCTCCACACCACTACATGTCAGAAAAAGTAGCTTGTTACTGGAAAAGGTCCTTTATTTAATTTTTCAGCCTACTGGTAAACTTACTTGCTTGTAATTTCAGTGATGCCACAAATACCCCTGCAGAAAAAAAAGATTACTTAAAAAATATACTATGCAATATGCATGTATATATGTATGCATGTATACTATACATACTATATAAAGTCCCCTTTAACGGTAAACCCACAGTCAGTCCTGAATATCTAAACATATCAGTTTCACTTTTGATGCTCAGGAGGAAGATTGCTGAAATTAGCATACCAAGAATAGTCTGCTATAAATAGTTCTTCTCATTTTGTGGAATGGGGGTTATTGAGGGCCAAAGCTGAGAATGATGGACGACTCATTCCTCTTTCTCTGTACACACTCTCCAGTGACAACCCACACACTCTGCAAAGATGGCCAATAATGCTTAGAGTTTTGGTATTTTTTATGTATGCATACACACACAGGAAATGCATCTTAGTTCCTTTTTCCTTTCAGTTCCTTGCAAGTACATACAAGAACTAACCCACATTTCTCACAATGCCACTTTACAGTCAATAAGTGATCCATCAATTTCTCTTTGAGAATTTGAGAGAATGAGTTCATATCAGTGGTGTGTTGGTCTTCTGAAATTAGGTCCTTGGAATTTTTTTTTTTTTATAGTCTAATTTAAAACCATGTCCCATTATAATGTTTACTCAGTTTCAACAAGCAACCAATACCATAATATTTCTGTGAGAATATTAGTCACAAAGTCTCATCAGGTTGTATCCTTTTGTATTGCTTCCAAAATAATAGCTATTATTGTAACACTGGATCCAATGAAGACGAAGATGAAATATATATTTTTTTAATTTAAACAACTCAAAACTAGACAGCCAACATGTGAGACAGTGTGTCTTAATACAAACAACAACCGACAACGACCAGAACTAAGGGAGGAACTAATGCTGCTTTCCAGGCAGGTTTTCCAGAAAGGTGTCAGAATACACAGTGCATCACAGTTTGTTGCGTATGGGGCTGCATAGCCGCAGATCAGTCAGGGTGCCCATGCTGACCCCTGTCTACCGCCGGAAGCACCAACAATGGGCACATGAGCATCAGACCTGGACCACGGAGCAATGGAAGAAGGTGGCCTGGTCTGATGAATCACCGGGTGGCCGGGTGCGTATGCTTCGCTTACCTGGGGAACACATGGCACCAGGATGCTGGCAGAGGCAGTGTGATGCTTTGGGCAATGTTCTGCTGAGAAACCTTGGGTCCTGCCATCCATGTGGATGTTACTTTGACACGTACCACCTACCTAAGCATTGTTGCAGATCATGTATACCCTTTCATGGAAACGGTATTCCCTGGTGGCCTCTTTCAGCAGGATAATGCGCCCTGCCACAAAGCAAAAATGGTTCAGGAATGGTTTGAGGGGCACAACGAGTTTGAGGTGTTGACTTGGCCTCCAGATTCCCCAGATCTCAATCCAATCGAGCATCTATAGACTATTTTGAGGCTATATGCAGGAAAACATGTACATCTACATGTCTTTGGAATGTGGGGGAAACAGAAGGAAATCCATGCAGACACAGGGAGAACATGCAAACTTCATGTCAGCAGACTTCACAATGGTGTTGGTGTTATGCTTTGCCTCACATGCGTAAACAGCATCCCGCTGGGACACCAGTGCAGAAGATGAGAGTGGAGGATGTAAGGCTTCCAATTGCCATTCCTATTGTCATCCAATTGCATAGGTGGCCGTCCAGCTGAAGGTCCTGTAGCTTGGCTGTAAAAATGGTGTTGAATGCTGAGGTGTATTCAATAGACAAACACCATTCTCACATAGGAGTTATTTTTTTCCAGATGGCTCAGAGCATTGTGTAATTGTAATCAGAGCATTGTGTAATTGTAATCAGAGCATTGGTCGAACTTTAATAATTAAAAATGTTATAACCTGAGTGCAGTGAGTAGCCAGTGCTGATATATCCCTAACCCAGCAAGAGTTCATCATAATATGGTCCCTCCACCCCTGCTCTGTTTTGTCCTGAAGATGAATAGTTTTGTACATTTAATGGGTTTAACGACCGAATCAGGCACAGTCACAGTGAATGCATGTACACTGCCCGGCCAAAAAAAATCGCTGTTTGGATTTAAATTGGCAAATGCTTAAGAGTCTATGATTGGATCATTATTGCAGTGATTATGTTTCTAGCATGATAACAGTTCTTCTAACCCTAATTTATGGAGTGTGTAGCGCTTCATTTCTTAAACAGCCATGTAGGAAGACACATCACAATACAGATTGTTTCAAAGCAGCTTTACAATAGTAACATATTCAAATTAAAATGTAGCAGTAAAGCAGCTCTAATAAGCCAAAAGTGTCATTATACAGCTCAAGACAGTTCAGTGTTGATTTAGTTCGATAACTGTAAAGTTGATCAATTGTGCATATACATACAGTGTATTTATGCTATGACAAACTCCTGTACTCTCCACTGAACAAGCAAAAGACACAAGAGAGTAGTGTTTTACATTTTTCACATCTGTATGCAGTTTGGCATGTATATGGCAAATCATTTAATTGTTTGGAGGGCTCGAAATTAACTTTTTTACTTGGTAGCACTGGTGCTCCCAACTTTAAAAAGTTAGGAAAAATTTAGGAGCACCACAATTAAAATGTTTATATATTACATTATATAATGTTTAAATGTATGTGTGTGTGTATGTGTCATGTGCAAGTAAATCGGTCATTCAAATGCCATCCTTTTCAAAAAAAGGATTTAAAAAAAATATTGATTTTTGTGTTGTAAATATAGTTTATTCTATATTTATCAGTTCTATCATAGCCTATATAAATCTGCATATTTGTAATATTTGTTCTGAGGGCATTTTATTTTACCTTTATTGCTTTTCTCCCCTAATCTTATTAAATGTGTGCTTCATCTTTCATTTTAAATTCTTAAATTTGATCAATAAATTCAATCAGAATAATAAGACACTATAGGGCTGTTGCCAATAAAATTAAATAATTTACAAAAATTTTTTACAAAAAAACTACATTTGCATTGAATAATGTTATAAGATTGCTTTAAATATATTTTGAATATACAAATAAGAAATATGGGAAGGAATGACACTTTTAAACATGAAACTAAACCGCCAGTAGGTGGCAGCAGGTGACCGTCTTAATGAGTGAGTCATTGAATCGATTCGTTGAAACGGCTGATTCATTCAAGAATGAGGCAGTTATTTATGAATAGATCATTGAGTCTTTGATTTAAGCGATTCATTCAAAACGCTGAATCATTCAGTAACACACTGTTACTATGAGATGCGTTTTGGTTCTGGTGTGATCTTTGTTTGGAACTATTTTCGCTGCTGAAAGAACAAAAACAGTAATTTTTACATCTAAAGTGACTTGATTTTAACTGTTGCATGAAATCAATGTCATATTTTCAATCTTTGTGTGTGCTGCTGCACTGATTTGTTTTGATTTCTCCCTGCGAGCCTCAACAACACAACCTTATTACAGTCAGTAACACTATGGTATGTAAATTATTTTCCACCATCAATCGCCACTAAATGAAATAAAATCACATTTTGGTGATTCCTTAGTTATTTTTTGTTATTGACGTTTTAGGCTACTTGTCCGGTCGGGAAAGTAAAATTCTGTTTCACTTACCGCTTCAAAAATCTTGCTCTTCAGCTCTTTACATTTTGTGCACTAGTTAGCTGAGCTTGTTGTCACGTAACAGAGGAGCGCGGTGAGAGGGAGTGATTGACGGCTAATATTAACCAACCTAAAGTCTGCTTTAAAGTTAAGAGCGTAAAGATGAAGATTAATTGGTTATGTGATAGAATGGTGGAGCGGTCACTGTATCAGCTCACAGCAGGAACACACTGTGCAAACGTAACTAGCGAACGTTTTGTAGAGAAATAAAAACAGGTCGCACCTTAACAATTATTTGCACTCGCACAAATGCTCCCAAATATATTTTATTAAATTTCTGGTGCATATGCGACCAAAATGGTCGCAATTTCGAGCCTTTTTTTTAACCGTTCAATAAACAAAAGCTAATGTTGTGTAACTTACATCTTAGATACAATTGCCTGTTACTTGTATATTTTTGCTCCGGCAACGAAAATAATTTGAAATGAGGTCATGCACAATAAACCAGTCCATCTCCAAGCAACACACAATAGAGGTGCTTTGTTACTTAAATCACATTCTTCCCTACTATATAGTAAGTGAAAAACAGTAAAATAAAAGAGTAGGCAAAGAGTGCCTGGATGACTTATGACAATATTCTGAAGTGTGCATATAATGGACACTTTACTGTCCCATGAGGCCACGGAAGAGGAGTTGTGAATTGCAGTAAAGCGACACAACTGACGTTGGTAGGTCACATTGAGGACAACATGACAAATGCAGTACTTCAGGATTATGCATACGAAAGGGTTGAGTGAATGATTTCATGACTCATTTGTCGCCTCCTGCTGGCATAACGATGTTATCTGCAGGAAGAGTTACAGAAAAATCCCCAGGACAAAATAGGTTTCCTGGCAATGGACTACCTGAAATGGAGTTTTATGCTGTTTATTTTTTATTAATAATAATTTCTGTGCTATTATTATTGTACATAGTTGTGTTATGTGGCAGACTGCTAGCACTGACACTTGTATGTGATGGAGCAAACTACATGACCAGCACAACATTCTCCCTTCTTTCTCTGACAGTTTATCACATGCCATTATAATTTTATGTCCGTATCTCTCTGTGTCGTTATTGATGTCACGTCAGTTTTAATGGCTGTTGGCTTGATTAGACGCGTGGAAGACGTTGGCTTCTCTGGTTTCCCTGCTGATAAACAGTCCCCTGCTCACCACTGCCTGCTGCACTGTCATATGTTATCACTTTAACACAGCACTATCTATCTACAGCAGTGAGGCTAAGAAGTCCATGAGGGGGATAGTTAGAGAGAGAGAGAGAGAGAGAGAGAGAGTTCTGTTAAAAAATCTGAGCTGACTACACAGTCTTTAAAAGAATTCGTTCACTTCAAAATGAAAATTTCCTGATAATTTACTCACCACCATGTCATCCAAGATGTTCATGTTTTTCTTTCTTCAGTCGAAAAGAAATTACGTTTTTTGAGGAAAACATTCCAGGATTTTTCTTTATATAATGGATTTCAATGGCAACCAACTGAAGGTCCAAATCAATGCAGTTTCAAAGGGCTTCGAAGGGCCTCAAAGGGCTCTGAATGATCCCAGTTGAGGAATAGGGTATTATCTTGCAAAACAATCTGTCATTTTCAAGAAAATGACAAAAAAGTATGACGTCATCACGTTGGAAAGGTCACAGCCGTGACGTAGGTGGAAGTACCGACCCAGTGTCGAAAAACTCCATCTCATGTTCTCCTCCAACTTAAAAATCGTTGTTTTACCTTTATTTTTGTAAAGGGCGTTTGATTTGATTCGTACTTCCACGTACGTTATGGCTGTGACATTTCCGACGTGATGATGTCATACGGCGTGAAGAAGCACAACACTTAAGTTGAGCATTCGTGGTTAAAAAGTATATACATTTCTATTTTTTTCTTGAAAATGACTGATCGTTTTGCTAGATAAGACCTCAGCTGGGATCATACAGAGCCCTTTGAAACTGCATTGATTTGGACCTTGGTTGCAATTGAAATACATTATATGGAGAAAAATCCTGGAATGTTTTCCTCAAAAAATTTTCTAGAAGAATCAAAAAGTAAAGTATTGAATTAAAGGTTCAATTCTGAAGTACAACAACTGATTTTTCTTGTACAATTGTACTCCAGTAATCTTTGTTTTATTTTACAACTTCGAAAAATAATCTTTTACAGTGTGTTTAATGCTTTAAAATAAGGTTCCATTCCATAACAACAATGAACAGTTGTAATATTATTTACTAACATTAACAAAGATGATTAAATACTGTAACAAATGTATTGCAATATTAATGCATTCATTTATGTTAACTAATGGGACCTTATTGTAAAATGTTACCAAAAGTTGTTCCAAAAACCATTATGCATTAATGTATACCATTTTTGGCCTTTACATGCACATAAACTTTAATGACATCCCATTCTTAATCCATAGGGTTTAATATGTTGGCCCACCCTTTGCAGCTATAACAGCTTCAACTCTTCTGGGAAGGCTTTCCACAAGGTTTAGGAGTGTGTTTATGGGAATTTTTGACCATTCTTCTAGAAGTGCATTTGTGAGGTCAGGCACTGATGTTGGACGAGAAGGCCTGGCTCGCAGTCTCCGCTCTAATTCATCCCTAAGGTGTTCTATCGGGTTGAGGTCAGGACTCTGTGGAGTCAAGTTCCTCCACACCAAACTCGCTCATCCATGTCTTTATGGACCTTGCTTTGTGCACTGGTGCGCAGTCATGTTGGAACAGGAAGGGACCATCCCCAAGCGGTTCCCACAAAGTTGGGAGCATGAAATTGTCCAAAATGTCTTGGTATGCTGAAACATTAAGAGTTCCTTTCACTGGAGCTAAGGGGCCAAGCCCAACCCCTGAAGAACAACCCCACACCACACCATCCCTCCACCAAACTTTACACTTGGCATAATGCAGTCAGGCAAGTACTGTTCTCCTGGCAACCGCCAAACCCAGACTCGTCCATCGGATTGCCAGACAGAGAAGCGTGATTCGTCACTCCAGAGAACACGTCTCCACTGCTCTAGAGTCCGGTGGCGGTGTGCTTTACACCACTGCATCCGGCGCTTTGCATTGCACTTGGTAATGAAAGGCTTGGATGCAGCTGCTCGGCCATGGAAACCCATTCCATGAAGCTCTCTACGCACTGTTCTTGAGCTAATCTGAAGGCCACATGCAGTTTGGAGGTCTGTAGCTATTGACTCTGCAGAAAGTTGGCGACTTCGGCGCACTGTGCACCTCAGCATGCGCTGACCCCGCTCTGTGATTTTAAGTGGCCTACCACTTTGTGGCTGAGTTGCTGTTGTTCCCAATTGCTTCCACTTTGTTATAATACCACCAGCAGTTGAGCGTGGAATATTTAGTAGTGAGGACATTTCACGAATGGACTTATTACACAGTTGGCAACCTATCACGGTACCATGCTTGAATTCACTGAGCTCCTGAGAGCGACCCATTCTTTCACAAATGTTTGTAGAAGCAGTCTGCATGCCTAGGTGCTCGATTTTTTTAAACCTGTGGCAATGGAAGTGATTGGACCACCCGAATTCAATGATTTAGAGGGGTGTCCCGATACTTTTGCCAGTTCAATCATATTAATTGGCATGAATCCTTCTTTAAATAAATAAATAAATGTTAAATAAATAGTAAAAGGTTTAAAATTTTTACTAAATGATAAAAAAACTAACATTTTAAATATTTTGTTATTAATATAATACAGGTAAAATCATGTAACGGGAGCATACAAAATATGACAGCTATTGTATGTTTGCTAATTAAAATTAATTCTTAATTGTTTCCTACAGACATAATGACATTGCTCTCATGACTTTAATTTTAGATACAACTGAAAAGGTCGAGACCATAAGGTGAGGCCACCTTAGTCAAGTTTTCGCACACAAAGACATTGTCTACGTAGGCAGTAAACAGCAAGGCAGTTCACTGGGTTTTGGAAAAGAGTTCAAGAGAACCCCATGAGGATGGCTGCAACTTAGCATCTTAATAGTGCAAGACAGAGAGCGAGAGAGGGGAAAATGTGCCTGGGCTATATGATTAGGCAAGATAACATTTCCCTTCTGATCAGCATCAGTGCAGTAATCCCTGCTTCTACTCACTGTCTCATTACCAGAGCCTTCGAGCAAGATGTGCAATTAACATTCTTCACACATTACATCCCACATCAACTCATCAGCTCAGAGTTCAGGCCCAGTTAATGTAAATGTTAGCTCTTCCTGATTGCTGACATATTTTGCTGTCTCAGTATAGCCGAGTGTTGTTCCAGCTGTGAAGAGGTTGGTGAGTAATGTCTGAAACAGCTGTAAGAGACATGAATGTCTGTGTTGGAAATGTAATAGACCTATCCCAAAAAGAATGGAGTGAGAGGAATATTGTATTAACATGGAGTAATAAAATGAGAGAGAGATTCAATTCTTTCTAGAGGCAGAGTAAAAACTAAATCAATAGCAGAGTTAGCTACAACAAAGCTCACTATATAAACCCAAAGCCAGGGTCATTCTACAGAGTGAGTGCCATTTCTTTCCTTCATACATTTTTTATTTTTTCTAAATTTAAAACTGAAAACTACAGGGAGCATAAACAGGCAAATATAAATAGACTACTAGACCAATTATAGAATCTAACTTTAATTCCAGGTTGATGACGCAAGAGCACATCCGAAGTAGCAGCCAAGTACCCAATGAGCCAATAAGCATGTCCAGATGGGCTATTAACGAATAAAAAGAACTAACTCAAAAAGAACCAAATGAGCATGGTTCTAACATGCATGTTCAGTTCAATTCTGAGAACCAGCTTGACTGGTTACCAGCTTAAAAGAACAATTTGTTCAAGAATCAAACATCACTACAACTGACCATTAGGAACATTATAAGATGATTTTTGTCTCAAAATGATAAATAAATAAATAAAATAAATGCACGCACAGTTATCCATGAACTTGATAAATGTTGCAGATATGTTTTACTATCCACAAACAAATGCCTTTCAACTTGTGTGTGCAAAATTCAATAATTTTCTTCTGTATTAGTGTATCATAAATTGCACATGCAAAAAAGATGATGTACATTTGTGGATCAGGTGACATGCGTGCATTTGATCTTTTTTGAGTCAATCTCATTTGATTCATTTGGATTTTGAGACTTTCTTTTTGCGGGTTCCAAGCATTTCACAACTCACACACAAACAACTACCAATGAATAAGCATGGAGCTATAATTATTAATGTGTGCACAACTACCAAATGTGCATTACTACATTTAAATTAATACTTCACAACGTTGCATTCATTAGGCTCTTGTCTGTACATAGTAGGCTAAGTGTTTCCCTCCCATATTATAAAAGAAAACTCTTAACGTTAAAGCAGTAAGACGGCGATATTAAAACTCAGTATACATTGAACATGCAACGCGCTATATTGCACGTTAAGCGTTTTTCTAATGGTTTTCTAATGGTTTCTAACATCTCGTGTTGCGTTCATAACCTGATATAATCTGCTTGCCTATACAAAGTATGCGTTATCAATACCTTTTAATGTTAGCCTACTGTCTTAATGCATTACGAAGCGTTTTGATGTGAAACGTTGTGCATATTTTTCTGCTTGTCTTCTACTTTTCATATTTTTCTACTTTTCATATTTTTAAGTTATGTTTTATTAATAAGGTGTGTACTGAATTTGGTGCTTCTATATCACTTTCTTAAGCTACTTTAAGCGTCTTATATGGGTAAGAACGCTTGATTACGGTGCCGTCTGGTTTAGCAGGATACTGCCATCTAGTGGTAGCAGGTTTTCTTAGACAGATGTGTGTGGAACATGCAAGGCTAAACCAGCGAAATTAAAGTCTCAAAATCCAAATGAATAAAACAGGATCGACTCAGAAACGAGTCAATGAATGCACACGTCACCGGATAAACAAATGCATATCTTACTTGTTGCATGCACAAATTCTGACCTACATTAATACAAAATCGAAGTTTTGTATTCACAACTATGTCTCTATTTGTACAAAATGCTGCACATTCATGTAATTCAGAATTTTGCACACACAAGTTGAAAGGTATTTGTTTGTGGATAGTAAAACATATCTGCAACATTTACCAAGTTCATGGATAATTGTGCATGCATTTATTAATCATTTTGAGATCAAAATCATCCCATAGAACATCAGCAAGAAATGCAAAATGAACCAACACAGGACAGAGCACACAACCCTTATGAAAAATAACCATGGTTTTATTATAGTAAAAGTGTAGTAACCATGTTTTTTTGGCTAATTGATTACCATTTATATAACCACAGTTTTACCACAAATACCATGGTTAAACTATGGTTAGAGTAGGTTAATTTGTGGTTACCATGGTTTAACTTCAATAACCATGGTTTTTTGGTTTTATTTGTAGTAAAACCATGGTTCATTTTCGTAAGGGAAGGGAAATATATAGGGAAGGAAATGAGAAGGGAAATTAACTAACAATCAGATAACAAGGAGGGTGGGGTCAAGGCATTAGACGATTAACTTTTAGACACTCGCGAACTTCCCTATGCATTTTCAACGCAATCTCACAGCAAGTATTTTACAAGGTGGCTAATTCGTACAAATTTGCCCGACCTCACTTGTATGTTTTCATTCGATTATTTTAGACCCCAGTGATGGATAAGTTTAGGGGCAGGGCTTGGGGGTGGTCCTTAGTGACTTTTTTTTTTTTAATTTGTAGACTTAATGTGCACTTCAGGCAAAAAACCTGTAAATAGGGCTGTCACGATATTAAATTTTTCACACCACGGTTTATAGTGGCCAAAAGAATTCACAATATCGATATATCGCGATATCTATTGAAACCTTGGGGGGAAAAAGTTCGTCAAAATAATTTTTACTTTAACTTGTTGTTTTCTTTTTTACCTAACAAACATAATTGGATACTGATCAACACAGGGCACATGCATCTTCTTTGAAGCTCCCTTGAAATAACAAGAGAGAAAATATTGTTCAAGTTCAACAGTATGATGAATAAATATTAACATCGAAACTTTAACCTGTTAACTTGTGTACCCGTATTTTAAGCTCTTTAACCTATCCTATCATTGCGCCGGCGCCAATGAAGTCATGTAAGCGCGCTGCTAATTCAGTTTTAATGTGCACCGGGAACAGCCGCAGATGAGGCATTAAGTGCATGCCACTGCGACCAACGTAACATTTTACAGAGTTTAATGTAGCAATGTGATTACTGAGTTTTTCTAGATCAGTTTTAATCGTGTAAGTTATAGATTTGAACAAAACAAAAATCAAGTGCTATGAACAGGCCGTATTGGCCATGACTTGATTGCAAATAGAAATACAAAAATAAGATGAGTAAAGAAAACGTAACGTTACTTATTAAAATAATCACCCTTCATATAAATATATGAACACAGAAAACCGCTGTTAACAGGTTAATGCAACATTTCCCATTTCATGACTAGTAAAACAATCACAACTTACTCTCTGTAAAATGGTGTAATCCGAAGGGTGATGGACACGGAGGTGGGTAAAAAGGTTGGTGGTGTTGCCCCCTTTTGCACTGACCGTAGCCTGACACATTCTGCAGATTTGGCTGTTTAAGGAGCTTTAATACTGGCAAGCTTACTTTTTTCGGGTGTGGACAGAGCCTCTCACTCTCCCGCTCGGACGACATGGTTCTTTTCGGAGTAGCTGCGCGTTGCGTCACAATGTCGATATTTCATGCTTTAAATGTCACGATTATCGTCAATACCTGTATATGCGACACCCCTACCCAGGGCCATCGCTAGTGGGGTGAAAGGTGGTGACAATAATAGGGGCCCCCACTGCCCAGGGGCCCACTAAATTCAGTAGTTGTTGTACTATATATTCCCCTACTCTTATGAATCATTATAATATATACATTTGTATGCCTGATAGGTCAATGAAAACCACAAATACATGCAATTTAGTTAAAGAAGTATTCCAAATCTCCTCTCTCCCCCCTCCTTAAAAATGGTTTAGTCTGATGGTTATTAATTATTTCAGCTCAATCAGCGGAAAAAAACAGAAAGACCCAATAAAACCGCGCGTCCCACCCCAGCTAGTAAACAGAAAAACCAATCACAGTTGAGGCTGCTCCGAGAACAGTTGAAGTTAGAAGTAGCCTAAAGTTACAGTGGAAGTGGGACTGATTAAAAATGTCAGGGGAAAAAAATCTGGGTACCAGTAACGTCATGAAAAGGAAAGCCAAAACGTTCTTTAACAAGACAAGTCAATGTGATGGGATGCCGTGCCCCGATATTTTCGCTGCCCGATTTACTTTCGCGGGAATAGGACGCCGCCCGCGCACTCCGGTACTGTCACATCTCTGTATACCGGTGCGGCGCGCCCCGCCCGAATGATTACGCACTCAAAGTCCCCGTCTTTTTTGCGTTATTCTGTAGTTTTGTTGGTTTGTATAACATGCAGAAAAACATGCGTGTCAAAATGATTACAGACTTGCCGGCTGCTGCTCAAGAAAACGGGAATACAATTCACTGCTATTGATGGATACATTTATTAGCTTTATTTAATACAATAGCACGTTATCTTCATCAAAAAGTAAGACAGTGAGTAACTTAAGTGGTTTTATTTTACATTTGACTGCATTCATTTTAATTTCTGAATATTTATCTCAGCTGTTAAACACCAGACTGACTGGAAAGACATTTTATAGGCCTGGTATATTGCTGGTAGGCCTTCTTTAAAAAAAAGTTTATTTTATCATTTTCTTGTCTTTTGTTATTTTATTTGTTTGTCTTGCGTAATTGCTTGATGACTGTAAACGAAGTTAATAATCACTTAATGCATTTTTATATCATATTTTATATACAACTTTGTATATAAAATAAGTAAAAGCAATAACCTTTATTTGCATTTATTTATTTGTCTGTTTAGTTCGGTGCATGGCACCAGATGTGGGCCTCCATGTCCATATCTTATAGGCCTACCCTTACTGTATATATACCGTATATGATATGAGTGGAGGGCGTTGGGGGCCCACATCAATGTTTTTTCAGGGGGCCCAGAATTCCCTAGCTATGGCCCTGCCCCTACCTGTAAATAATAAATCAGCTCCATTGCAGATTTCAAGTAATCAAGGGCTTAGGGTGCTCCATTTGAAGACATTGCAAGGGTTCCGTCAGTAGTGTAAGTGAACGAGATGGAGGGAAGTTAGCGAGGGAAGGGCATAAAAAAAGGGATTCAAATGCAGCCATAGAAATAATCTGTTAGGGTTTGGTGTGATAATGAAAGCAGACGAAGAGGAATACACAGGAACACCATTTAATCATAAACTTGGAATAAAACATAGAAATACAAACGCTAATATTAATGAGGACGAACAGAGAATGGGTGAGAATGGTTTAAATGGACAGGGCAAACAAAGGAACTAATGAGATGAATAAACACAGGTGGAACATAATGACTAATCAATTAATACAGGGAAAGAAGGTCATAAGGAGAACACAAAGCATCATGGGAAACGTAGTGAAAACTAGACAACACAGAGCATACACGTTACAGGACACCCCTCCCGAAAAGGCGCATCCTCGTGCCGTAACTGGTCCAACAGAGATGTAGCTGCCAAAGATGGAGACACTGAAGAAGAGGACAGGCTGATGAGCCCACGCGGAACCGATGGTACTGGAGCCGTGGTGCCGTGGTGCCGTGGTGACGAGCGTCCGAGGTGAAACCGGTGAACCAGAGGCAGAAGTGGAGCTGGTGGGACCAAGGACGAAGGCGAAGCCAAGGGGAAGGCAAAGCCAGACAGAGCCAAAGGAGCAGCTAGGTTGCCGCCTGACCAAGGTGGAGCTGGAGGAACGAAGGAGCCCAGTAAAGCCATATGGCACGATGGCTTCCGGTGGAGGCGAGGTAGGGAGGAGCCAAGGTGAAGCTGTTGTGTCTACAGGCCGAGGTGGAGTGATGGGTGAAGAGGCTGGAGGCAGAGCCAGGGGATCCTCTGGGCTAGGTGGAGCTGGTGGCTGAAAGCACTGAGGCAGATCCGGACATGGTGTAGAAGATGCAGAGGGGCTGACGGATACCAGTGGAGACAGGGCAGAGAAACTAGCTGATAGTGGAGGTGGGAGAGGGAGGCTGGGCAGGGATTCAGAAGAGACAGGGGATGCTGGAGATGCAGGGGGTACTGGAAATACAGGGACATTGGGTTTAACTTCCCCAAACCAGTCAATAAGGTCCTCATTGAAAACCTCCATAAGTTCCTCCAAATATCCCCCAAAGATTTTATTCATGGCATCCACCATGGCGGGGTAGTGGGCAGGGCCTTCCTTCATTCCCTCGAGCTCCACTAACACTCTCTCTGCGATGCATGGTGTTGCCGGCTATTTAGTATTTAATCATAAACTTAGAGTAGAACATAGAAATACACAGCCAAACACTAATATATAACAAGGATGAACAGAGAATGGATGAGAACTCAAGGTTTAAATGGACAGGGCAAACAAAGGAACTAATGAGATGATGAATGAACACAGGTGGAACATAATGACTAATCAATTAACACAGGGAAAGAAGGTCATAATGAGAACACAAAGCATCATGGGAAATGTAGTGAAAACTAGACAACACAGAGCATACATGTTACATAATCATGTGCCATGTGCAGACACCAAACATTATAATACTGGAAATAGCTGGAGTAGCTGGCCAATGAAAACTCAATGGCGCTCAACAGAATCACACTAAACCAGTCAAGAGCACACAGTAAGGGAATGAACACTCAACATGTGTGCTCACAACAAAAGACAAAAAACAGAGAATGAATGTCTTTATTTTTATATTAAATATTAAAGCGTTATAGATCACCAAAAATGGAAAAAATGTCACAATTTGTATTAATTTAGCAGAATGCAATGCATTCAAAACACTATTTACTGCATCTGAAAGAATACATCTTACAAAAATATACCTTATTAATATTCACATTATTAAATTGGAAATGGCTCCCGTTTCATAGAATGACCTTTTAACTTGTTCGTTAATATTTTAAGGCATATTTATAAATCTATCACAAATAGAAAAAACAGAAAAAAAATAGAATAAAAACAGAGACAGAAATTGAGATTTTATAGTGAAATTGAGGCAGAAGAGGCCTTGGAGGAATATTACGGCTGCAATCCATATCTCATTATACCACTAAGAGACTCATCTCCCACACAGTGCTGCATTGTGTATTCCATAGCTTCCTCTGTTTTGTTTGATAATAATGCACACCAAAAATTGCTCATTTCAGAATTCTCAAACTAGGGAGATATGGTTGGCCCTGTAAGTCCAGAAATCTCATTACAGCTTGCTTCATATTTCTCTATTTAAAGTGCACTCTCACTTCATGTCTCAAAGCCAGCCATCCTTTAAATTGGTTTTCGAATGCACATTTTTCAAAATTCATTTATTTCTGTGCTAGATTGAAGAGAGTTGTTTGAGGGGACGGAAGAAATAAGAGCGCGATAGATTCAGGTTGCTGGAGGGAAAGTGGTATCAGACAGAGGGTGGCATGGCAGTCATTTCTTTATTCCACTATCTTTATCAGTCCTTCCATTGTTGGCTGACTTTTGTTGGAATTTTTGGTCCAGGCCAACACAACACTCTCCTCCTCTGATTACACTAGAGAGAAAACTAGGTTTTGTGCATTGGTTGGACTGTGTGAGGAGAGCTCTGGATAGACCATATCTTGTTGCAAAGTGTCTGGCACTGAAAACTAATAGCTCACAATCTGTTACCATCAGTGTTGGGGAAGCTACTTCGAAACTAGTTTTTCCAAGTTACTCGTAATTGAAAGTAATTCAAGCTACCCATTTCAAAAGGTATAGTTATCTTTTTCCAATGAGTTAAATCTATTAAAATACATTGGATAGAAATACATTAAAATACAATTAGAATACACTCTGAATTGTATACCTTGTCCCAGTAACAGTGAAAATTAAATTTTCCTGTCTGAGTCATTAATTTAAGGTTACACTTTATTGTTTCCCTCGTTACAGTGTAATTATACAAATAAGTACTAAGAGTAAGGGGGACCGGAGGGTGTGTTCCAACTATAGGGGGATCACACTTCTCAGCCTCCCCGGAAAAGTCTATGCCAGGGTACTGGAGAGGAGAATTCGGCCGATAGTGGAACCTTGGATTCAGGTGTGGTTTTCGTCCCGGTCGTGGAACACTGGACCAGCTCTATACCCTCTCCAGGGTGCTGGAGGGTTCATGCGAGTTTTCCCAACCAGTCCACATGTGCTTTGTGGATTTGGAGAAGGCATTCGACCATGTCCCTCGCGGCTTCCTGTGGAGGGTGCTCTGGGAGCATGGGCTGGCCCCCTGCTTGTGGCTGTTCGGTCCCTGTACGACCGGAGCAGGAGCTTGGTCTGCATTGCCGACAGTAAGTCAGACTTGTTCCCGGTGCATGTTGGACTCTGGCAGGGCTGCCCTTTGTCACCGGTTCTGTTCATAATTTTTATGGACAGAATTTCTAGGCACAGCCAGGGGCCAGAGAGTGTCTGGTTTGGGGACCACACAATTTCGTCTCTGCTTTTTGTAGATGATGTTGTCGTGTTGGCCTCTTCAGACCAGGACCTTCGGCATGCACTGGGAGGGTTTGCAGCCGAGTGTGAAGCGGCTGGGATGAGAATCAGCACCTCCAAGTCCGAGGCCATGGATCTCAGTCTGAAAAGGGTGGCTTGCCCGCTTCAGCTTGGAGGAGAGCTCCTGCCTCAAATGGAGGAGTTCAGGTATCTTGGGGTCTTGTTCATGAGTGAGACAAGGATGGAACAGTAGATCGACAGACAGATCGGTGCAGCTTCTGCAGTAATGCGGTCGATGTACTGGTCTGTCATGGTGAAGAAGAAGCTGAGCTGTAAGGTGAAGCTCTCAATTTACCAGTCGATGTACGTTCCTACTCTCACCTATGGTCATGAGTTGTGGGTCATGACCGAAAGGACAAGATCCCGGATACATGCGGCCAAAATGAGCTTTCTCCGCAGGGTGGCTGGGCGCTCCCTTAGAGATAGGGTGAGAAGCTCGGTCACTCGGGAGGAGCTCAGAGTAGAGCCATTGCTCCTCCACATTGAGAGGAGCCAGCTGAGGTGGCTCGGGCATCTCTTTCGGATGCCTCCTGGACGCCTTCCCGGAGAGGTGTTCCGGGCATGTCCCACCGGGAAGAGACCCCGGGGAAGACCTAGGACACGCTGGAGAAATTATGTCTCCTGGCTGGCCTGGGAATGCCTCGGTATTCCCCCGGAAGAGCTGGAGGAAGTGTCCAGGGAGAGGGAAGTCTGGGCATCTCTACTTAAACTGTTGCCCCGTGACCCAGCCCCGGATAAGTGGATGATGATGATGAAGTACTAAGAGTAATATTAATACACAAAACATACTTAGGCTACTATATAATTTGGGTTAGGGTTAGGATTTGGCAGTGACTGATTGCACCAGGTGCAGCATAGTCCTGGATCAACATATTTGTTGACCTGGAACAACATTCCAATCAACCAATCAGACAAGTTTACAGTTTATGTCAAGTTTAGGCTTACGACCAGGGTTAGGTGCTTCTACATTTGTGTTATTCACATATAATTTCCCTCTGATTTTAGGGATAACTTATGGGTAGGGTTAGATTTAAGAGTAGGGATATGGTTATGATTACATTTTTTAGACAGGAATGTTGTTCCAGGATCAACAAAATATGTTGACCCAGGAACGAGTCTAACTCTGCAAAATCAGGACATGTTACGATTCGGTTTAAAGTTATTTGCTTGGTAAATCTTTCCCCCGCCATTGATGGAAATTCACGGCTTTTCGTGTTTTCACTGTTATACAGTAGGGGGCGCTATTACGCATCTTCAACACTGGAAAAGAAGAAGAAGAAATAAGCAAAAGCATATGTAAGAAGATGCATATGTAAAATAACGTGATCGTCAACATTAAACAGCATATAAATCAAAACGCCCTAATGTTACTGAATGAAATGTCGACCCAGGACGAGCCATGACAATTTTATGAAAATTATCAAAAATGCTGGGGGTGGCTGGCAACTTTTTTCCAAAACGCTGGCGGAAAAAGAGTTAATTATGCATCATTTACTGTTATTACTATAGTAAGTACATCTAAGATGACTGTAAAATACAGGGACACTGTTACCAATTTAAGTTACTAATGGCTAAAAATCTTCTCTTGATCCACTCCATAAAGATGTACATATCTTATTCAAACGCACCATTACCTAGTGATCAGTGATAAAGTACGTGAGAGCCAATGAGAATTTGATATCACTGATGTAAACCCTTTGTTGTAACGCTTATTGAGGCAGCAAATTTTGAATTTGAGTGGGGATTTGACAGATTACAAAAATTAGAATCACAATCATATGGTTTCTGAAAAACTAAATGGATTACTTTTATTAGCATTTTATGCTGTCTTTGTGGTGTTTCATTGTTAGTTCATGTTAACTAATCTAGTTAAAGGTGAAGTATGTAAGATTTTTTTATGGTAAAATACATTCTCTGAACCCAGTTTATTGACTACTATTACTGTAGTACGCCATTCATGGGTTTGTCTCCCTCTTAAAAGTGTAAACATTGAGAGCCATCCGCTCAGACTAATTCACCATTGGTTCCCCTGAGATTTTCCTATATGGGGTTTTATAATGGGTTCTTTTGATTTATGAGGAAAATAAGGTCTGTAGTAAACATAAGGTTGATGGTACTTGAATGTTTTGTTCTACAGCGTAAATTACATACGCATATATTGAAAACACAAATTGTTAAACTGTTATTTTTTTATTTTAAAAAAATATGTACGTTTCTAATAAGTAACTAGATAAGATTGTTTGGGGTGAGTGTGTGTTTGTGATGTTTGAGTTGGGGAGGCATGGCGGAAAGACTGAACACCTCTCCAGAGAGGAATCTTTTTATTTTTAATATTTAAAAATGTTTGTGTGCTGCTGCACGTCGCTGCGTGTGTAATAAGCAGAGTGTATGTGCATTGTGCACCCGCCTATAGGCGCATATTACTAACACAGCCTTTAAATAACACAAAAATACTGCGCTTTCGACTTTAGACCAGGTTTCAGTTGGTCAATGGCACAGTCTATTTCAGTTGCCTCAAAATAGCAACATGCCAACAATGCGCCTGAACATACATCGTTTTCAGACCAGCACGCCGATGGGCGCGCCATGTCTTATTAAAATGTTGCTAGCCTACTTGCGCAAAAGGGGCGTTTGCAAAATATGCTTTATTTTTGTAATTCCGCTAGGTGCCACTAGTGTTGCAGAAACTAGATACTTAACCTTTAAAGGTGCAATAGGTGATTCTCCACAGAAACATTTTTGTAATGGTGGTTGAAAGTCTCCTCATATCCTGATAGCAATCACTATGTTAAGTGGTCTAAATGTATTTTTATTAATATATTGTCTGTGGAAGGCATAGGACCATAATCTTTGTTCAATCATTGTATTCAGTCCAAATTAATGTGGCATGTGTTCCCTGTCACTCAACGTGTGTTTGCATATCACTGTGCAGCCTGTTCACGCTGACATCATACGTCATCAGCGCATTCATGTACACTGTGCAGACAGAGCGAGAATCTTTCCTTTATGTCAACAGGTCAACTTCTATCATTTCACAATCACATACTTATGTATGCAAGCAAGCACTTCTGTCTATCCCCTCACTGTATTGTAAAGTTTTCCCAACAGTGAATGACACATGATGGTTGTCTCTGGTTGTCTCGCTTCTGGTCTGTGCGCGTTAATATGTTTTGGAGGAGGTGTGGCCTTGGACGGTGATTTGCAGGGATGGTGGGATTGTATGCTTTCAATGCTATCAGGCTAAAATTAGCATTTCCCAGATTACATATTGCACCTTTAACTACTGTTAACAAATGAAACCTTATTGCAGAGTGAACTTTTACAAGTATGGATTCCAATGAAGTCACATTACATAAAGGGAGGAATCACAATTATGTTTTATCAAATAAACAATAACTAGAGAGGAAAGGATGACATGATTTCAACAAAAGCTGTTTCCTGATAAAGATCAACAGAAATACCTTCTGTACAAAGTAGGGATGTTAACAATTAATCGGCGACCGGTTAATTGTCGATTATACATTTAATCGCTAAAAACTTAGCGATCGTCAATTAAGCAGGATCATACGCGTGCGATGTGCTGCTCAATCGCGAAACATGTAAAGCAGACACATGGAAAAATGAAGCGAGCGCACCGGAGTTATGTTTGGGACCATTTTACAGCTGGAGTTACACCTTCATCATGACTATAAGTTTGCGTGTACATTCGCAGCCTTGTGCAAATGTAAGTTGTAATATTGTGTTTAGTTTGTGTAGGCCTTTATATATTTCATTTATCTCATATAGGATGCATTTGGTTAAGAATTAACGCGATAGTAAAGCGTGCCGTGATCATCTTCAGTGCATGCAGTTTAAACAGCAATGCACAACTAATAATGACTATGATTGGGACTGTCATATTACATAACATTGTAAAAATAACAATATTGTAATAAAACGCTGTGGATTTATTGGGTTTAGTAACCGTGTTTCATTGCGTTGCTCCAGGAAGTGCACGTCCACAACATGATCTGAATAGCACGGAACTTAGTTCAAGTTCACCTGTACATTCGCGTCATTTTGTGCAGATATAATTTGTAATATTATGTTTATTTTGTATATATCTGATTAATCTCATACTATAAGAAGTGTTTTGTTGAGTTAAATAACACTCTAGCAAAGTGCTCCAGTTTACCAGTGTTCATTCAGCATGCACAGCTCAAACAGCAACGCACGACTAATAATAACTATGATTGGGACATAATGTTAATGTTACATCATGTTACATAACATTAATGAGAACACCATTTTAATAAATCGTTGTAAATTCATTGGGTTTAGTTGGCGTTTTCAGCACTTTGTTCCTGGAAAAGCATGTCCACACATTCTGAATAGCACGCATCTGAGGTGGCGTTCGTGACACGTTGCATTAGTCGTTATATTTGATTACTAAATAAGTAATTTAACAAATGATCAATTACATCGACTCATTTTACAATCCTTCTAGCCCTTTATTTAGATTAAAAACCATTCTCGTTCATTTGGTGAGGAACATGGCGTTTCACGCAGCATTTGCACACCCTGTCATGCTACTGACTATAAGCCACTGCTGTAGACGCATATTGGAAGAAGGAGGCGGGAACCGGCGAATGTTTAACACTTTATTAAATCATAAAACAAATAAACACCAAACGGAATTAAAAACAGCAGCCTCTTCATGAACTGCTTGTCACATTGGAGTATTAATGCTAATGATTAATCGATTAATTGATTGTTAATTTAAACGCCGACCGATCATGGGACTTTGTGTAAATTGATGTCCCTAGTACAAATTCTAATGACAGTGACAACCATAACACACAGTATCGGACTGACTAATACTTGACTGACCGATACCTGATCCGACAGCCTTTTTGTCAGAGCAAAATGGCTTTGTAACAATTTTTCACAATTAGAAATTGCTAGTGAATATACAAATTCACAGAGAAACAGCAAGTAATACATTGAATTAACCATGAAGTTGAAAGACTGAAAAGGTTTTTTGTTTTTAAACTTACTCCTATAATACTTTTCGGTCACACTTTAGATTAGGGTCAAATTAACTATTAACTATGACTTTTGCCTCAATAAACTCCTAATTACTACTTAATTGGGTAGTTTTTAAGTTTAGGTATTGGGCAGGATTAAGAGATGTGGAATATGGCCATGCAGAATAATGCATTAATATGTGCTTCATAAGTACTAATAAACAGCCAATATGCATGATAATAAGCAACTAGTTAATAGTGAGAACTGGACCCTAAACTAAAGTGTTACTTCATTTTCTTTATTTACATCTTTGATTAATGATTTTTAGACAGCTAATTTCTGCAAAACAACATTAGATTGAACATCATCTGCCTAAATGCCCCCAATTAATGTCAGAGGATTAGGATACTTCTAAAAAGGTTTATTACATATCTATACTCGCAATGTCCCACAATTCATTGCTTTCCATTTCGCTGCTAGTCTCTGTGGCTTGACAGCAAAATCTAATAGGAGCAATGATGGCTAAGCATTTGGGCGTTCACAGTGAAAAGTCAGGCCTTTTGGAAATAAGCCATATCACATTGTCATGGGGACTGAGCTTTGCTCTGGTGTCACTAAAGTGTTTAGACAGTCTCTGTAGCCAGCACTGCACTACTCCATAGAGAGAACAAGAGGGTTCAGAAGTCCAGTGCTCAGTCAAACCATAGTGAATAGCACAGTATTTAAATGTGCAGGCATTGTGTTTATTTTGTTCTCCTCAAAATGAGGCTCAAAAAAGAGACAGATGTTCTACAGAAATGATGTGTCAGAAAACATCAAACTCATTGGGCCCTATTTTACCGATCTAAGCGCATGGTCTAAAGTGCACGGCACAGGTGCACTTAGGGCATGTCCGAATCCACAGGGAAAAATGGTTGACGCGCCAGGCGCATGGTCTAAAAGGGTTGTCTTTATTCTCTTAATGAGACATGGGTGTGTTTTGTGCGTAACGTGTAACAAACCAATCAGAGTCTCATCTCTCATTCCCTTTAAAAGCCAGTTGCTCTTGCACCATGGCTGATTTGTGAGCGAAAAGACTGAACGCTTCTCCAGAGAGGAATCCTTTTATTTGTAATATTTAAAAATGTTTGTGTGCTGCTGCCCTGTGAGTGTATGCATGTTTTGCACCCGCCTATAGGCACATATTACTAACGCAGGCTTAAAATAACACACAAAATACTGCACCATTGACTTTAGACCAGGTTTCAGTTGTTCAATGGCGCAGTCTATTTCAGTTGCCTCAAAATAGCAACGTACCAACAATGCGCCTGAACACACCTCGTTTTCAGACCAGCACGCCCATGGGCATACAAATGGGTGCAAATGCATTTGCGACGTGGCGCAGGATGTGAAAATGATAACTGTCAGGCTGCAACTAGCAAAAAAACACTTGCGTCATACCTGGCCAGGTGTATGATAGGGCCCAATAAGTCAACAACTATAATGACAAACACACAAAGTAAACTGACAGACATGCAGATTTGCTATCTCACAGTATATGCACTAAACAAGAGAAAAGATGGGTGAGGCACAAATGGCTTCAATAAATAGGCTGAAAGGCATAAAGTCATGTTTTGGCAGCTTTGAAATCCGTGGTCTCATAGTTGTGGTACGAATAGCTGAGCTGTTGATAATATTTGAAGGATTTGGTCTTATTAAAATGTTGCTAGCCTACTTGTTAAGAGATTTTACACCGCAGGACCCCTATAAACTCAAGATGAAAGACAAACCTCTCTGGGAAACAGCACAACTAATGTCGATTGAAACCTTCCTTAATCTAACCCTCATAAAAGTGTTGCTCATGGTTCAGAAAAAAATAAGCACTATCATAAAAGATACTGTGTGCTATTAAACAGTGAAATTAAGTCATGTTACTGGAATCGTCTTCTGTTGATCCTGGAACAACATTTCTGTCAAATAAATATAACTGTAATCCTATCCCCAATTCCATTCCTATTTCTAACCATAAAGTACCCTATGCTGTGTCGTAAAATTAATTATACTGCAGGGCTGTTGAATGCTTGAATCTGACGTTCTAAGGTGTGCAATTATTTTCAGGGAAACGCACGGCAAAAGTAGTTCAAGGCACGGCACATTATAGTTCCATATCACTTCGCCAAATGATTTCAGTTATTTCAAATGTCTTTACAGCCTACAACAGCAAAATAACCAAAACCCAGAACAACACTCCCCAAGCAAAGAAATATAGTAAACAATAGAATAAAAACATCAAATTATTTCCATGTTTTTCCCACAAAAAAACGCACATACACTCTTTCTCCCGCTCTCCTAGTCAAACACACATGCAGAGAAACGTCTGACGATTTTATTAGTAAAATAGTTTAGCAACTTAAAATCTACATGACATTACTCACTAGTGTGGTAATAAAGGCGCTTTTCTTACAGTTTCGTATTAGTAGACGCTGCTGCCGAACACTGTTGAAAGAGACGCACAGACTGAGATAATTCACATACGCTCTCTCTCTCTCTCTCGCTCTAATAACTAATATTACTGCATTAATAACTGCATTAGTCTGCTATCAGTGGCTCAATCCTCCATTACTAGTTGTAACATTTTGGAATTAGCAACGGAGGATTGGGTTTAGATGCGTAAGAAATTAGTCCTGCACACAAGAGCGCTTTAAGGACAAAACCTAACAAATTTCTTGGGTTTAAGCATAAACTCTAGGGAGCAAACCACTCTGCAGGATGACTCTCAGAACGAGAGGAGTAACGTTTTAGCTCAACCAGAGCATGCTCATATTATATGAAGCTCTAAAGAGCAGGGGCCTCAAAAGAAACTCAAATCACAAGAGGAAGCCTCCAACACTCACTATCACAAGCTCAAGAGAGCGAGAGGTCTAACAGAAAACGCTCTAAACAAGAGCAACCTTCTCGCCACAATTCTCACTCTAGCAGACCAAAGTCTAGATAAGCTAAACGCCAAGCAGCGGCACAGCAACTTTACAAACATGTCACAAATGCTCCAGAAGAGCAGAGGCTCTAAAGAGAGCGGAGGCCCCAGCAGCAAGACTCTCACATAAGAGGGGCCTACAACATTCATATAAACACAACGAAGTCCTAAGAGTGAGATAAATAATCAGACCGAAAATATTTCCAGGGAGCGGAGGCTTCAGCAAAACAACTCCCAGATCGAGAGGAAACCAACCACACTCACCATCCATATCCGTCTAACCTGTGCTAATTCCAAAAATCAGGAGGATGAGCCGAGGCCTCAGCAGAACGACTCTCACACGAGAGGAGGCCTACAGAGCTCACACATATTTACTAGAGTAACATAGAGAGAGAAGGCTTCAGCAAAAATACTCCCCGACTGGGAGGAAACCACTTGCCATCATCCCGAAATCTGTGTGCACAGAGAACGGTGTCTAGTTAACCTAACAACAAAGCTCAAAAAGCAAGAGGCCTACAATAAATCCACCTTCTCTACTATAATACATAGTGAGCTCTGGGGGCGAGGACTTCAGCAGAATGACTCTCAAACCGAGAGGAAGTCTGCAACGCCCACCACGGGTTCCAATACACTACATAACACTTTGTAAACCTGAGGGAACGGAGGCCAGGTTCACAGATGCCTCTCCATGGCCACCATCGATCTCCCAACCACGGCTGCGGTTTGTTTGGTGGCCTGGAGAGCTAAATCTGTTGTGCCGCGCAACTCGGCAACCGCATCGGGGGAAAGCCCCTTGCCCTGGTCCAAGTATGCAGTGCAGCCCCAACCTGACCTGCTGCCACGTATGCCCTGCCATTCAGACGTGACGTTGTTTTCAGTCGTCTGGATGGCAGGGATGGAGCTCACAGTGCACACAAACGGACCCCTCAAGGACCAAGCGTGCATGCTCTTCACCCAGACAGGACATGCACAGATCGTGTGAGTCCTCTGGTGTTAGAAATCTCTGACAAGGATCGGCACACTTTCTGAAACGCTTGTCACTTTTTGCCATGATGATAAACGTGACTACAGTAAACTCAGTCCCTGAGGACGAAGAAGAGGATGACATGTTCTCTGGGCGCCCCTTTTATACTTCCAGGTCGCACTAGTATGACGTCATGGCTGTCGCCGGCCAATAGGATTGCCATGATTGTACAGGTGCTTCAGTCATCAGTCACTCTGAGGCGTTCCCCATAGTGCCTTCGAAAGGGACTCTCCCTCTTCTGGGAGACTCATGAGGCAGAAGCTTGGCATGTTAAATTATAGAGGTGAGAGGTCACCTCTCACATGTGTAGTTGACATCGCAGAGGTCAGAGTTAAGAGCTGATCCCTGTTAAAGAGGTTAATTGATTGAAAATGGGGTTAATGAAAGTAATAAACCTAGAGGACTAAACCCCCAGTGTATCTGAGAGAGCGAAAATAACCAAGACAATGACAGGATTGATTATCACATCACTGGGTTGATGTTTGGTGGAATCTGGTCATAAGGTTGAGCTATATATATATTTTATATTTTAAAAATTAGGTAAAAACAAAACACTAAATTTGATCAAGGCATTTATTTGCCAAAATTATTTGGCAGAAAAAGGCAAACTACTACAGGTTTTATTTTACTATGCTAAATAAATTACTTAAAAGGAAAAAAACGTACAGGAAAAAGACCCAAAAATTATGTTGGCATGTTTCATTGCGTTATCACAAATAAAACAATTGACTCCAAGCATGACTATGCAATATGCTTACAGAATCTTTAACAAAGTATTTGTAATATTTGAATAAGGGTAAAAATGTCAATTTTAGACAGGCCACTACTATATCAATAGCCTACACTGAATAGCATTACAGTAATGTAAATAAGTAAATAATTCAATAAATATTTCAATAATGCAAGTTTGTTGTGCAAAAAAAGCTTGTTGTGGGCAAGGTATGTTATTTGCATAATTTTCTACTTTTTGTTTGTTTTAGAGGTGAAATATGACCTGACAGGTTTTGTAAGATGTATTTAAATAACACATGGACAAGGACCATTATGGAACATCATGTTCAATCCAACTACAAAATCTGTTCCCACACGCACTCACAGACAGTGCGAGAGCATGTGTTCAGGCCTGGAGAGACAGACAGAGATAGAGAGGAACAGAGAGAAATGTATACTCTTGAACTGACTCTAGAAAGGGGTGGTGTGTATATACACTGTAAAAGAACATCAGACTCATCAAGATGGCCTTGGACAACTTCAAAGGAGACATTTGCAAAAGAGGAATTCAACTGTGAATTTTCACAATAGCTTTGCTATTATTTTGGCAGATGTAGAGTGAGACTGAAACATACTATTGGATTTCAAAGGTTATGCAAGATATCTTAGTTTTATGCCAAAGCAAGCATCATGTCGTCTATGAGATCTAGGGCACGCAGAACAAACACTTTGAATATTTGTTATGGATTTAACAAGCTACTCACATACCTTTCATAGATGCTGCTTAAAGTTCACCAAGGACAGACTATAAAAGAAATGTGAAGGTCAGAAAAACACAAAATTATGCAAAAAATGTCTGCAATTATTATTTTTTGTATGTATTGTGATGGAAACTAGGTTGGAGCTCGTGAATCAATATTTTAAAAGTCCCGAGACTGTTGTTAGACTTTGTGCTGCAGGACAGATTTAAGTATTTAATGCATTGGAGGGGAATAGACTCCAAGTCAAAATTGTTCTTATTGCTCCTACCAAGTTATGTCCTGGCTTGTATGATTTACAGACACGAAAAATGTACACATTGAATTACATGTGAGAACACGTCCCATCCATCCCACACACAAATTATACCAATACCATTAAAATTTTACAGTTCTCTGTACCAATTTCAGTACAAAGCAAAATCTGTTGGAACTATTTTACTATTTTATTGAACTATTTGATAAAAATGTTAAATTCAATGAGTTATGATGGTGATCATTACAATGAAATAATTCATATAAACATTTGAAGGCAACATGATGTTTAAAAGTAAACATTGTTTATGAAAAGATCAAGTGAAAAAATTTTTTTTTTTTACTTATATAGCACTTTCATATGTACTACTGTACACCCAAAGCGCTTTACACTCATGTCAGGGGTCTCTCCTCAACCACCACCAGTGTGCAGCATCCACTTGGATGATGCGACGGCAGCCACAGTACAATGGCGCTAGTGCGCTCACCACACACCAGTGATAGGTGGAGAGGAGAGAGGGTGATAGAGCCAATTCAATGGATGGGGATTATTAGGAGGCCATGATTGGTAAGGGCCAATGGAGGGAATTTGGCCAGGACACCGGGGTTACCCCCCTACTCTTTAGGAGAAGTGCCATGGGATTTTTAATGACCACAGAGAGTCAGGACCTCGGTTTAACGTCTCATCCGAAGGACGGATACACGGTTACATTATATACGGTTATGCTCTACACACACCTAATAATAATAATTATTATCATTATTATTATTAGTGTTAGTATTATTATTACATTGTGACGTAGCTAAATCTACTGTACAACAGTAGCCTAATATATTTCTGTAAATTTCTTCAAGTTAAACCGAACTTTTATTTTAAACGTTTTATTTTATTAGTTTCTGTGGGTGTATGACATGATATGATGATAGTTTTTTCTCAAATGAAACGGTAAAATGCTCATGAAGTGACTCACTGTCACGAAACAGAGAAGGATTCAATTGTGAGTGAAATAAATGAGCGTTTATTCTCAAAACAACAACAACAAAACAACAGTTCGTATACACAGTGATGGTCAGACACGATGGCAGGCTTTGATCCAGGTGACGCAGGGGCGCAATGGGCGACCAGATCCGTGAGACAATCCACAATGGTGAGTAATCCACAGAACAGACAGGAACAACTCGGAACAGCGAACACCAGAGGAAACGGAAGGACGACAGGACTGGACCACAGGAAACAACCAACGATCTGACAAACACAAGGTGGTTAGCAAGACATAAAATAGACCGGGTAATCAAGCGGAGCAGGTGGTGATGATGATCTGATGAGCCGGCAATCAGTAGCCATGCCTTCCACTCTCACACCACACACACACAGAGACAGAATAAGACAGCGAATTCATGAACCGTGACACTCTCAGAGCGGCTCTGGAGATGAAGTTCATGCATTCATGTCCTCATACATGTCCTCATACAGACGGCAGAGGCTGAAAACGGCACAAGCGTCACACGTGCCTCAGTGTGTGTGTGTATTAAACGAAACCGCGCATCTGCGCCATTCATTCACACAGAGACGCGTAGAACATCCAGGATTAATATTTAAATAGTCTTTTTGCAGTTAGTTAGTCTGGAGCCCTGCACTAGATAAACACGGAAGCAACTGAAAGCAGCTGCCTATTAGTAGGTACTGAATATACCGGTACTACAGAAATGCTGGTATTGTCACATTTTCAAAATGTCATTACCGACTTGGTACCAAAGTACCAGTCCCTTTGACATCCCTATAATGATGTTTCTACTCCAGTTTATTATTTTAAAAAAATGTTTTCATAAAAGATTTATGACAGCACAAAGCTTATTGCGATTGTAAGGTGGACGCCAGAAAGTCTGGACCGAGAAATGACCACTTCCTGAGAAACAAATAACTTTTCTGAGGATTAACATTTGGACACTCTCCTGCATAAATAGCAACCCCATCCGAGAAGCACAGTACCGAGAGGTTCACGCCTCACCCTCACACTCTCCCCATCACCCTCTGTTCTGCCTCTTCTCGAAAACGTATTCAAAATCTATGCAATGTTAAGTGTGTCCAATGAGTAACTATACATGTCTGGTATCATTTGAAATGTCTCAGTGCGTCTGGTAAAATGGTCTCATTCTCTCAGCCATAATACAAACCTCCAAGAAGTTCTAGAAGTTGAGAAAATATTGTGTACCACTTAAAGTGTGCCCTCCCACAGATCCTTCATTCAGAATACCTCCTGTATGTAAATAAGTGTCCTCCTTTACAGGTGTTGAGAACCCATACTGATTGCCCATTTGTGACCCCCTGAATAAGGGACCAAAATCTAATTACAATCACAAACATCACCATTTGGTAAACCTATTGAATTATCTGGGTATTTAAGGAGAGATGACACAAAACCCAGGGAATCTGTAGACAGATCTCCCACACTATCGCTGTGTGTAGTTTTCTCTGCCAGGTAGATATTTCCAAATTCCTTGATCTCTGAATTGTTGATTTTGTAATTGATTGATTTGAGTTGGCGAACCTGTTCAGCATGATGAGCCAAAAAAAACAACCTCATCACTGTGAAGAGCCACACAACAGATGTTTCTCACAATAACTTTTTACTATTACAATGTATTACTTATTACAATTACCAATTACATAACACACAATAGTTTTCATCGATTTGAATGTTTGTATCAGTGTACCTCCTTTTACTTGACTCAGTGGGACACCTGGCACTCTTTGGTTTCCACAATCTTTGTTAAGTCTGGCTTGTATTCAGTTGTGGCTACTCATAGTAACTCTTTCACATGTGTGTCAGTCAGGACAGAGCGATACTTTGATTTCACTTGTTTCAGTGTTGAAAAAAGTGATTCACAGATTTAAGTTGACACAAACATTGACAATAGTTTGAGTGCGGCCTGTTTGACATTGGGATATCTCTCAATCGGCACAATCTTCCAAAACTCCACGGTTCCTTCCCTCAGAACACTTTTAAGTCTGTCATCCTCAGAAAGTTTGATCATTTCAAGCATTTTCAAGCAGTGTTGCATACCGTGCAGTACTCCCGTTGTGTAGGTGTACCCTCTCTTTTGTAGGTGTGTCTTGAACAGCTTGATTTTGTTGACAAATATGAAAACACTCTGCACCAGATCAGGCACCATCTTTAACTTCCCTTGCAGATCCACATTCAGGCCATTCAGATAATGCAGTATGTCGACCAAAAAAGCCAAATCCGAAATCCACTGTGGATCATCTAGCTCAGGATAGTCCTTATGTTTCTCTGTGAGGAACAGCTTCACTGGATTAAAAGCTAAAAAAAAAAACGAGAAAGCACATTACCTCTTGAAAGCCATCTCACAGCGCAGTGAAGAAGCAGATCAGAAGGAAGATCTTCATCAAGCTGAATTGCTCTGTAGCTGCAGATTATTGGTCACTACAGTGTGCATAAAACCACAATTTAATATTAGATTGGAATCAGCTAAAGTCTGATTACTCTGTATTCAGCACAAACTCTGCTACAATAATATGTGAGCAGCATAAAAGTTTGTAGTTTTAAAAAAATAACATTTATGCGTGGTTTGTGAATAAAAAATATTTTTTAAGTCACTGAAATAAGGCCATAAAACCCATACTGAATATTGGTTCACAAGACTTTTGAAAACTTGATCAGGTAGGCTAGAATTTTTGCTTCAAAACTCTGCCCACTCATTCACATAAAACAATATATTGATTTCAAATTTGTAAGACATGTTTTGTGTCAGGAAGGCTTATGCGCGGAGGGTGTGAATCATCATGAATATTGTGTGTTTCACACTTGAGAAGACAAAGACAATCCCCTATTGACCCTACGAGATTAAAAGAACGGCTTTTTGATTTGTTTGCATTTATTTACAACACAACATAATCCAAAAATACATAACGAAGGACAAAAAGTCACAACTGTGAACATGATGATATCAGGAGCAACTAGTGCTGCACGATATGGTAAAAAAAACATTATCATGGTCTAAACATTATCATGTTAGTGTAAACACTCACACTACTTTCATGCTGTGTTTTATATTATAGAGCATAAACACATCCTCATGTCATATGTGTGTTACATGTCTAGTCTGTTTTGCTTGTCTTTGAGTTTGTTCCTTTGTTCATTTTCCCGCCACTCCTGTGTTCCCATGGTCACCGTCATTATGAGTTCATTTGTCCCAGCTGTGTCTTGTTAATTAGTCTAGTCATCACCTTGTTTGCCCTGTGTATTTAGTTCTCAGTGTTCCTTCAGTGTTTGTCCGTCGACTTTCATGTATACTGGTGTTTCTGAGTGTTTCCTGTGAGTTTCTGTATTAAAGTTCCTGTTCCAAGTTCTCCTTCACCAAGTGTGTAACAATGTGTGTATTTATTTATCATTGAAAGGTTGCCTGTCTATATATCATATTTTAACATATTTCAGTTGATTTCACACATTTTAGTCTGGCAATAGTTCAGCTAGTAGCCTACTATGTTAAATGTAGCCTACTAAATGTTTAACCTTAAAAATTCTCATCTTAAAATCACGTTCTTCTGAGGTAAATCCAAGGTAAACTCACAGTGTGTCTTCCAAACGTGATGAAAAGCAGAAGAATGATGCAGCTGATGCTTTGTTTTGAGGTGATGGGGGGGCGTTTACATGTTCACGTTCCTTCACGTGGACGATTAGCATGTGAACCACTTTGCGCGTGTGGGTGTGGTCACATTATCGATAATGAGCAAAAATGTACCTCTCGTTGATTTCATACGGATTACATAAACAGAGAATATTTGTTTTTCATTTAAAAGTTTTTAATTTCAAGGTTTCTAAAGGTATATCTGCCATGTCTGTGTGGCAAGTATTTGCTGAGTTACAGTTTATTTTCAGACGCATTTCAGAGTGGACTTCACGGAGAGACGGAAGGGAAAACACGCATCCTGTTTGTTTTCTTTATTCACTTGATGACAGATCAGTGTTCTGAAGCAAAACCAGTTTGCCTCAAGGCTGGGCTGCAAAAAAAAGTTCTGAGAAAAATAAGCACAGACCAGTCATCTAAGAAGGGACAGCTGCTGGTGGACTGAGGTTATCAGATATGGGACTAGAACGATCAAACAAAACGGTTAAATAGTTAACAACTGACCACACCCATTTCTGGTGGAGGTTCTGTCTAAAAATGGTCTAAATACTCATCCCATTACCATGAGACTCTCATAATGAGCTCCACACCCTTTGCTAACAGCCCACATCCTTTTTGGAAATATCCCAGACAAAAGGATCCTAATATGCATGCCAATAAAGTTTTGACATTTACAGAGAACAGCAGAGCTGGAACTGAAAGATTTAGCTGTTGATAAGTATCATTGAAATATTTATTCAGTTAAGTCCATTTCTTTACATATTTTTATATAAGATTCGTAAGCATGTGATAAATTATTTATGACGATGGTTTTTGTGGATGGTGTGTTAGCTATGGAAGCTTGTTTCTACCACAGAATAAAACATTTTAAAAGATAAGTTAATAGTCACATGACTATTAACTAATTCAAAATTAATTCAAAACTCATAACCACAATGACATATTACTTAACAATTAGTTAATAGTCATGTGCCTCAACAAGTAAAGTCATAACATAATGATACCTTTGCAAATCGTTAGCTAATGATTAATTAAAGCAGACAACTGGAAGTTGAAATGCATGGCTTTGACCCATTGTAGTAATTAACATATGAATTTAGACTATTAGTTAATATAATATGTTATTTGGGAATTAATACAATATGACACATTTAACTAATAACAATTTATTGATTACTTAATCTATTAATCATATATAATCTTCATTAGTTGCTGATGCAGTAATCATTAATAAATGGTTTAGTTCTTCATGAGTCATACATGAACTCATGATTATCTGTGCATTAGTTAAGCATGAATTAATGCATATTAGTGCACCCGTATAGTAAAGTGTTACCAATTATTTATACTGTAAGTATTTTTTAATTAAGGAGTAATTATCCGTGTAGCTACAGGGTAAGTGGTGCTTGTTATTCCATGTAGTTACAGGGTAAGTATGAATCTATGGGCTGTAAATTAAAGTGGTGTTTGTTCCAGTCTTGTTTCATGTAGTTACAGGGTAAGTACAATAAAAACACGTACACAATCTGATATCACTCAGAAATCTTTATTTGAAAAACAACTTTCAAAACAGATTTACAACACTTTTATGACATTCATTTCTCTTGCTTGGCTTCATCCTCCTTTTGTTCCTCTTCTTTTTCGTTCTTGCCACAGATGAATCTTAAGCAGGAATCCCATGTCTCTAGCTATTAGGGAGTTTAAGCAACAGCTGCGAATGGAACGGGAACGTAAAAAATCACTAAGCAACCGTAAACAAGACGGCAACGCGGATTTCATTCATTTATTGAACTACAAAAAGATTCATTCAAAAAAGCAAGAGAAGGGTTGCTTTTGGCATTAAATAATAATTTATTGTCAGAAGAAGAGTTTTTACTCTTGTATGACGTGAATAAGTCTAAAAACCTAGATTTACCTTGTAAGCAATACTTGCCTTTTAACCTTGATTACATGGAAGATGAATGCCTAAATGAATTTCGTGTCAGAAAATGTGACCTACCAATTCTAGCTGATGTTCTCGGGATTCCCAATGAGATCGTTTGTGATCAGAGAAGTGTTGTGGGAGGAGTTTAGGCGCTGTGTATGCTGCTTAAAAGGCTGACATACCGATGCCGGTATAGTGATATGATGCAAAGATTTGGTCAACAACAAGTCCCAGTCCTGTGCATGGCCACAATCTCTGTACTGGACTACATATATTCTGCACATCATCAGAGGATAACTCAGTGGAATGACAACATACTGAACCCCGCAGCATTGAAAACATATGCTGACTGCATCCACCAAATAGGAGCCCCTCTTGACAACTGCTTTGGATTCATAGATGGCACTGTACGACCCATTGCCAGACCAGGTGTAACACAGAGGATCCTATATAATGGTCACAAACGAATTCACAGTATAAAATATCAGGCAGTAGCCATTCTTAATGGTTTGATTGCCCATCTGTATGGCCCTGTAGGTCAGTCTGAATGCTTTACCGTCTTTAGAAACATTGTCATTTGATAAAAAATTATAAAAAATTTATTTAAAAAAAAGATATATATATATATATATATATATATATATATATATATATATATACATATACAGGTGCTGGTCATATAATTAGAATATCATCAAAAAGTTGATTTATTTCACTAATTCCATTCAAAAAGTGAAACTTGTATATTATATTCATTCATTACACACAGACTGATATATTTCAAATGTTTATTTCTTTTAATTTTGATTATTATAACTGACAACTAAGGAAAATCCCAAATTCAGTATCTCAGAAAATTAGAATATTGTGAAAAGGTTCAATATTGAAGACACCTGGTGCCACACTCTAATCAGCTAATTAACTCAAAACACCTGCAAAGGCCTTTAGATGGTCTCTCAGTCTAGTTCTGTAGGCTACACAATCATGGGGAAGACTGCTGACTTGACAGTTGTCCAAAAGACGACCATTGACACCTTGCACAAGGAGGGCAAGACACAAAAGGTCATTGCAAAAGAGGCTGGCTGTTCACAGAGCTCTGTGTCCAAGCACATTAATAGAGAGGCGAAGGGAAGGAAAAGATGTGGTAGAAAAAAGTGTACAAGCAATAGGGATAACCGCACCCTGGAGAGGATTGTGAAACAAAACCCATTCAAAAATGTGGGGGAGATTCACAAAGAGTGGACTGCAGCTGGAGTCAGTGCTTCAAGAACCACTACGCACAGACGTATGCAAGACATGGGTTTCAGCTGTCGCATTCCTTGTGTCAAGCCACTCTTGAACAACAGACAGCGTCAGAAGCATCTCGCCTGAGCTAAAGACAAAAAGGACTGGACTGCTGCTGAGTGGTCCAAAGTTATGTTCTCTGATGAAAGTACATTTTGCATTTCCTTTGGAAATCAGGGTCCCAGAGTCTGGAGGAAGAGAGAAGAGGCACACAATCCACGTTGCTTGAGGTCCAGTGTAAAGTTTCCACAGTCAGTGATGGTTTGGGGTGCCATGTGATCTGATGGTGTTGGTCCACTGTGTTTTCTGAGGTCCAAGGTCAAGGCAGCCGTATACCAGGAAGTTTTAGAGCACTTAATGCTTCCTGCTGCTGACAAACTTTATGGAGATGCAGATTTCATTTTCCAACAGGACTTGGCACCTGCACACAGTGCCAAAGCAACCAGTACCTGGTTTAAGGACCATGGTATCCCTGTTCTTAATTGGCCAGCAAACTCGCCAGGGATACATCCGCCTGTCTACTTCCCCTGCTGCTTCCAGCTTCTTTTTCAAGGTCAAGAAGGATGGAGGCTTGCGTCCCTGCATCGATTACCGTGCCCTTAACAAGATTACTGTAAAATTCCATTATCCCCTTCCTCTCGTCCCAACAGAGCTGGAACATCTCTGTGGTGCCACTGTCTTCACCAAGTTGGACCTCCGCAGCGCGTACAACCTCATCCGAATACGTGAGGGGGATGAGTGGAAGACGGCCTTCATGACCCCTACTGGCCACTACGAATATCTTGTCATGCCTTATGGACTGTCCAACGCCCCCTCCGTATTCCAGGACTTCATTCATGAGGTGCTCCGGGAGTTCCTCCACAGATCCGTACTGGTGTACATCGACGACATCCTGATATACTCCCGGAGCCTGGCTGAACATTGCCATCACGTTGTGGAGGTCCTGCAACGCCTGAGGGAGTTCCAGCTGTATCTCAAGGCCGAGAAGTGCTCCTTCCACCAATCCTCAATGCAGTTCCTTGGATACAACATCGATAGCAGTGGCATCTGGATGGACGAGGGGAAGGTGGAAGCCATCAAGAACTGGCCCACTCCCACAACCATCAAAGAACTTCAGAGATTCCTAGGATTTGCTATCTTCTACCGCCGTTTCATTAACAACTACAGTCTTATTTCATGCCCTCTTACTCATCTCCTCCGCAGTAAGCCCAAGTCTCTTTCCTGGAACCCCGCTGCCACAAAAGCCTTTGAAGACCTTAAAGAAGCCTTCACTTCTGCTCCCCTCCTTGTGCATCCAGACCCCACGAAGTCCTTCGTTGTAGAGGTAGACGTGTCTACCACAGGAGTGGGAGCAGTGCTCTCACAGCAGCAGGGGACCCCAAGTAGACTCCATCCATGTGCCTTCTTCTCCCGCAAACTCAACCCGGCGGAGGTTAATTATGACATCGGCAAACGGGAGCTTCACGCCATCAAGATGGCCCTGGAAGAGTGGAGGCATTGGTTGGAGGGTTCCCAACTTCCTTTCCTGGTACTCACAGACCATAAAAATCTAGAGTACCTAAGGGATGCCAAGCGACTCCAGCCAGGCCCGGTGGGCACTGTTCTTTACGAGATTCAACTTTACCATTTCCTATCGTCCAGGACCTAAGAATGTGAAGGCGGAGGCCACTTTCCGTCTCTATAACCCTGAAGAGTATTCCAAGAAATCCGAGCCCATTCTTCCAGAGAAGCTGTTTGTGAGTCCCAATACCTGGTCTGAGGAAACATTGCCTTCCTCCAATGTCTCCACCAACACTCCGCCGGGTTGACCACCAGGGTTGCAGTACATCTCACAGACACGGGGCACTCCCCTCATCCACACGTCCTACACGTCTTTGGGCACTGGCCACCCAGGGGTCAATGAAACCCTCTCGCTGCTGAAGGAGCGCTTCTGGTGGCCCAACATGGCATCTGACGTCAGAAGGTACGTGAGGGGATGTAAGGAATGCGCCATCTCCAAAAGCCCACGACATCTTCCCTGCGGCAAACTCCATCCTCTGCCCGTTCCCAACCGTCCATGGTCACACGTAGGAGTAGATTTTATCACAGATCTACCGTGTCAAAGGGCTGTACCTGTATTTTAGTGGTCATTGATAGGTTTTCCAAGCCATGGAAACTGCCAAACTCATGTTTAATATGATTTTCAGATACTACGGAATCCCAGAGGATATCGTTTCAGACAGAGGACCTCAATTCATCTCCTGGGTATGGAAAGCATTCTTCTCGCTCCTATGTGTGACTGTCAGCCTCTCCTCTGGGTACCATCCACAGACCAACGGGCAGACGGAGAGGAAGATTCAGGAGATCGGTCGCTTCCTCCGTACCTTCTGTCATGGCCACCAGGACTCCTGGAACCAGTTCCTGGGTTGGGCTGAGTACGCACAGAACTCCCTACACCAGCCAACCACCGGTCTTACTCCATTCCAGTGCGTACTCGGTTACCAGCCCCCATTGTTCCCCTGGTCCAGGGAACCGTCAGATGTTCCAGCTATCAACTACTGGTTCCTGGAGAGCAAGAGGGTCTGGGACTCCGCACATCACCAGCTTCAACGGGCCCTGCGCAGACGCAAGATGACAGCCAACCTTCATCGCTCCAACGCTCCCACATTCCAACCTTGTCAGAAGGTCTGGCTGTCCACCAGGGACATCAGGTTGCGTCTGCAATGCAGGAAGCTCAGTCCCAGGCTCATTGGCCCCTTTTCCATTGTGAAGCAGATCAACCCAGTCACGTATCAACTCCAACTCCCTCCACAATACAGAATTCATCCCACGTTCCATGTTTCCTTGTTGAACCCTCACTTTACCTCTGTTTCTATTCCCACCGAGCCTGGCGTAGCCGAAGAAGCCCCCCTCCCACTCATCGTGGAAGACGGTACCGCATACCAAGTGAACGACATCTTGGACTCCCGGTGCCGTGGTGGTCTCCTAGAATATCTAGTGGACTGGGAAGGCTACGGCCCCAAGGAACGTTCATGGGTACCTAGAAACGACATTCTCGACCCAAACCTGCTTGAAACCTTCCATGCCTCTCATCCCAACAGACCTGCACCGAGAGGCAGAGGCCGACCACCACGACGCCGGGGTCCTCGGCCCTCAGGAGCGGGCCGTGGAAGGGGGGGGTAATGTCACAGACACGCCAGGCTCCCACGTCACACAATCACAGCGCACGCCTTCCCCTGAGTACTAATCACGCGCACCTGCAGTTCATCATCACAGCAATCACCCAAAGTACAAAAGACACTCACACACTCTCAGTCACTGTCCGGTCTCGTTCGTATTAGGTACTTACCTCTATGCTTACTTCAAGGACTTCCCATATGATACTTACCTTCATCCCTTGTTACCTCCAAGTCTCCATTGTGTTCCAGCGTCGTGTGTGTGTGTCTTCAGTGTCTTCTCCGTTTCAAGCCTGGCTCCAGCGATCACCACCTGCAAGTATACAGACTGCATCATTCAGGATCTCATCACCGAATTCCCAAGAACTTCTGCACCACTCACCTGGACTTCCGTTTTCACTACTGATCACTAACCTGTACTTCTTGTCTCCGTCCCTTCTGTACTGTAACACACACATTCTATACTGTGCTACGTATGCATGTATAAATAAATAAATGAACAAATTAATTAATAAATAAGTAAATATATCGTAAACAAACACACAATATAAACAGAATTTAAAAAGAATGAGACATTTTATAGTATATTTTATTATTTTAATATTGACAAAAATATAGACTATTTATATATAGTTAGTTTAGTACACAAACACAATATACATAGCACACAAAATTTTATTAAAAATGTGATATTTTATGTTAACAGATTTTATATTTTATTAACAAGCATTTATGTTAAAATGTTTTATGAATGAAATCACAAAGAAATAAAGTTTTTTTTTTCAAATTGCAAAAGACTGAAAGAATAAAAGAATCACTATTTCTTTGACATACTTTACTGAGACTAAGTAATGCTTGCCCTTGCTGTTGTTGTTGCTAAAGTAGCATAGTCTGCATCGCCTGCATTTGCTGTTGCTGTTGTTGCATTAGTTGCATCATTTCACTCATTTGCCTTTGTGCCTGTTGTGCTGCTTTTGCTTGCTCTTCAACTTGTATTTTTTTTTATTCCAATTCCTTTTCCTTAGAACCCTCTCAGTCTGGCTTCTCTCCCTCAAAAACTCAATAGTGTCATTCCCACTCCTCCTACGTTTGTTGTTTCTCCAGTCCTCTCCCTCTTCACTAAGCCTCCTGTTGGTCTGGCTCACCCTCTCCATGGCCCTCTTCCTCGCCTCTTCTGCTTTGGCCCTGTCTGTCTCTAACTTCCTCATATTCTCATCACTCCATTTGTTTTCCTCAGCTGCTCTTTCTTTTTCTGTTATTTCTTCTATGAGATCATCAAGCTCTGTTGTTTCTGTTGATGTGCCACTGCTCGTCTCATCTTTGTTATTTCTGGCCTTGTATTTCACCTGTATCAAGGTGAATCTCTCCCTCACTGACCTCTGCGTAACTTTAAATTTAAGATCTTGAGAGCAATTCAGTGTGTCTGCTATTGTAGACCAGACCTTACCCTTGTCAACACTGCCCTTCCTGTACCTGTATGGTTCTGTGAGTAAGATTTCTCTACAGAGAAGTACATCATGCTTCTCTGTCCACTCCATAGGGGCTCTAATCAACAAGAAACATTAAGTAGCTATAGCTCACTTTTGAAAAGTAAGTATAATTAACTGTCTTGTTAGATAACTAATAATAATAACTAATAATTAATGAATTAATCTATTTCTAATCTGTTAATCTTCTTTACCCAACATAAAACATATTTTTATAGCATAGTAATACATTTAACATGTTTTTTTAAGAGGATGTTTAGGCAATACTTACATTGTTCGCTTCACATCATCTCTAATCTCAATGCTGCCTGAGGTGTTGTTGCCAACAGCAGACATATCTTTGTACAAACGGAAAAAACTTTAAAATTAGCTTAAAACATATCAACACAGATTAAATAAAAAAGACTAGTGATACAATCATATACTGATGCAATTACAATGTCATATACCATAAAACATAACATTTACTTACCTAATCTCTCACGTTGTAACGACTACAGCAAATCAGCTGTTCTCCAGTAGTAGATGGTGTTACGGTACAGAAGGGACTGAGACAAAGGATAAGGGGAAGTAGTATTTATTGAGCAGAGCAGTGGCTGACGGATGTGCAGGTGGAGAGTGTAGATGATCGTGAGTGGTGGATGATGATATCTCGAGGTGATCGTGAGTGGTGGATGATGATATCTCGAGGTGATCGTTGGGAAGGTTTGGAGAGGAGATCGCTGGAGAGAGAGTTGGAGCTGAAGTGAAGATGGAGACACGCACACACACAAGGCTGGAACGCTGGAGGCTTAAAGGAATAACGGGAGAAGGTAAGTAGCATAAAGCAAGTCCTTGAAGTTTAGCATAGAGGTATGTACCAACATACAAACGAGACCGGACAGTGACTGTGAGTGTGTGTGTGCCTTAAGTACTGGTGGTGATTGGAATGTTGATGAGGTGCAGGTGCGCGTGATCAATACTCAGGGGAAGGCGTGCGCTGTGATTGAGTGACGTGGGAGCCTGGCGGATCTGTGACATTACCCCCCCCTCCACGGCCTGCTCCTGAGGGCCGCGGACCCCGACGTCGTGGTGGTCGGCCTCTGCCTCTGGGTGCAGGTGCGTTGGGGTGAGAAGCATGGAAGGTTTCGAGCAGGTTTGGGTCAAGGATGTCGTTTCTAGGTACCCATGAGCGTTCCTCGGGACCGTAGCCCTCCCAGTCCACCAGATACTCTAGAATACCACCACGGCGCCGGGAGTTCAGGATGTCCTTCACTTGGTAGGCCGTACCGTCCTCCACGATGAATGGGAGGGGGGTCTCTTCGGCTGCACCAGGCTCTGTGGGAATGGAAACGGAGGGAAAGTGAGGTTTTAATAGTGACACATGGAATGTAGGATGAATGCGATATTGTGAAGGGAGTTGGAGTTGATATGTGACTGGGTTGATCTGCTTCACGATGGGAAAAGGGCCAATGAACCTGGGACTGAGCTTCCTGCATGTCCCTGGTGGACAGCCAGACCTTCTGACCCGGTTTGAAGGAGGGAGTGTTGGAGCGACGAAGGTCGGCTGTCATCTTGCGTCTGCGCAGGGCCCGTTGAATCTGGTGATGTGCAGAGTCCCAGACCCTCTCGCTCTCCCGGAACCAGTAGTCTATAGCTGGAACATCCGACGGTTCCCCGGACCAAGGGAACAATGGGGGCTGGTACCCGAGCACGCACTGGAATGGAGTTAGACCGGTGGTAGACTGCCGTAGGGAGTTCTGTGCGTACTCGGCCCAGCCCAGGAACTCGTTCCAGGAGTCCTGGTGGCCGTGACAGAAGGTACGGAGGAAGCGACCGATCTCCTGAATCTTCCTCTCCGTCTGCCCGTTGGTCTGTGGGTGATAGCCGGAAGAGAGGCTGACTGTCACACCTAGGAGAGAGAAGAACGCTTTCCATACCCGGGAGATGAATTGAGGTCCTCTGTCGGAGACGATGTCCTCTGGGATACCATAATATCTAAAAATCTTGTTAAACATAAGTTCAGCCGTTTCCATGGCCGTGGGTAGTCCTTTTAACGGGATCAGTCGACAGGACTTGGAGAATCTGTCCACTACCAGTAGTACACAGGTCTGACCTCCGGATACGGGAAGGTCTGTGATGAAGTCTACCCCTAGGTGTGACCACGGACGATTGGGAACGGGCAGAGGATGGAGTTTGCCGGAGGGAAGATGTCTTGGGCTTTTGGAGATGGCGCATTCCTGGCATCCCCTCACGTACCTTCTGACGTCCGATGCCATATTGGGCCACCAGAAGCGCTCCTTCAGCAACGAGAGGGTTTCATTGACCCCCGGGTGGCCAGTGCCCAAAGACGAGTGGGAGGTGTGAATGAGGGGAGTGCGCCGTGCTCGTGAGACATACTGTGAGCCTGGTGGACAACCCGGCGGAGCATTGGTGGAGACATTGGAGGAGGGCAAGGTCTCCTCGGACCAGGTGATGGGACTCACGAACAGTTTCTCAGGGATGATGGGCTCGGCTTTTTTGGAGTACTCTTCTGGATTGTAGAGACGGGAGAGAGCGTCTGCCTTTACATTCTTGGGTCCTGGTCGATAGGAAATTGTGAAATTGAATCGTGTAAAGAACAGGGCCCACCGGGCCTGCCGGGGATTGAGTCTCTTTGCATCCCTGAGATATTCCAGGTTCTTATGGTCAGTGAGGACCAAGAAAGGAGGCTGGGAACCCTCCAACCAATGCCTCCACTCTTCCAGGGCCATCTTAATGGCCAGCAGTTCCCGGTTACCGATGTCGTAGTTTACCTCCGCCGGGTTGAGTTTCCGGGAGAAGAAGGCACATGGATGGAGGCGGCTGGGTGTTCCCTGCTGCTGTGAAAGAACGGCTCCCACTCCTGTGGTGGAGGCGTCTACCTCCACTACAAAGGCTTTCGTGGGGTCTGGATGCACTAGGAGGGGAGCCGAAGTGAATGCATCCTTGAGAGCGTTGAAGGCTTTCGTGGCCGCTGGAGTCCAGGACAGAGACTTGGGCTTGCAACGGAGGAGTTGCGTGAGAGGGCAGGAGATGATGCTGTAATTGAGAATGAAGAGACGGTAGAAGTTTGCGAATCCCAGAAACCTTTGGAGTTCTTTTATGGTGGTAGGAATAGGCCAGTTCCTGATGGCCTCCACCTTCCCCTCGTCCATCCGGATGCCACTGCTATCGATGTTATACCCAAGGAACTGCACTGAGGGCTGATGGAAGGAACATTTTTCGGCTTTGAGATAGAGTTGGAAGTCCCTCAGGCATTGCAGGACCTCCGCAACGTGATGGTGATGTTCGGCCAGGCTCCGGGAGTAGATCAGGATGTCGTCGATGTAGACCAGAACGAATCTGTGGAGAAACTCCCGGAGCACCTCGTGGATGAAATCCTGGAATACGGAGGGGGCGTTGGCTAATCCATAGGGCATGACGAGGTATTCGTAGTGGCCCGTAGGAGTCACGAAGGCTGTCTTCCACTCGTCCCCCTCGCGTATTCGGATGAGGTTGTAGGCGCTGCGGAGGTCCAACTTGGTGAAGACAGTGGCACCTCGGAGATGTTCCAGCGCTGTTGGGACGAGAGGAAGGGGATAACGGAACTTGACAGTTATGTTATTGAGTGCTCGGTAGTCGATACAGGGCCGCAAGCCTCCGTCCTTTTTGGCCACGAAAAAGAAGCTGGAAGCAGCAGGGGATGTAGACGGTCGGATGTAACCCTGGTCGAGCGCCTCCTTGATGTAGTCTTCCATGGCCTTCTCCTCCGGGAGTGACAATGGGTAAATCTTCCCACGGGGCACTGACTCACCCTGAAGCAGATCGATGGCACAGTCCCATGGCCGATGTGGAGGCAGCTTGGATGCTCGCTGAGGGCAGAAGACATCACTGAAGGGGGCGTAGCAAGATGGTATATCTACCGAACGTTGTTCAACCGGGCTCTCGATGGAGGTGGAACACACGGACATCTTCCTAGAGTTTGGAGTAGGGGGAACAGGGAGAGCCCGAAAACAACCCCGGAAACAGCTATCGCCCCACTTCAGGATTTCGCCGGACTTCCAGGAGATGATGGGATTGTGCTGCACTAACCAGGGACGCCCTAGGATCACGTCAGCGGTGGAGTCCTCCAGAACCAGCAGTTGTTGTTGTTCCGTGTGTAATATCCCCACTTGGAGCTGGATGGGGACGGTGACGGACCGAACTTGCCGTCGGCTGAGGGGTTTCCCCGTTACCGAGTGAATCTGGTAAATTGTGGGTGTAGCTGTGGTCTTGAGGCGAAGCTGACGGCAGAGGGCGCCCGAGATGAAGTTGCCGGCTGACCCAGAGTCGAGGAGGGCAGAAACTGGAAGGGTAACGCCGGCAGCAGTTAAGTTCACAATAGTGGTGAGAGGCTGCATATTATGTGGAAATGGAACGATAGCACTCACCACAGGACGATTAGGACGAATAGGGCATTGAGTAATGGGATGCCCCATAGTACCGCAGTACAGGCATAGACCCTGGACCAGCCGTCTCCGACGTTCCCCCTGGGTTAGCCGTGTTTGCTGTACTTGCATGGGTTCTGGGGCTGGTTCTGGAGGGCTGACGGACTCTGGCTGACGGAAGGAGGAAAGGAGTAGTTCCTGGCCCTGGTGCTCTTCGAGGCACGACTGCATACGAGTGGCGAAGCGGATAGACAATTGGATGAAGCGTTCGAGCCCGATGGTGTCCTCGTATGCAGCGAGATGCAACCGTACACGGGGATCCAAGCCCTGACGATAGGTGGTGAGCAGCGATTGCTCATTCCATCCGCTGGCGGCAGCTAGGGTCCTGAACTGAAGAGCATACTCATTGATCGGCATCTTATTTTGTTTCAAGTGGTAAAGTTGCTCACCTATGGAGGCATCCCAAGCAGGTTTCCCGAAGACGTCCTTGAAATGGGCTATGAAGCCTGCCAGAGTGTGGACGATGGGATTATCCTGGGTCCACAAGGTTTCTGCCCACTGTAAGGCCTTACCTCTTAGTTGCGAGATGATAAATGCCACCTTGGACCTATCGTCAGGATAGAGGAGCGGTTGCATCTCCAGGACCAGCGAACATTGTAGCAGAAATCCATTGCAGTCCTCCGCCAGGCCAGAGTAGGGCGCTGGTCTGGCCATGGGACTGGCGTAGACGGGTGCAGAGGGAGATGCGGTGTTGTTTGCGGAAGTGCTCGCTGGTGGAATGAATGGAAGTGATCGACGGACAGCGTCCACGAGTTCCTGGAATGGGTCGGTGGTGCTCATGCTGGTGCTCATCGGTTGTGGTCCGGTCTTCTGTTACGGTACAGAAGGGACTGAGACAAAGGATAAGGGGAAGTAGTATTTATTGAGCAGAGCAGCGGCTGACGGATGTGCAGGTGGAGAGTGTAGATGATCGTGAGTGGTGGATGATGATATCTCGAGGTGATCGTGAGTGGTGGATGATGATATCTCGAGGTGATCGTTGGGAAGGTTTGGAGAGGAGATCGCTGGAGAGAGAGTTGGAGCTGAAGTGAAGATGGAGACACGCACACACACAAGGCTGGAACGCTGGAGGCTTAAAGGAATAACGGGAGAAGGTAAGTAGCATAAAGCAAGTCCTTGTAGTTTAGCATAGAGGTATGTACCAACATACAAACGAGACCGGACAGTGACTGTGAGTGTGTGTGTGCCTTAAGTACTGGTGGTGATTGGAATGTTGATGAGGTGCAGGTGCGCGTGATCAATACTCTGCGCTGTGATTGAGTGACGTGGGAGCCTGGCGGATCTGTGACAGATGGTTACAGTAGAACATCACGAAGTAGCAGTTTAAGTCGCGCATGCGCAATACAACGTCAGAATACCGTTGCTGTTCCATCAGTGGCTGTTGCTTAAAGTCCCTATTATTAAAAGAAAACACAGTACACCCAGAAATGTCCTCACCATTTAACGTTACTCGTCTTTTACCCTCATGCCATCTGAGATGTATACGACTTTCTTTCTTCAGATGAACACAGAAAAATAAATCATCTCTGCTAATGAATACTCATTTGGGTTCCTAAAAGTTGAAGCATCAAACAGCACATACAGCAATAACTATAGCAATCCATACAAACCCAATGGATGATTTAATGTCTTCTGAAGTGATCGTTTCACTTCAGAAGACATTGATTCATCCATTGGGGTCGTAAGTGTTTGTAAGAAAAATACCAATATTTAAAATTTTTTAAACCTGCGCATGCATGAGAGGATTAAGTTCACGCTTGATGTAACTTAGAGCGTGATGTGAGCGCACCGAGAAACTATAGTCACGCGGATGTCGAATGCCGTCAGTTTTTATTTAATTTAATTTTTTTAATTAATGCTCACAACAGTATACAAACAATAACATAATATATGACAATAGCAATGACAAACAAACAAGACAGGAAGACAGAGACGCCAGTTCATAAATATTAATACAGAATAGCAAGACATGGGATTCCTTCAGTGGAAATAATGAAAACGAAGAAGAGGAACAAGAGGAGGAGAAGCCAATCAAGAGAAACAAAAAAGGGACAAAACGTGCTTTTTTCTGTCAGGACGTTAGTATTTGAAATGAAAAGTTTATTTTAAAAAATTAATAAATGAATAAGAAGTGTCGAAAATCTGTTTTGAAAGTCATTTTTTAAATAAATGTTTCAGAGTGATAACAGATTGTGTATGTGTTTTTATTGTATTTACCCTGTAACTACATGAAACAAGAGGGGAACAAACACCACTTTAATTTACAGCCCGCAGATTCATACTTACCCTGTAACTACATGGAATAACAAGCACCACTTACCCTGTAACTACACAAATACCCTGTAACTACACTCGTTGATTTCATACGGATTACATAAACAGAGAATATTTGTTTTTGATATAAAAGCTTTTGATATTTGTTTTTGATATAGAAGCTTTTGATATTTAGCACAGGGACCAGGGTCTAAATGAAGTTCCGGGTAAAAATCTCCCCCTCAAAATGTCCCTGCTCGCGAGGTAGTACTTTATCAAAGTTCAGGAACTTTCGGGGGTGGGACATGCTGAACATGCTGGTTGGTTGAGTTCACGCAGCATTTTGATTGGTTGGCTCCAGGCAGCATTTGAAATTAAATGAAATGCCTTTTATTGTCACTATACACATGTACAATGCGATTAAAGCAACTCCTTTTCCAGTGCCAGCAAGAAATATAACAACATATAATTAAATAAGTAGTGCAAAAGGAAAGGTAAATATTATCAATATTATCAAAAGTATTAAACATTTAAATATTGCACAGTAAGTGAAAGGGTCAGAGGGTCAGAGGGTTGGGGGGTTAGACTGTGAAGTCAGTGCATATGCGAGTTCAAAGTGATTATGGCTTTTGGAAAAAAACTGTTCTTAAATCTGTTGTTCCTTGTTCTAATGCACCTGTAGCGCCTCCCTGAGGGCAACAGGTTTAACAGATCAAAGCCAGGGTGGGAGCTGTCCTTGATGATGTTTTTCGCTCTGCTAAGGCAGCGGGAGGTGTAAATGTCCATCAAGGAGGGGAGAGGGCAGCCGATGATCTTCTGTGCTGCCTTTACTTCTCTCTGAAGCCTCTCCCTGTCTGGTCAGCAGCAGGTTGGAATCCAGGTTGCACTTCCTGAGAACCCGCAGAAAGTGCAGCTGCTGTTGAGCCTTCTTAATAACCGCTGTAGTGTTGTCTGTCCAGGAGATATCAGCGGAGATAAGGATGCCAAGAAACCGGAAGGTGTGGACTCTCTCTACACACTCACCATTGATGTAAAGGGGGGCTAGGTTGGTGCTGTTCTTCTTGAAGTTGACAATGTTCTCCTTAGTTTTCTTGGTGTTCAGAGCCAGGTTATTCTCTGAACACCAGGCTGCCAAGTTCAGGACCTCTTCTCTGTAAGCTGCCTCGTCTCCCTTTGAGATGAGTCCGACCACTGTGGTGTCGTCAGCAAACTTGACAATACGGTTGTTGTTGTGGGCCGGACTACAGTCGTGGGTGTAGTGACAGTACAGGAGGGGGCTCAGCACACAGCCTTGTGGGGAGCCAGTGCTCAGCGTGCGAGTGAAGGAGAGGTGGGGAACAAGTCTCACCGTCTGGGGCCAGGCGAGCTGGTGGGCACACGCTCTGAGCACCTTGCCAGGAATTGGGCCGGCAGCCTTCCTGGGGTTCAATGCCAGGAGCACCCGTCTGACATTGTGCTCCCTCACAGTGAGTGGAGTGGTGCAGAAACCAGCCAGGGATAGGGGCAGGGCTGAAGTGGTGCAGGAACCAAATGGAGGTGAATGTGAATGCAGGGTTAGAGCAGATGAGTGCTGCTGTTGTGATGTTTCAAAGCAAGCATAGAAGCAGTTTAGCTCCTCTGCCATCTCAGCCTCTATAGTTTGTGATTTTTTTGTATGCCCTGCCACACCTCCTGTATATTATTGCTGGACAGGTGGGACTCTATGCTCCTCTTGTGGTCCGCCTTGGCTTTCTTAATTCCACTTTTCAGGTCGGCTCGAGCAGCCCTGTAGAGAGCTCTGTAGCGATTTCCAGCGAGTGGTAATTCCAAGTCATCTGTTTTATGCACCAGGGATCTGGCATTGGAGAGATACAGGCTCGGTAGAGGTGGCTTGTGTGGTTGTGTCTTAACATAATTTCTGCTTCCTCTCCCTCCTCCGTCTGAGCCGCCTCCTAAGCCCGACAACAATCCACGGGGAGCCTGGCGGTCTCGCTATGACGTCTGGGATGATGTGTGTGTAATGAAAGACACTCAAAATAGATATCTGATGCTGGTCACCTATGTCCAAAAGGTTCTGGTGGGTGTAACGAATGTTCTCAGAAAGACAAAAAAAAAAATACTGAAAAGAAGAGCCGTGAGCTGCTGCGACCATGCACGCCGCCATCTTGGAAAATTATTTCCACCACTATTTTTATTTATTTTTATTCATAAAAGTTTTTAGTGGTGTGTGCAGTAAGAGTTGTTTGCTTTTCGAATCAACAATGAAGTTTAAAAAATATGACTGATGGAGCGACAACGAGGTTCAGGCTTTATTAAGCTTATATGTGGAGGACAAAATCCAGCGGGAACTGGAAAGTGACGGGCAGTCCTACGTCACCAGACTAATCTTCATGGTACTTTTGACCACGATGGAAACGCAGACAAAAACAGGTCTGGGGGAAAAAAGTTCTTGGGACAAATTGTTCCGGGTAATTTCAGTGGAAATGCAGCTTAATACTCTAATGAGAGTTAGTTGACATGTAGTTGCAAAATTACTTTAGAATATAAAGTGTAACCCTCACTGAATCTAGATGTAAATCTAGGCTGCCATGGAATAGAATCCTTGGATATAGTTTGCCTTCTTGGGACCCCAAGATGAGTGTGTTTTACAATAGCCACATACAGTGCTTATCATGAACATCTGCAGCAGCTGGAGAGCAGCCTACTCTGGTGTGCAGTGAAGCCTGCAGTTTTCTGCCAGAGGCAGTACCTCCTCTTCTGGTGTGTAAAGAGAGTTTAATTGCAGATGAGCTCGGTCTGTGCATGTCTGTGTAAAATATCTCTGATTTCATAAATCAGAGGGGGATCAGTGATGCTTAAACTCTACATCACTGGTTCTCAACTGGTGGGTTATGAGCCATAAAAGGGTCGCAGGCCTGTTCAGATAGAGGAAACAACAATGATAAATGCAAATTATAAAATTGAACACTTAAGGTTACAAACTTTTCAAAAGGAGAAGAAAATGCCCCCCATGTTGACATCATTTTATATTCATTAATATTCTTCAAAATGAGATACTAGTAACACATTACTGCCATGGATTGATATTCTGTATCATAGCAAAGTATCTCAGCTGGAAAAACGCTGCGTTTGCAAAGCGCTTCAAGCGACACCAGCTGGCCGTTTTCAGAAGAGCACCAGGCATTTTTTAGCTGGCTAAAATGCTTTGGTGGACACACGCTAATTGAATATTTATTAGTAGGCATATGGCCAATTGGTCTCCTTAGCATGTATGCAATACTGGAGCCAAACCTGAGAAGGGAGTCCAGAAGATTAGTAATTTGCATAGTTTTAACACATGGGCGGGGATTATGCTAATTATGAATGAGCGTAATGAGCGTCCATACGAATGTTTGGAATTCATTAATATACACACCTTTAACTACCGAATCCGTGGTATACGAAGCGTTTGTGAACCCGGAGGGGAGTTTTCGTAAAGGTCCATTTTACGCGCAAATTACTCGAATTTGCTCATATATTTACGAAAGATTCATGAATGAGGCCCACTGGGTCCAAGTAAAGTCGTTTACAAATGTGTCCGCTGCAGCTCGGTATACGCAACAATTGAAGAAATTAGAAGACATGTTTGTCGTAAGAGTTTTATAGTAAAAATATAGCACAACAACAGTGATCAGCAATAATGATAAGCCTAATACTCACTGTAATAAATGGAGGCCAGGCAGTGGTTAACAGAACTGTGAAAGCTTTACTCTGTCACTCTCTTTGGCATATCAACACAGAACATATACATGACTCGGCAGTCACTTCTTCTCTATGCAACGCACAAGCACACCCTTAAGAGGGCCGCATAACATAAACTAAAACCTTTCTTAAAGGTACAATAACCCATTATCATAACATCTCTCCCCCTAAGAATCAACGTTACCAACCCTGCACAGTCCAATCAGAACATCCCTTTTCTTTCCCCAGCAACCCTTAGGCTATTTAACTGTGATTTACACTATTTAACTGTGACATCACGTCCATCTGACAGCCTCACTACACATAAGTGGGGACCACTTTTTTTCACAATAGCTCCCGGTAACCAGTGCTGACCTCTGGCGAAATTCCTGACAAAGACCCCACAACTCTTGCATGCTTGTCATGCCTAGCTTTCTGATTCTCTTGCTGGACTCTGACTTTCTCCCCAACATCCGGATGCAGCAAATCCAGGTGGGATTTTGATTTCTGTCCCAGCAACATCTCTGCGGGCGCCAGGCCTGTAGTAGTCTGTGGCGTAATCCGATACTGAAACAGAAAACGAGAGAGGTTAGTTTCAACATTTGCCCCTGACATCTTCATTAAGTCGTCCTTCAATGTCTGCACCGCTCTCTCGGCCAGCCCGTTCGACGCAGGATGGAAAGGCGCTGTGCAAATATGTCGAATTCCATTCCGCTTTACAAATTCTTGAAACAGCTCTCCCGTAAAGGTCGGTCCATTATCAGTTACAGCTACATCAGGCAGCCCATGTATGGAAAACACTTGACGCAGTGTATCAATTCACAGTCACAATATCAAGTCACAGCAGCTGTAATGTTTTTCAAAATGTGTGCTTCCAGCCATTTGGTGCGGGCATCCACCATGACCAAGAACATCCGACCCAAGAACGGACCTGCGAAATCCAAGTGCAACCTGGACCAAGGCCTGTCAGGCCACTCCTAGGACTGAAGCGAAACTGGTGTGGGCATTTTCTGGTTTTCTTGGCACTCCTTGCAGTGTTGGACCTTGTTTTCGAGATCTTGATCCGTATGCCCTCGCTAAGCTTTTCATGCGTGATACCCCAGGATGGGCTATGTGGACTTCCTGTAACACTTTGTCCCGTCCTGGCAGAGGTACCACCACTCTTGAACCCCACAAGATACAACCATCTTGTACTGAGAGCTCATCTTTCCTGTTCTCAAAAGGTTTCATCTCGGCGTCTACAACGATGGATGGCCAACCCTGTAGCACAAATCTTTTGACTTTTAACAAGACCTTGTCTCTCTCCGTCCAAGTTTTGATCTGCTTTGCTCAACTTTTCCAGCAGGAAAACAGTTTCAGGAGGCAGAGGAGTGGACGCAGGGGTGTCTGGAAGTGGCAACCTGCTTAATGCGTCCGCATTGGCAGAACATATACATGACTCGGCAGTCACTTCTTCTCTATGCAACGCACAAACACACCCTTAAGGGGGCCGCATAACATAAACTAAAACCTTTCTTAAAGGTACAATAACCCATTATAATAACACTCACAATAAAAATAATATAGATTATAACACAGTCTCGGAGGTAAGAAGTGGATTATCCTTCACCTGAAATGTTTGTCTTTTCATCCTGAAATGCGAGGCAATTGTTGGATCACAATAATTAAAAAAACACAGTTTCCACAAATCCCTTCACTCGATTGGGATGTTCTGTAACATTGAGCGTATTTTGCAGTATTAAACACGTATTTATGCAGATTTCATCAGGCTCTGAAAATTCCTCAAAAAGAACACAAAGAATGGCCTTCTCAGCTGCCATAGTTGCAACTCTTGCGTCATCAGAACAGGGTGTTCAACGCACCGTTTCCGTTTAAAAAACGCTTTGCAATGTTTTGTCGGGGCTGAACACAGCCCTGGAGTGCCATTGTCCTGCAGAGTTCAGCTCCAACACTAATCAAACACACCTGCACAAGCTAATTAATGTCTTCAGGATTACTAAAGCCCTATTCGGACGGTAATTGTTTCTCACGTGGAAGTCGTAAAAAAAATGTATTTGCATGCCACCTCAGTAATCAAACTCATGCATTCTGATGGCGATTTATTCACAGTGGAGGAGCGAGTTTTGTGATCCGGCTCACCTGGGAACGCACTGCTAACGTGGTCAATAACTGTAAACTGTATGCTGTAAATAAAATGTCATATGCTTGGTATAATAAGAATAAATGCATATTTAATTTAATAATAGGAAAATAATATCCTAATTATTATTTAATTATTTAAATCTGTTTAAAAATAGGAAGATATATAGACGCACATTATAGTTAAAATGGTTTTATGTCTTGTATTTTATCTCAAAATAAAGGATGTCATTTTATTCCACATGGAAATGAGCGGAAATAAGTTAATACAGCCTCTTATTTAGGCTACATGAGGTTAACATGGGCCTAATGCTGCTTGGTTATTTTAACATGTATAATTGCCATAATAACGGCCCATTTTAAATGTTTACGTGCTTTTCTTATTTTTATTTTTTGAGCGGTAATGAAATATATTGCTCTTGTAAATACTTGCCAGCATTTCAGTAATAAAAGTCTAGATCTTTAAAATGCATCCAAATTACAGCGAAGCGCAACCGTACGGTGCTCTGCAGTGGTCAAAAAGGATATAAACAGTGAATTTTGAAGTGACATATTCTTAAAAACTCAGAGATGTGGATTCGGATTATATAAATTAAATTACCACACGACCTTGGTGTTTGTCAAAAAACAGTAGGTAATTCGGCAAGGGATTTTTACCCGGGTGGTGTGAGAAAAACACTGACATTCTGGATTCGGACGGCAATAAAATCTCCGACTAGCTGTCAATGATGAAAATACCTTATGACTAGACGAGAAACAATTACCGTCTGAATAGGGCTTAAAAGGCTACAGGCAGGTGATTTTTTTAAAAAATTTTTATCAGGGTTGGAGCTTAAATCTGCAGGACAGCAGCACTCCAGGACCAACGTTGCCCATCTTTGCTTTTAAGTACCATATTCCTCTTTGCAGAATTCTTTAAAAGACAGTGTATGGCTATTATAAAATAAGATGTTATGAGTTCTTAATTATACATTATGACAAATGGTTTTCAGTACCAATTCCAATACCATAGCAAAAAAATATTGGAACTATTTAAATGTATACTTGTTTGGTGCTATCTATAGCTGGTTGACCAATACTGATCACATTAAGCTGCAGGTCTTGATGCCCAATTCCGATTTGTTGACTAAATCCCTTTTTTTTTTTTTTGACGACCATTACATCTTTAAGTGACCCATATCCGATATCTACATTTACAGATGGCGCAAAAAAACTGAATCACACTGTTAATGCAGGACTGAATGTCATTTTTAAATAACCATTTAACAAGTGATATAAAAATGTACTGCTTAGCTAAAAAAATGGAAGTTGAAAATTAAACTATTAAAGCATGAAATAAGGTACTAGGAATCAGTGAATTTGAGTTTGATGTGGGTATATTGTTAAGTATATAAAATAATAAACATTTGTAGTCATTAAAAAAAAATTATCAGCCATTTATTTCAATGCAATTTAAAGATGAATACTAATGTTGTCCACCAGAGGGAGCCACAGGACTGCAAATCAGACTATGAAAATTGTTCAATAAATTGACTAGTAAAAATAGCATACAAAATCATTATAGTTTTATAAAGTTTAATAAAACCCAATATAATAAGTTTGCAAAAACTGTGATACAGACCATATTTTTTTTAAATCCTAATTTTAATGATATTGACAACATATTTGTCAAGTTGCAGACATGACTGAATGTATGTCCAATTAAAGAAGAGACACTATTTTATTTGTCTATTTTAATATAGTACATATAATAATACTTCCATAAAGAGACACTTAAAGATTTTATTTGAAAAAAGACATGTCCAGACATTGTATAACTATATCATCTACACAAGCCATTGTTCTTAGACCCCAATGATCGCCTCAAGTTACACTGCAATGTTTCATTGACCTTCTGTGTCATTGCCCACAAAGTTTCGGTGACAGGACTTTGAAATAGCAAACAGGGAAAACAATAAAAGGCATGACTTACATTGCATCCAGCTAGCCAAATCCGTCCAAGAAATTCATCTCGGAAGAGATATTGCACCTACTTGAAAGTCGAGAACGGTCCAATCACACTAGGCGAAAATATATAAAAACAATATTGATTCGCTAAAATCAAAAGTGGGAGGGCCTGGGGCGCAGGGCAATCTGAAACAAGCCAATTAAAGCTCAGCCTCAGGTCACATGTGTTTAAAAAAATTCCAGCGCCCCACACACATAAAACAGACAAAAAAACTATTTAGAATTTTTTAATAGGTGCTAACATGACAACCAGTCGAATAGTATGACTAAATAATGTTATTTCATAATTATTTTACAATATATATTTAACTTATTTTCAACATGTTGAAGTAGCCTTCTTCTGTGGCTAACTTGAGGGGGCAGCGCCCCCTATTGACCAGCCACCACTGTTTACACTATACACTTGGCGGCATACTTACCCGGAAAAGCTTAGGCCGAAAAGGTAAAAACAGCAGCATTTGCAATGACCACAAACGAAATGATAATACAAGATTTGCTTACCGCACCATCTTTAAAGGTCAACAAATCATTGGGTTGAGCCTTCGTCCTCCATTGCAACATGTGATTGCGATTGGTGTCCACCTGAGTTGACGTCATTCGCCTCCGTCGCAACGGGGGAATATCCGATCTGTCAGATGCAAATGCACATATCTGATTCATATCAGATTTATTTCCACATATGAATGAGACCTGAAACCAATCTAACAATATCGGAATCCATGTGCTTTTTTCCTGCTTACACATTTGTGGGTCATATCCTATCTGTGCCTCATGTGAGGGAAAAAAATCTGAATTGGGTCACTTGAACCATGTAATGAAATTTGGCCTTCATGACATTGCTTATTATATTTTTTGAAAAACTTTTGTCCTCCAAATCAAAGTCAAGTGGTTGAACCAACATGCAGGAAAAACAACAAACAGGAAATTATATCATAGCACCCCTGTAGACCCTCATGACTGTGTCAAGGTCAATAAATAATTTCACATTTTATGACAAGAGAAGGTTGATTCAGGTTATAAAAAATACCTTGAAAAATGTATTTATAAAATACATGACATATTTTCATTACATTTAAACTTTTAAAAAAAAGAGTATGAAAGACACACACACACACACACACACACACAAGATACACGAATACACAGAGTACATTTATTTTATCATGGACATTCTTATTTGTCATTGACCTCTTTAGCCAAAATACTGGTCAACCGGCAATGGCTTTCGGGTTAAAAAGTTTGACCAAGGAAGGCTTGGTGATGGTTAACATAACAAAAACATAACATGCTGTTTTATTTCAATAAGGTTTGCATAAAAGCATATCCTACTGTAAATAACTTATTACAAAAGCATGAATATTAACATGTCTGTCTTGCAGGCTTTCTAGATTCATCAGGTGCCAAAAGGGCTATCATTGGACAAACGGTTTCGAGGAATGAAGTCAATGTGGGGAGGAAAGGGAATGTCAGGCCTCATCTCTCTCTCTGCTGTTGAACTATAAACAATTTAATTCAAATAGCCTAGAAGAGACAACACAGCTGGCCGAAAACTCATCAGGCACTGCCCCCTGCTGATCGATGACCTTTCCAACGCGACAGGAGCTGCAATTTGCTAGGAGAACCTTTAGCACAGTATCCTTTAGCACACTGAACATGCAACTGATGTCTAAATGTGCAATTACAAGGCAAACGTGGTTACAGCACAAGAGGTGCCATGCCTGCTGGGAAATCTATGTTAAGCTAGCTGTTTTATATCGTAGCTTAAGGTGATCTCATATACCTTATGCAGCTCCTCTCCTTTTCAGTGCTGCGCTCGTTGTGTGCTGTCTTCCAATTTGTATTTCCACAGCATGAAGGTAAGATCTTACAGATTTATGAACAGTGGCGGCTGGTGCTGGGGGCACAAAAAAACTGAATCACACTGTTAATGCAGGACTGAATGTAATTGTTAAATAACCATTTAACAAGTGATATAATAATGTATCATTTCTGCTTAGCTAAAAACTGGTAGTTGAACTGTTAAAGCATGAAATAAGGTACCACGAATCAGTGAATTAGATTTTTATGCGGGTATATTATCAGTAATAAAATGATAATATACCCGCATAAAAATCGGATTCACTGATTCGTGGTACCTTATTTCATGCTTTAACAGTTCAACTACCAGTTTTTAGCTAAGCAGAAATGATACATTATTATATCACTTGTTAAATGGTTATTTAACAATTACATTCAGTCCTGCATTAACAGTGTGATTCAGTTTTTTTTTTTCACAATTAGCAGCCGTTTATATCAATGTGATTCAAAGATGAATAATAATGTAGTCCACCAGAGGGAACCACAGGACAGCAAATCAGTTTAAATAGCATACAATAGTAGTAGTAAAAATAGCATACAAATTCATTATAGTTTCATAAAAATTAATAAAGCCTAATATAAAAAGTTTGCAAAAACTGTGATCTTCAAAATACTTATAGACCATAATTTTTTTCTAATAATATTTTTTATATTATTTATATTTATTAGTTAAAATCAAAAGTGGGAGGGTCTGGGGGCGCAGCGCTCTGAGCCCCATCTAAAACAAGCCAATTAGCGCTCAGCCTTAAGTCACATGCTTTAAAAAAAAATCACGAAAAAAAAACTAAATACAATTTAGATTTTTAGATTTTTAATAGCCAAAATGACTACCAGTCGAATAGTATGACTAAATAATGTTATTTCGTAATTATTTTGCAATATATATTTAATTCATTTTTAACACGTTGAAGTCATAGACTGTAAAAAAATATGGACGTAGTGTTCGTGACGTCATCCATAGGTTTCTGAAGAGCGTTTCTGAAGCCTGAAGTGCAGCCGTTGCCATCTTGGCAGCGCGTCACCGCACGTCACTCCCGGATAACTGAGAAGAGCAAAGAAGAGCTAACAGGTGGAGTGTGTGGAGCTAACAGACAGCGACAAATGGCTAGTAGTGACAGCAGCGGCAATCCACCTGTCACTCAAGTGACCACACCCTTAATTATGCAGAACTTTAAGGCTTAATATAATTTAAACGAATGAGGCTGTAAACAGGTTTTTTCCTGCTGTAAAGTTAGGCATTTTAACATGGGGCTCAATGAGATTCTGCTCCCTTCTGGAGCCTGTCTCTAGCGGCCAGTCAATGAATTGCAGTTTAAGTCACATCCGTATTGGCTTCAAGAGAAACTGGGGGAGGTTGCCGCTTGGTTGAAGTAGCCTTCTTCTCTGGTTAACTTAAGGCAGGTGGCGCCACTTATTGAGCACTTATTTATGAATGAACCGCTTGTTTTAAAATTTCCCCGGTGTACTATCATTTGTTATGACATCCGCTTTAAACATTACAATGCTCATGATTTTTGTTAACTCTACAATAAGTAAATCAAGTTCACCAGCTAATTACTCTTGGACAGAAATATACAGAGCCTCCATAAAAACGGAAGTTCAAACAAGCATTTTAACAACTTTATAGGTGATGTAGAAATGTCAAAGAATCTTTTAGGTTCCTGGAATATTGAATTCATGGAATTAATAGGTTGATTTTATTGTTTAACGTCATTACATTTAGGCTACTATTGCCTTGTTTGACGTTGTAAAAATTTGAGGTTGGTTGAGGTCAGGACTCTGTGCAGGCCAGTCAAGTTCCTCCACACCAAACTCGCTCATCTTTATGGATCTTGCTTTGTGCACTGGTGCGCAGTCATGTTGGAACAGGAAGGGGCCATCCCCAAAATGTTCTCACAAAGTTGGGAGCATGAAATTGTCCAAAATGTCTTGGTATGCTGAAGCATTAAGAGTTCCTTTCACTGTAACTTAGGGGCCAAGCCCAACCCCTGAAAAACAACCCCACTCCATAATCCCCCTCCACCAAACTTTACACTTGGCATAATGCAGTCAGGCAACTACCGTTCTCCTGGCAACCACCAAACCCAGACATGTCCATCAGATTGCCAGACAGAGAAGCATGATTCGTCACTCCAGACGTGTTCCATTCGAACACGTCTCCACTGCTTTAGAGTCCGGTGGCGGCGTGCTTTACACGACTGCATCTGATGCTTTGCATTGCATTTGGTGATGTAAGGCTTGGAGGCAGCTGCTCGGCCATGGAAACCCATTCCATGAAGCTCTCTACGCACTGTTCTTGAGCTAATCTGAAGGCCACACGAAGTTTAGAGGTCTGTAGCTATTGACCCAGTAGAAAGTTGGCGACTTCTGCACACTGTGCGCCTCAGCATGCGCTGACCCGCTCTGTGATTTTACGTGGCCTACCACTTTGTGGCTGAGTTGCTGTTGTTCCGAATTGCTTCCACAATTTTATACACCTGTGGCCATTGAGGGGTGTCCCGATACTTTTGGCAATACAGTGTAAGTCCCAGTGTTCCCAGTCTTTGTTGGTTTAGTCTTTTCTATCGATTTGTGCGGTTGCTCAAAGTTCAGTTTCACCATGTTCCTTTGTTATCTGGTTTCTTGCATTTGTATATCTATCTTTTGGTATTATTTTTACTGAAGTACACTGCATTTAGATCCTGCTCTTTACTATGCGGCTCTGACAGCCGCGGTGCTTGATGCACCATGTACCACGTTGGCCATGGATGTCCCAGTCTCAGCTCTCCCCAGCCAATGGTTTCTGTATTTTTGGTCCACATTTTCAAGAAATGTCTGAGAGCTAAATTAAACAGGTTATCTGCTATGAAGCTTCAGCATGACAATTGACTAAAGCTATTTTTCTGGAATCTAAATATTAGATGAAGCTATGCTGGAGTAAGATAAGCAGGAGTTTATATCTGTTTTGCATTGGATTAAACGAAAATGTTCCTGCTGCATTATTGTGTATATGAGCTGTTGTTTTGACACATGGACATCAGCAGCCAACATCAATCGTGTCACTCTGCATTGTGTAACGCTTGCTTTGCAAAATGGCAGCTGTTGCCCTTTTCCACCTCAGAATTGCCTTCTGCATTAAAAATTTGCACGAGTTTGCAAAATGAGCAGCAGTTTTAACCAGTTGCGGGGGAATAAACATCACTGCTTACAAATCAGCGTAGAGAAAGATGAACCATAAATCAGGATGTTTACATAACATGGTCCTTAGGAAGTTTCCTGGGACTTTACTTTATGTTTCCTACATAAACAGGGACTTTTGGAAAAACATAAGAAGAATAGGCTTTTAATAAATAAATATATATATATATATATATATATATATATATATATATATATATATATATATATATATATTTAATCTATCTTAGTCTTGTTTGCTATCTAATAAATTCATACAGATACAGATACAAAGAAAAGTTTCAGTGCTGTTGGACTGTTTTATCAGCACTCTTTGAAGGCTACCTGCATTCAGATTCAAGATTCACTAAATATTGTATTGTATTTCATGAGGCAGCTTTGACAAATCAGACACCTGTGAGTCCAACAGTTTCAGGATGAATAGTGGACAGACCCAGCAGCAGGAGGAACGGCAAGTTACCACAAGCCTGACTGCGTCTGAAGCTTGTTAACATTCCTCTGACAGGGTCACGTTCTAGGCACTAATAAGGTCTGACGTTGTGTGTGAGTGTTTGTGTGGAAGAACTATGGTTCTAAAGGCCACCGGAACTCGACTAATAGGCCATGGAGGGACACAGTGCAATAAGCAATATTTAAATGAGTCTGCATTGAGTCGACGTGTTTGTCAGCCAGTTTAACACTCAACATTCCAAAGGGTGGCATTACTGGAGTAGTACCGCCAAATTTACAAAAGGAACATGTGTATACATACTGTATGCACTGTAAACACACTGTGCATAATGTTTTTTTAATTTTTTTTAATTTTTTTATCTGAACCGCTTCACGCTTCAAGTCAGTGGCCTGTGTACTGCTGAATATCTTTGTTTGGGCTACACAGAAGCATATAAAAACAAACCTTGGATATCAGTTAGGCTCAGCTCACAAGATCTAGGTATCACATTATTGAAAGTCACTGGATCAGATGAAACACTGCTTAGGCTGGGAATCATCCATTAGGATAGAGATTTACTCAATCTTAAAATAAATCATTAATTAGGGTGACAGTTTTTTTTATCCACTACCCAGAGTTTCAGCTTATACTAAGATTTAGTTGTCCCAGCCCAATATTCAGTTGAAAAGACCACGTGGAACCCTTGTGTTCTGATAGTCTGATAAAATGTGTTCTGATATCTGTCTAAAAAACGATTTCTCCAATCCATCTCCCAAGTCCACAGTAGTCTTTGCTATTCCAGTGTCACAGTGTGGTTTGGGTTATGTTTCATGTTCTTAGTTTGTTCACGGCCATGTTCACTCGTGTTTCTTAGTTTGCTTTGTTCACTGTCATGTCCTGCCATGCACTTCCTGGTTTTGTCATGTGATTGTCATGTGATTTCCATGCCCTCATGTGTTCTTGCGTCATGTCATTGGTTCATTGTCTCGTCAGTGTTCACAGGTGTCTCTCGTCTTGTCAACCTATTAATTCCATGAATTCAATATTCCAGGAACCTAAAAGATTCTTTGACATTTCTACATCACCTATAAAGTTGTTAAAAGGCTTGTTTGAACTTCCGTTTTTATGGAGGCTCTGTATATTTCTGTCCAAGAGTAATTAGCTGGTGAACTTGATTTACTTATTGTAGAGTTAACAAAAATCATGAGCATTGTAATGTTTAGTCATTGTGAATTTAAACCCTCATGTTTGCCATGTGTCCTGGTCGAGTATTGTTTGTTTGTTCGTTCGTTCGTTCGTTCGTTGGTTGTAACCTGCTGATGGTGAGTTCTCAAGTCTGTTGTCAATCCAAGTCTGTTGTCTGCTCAAGTCATCGTGTGTCTGGTATCTGTTCACCTTACAAATAAAACTGCACTTGGGTTCACTTCAACTTGCCTCCAGTGGACTTTCGTTACATCCAGTTTGCTCCACAACATCATCCTCTGAGATTAGGTTACTCTCAAGTAACTATGTATGCTTGATTCATAAGTGCCTTTATATAATAGTCTTTAATTGATGTAACAAGTTGCTTCTGCATTATAGACGTAATTCCATATTACATTACATATATTTTATTTAAAGCCCTAAATAATGGCAGCATGAATGACTGCTTTAAATGTACAAACATGAAATACCTTTTAAAACATTATTTATTAAACCAGTTCTTAAATGTTTGTTCAACTTTGTAAATTACAGACCAATGTTTGGTATAATTGAAATCATATTTTTGTGTCTTGCTGTAATCAGTTTTTGTTGAGTGAAGAGTAGATACATTTCTGTGGGGACGGACACTATGCCACAATTGCTCTCAACTTATCGAACCTGAATCATATTCTTTCAATGCCATCAGCTCATTCCCATATTCCTTAGAAGAATTTTTTTTTTATATGTAATTTACAGTATGTATGTATAGTGAATGACTGCTTTTTGAGGGTGTGAGAGAGAGCTGAACTGCTCATTTAATGAGAGTTTGGCACCTTCATATGGTCACCACCTTCAATCTGCCCTCACATCTTGTTGAAAAGACCTCTCCTGCCAAGTGCACTGAACCGTGCCAATCAGAGCAGACCCTATGCTGCTAAAGGACAAGACTGCAGAAGTACCCTAAATTGTAAACTGACCAGATTATTGAAATGAAAACCGGGGATAATCAGTTGTATTTTTTTAAACTCCATTGTTGATTTGAATAGTAAACAACTCGTACTGCATGCACTGTAACAGACTTTTAGGTTGAAATAAAATGCTGTGTGAACTAATCAGCATGTTCAGCGCCCAAATCCCACCCCCAAAAGTTCCTGAACTTTGTAAAAGTACTACCTCGCAAGCAGGGCCGTTTTGAGGGGGAAATTTTTACCCAGAACTTTATTTAGACCCTGGTTCCTGCGCTCAAAACACACCAAGTACCACCCTAAAGTCCCTAGTTCCTGGGGAAAGTTCCTGCGGTGGAAACGCGGCTCTAGTGAGATTCTACCCAAGTTTATTTTTGGCTACAGTATATTAAGCCATTGTATCTTTTTGTTTAACACTTGGAAGCTGTAGGGAGAGGTGCCAATTTATTTTGTATCTAATGTTTATCCCTGTTTTTAGTTATTTTGGGAGTTGAGGAAAGCTTGTTTATTTTTACTCCCTCTGCTAGTAAGCTGCTGTTTTGTTTGTTGTTTTGGCCTGGTCCACATTTATTGCTTCCCTTTTCTTGTTTCCCTTTTTTTTTGTGAAATTCAATAAACGCGTGCCAACTCGAGCAATTGTGTTATATTTCTGGGGCAGAGGACTGAAGTGATTCCTCCATTTTTTTTTTTACATTTATTTTATTGTTTTCAATTTAATTTAACATGTTACTCCCTCTCCCAACCCTATTTTTTATTTTTTTATTTATTACTCAAAAAAAAAGACCCTACAAGTGAGGACAATATTTTCATACTTATATATTTTAAAATATGTGGGAAGAACAAAACACTAAACTTAGTGAATATATGCATTACAAAATAATGTGGCAGAAAAGACAAACTACAGCTACATGTTTTAGAAAAACAAAAAAAAAGCTCACAGGAAAAAAATCATACATTGATTGCAACATAATCAGTTATTAATATTTAATTGGTCCTCTCTTGTTTTTGCATGTGTTCATAATTTCTTTGTATGACAGCCTGGAAAATTATGTCCGTACAATTTTTCATGTTTTATTGTGTTATCACAAATAAAACAATTGATTCCAATCACAACTATGCAACATTCTTACAAAATCTTTAACACATTTTTATTAATATTTAAATAAAGGTTGAAGATCACTTTGGGCCACTACTGTATGGCAGTTCATTGACTTCCCAACTAACATTCAAACCATGCGGCAAAAGCAAGATTTCGGGCTTCCCTGGAGTTGCTGGAACTGTTGATGGAACTCGTGTTCACATCATTGCTCCAACTGTAAATGAGGAGACATATATCAATAGAAAAGGATCCTACAGCATCAATACTAATTCATGATAATTTTGCACAATGCAATTTTTTCAAATACATTTAAATATTAAAGTTTTAGTGTCTTAATTAAATGCTTGTACTATAATTACATAAAATGATTGGTGTCATGCTGCTGTGACCACCCTTGCAGCCTCACTATTGGCGGATTCATTGGTTGAGGGCGGCCATTTTGACATCATTGTAGTCCTCAGTTTGCAACACTTAAGTGCCACTTCAGTCAGACTGACTTTACTTGCTGTTAGCTTCTTTATAAAAGTCTCCTACTCCTAGACATGTCCTACTTTTTATTGAGAATTTTTTGACACTTAAGTCAAAGCTTAAGACTATTCTTAAGAGCATTTCTGAGAACTTTTATACATACGGCCATATTTACAAAACGTTTTATCTTACCACTAAGAGTTCTCCTAAATAGCAGTAAAAGTTCTTAGGTAATAATTTCCTCTTAAAACCCATTTACAAAGCTACGGGGACCATCTTTTTCTAAGGAATAAAGATAACTCTTAAGCTAAGAGTAAGGGCGGGGTTGACCTCGTTGCTATGGATGATTTCAACATGCTTACTAACTATGCACACAGTGATTGGCTGATGGGTCACTGTCAGTGATTTAATCATAGAAATATTGTAGAATGCGGTATCATGTTGCCATAAAATAAAAATGTTGCCATATTCAAATAAAGATTTTAAAATGTAAGCTAAGTGTCACAAATTAAACAAGTACATGTTCAGCTAATTGTCAGCCTCTTACATGTCTGCATCTCAAGAGATTGCAGAATTCAAGCGACAAATTATGTTTTATAAACACAATTCGGAAGGAGCATGTTCAAATGGTCTGTGTGTATATATATATATATATATATATACACACAGCCAACTCACCTAGTTACCTTTACAGTTTTCTGCCTGTATTATGACAGGACAGTGAGTAGACAGGAAGCAAAGTGCGAGAGAGAATGGGGGACGGGATCGGGAAAGGTCCACGAGATTCAATGCAGATTCAAATCTATAAATCAAAATATTTATTACATTTATGAAGAAAAGGCTCAGCACCCAAGGTTCTATCACCTATTGCCTCAATGTTGTACAGTGTCTTTGTCAGATTTCTGAGACGGATTGCCGACAATAGCCATTTTAGGATTGTTTGTGATTTGGTCTTGGTGACTTAGGAGTCTCTTAGATACTCTTAGAGCAACAATTTTGTAGTCCTAAAGTAGGGCCGACACACAGTGGCGGAGCCAGAGGGGTGTCCAGGGTATCACCCCAAAATTTAGATTGCTACTTCCATTTAATCTCCTATTGAAAAAAGCATTTATTTTGACATGCGGCGGCGCAGCACATTATTCACGTATTAACGTTGAATATTAAGAGAATATTAATGTTAGTTGCAGAACAGACAAATAATATTAAAGGGGGTCGCGCATAAGCGCAGAGTTGTTCAAAATCTTGCCGCGCCATTCACATAGTTTTCCATTAAATGACACAATTTGTCTCAAAACGTTGTTAATGTATAATGACTTTACCCTATAGGCTGGAAGAGTGCGTATAGACATTTTTCAGTATTTTTCTTTCTGTGTAAAGTCTGTGCTTATGGAAAGATATAATATAGATTGCCCTTTCTGTTTCCGTTGTGCAGTTCTTACAGCAAAATACTTTTTTGCCTATGTGGTGATTAGATTCACTGTTTTGCATTGCCGGCTTAAACATGAGAAAGTGATGCGTCTAGTGTACGGCATATGGCGCATAGTGTGAACACAATATGCATAAAGGTATGCCAAAAATAGCGAGCATCATAGTAAACACAGTCGGCTATGTCTTAACCGAATGTAAGCAGTTGACAAATGAAATTGGATGCGTGTCAGTATTGGATTCAATATTGTGAATTTGGTCTTAAAGTGACTGAAGCCTAGCCTACCTCCTGCCGTCTGTCATTAAAGTTAATCAAAAAACAAAAATCACCCACTGATCTTGATTGAATAACTTTTGTAACTAGTTTTAACATGCATTCATCTATATTTAATTTATACAGTGAAGGTTATGCAATGTTATTTTACGTTTGATTATTCAGTTTCTGTGCCTGAATTACTGTTAGACCTGGGGGGTATTCCAGAAAGCAAGGTTAACTTACCGTCATATACCTTGAACTCCCGGGTTGATTAACCCAAACCTTGCTTACTCGAGGTATGCTGGTTCCAAAAACAAGTCTCGGAGTAAATTCAGACAACTCAAAGTATGTTCCTGGTTAACACACAAGACATTCTCAACAGAGCAACGAATCGATGATTCACGATGGAAACAGACACTAAGAAAGAGCGCGCCATTCTACTTCCTTATTTTGTTTAATGGCAATTTACATAACCTACTTAATGCACATCGCCATCTATTCGGTGGTTGTGCAATCATTTTTTCGACCTTTTCGTTTAATAAGTATTCTTTTTTCACTGAGAATAAGGATTATATTGTTTGTTTGATGCTAATTAATTGAATGCAGATCCATGAGTGAGATGACAATAAAATAAATAATATATTTTAATTGAACTAACATTTAAACATTACCTTGTTGTAATAGTGCTTTAGAATTAATATATAATATTGTATATTATATAACTGTAACTATATAACAAATGTAGTTCGTATAACTATATTAATTATATAACAGGCATCTGAATACCTCTTAAGCAAACTAACCCTGGAACATAACCCGGAGCAGGTTATGTTCAGAGAGAGTTGCCATGGCTACTTACATACCCTGAAAGTTACCTCAGTTTTTGGAACCGAAAGTTGAGGTTATCTGCTTACTTACTCTTAAACATACCCGGGTATGCCACATAACCTGCTTTCTGGAATACACCCCTGAAACTTAATAGGCCGGGAGCCAGGTCCACTCCTCGGGATGTTTTTTGCTACCTTTTTTTCACTATTATTTCCTATTATCTTATACCTTGGGCCATCACAAGTTGATAACGACCACCCCCAACTCGGCCTCGTTTGGTCTCAGGGACCAAAAAACTCCCTTTTTGGGAAAAGCTTTTGGCGGAATGATGTAATTGTGAATATTAAGGTACTGCAGCTACATAAATGGTCATATAACCCTAAAATTTTGCATGGTGTATCCTGACACATAGGAGAAACTAGCAGAAAAAGATTCTGGGGATTGCTGCCTTTTTGCTGTCAAATATCACCCTCAACATACCCCAAAAGACAAAAAAATGTCTGTCCTCCTGACAAATTGTCATCAAAATGTGATCATTTTCAAACATTTTATTATAAATATCACTGCCTCAAATGTACATGAAAAACTTCCCAAGTTTTTAAGCTTCAATTTGTAGAGGATTACAGCCGGTATAACCAAAGTTCTCCACTGTACCTCAAATCAGAGAAAAAATAACTTTTTCCATTCCATATGGGATTAAGCATATTTTTTTTGTGCATATGAACAGTATTTCTAAAAAGAGTTGAGACTTGACTTATGTACTGATATACTATATGAAGTGAATTGCATGAAAAGTGAGTAATGTTATGCCCCTAGGTGGACTGGGGTCAGGTTGCAACATAGGGTACAATCACACAAAATCAATTAACCAAATGTTAGATTTATTAAAGTCCACAAAGTCCTCGCAAAACAAGGTATAAAGATGACTTAGTGTGCAGTCTGTTATCAAAAAGCCAACCTTCAATAGAGTAAACGTTAGTAACCTTCTGTACAGGTAAACATTCTTTACAGCCAAATGGCGAAACTAAATTACAGATCAAACATAAAATAGAAAACATTGCTTTGGTTCTTAGATCTTTTTGCTGCTTATCCATGCTGTACTTCGACGACTGGTCATGTTAGTGTATTGTATTAGTGTAGAATATAAACTCTCAATCATCATTTTCCTCCTCTTCCTCATATTCACCTATATTCGTATGGATTTCATCAGTCAAGTCATCTTCATCTGTTTCATTTTCTGCCAAGACATCAACGAGGACTTTGGGGATGATGTTGCACTCAAACCATAGTGGTTTTAGCTTGCCTGTCTCTGTGTTTATGTGAAATCCATGGTCGAGAGGGCTTGGGATTTCCGGGTAGTGCTCTTGAGCCCTCTTCCAGATGCATACTTGAAAGTTTACTCTTTTCATGTGCTGTAAGAGGACCCTCTTGCAAGGTGGGAAGGTTGAGAGGTCAATGGAGAGACCCTGCGAAAGCTCAAGGCTTGAGCCACACATCTTCTTGACTTTAATCTCTCTGGCCTCATCAACTTTCTTGATTCGACGATTGAAACCATAGAGGCGACAGGTGAACTCTTGAACACCACTGATAATCTGTTCATCGAGCTCCCAAGAGTTCCCCACATCAGCAAAGATCTGAATAAACTTTGAATTCTGATTAAGAATCTTCATCGGATGGACCTTCCCTTTGCCTTTGAATGCTGAAGAGCAGTCAGCACCAGTGGATGCATGCAAGGCCAGAAGAGCTGAAATGTGTTCCTGTGAATAATCTTCATCCAGCTGGTTGATGTTGATTAGTCTATCTCCCATGTCAAAGATGATGTTGACAGTTGATGACTTGGCATAATACAGGAGGATGAAGAAAATGTCAGAGTCTTTTGCTCTGACTCTAACTGTTCTGATGTGAGGCATTTTGGTTTGGATATACTGCATGTAAATGATCACCCTTACATCTGTTTCTTCATGTTTTGAACATATCTCTGGTAGAAGTTCTTTTGACATAACTCCAACGGATGAACTTCTCTTTTTGAGTTTTGCCATTTTTCAGGGCATTCAGCACATCAAAGCGCACCTCTTCTGGCATAGCTGCTCCTGAACTTAAACTTGTCAAGGGCTGAGAAGTCTCAAGCTGAAATGGGTTGATAAAACTCTGAAAAGCTTGTACTGTTTGCTGCACTTGCCCCTTAGACCGAGTGATTTCACATGGTCTGAGATCTCTTTGTTGCTTCTCTGTATATTCGCCTCGGCCACTTGTCTTTTCCCACATGGCTTCTACAAACTCTCCTTTGGCATGGGCAGTCAGGATATGACGTTGGCTTGCTTCATAATTACTGGTCATTCCACAGATCCCAGCAGAATATGTCCCTGACTCTGAGTTTGACTTGAGCCATTTCATAGCTGTCTCCTCTATCGTTTTGTCTGTGTGGCAGCGGTTGCCTGGGATATGTGATCTGGAAACACTGATTGCTCCAGTGCGCAAAAGTTTCTCTGATCCTGGATGTGTTTCTTCAATGTGTTCAAGAAAATATCCTAAGTATGTAAGGAATCTTGCACAGTTCTGTGCAGAGGAGCAGAGGAAGAGGTCTGGCATGTTGTTTAGAGCGGCTTTGTATCCTTCGTAGTAATTCATTTTGATTGCCTTTATTCATTGACAGGACGAGCCAGATGCAGTCAATGTATTCCATCCAAAACTGTCCAATTTCTCCCAGCTCCCCATTTCTCACTGCTTCTCTAAATGCATGATATTCTGCCATGTGGTGAGATAGGCCTACATCATCTGATGATAGAACATCAGTGAGAGTAGATTCATTCAGAGTGAGCTTTTCCAGTAAAGCAGTTCCTTCTGGAGAGAGTGGTTCATGAGTTTCCAGATACCCACCCATCCACTCCCTTGACAGTGTCTTCTGCCTATGCCTTTCAAGTATGCTCCACAGCAATGGAACGTACCAATGAGGATGATATGGTTTTGGTATTTTTCAGGTCCATTCCATACTAGAGGTTATGCTTTCATGCAAACACCTAGATCAAATGTACAGATGGTGTACTCTTGTCCAGCTTCAGAAGACGCAGCTTGGCTGCATCTGAGGCATTCTTGAATAGTTGCCAAGTCAGTTATGGGAGCATTGATCATGGGATAGTACCCAATTGTGGTGAGGCATTTTGGAGATTGGCCAGTAAGAGACACCCAGCCTGACAAATCAGGGATGTGTTGATCCTTAGAGTTGATTTTACGACGAAGACCCACATTAGATCAGTATCTGATGATTTTGATTGGCTATATGTGGTTGAGTTATTGGAACTAGATGACACCAAATTGGTGGGTTCAGATCATTTCCGTTTGTAGTAAGTTGGAAGCTCTGTGGCAGGACTTCTAAATGGTCGCTGTTTTTTTGTAGGCTGAGTGTTAGGATTAGACACTTGAGTGGGCTGTTCTGGGGTAGGGGAGTCGATATCTGCACAGGACTCTTGTGTAGGCTGTGCTGAGGAAAGTGCTTCTGCATCCACACGGGAACCAAGATCTTGCATGTAGATCCCTGTGGCGGTATGAATGGACCCTGCCCCATATACATCTGATACCAGCTGATCAAAATTGTTCCAGTCACTGTGGAAGACTGCTCCATCAGGCTGCCTCTTGATAACATCTGATTTGCTGACTAATGAAGCACTTTCGACAATTGAATTTGCCAGAGCCGTTTCAAGTTCAATTGAGTATGTGTATGACTCACAGTGACCAAGCCTATTTATCAAAGTGGTGATGCTCTTGGATCTAAATAGATAGCGTAGTGTCATACATAGCAAGATGTGTTTTTTCATCTTCCATTGACCTGACGTAACTGCTCTGCAGATGTCTTGAGAAATGGAAGATGCCAGACTTTCCTCCCAATATGAGGGCTTCTTATCTCCACAAATGAGGTTTAAAATGAATTGTAAAACCTCAGAAGGAATCTCCTCATTTGGATCATGGAGATCATGAGCCCTCGGAGGCCAAGGTAGTGGCTCAGAGGTTTTAAAGGCTGTTAAAATTTTCTTGTGAAGACCATGGCTGACCTCTGTGCTCCAATCAGTAATTTCCAATTCATAAACTGAACGCACTGTCGTCTTCATGGATTATAGGGATGTACAAAACAAAAATGTGTCTTTGAATGGGCAGGATGAGAAGTCGATATAATCTTTCAGCTGTCCAGTCTTCATCATTTTGTCGTTTTTTTGACATGTTGACTGGTTTAGATATATTGTTGCATTACACCCATCTGAAAATCAGTTTGTTCATTACAACAATGAAATCATGTGTAGTATTCAATGTGCAAATATACATTGAGATCCCATGTTTTATATTTCATTGAAGTCTACCCTCAAACACAGACTGATGATCTGATGACAACCATCAGAAAATCAGTATATTTATAACAGTGACATATTACGCACACACACACTACGAGCTAATGTTAGCAATCTAGAAGTAGAGTGGGTGCCTTACATGTAGAAAAATATAGGACACCAATCTCCCAATAGAATCAATATCTTTCTATAACCAGAAAACTAGATCAACTTACCTCCAAATTGTCTTTGCTGAATAACTTAAGGATGTGACATGAAGGGTTAGAGTATTGGTTGGTTAATGTGTTTATGTGTGTAACCTGGTTACCATTGTTTATCTTACACACTGACCCCAGTCCACCTGGGGGCTTAATATTATTCACTTGTAAGGTAATTCACTTCATATAGTATAGCATAAGTCAAGTCTCAACTCTTTTTAGACATATTCTTCATATTAGGGCTGGACGATTAATCGAAAAGTAATTCAAAAGCCCTCTAAACGACATAATTGTCCCATGTCGGTTATTTCCGTTTTGGTCACGTGACTGTGGGGGCCATTTTAGTACAGTGAACTCATTGTCATGTTCAAGAAACCAGTTTGAAATGATTCGAGCTTTGTGACATGGTGCATTATCCTGCTGGAAGTAGCCATCAGAGGATGGGTACATGGTGGTCATAAAGGGATGGACATGGTCAGAAACAATGCTCAGGTAGGCCGTGGCATTTAAACGATGCCCAATTGGCACTAAGGGGCCTAAAGTGTGCCAAGAAAACATCCCCCACACCATTACACCACCACCACCAGCCTGCACAGTGGTAACAAGACATGATGGATCCATGTTCTCATTCTGTTTACGCCAAATTCTGACTCTACCATCTGAATGTCTCAACAGAAATCGAGACTCATCAGACCAGGCAACATTTTTCCAGTCTTCAACTGTCCAATTTTGGTGAGCTCGTGCAAATTGTAGCCTCTTTTTCCTATTTGTAGTGGAAATGAGTGGTACCCGGTGGGGTCTTCTGTTGTTGTAGGCCATCCGCCTCAAGGTTGTGCGTGTTGTGGCTTCACAAATGCTTTGCTGCATACCTCGGTTGTAACGAGTGGTTATTTCAGTCAAAGTTGCTCTTCTATCAGCTTGAATCAGTCGGCCCATTCTCCTCTGACCTCTAGCATCAACAAGGCATTTTCGCCCACAGGACTGCCGCATACTGGATGTTTTTCCCTTTTCACACCATTCTTTGTAAACTCTAGAAAGTTTGTTGTGCGTGAAAATCCCAGTAACTGAGCAGATTGTGAAATACTCAGACCGGCCCGTCTGGCACCAACAACCATGCCACGCTCAAAATTGCTTAAATCACCTTTCTTTCCCATTCTGACATTCAGTTTAGAGTTCAGGAGATTGTCTTGACCAGGACCACATCCCTAAATGCATTGAAGCAACTGCCATGTGATTGGTTGATTAGATAATTGCATTAATGAGAAATTGAACAGGTCTTCCTAATAATCCTTTAGGTGAGTGTATATGTTCTTTATATAAACCTATGGTATTTTTTATGAAAAACAGTAGCCCAAACATTTAGTATAAATATATCAAAAAAGAAAAAAAAATGCCATAGCTTCTAAACAAAAACACACTGTAATTATATTCCATTACTCCTCTTTTTTAATATAGTCATTTATACATGACTATATTAATGTAACAGCATTCGTTATGAATATACACAACATTTGTGCCAAAACAGTTTGTTTTACTACAGTACATTTAAACTACAGTAACAAGTTCTGAAATGAAAAGTCTTCTAACTGTTTGTTCTCGGAACAATATTTCTCCTGTTTTTCGCGTCAATATGTTGAGAATGTCAGCGTAGTTTAATCTGGTTTTAAACTAGTTTAAATCACAGAGTCGTGAGTTTATAGTAGAGATAGGGAAATCTGCTCTGAATTCACACGCCTCTCAGTTTACTCTGTGCGAGCTCACTGTTATTGGGCCGAGCTGATAAATGTTTCTCATACGCAATGCAAATGACAATGCATAATCAAAGAGAGTTGGGTAACTTTGTAGTCGCACAGGCACAATGTCGCAAAATTATACCATTTAGTCGCAATCTGGAGCCCCAATTTACAGTGGATCTCCAATGCCAAGTTGGGGCTATTTATAGAATGTGCTTAGAACAGACTCCACCAAGTTGGAGACCACTGCTCTATAGCCTTTTTCAACTGATTCATTGTCCTGCTTTATTGCACTCTATATTAAATGTCTATCAAATTTTATGTCATCATAGTTTAATCTGTCCTGTCAGTTATATAATGATCTTAGAAGATCACTAACATTGTGTTTTGAGTCATTGCTTTTGCAAAGCATCTGTCGATGGAACAGAAAACAAAATCACGGTATAGCTTAGTGCGCTTATCACACGGCAAAGGCTGTGATATAATTAAATAGGTTGCGCCGGGTTTCAGAGCGAAGCGCACTGTGTTCACGCAAGCATCTCATGATTTGCGTCTCAGAGCGGCTCCGTTCACAGTAAATGAGCTTCATCACTGCATGCGTTGAGACAGGGATAGCTGCAGGTCGGAGTAATAAGTGTGCTAAAAGGGGAATTGCTGCAACAGAAACTAACCCCTAATCCTACCCCACACCCTGAAAGACAGCTTTCGTGACCAATGATAAAGTGTTTTCCCACTCTTCTTTGCAAAAACATTCCAGATCTGTTATCTGTGATCTGTTGGAAGGGTATCTTCTGTGCACAGTCCTCTTCAGGTTCCTCTGCAGATTTTCTATAGGGTGTAAGGGCTCTGGCTGGGCCATTTCAAAAAATGAATCTTTCTTTGCTGAAGACATCCTTTTGTTGATTTAGATGTGTTTTTGGATCATTGTCATGCTGAAAGGTGAAGGTAATGTCGTTCAGGAAATTATTGTATTTATAATATGAAGTTTGAGTATATGGAATAGAATGAAACTCTGAATATATGAAATGGAATTCTGAATATATGGAATGAAACTTGAATATATAGAATGAGAGTTTGAATATATGGAATGAAAGTCTGAATATATTGAATGAAAATTTACATTTATGCACTTTTATCCAAAGCAACTTACATTGCATTCAAGGTACACATTTTACATTTTTGTCAGTTCTTGCTTTCTCTGGGAATCAAACCCGTGACCTTGGCATTGGTAGCGCCATGCTCTTATTGTTTGAGCTACAGCTGATATGGAATGGTACTCTGAATATATATAATGAAACTTGAATATATGGAATAGGAATCTGAATATATGGAATGAAACTTGAATATATGGAATGAAAGTCTGAATGGGACTCTGAATTTATGGAACGGGCAAGATTATTCCATATATTCAAGTTTCATTCCATATATTCAGATTTCCATTCCATATATTCAAACTTCATATTATAAATACAATAATTTCCTGAATGGCATGCCATGATATATATACATTTCTTAAAGCTTCCCTGCTTTCTTCAGCATTAGGATGGTGCCGTTACCAGGGCAACGCCATCTGTTTCCACAGTAACGACATACAGAGGTGAGATGAGATCATTATTTCAAAAATATTACATCTGAGCACCTCTGATAGAACCATAATTATGTTTTATAACCTCACTGTGTGCCGTTTAACATTCAGACTGTAATATTACATAAGATGAATTGTGTCCTTGCCACAAATATCCAAATAATCAGCTGGTGAAGGATGTTTTCTACGCAGCAGCCCTTAGAATTACAATTATTTTTCATCCCTGGTGGTGATTTCCTATATCATAATAGACTGTGACAGCAATACTAACAAGAGAATGAGAAGCACTCCTCTTGATAACAACAACTGAAATAATACCAAAGAACTGAATATCAGGGACTGACAGATAAGGTTTATATTGCAAAAAAAAAATAAAACATTTTATTTTGTCTTTTTTTTTCTGGAAAAATATCTTAAATAATAAATTGACCTGATAAGAAAAAAATAAATGAAATATATAAAGGTTGTTTTCAGAACGTATCTTAATGGTTTTCTTATTTGGCACTGGCAGATGTAGCAATAAAATATTTGGTAACACTTTACTTTTATGTATAATGCATTATAAAGGTATGCATAATGCATTATATCTCTGAGAGCATACAATGAGATCATGCAATGCATTAGAAGGCATAATGAATGCATTAAAATACTTTAAGTAAAGTGTTACCAAATATTTTTTAGATATTTTATTAGATTATGATTTATTGCCTTTGATCGATAGTTAACATTTTATGAAAACTCTAAAAAGACTGGCAGGAATGTCATTCTTTTACATTACACCTTGAAATGAAATGAAACAAGGCTGTCCTTTGTACAAGAGCTTTAGAATTACTCTCCAGTAATGATAGAAAGGCCGGAGAAGAGAGAGTACGAGTAAAGTACCTTCTTTTCACACAGTAGAAGAGGATTCCCATTCATGTCGAGCCACAGAGGTGACACACAAAACCTTATCAGTGTGTGCAGAAAGGCAGCGGTCATGGTGCTCTGCTCTTATTGTGACACTGTGCCCCTCTCACAGACATACAGACGGTGTGAATACTGCTGTGTTCTGCTGTGGAGACACGCTGGCCTTGAGGGAGAAAAAGTAACATTTACAGAGGAAGATTTTCCCTTGTGAAAAAGAAGTAGACTTTAGAATACTTCTATATTATGGAAATAATATACTTTAAAGAACATACTTAAGTGCAAACTGAATGTTATGTTTTTGGACAAGTTTAAATTTGTAGTTTAGGACTTTTATTAAAGTATAGGACCTAAGAATGTCTTTATATGTAATTTCATAATTATAAAATCATTTATGGTAAATCAAAATATACTGACTGTTATTTGAAACTTCAATGCCATGTATTAATATTTTAAATACTTTAAATGTATTATCAAATAACACACTTAAAATTATAATCAAGTACTTTACATGTGCTTAAAGGGTTAGTTCACCCAAAACTGAAAATTATCCCATGATTTATTCACCCTCAAGCTATCCTAGGTGTATATGACATTCTTCTTTCAGGGGAATACAATCAGAGTTTATATATATTTTTTTTAAATGTTCTGGCTAATCCAAGCTTTAATATGGCAGTGAATGGCTGCCAAAATTTGAAGCCCAAAAAAAGTATATCCATCCATTATAAAAGTAATCCACACAGTTAATAAAGGCCTTCTGAAGCGAAGCGATGCGTTTTTGTAAGAAAAATATTCATATTTAAAACTTTATAAAGTAAAATATCTAGCTGCCAGACCCTCTTCCATGTTCAAAGCTATGTCATACGTCAGTTACACTTTTTCCGTAAATTGAATACGGAAGGTGTTCTGGCAGGAGCTAGATATTTTACTTTATAACTTGTTAAATATGGATATTTTTCTTACACAAATGCACCGTTGGCTTTAGAAGGCCTTTATTAACCCCCTGGAGCCGTGTGGATATCTTTGGATGGATGCACTTTTTTGGGCTTCACATTTTGGACTCCCATTCACTGCCCTTATAAAGCTTGGATTAGCCAGGATATTTTTTTATATAACTCTGATTGTATTTGTCTGAAAGAAGAATGTCATATAAATCTAGGATGGTTTGTGGGTGAGTAAATCATGGGGTAATTTTCATTTTTGGGTGAACTAACCCTTTAAGTATGTTAATCAACACATCAACATAAGTCTGTAAAGCATGACAAAGTGCACTTAAAAAAAAGTCATGAAAGTGTACTCTTTAAGTGGCCTTTTATTTTGTTGATATATTACATTAATAGTACACTACACATGCACATTCAATACAATTAAGCACACATTTTTTTCCCCCTGAAAAGAACACGCCGACTTTTTGGGACTTTAGCTTATTCACCGTATCCCCCAGAGTTAGATAAGTCCATACATACCATATCAGGTGCTGCGTAATATCATTGCGCTGCTGCACCCATAGTACGGCAGCAAAGTTCCTGGATTATTACGCAGGAATGAGAGTATAGTACCTAGTTAATCGGTCTAGAAAATTGCAACTTTAAATTTTCCGTCGGTCTTAGTACACGATGTAACTATACACATCACAACATATATATAGGAAAATGTCACCGTTATTTTGTCATTTATTGAGCAGTAGGCTAGATGGAGCCGTTTACCTCCAGTGTTTGTGCTAAGCTAGGCTAGCAGTGGGTGCGTCAGACAGAGTTATGGCACGCACAGAGATAAAACTGGTATGTATGGACTTATCTAACTCTGGGGGATACGGTGAATAAGCTAAAGTCCCAAAAAGTCGGCGTGTTCCTTTAAGGGTTGAAAAGAGAGGAATGGAATTAAATGAAGCTTTTTCTTTCAGTTTTAAGAGAAAATTATTTGATTTTGCAGTGATGCCACATCTTCTGCTCATATCAGCTTTAGTTTAGCTTGAGCTCATGAATAAGTGCTGGCTAAAGACTGCAAATGACTCATTCTCTAGAACTCTTTCTGCTGCGTGTCCAGGGGGACAGGCTGGGTAATTGCAGTCTTACCAATGAAGAAAAGCAGCTAAGAGACTGAAAGCTTCTACAAAAGACTGCATACAGCTGATGACAATTAAAGGAACACTCCACTTTTTTTGAAAATAGGCTCATTTTCCAACTCCTCTAGAGTTAAACAGTTGAGTTTTACCGTTTTTGAATCCATTCAGCCTATCTCCGGGTCTGGCGGTAGCACTTTTAGCATAGCTTAGCATAGATCCTTGATTCTGATTAGATCGTTAGCATCTCGCTCAAAAATGACAAAAGAGTTTTGATATTTTTCTTACTTAAAACTTGACTCTTCTGTAGTTACATCGTGTACTAAGACCGATGGAAAATGAAAAGTTGTTATTTTCTAGGCTGATATGGCTAGGAACTATACTCTTCTAAGGAACTAAACATTCCTGCGTAATAATCAAGGGACTTTACTGCCGTACCATGGGTGCAGCAGGCGCAATGATATAACGCAACTACAGAAGAGTCAAGTTTTAAATAGGAAAAATATAGAAACTCTTTGGTCATTTTTAAGCGAGAAATATATATTTTGAAATATATATATATATATATATATATATATACACTCACCTAAATGATTATTAGGAACACCATACTAATACTGTGTTTGGCCCCCTTTCGCCTTCAGAACTGCCTTAATTCTACGTGGCATTGATTCAACAAGGTGCTGAAAGCATTCTTTAGAAATGTTGGCCCATATTGATAGGATAGCATCTTGCAGTTGATGGAGATTTGTGGGATGCACATCCAGGCCACGAAGCTCCTGTTCCACCACATCCCAAAGATTGGGTTGAGATCTGGTGACTGTGGGGGCCATTTTAGTACAGTGAACTCATTGTCATGTTCAAGAAACCAATTTGAAATGATTCGAGCTTTGTGACATGGTGCATTATCCTGCTGGAAGTAGCCATCAGAGGATGGGTACATGGTGGTCATAAAGGGATGGACATGGTCAGAAACAATGCTCAGGTAGGCCGTGGCATTTAAACGATGCCCAATTGGCACTAAGGGGCCTAAAGTGTGCCAAGAAAACATCCCCCACACCATTACACCACCACCACCAGCCTGCACAGTGGTAACAAGGCATGATGGATCCATGTTCTCATTCTGTTTACGCCAAATTCTGACTCTACCATCTGAATGTCTCAACAGAAATCGAGACTCATCAGACCAGGCAACATTTTTCCAGTCTTCAACTGTCCAATTTTGGTGAGCTCGTGCAAATTGTAGCCTCTTTTTCCTATTTGTAGTGGAGATGAGTGGTACCCGGTGGGGTCTTCTGCTGTTGTAGCCCATCCGCCTCAAGGTTGTGCGTGTTGTGGCTTCACAAATGCTTTGCTGCATACCTCGGTTGTAACGAGTGGTTATTTCAGTCAAAGTTGCTCTTCTATCAGCTTGAATCAGTCGGCCCATTCTCCTCTGACCTCTAGCATCAACAAGGCATTTTCGCCCACAGGACTGCCGCATACTGGATGTTTTTCCCTTTTCACACCATTCTTTGTAAACTCTAGAAATGGTTGTGCGTGAAAATCCCAGTAACTGAGCAGATTGTGAAATACTCAGACCGGCCCGTCTGGCACCAACAACCATGCCACGCTCAAAATTGCTTAAATCACCTTTCTTTCCCATTCTGACATTCAGTTTGGAGTTCAGGAGATTGTCTTGACCAGGACCACACCCCTAAATGCATTGAAGCAACTGCCATGTGATTGGTTGATTAGATAATTGCATTAATGAGAAATTGAACAGGTGTTCCTAATAATTCTTTAGGTGAGTGTATATACACAAGTAGGCTGCCCCTAGGGTGCAGGTTTTGTGGGCCTAGAGCAGACAACTTACACACTTGACCTACACTTCTTTTGACCTTGTGTTTCCAAAGTGTCCCATGCACACAATGCAGAAATTCTCATCATCAGAGGTATCTGAATCCTTTTGGTCATTGGACTGGGCATTCTCTTTCTTTTTCCACTGTTCCTCTTTTTTTCTGCCTCTTCAAGTGCCTGTTTCACAGGTGTGCCTCTCAGGATTTCTGATTGTCTGTTCTTTCTTGTCCTACAGGAATGCTTTCTTAGACCTGCTTTGGGAGACGGAAGCAACTAAATATTTTTTTTAATAGTATTTTACATTTTTTAACTCTTTCCCCGCCAGCCTTTTGAAATTTTTTTTTATTTAAATGTTGCTAGCTAGCGGCAGCATTTTTGATCATTTTCACAACACGTTCATGGCCCCCAGAATATTTTGTTGTATGAATTTCTGAGCATACAATATATCAAAAGTGTCATGAACTGGGGTCCGTTCTTTGTACGTTGCTAACTCAGTTAGCTGGATTTGATTGTTGACGATTTGGCATGATCTTGGATTGTTTGGTTCTTTGAAGCTCATCCTGGACTTGCTGTCATAGCAACAGGTCCGGAAGCTTAAACCTGCTTGGGAGCAGGCTTATTTCATGTAAACAGGAATAGATTGCATCTTTTTAAACGGCGTTGATACTTAAAATTTGTCCCAGCCACTGCTACTTTATTAGTTCCTTACTGAAACAGGGGCAATAATAATTTTAAATAACAATAATAATAATATAAAAATTTATTTGAAAATAATATTATAATAATTGTGTGTAATACTTTAGACACAGCCACTTGATTGAGAGATTTATTTTTGATAGAATAATTACTTTATCATTATATTGGAGTCTTACACACATCCTGTAACATTAACCTGAGCTGTGCATTAATTTGAGTGATGACGGATATTATGGGATGGCTTGATGAGGCACAGGAGAAGCAGATAACTGGATCTTGACCCTTAAGAAACTTTAATTAATGCTGTCACGTAACAAATCTGCTTCAAATTGCATAAAAAATGTAATAAATTGCTAATTACAACATTGAAATAAAAATGTAAAGGGTGTACAAATACTGTAAAATCGTGAATATAAATAATTGGGAATCATGTTTTTAAAAAAAACAGTGCACATTTCATTTATCTATTATAACTTTTATGTTGGTTTGGTCGCTTGACTGTTTACTTATAAAGGTCCAGAAATTTGTCAAGTTTTTTTTGCTAGGTGGCTTTTTTAATTATATGATGTCATTACGTTGCTGTATTGCCGCCAGCCATCGCTGCGTTGCTGATCGTGGTTTCAAGTATCGATGCATCTGCCCTCTTCGGGGAACACAGGAACGCGCAGTAATCTTAGACAACTTAATCCAGATATTTTAATCCAATCCGCAAATTCGTTTGAAGAACCAAATTAGCCAGAGATCAGTTATCACGATTAAAAGATCTGAGATCTGTCAAATCATCTCAGATGTATTAAGCGAGGTACAAAGAACGGACCCCTGCTCTGAGACTTTGGTTGAGGATCCAAACATGACTTTTATTGGGTAATCCAAAAAAGCAATCCAAACAACAGGCAATAGGTCAAGAACACAGGCAATCCATCCAAACATAAAACACAGTCAAAAGGCACAGGCAAAAACAGAGAAATTCAAGAATAACAGGCAAAAGATAAAAAAAAAAAAAAAAAAACAAGATACAGGAAACCAGGGAGGTATTCCAGGGGTGTATTCCAGAAAGCAGGTTATGTGATATACCCGGGTATGTTTAAGAGTAAGTAAGCGGATAACCTCAACTTTCGTTTCCAAAAACGGAGGTAACTTTCAGGGTATGTAGCCATAGCAACTCTCTCTGAACATAACCTGCTTCGGAGCAGCTTCTGTTCCAGGGTTAGTTTGCTTAAGAGGTATTCAGATGCGTGTTATATAATTAATATAGTTAAATTAATATATCTAAATGGTGTTATATAGTTACAGTTATAATATACAATATTATATATTAATTCTAAAGCACAACAAGGTAATGTTTAAATGTTAATTCAATTCAAATATATTTATTATTTATTTTATTGTCATCTCACACATGGATCTGCATTCAATTAATTGCATCAAACAAACAATATAATCCTTATTCTCAGTGAATAAAGAATACTTATTAAACGAAGAAGTTTGAAAAAATGATTGCATAACCACCAAATAGATGGCGATGTGCACTAAGTAGGTTATGTAAATCGGCATTAAACAAAAGAAGAGAAAGTATGACGCTATTTTTCTTAGCGTCTGTTTCCATGGTGAATTATCGATTCGTCTCTCTGTTGAGAATGTTTTGTGTGTTCACGGCTAACACACTCTGAGTTTTCTGAACTTACTCTAGGACTCGTTTTTTTAACCAGCATACCTTGAGTAAACAAGGTTTGGGTTAATCAACCGAGAGTTCAAGGTATATGTGACGGTAAGTTAACCTTGCTTTCTGGAATACCCCCCAGATCCATGAGTGAAATGACAAAATAAATAATAAATATATTTGAATTGAATTAACATTTAAACATTACCTTGTTATAATTGTCACAGTCATGTTAGTTTGGATGTTAGTTTTGTCATCGCCTGATTTTGTCACTCATTTGTTGTTCACGGACACTAATTATGTTCAGCTGTGCACTCATCATTATCACCTGTATATATGTTTGGTCTTCAGTTCATTGTCCAACTTTAATTGGCAGTGATCATTATCCAATTATGATCAACACTGTGTATCAGGATGAGTCAACAAAAACAGCTAAATGGAATTTTAATAAAGCTGACTGGGATAATTTTAAAATAATAAATAAATGTAGATGTGAAGAACTTTTTAGGAAGCATCCAACAAATGTGGATGAGTTTAATGAAACACTGGTCTCCACAATTATGCAGACAGCAGAGGAAACAATTCCAAAAACTAAAGAGGGTAAGGGGGAAAAGAATGTTCCCTGGTGGGATGGATGCTGTAGGAAAGCTGTCAAAAATAGAAATAAAGCATTTAGACAATTAAACATCATTCATTAGACATGTTAATACAATATAAAAGAGCACAAGCAATAGTTCGGAAAAATATAAGAACAGCAAAACGTGAATATTGGAGGAATTATTGCAATAGTATAGGAAGAGAGACTCAATTATCAGATGTTTGGGGAATGATTAGAAGAATGAGTGGCATAAAATGAAAACATGAAATACCGGTATTATGTCAAAATAGTAAAATGGCAATTAGTAATATAGATAAGGTTGAGATGATAGCGCAAGTGCTAGTGAAGATTCAAAGCTCTGAAAATGTATGAGATGAAGATAAACAAGAAAGGAATAACATACTTGAATTAAAGCTGCTGTCCGTAACTTTTTTTGTTCAAGATTTACAATAATTATATAATGAGAATGTACAACACAAATCCATTTTCCAAACCGTGTTTTTGTCATTATGGTGCACTTATAATAAGTGTTTATATTGGGACTATTTCAGACCGGTCTGGTAGGAACTGCTGCGGAGGAGCACAGTCCCTGCGTGAATCGCCATAGACATAAACAGAGAGAAGTAGCTCCGGCTGCAATGTTCTTCCGCAAGACGCATGCAGTTCTGTTTATTAACCGCTAGAGCGCAAAAAGTTACGGACTGCAGCTTTAAATCCACATGTAGCAATCAAAAGAATTATGTTAGGGGATAATACAGATTTACCCTTTAATATGTTTGAATTAAAGAAAGCCTTTTTAAATGCATGGTAAACATCTCCAGGAAAAGACAATATCTGCTATACAATGTTAGCTCATTTGGAAGATAGCTCACTTGCTGAAGTTCTAAGATTATTTAACTGATTATGGGAAACAGGCAAAATCCCATCAGCATGGAAGCAATCAGTTTTAGTACCGATTCTAAAACATGGGAACGATTCGTCAGACCCATCAAACTATAGGCCAATAGCCTTAACCTCTCAGTTAGGGAAAACAATGGACAGGATGGTAACTGAGAGACTTGCATATGTTTTAGAAAGTAAAGGTTTGCTCTTTATTAGACATCGCATCCACAAAGGTTAGTGACATTAAAGCTATTTTACTAACTGGGTGGCTCTTTTGGATTGCCAGCCTGTTAAAACATGAATAAAATCTAACCTTTAAACCTAGCCCTACGTTTTACTTTTATCAATCTTTTCGTAGTATATGCAGCTTTTCTTTTTGGTAATGTGTGTCTACGAGAGAGAGAGAGAGTGCGAGAGAAATATGTTAATCCATTTATTACTTAAAGCGCATATTTTAACGTATTGCAATCAGTACAGTTTTTTATTGACTAGAAACAACTGGAAACATTCTGCGGTTTGATATTTTCTGTCGTCAATAACAATAACGCTGTATAACAAACGTGACTGGTGCCATCTTGTGTCCACTCAGCGACTGTATTGAAAATTACTACTCGTCTAGTTGCCAGGACAATTGTCTTGTATTTTACACTATAATGGATTACAACGTAACAGGCTGGATGTATCCCTTACATCTTAGGACCTTTATTACAAACAAAACAGATGATAGAAAGGTCATATATTTTGTATAACTTCTAAAAAAAAAAAAAAAAATAAATAAATGATGTCATTTTTTAATATGACATCTTTTTTGTAAGACATGAAATGACACGAGACTCGACTCAGACTCGTGACAAAAGACTTCAGACTTGACTCGGACTCCAGGTGAAAGACTTGTGAACATCTCTGGTATAGGGAAATCACTATATGCGGATGATGGGTCCCTTTGGATTAAGGGCAGAAATCTAAAAGAAAATGCAGACAGCGGTTAAGGCAGTAGAACAATGGCCATATAAATGGGGTTTCAGGTTATTTACAATCAAATCTCAGATAATTTGCTTCTCTAAGCAACGTAAACAAATTTCATTGAAATTATATGGGAAAGAACTTGAGCAAGTTAGGCTGATTCGATTTCTTGGAGTTTTATTTGATGAAAAGCTTACATGATACAACACATTGATAAAAAGAAAACAAAATGCAAGAAAATCCAAAATATATTGCATTGCTTGTCAGGACGAGATTGGGGAGCAACTATGTCTTCATTGTGAAATATATACTGGACCCTTATGGGGTCAACTTTTGACTATGGTTGTATTGCTTATATGTCAGCAGCTGAAACTAATCTTTAAAAAAACTAGATACAGAACAAGCTCAAGCCCTAAGAATATGTAGTGGGGCTTTTAAAACATCTCCAGTTGCGGCAATTCAGGTTGAAATGGGAGAGATGCCGTTGGGAATTAGAAGACTTAAACTTATGCTTTCATATTGGTTTAACCTGCAAGGGTATAATGAATCACATCCTGCAAAGACTATAGTACAGGAGTGTTGGGAACATAGTAAATCTGATTTCAGGAGTTTTGGATGGGTTGTGAATGAAAAAGCAAGGAAAATAGATTTGAATAGTATACAATATTGTCCTACTGTCCCATATTCAAGTATCCCTCCTTGGATGTTTATATTGCCGTTGATTGATTTACAAATACATGAGGAAATAAAAGATAATTCAAAGCAAATACCTGTCTGGTTTATTGTCCAAAGCTACTTAGAAATTTGTTTTACTAATAAAATAATGATATTCACAGACGGTTCAAAGAACCCTGAAAATGGACGCACAGGTGCTGCAGTGTACATCCCACAATGTGGGATGAATTTTTTTGTTGAATCTGATAGTTTGTCTGCACTCACAAGTATTAAATCAGGGAAATCATGCAGGCTTGATATGCTAATTGAAATATACCAACAATATACAGATTACATAATAAAGGTTTGAGTGTATGGTTTGTTTGGGTTCCTGTACATGTTGATGTGAAAGGAAATGAAGAAGTGGATATGTTAGCTAAACAATCTCTTAAATCACCAACAGTAGATTTGCAGAGTGCATTAAGTAAATCTGAGGCTAAAGCAATCATAAAAGATCAAACTCAAAAAATATGGCAGAAATATTGGGATATTAATGACACAGGAAGACATTTTTATAATGTTCAAAGTTCTGTTGGCATGAAAAGAGAGATAAGTAAAAATCGAAGTGAAGAAAGGATTATCACACGTCTCAGAATAGGACACACAGGGCTCAACAAGACACTTCATCTATTAGGTAGACATACAAATGGAATGTGTTTACATTGCAATAAACCAGAATCTGTCCAGCATGTGATGATGGATTGTAATGCATATGAAAAGGAAAGAAAGGAATTAAAAGAAGTACTTGAAAGATTAAAGCTAAATTTCACTTTAAAAAGCATCCTTGGAACATCATTGAGGAAAATACATACACAGTTAATAACATTTTTGAAAGAAACAGGTCTGATGGAGCGAGTATTAAAGTTTTGGTTAATTATTATTATTATTTTATTATTTGTATTATTATTACTATTATTATTATTATTTTATTTATTTATTTATTTTTAATTCCCCACATCCTGCCAAATCTTCTGATCCACACTGCTGTCCAGTAGGTGGCGGTAAAGCACCTATAAGCTGGTTTGCCAACCGCCAATAAAAAAACATAAGAAGAAGAAGAAGACAGTTCGGTGTCATCATATATGGATGTGTTGTATGTTGCTCTGTTCGTTTGATCTTCATGTGGATTTATTCAATATTATCAAGTTACCTTCATCTTCGTGTATATTTATACAACCAGCCTGTGACAGAACACCGGACCAAATAAGTATAGCAACTTGTGTAAGATTTACATGATCTGTTTTCATGTTTAGTGTTTTGTTTTCTGTTTTCACCCTTGCGTGCACCATAGACTTTCCAGCTGTCAAACTCATGTGCCTTGAGCAGGGAGAAAGCTCCCTCGAGAAACATTTAGAGGAATTTTTGGATCTCGCCCATCAGACCTGCCTGTGAACGTTCCTGCGTGTCAGACTCAATGCTGCCACACATGCACAGTTGTCCGGGGAGGTTCCTCAAGGGAGCTTTGCAACATATGTGGAGTGGGTGCAGGCATCCTGCGAATCAGCATTCACCGTTGTGGAAGCCACCAGCCTCACTCCCGATCCAGTGCCCAGCCAGATCCACCAAGACGACAAGGATCGACGGCCTGAGCCCACCACAGGTAGCGCAACGGAGACTGCCGCAATGTATGAGCCTATTCCCACTAGTGATGTTCGGCTCTTGAACAAATCGTTCTTTTGAGCCGGTTCTCAGCAAGTAACCGGTCGAGCCGGTTCACTAATCGGACTGAATTTGAACTTTAGTTCCGGTTTGATGACGCAAGATGCAAAAGCCGAAGTAGCACGTCTGACTAAAAAGAACCGAATGAGCCGGTTCAAACATCTGTCGAAGTTTGACGAGGATTACCAAGGATTCTGATGATTGAGTTGGCGATGCAAGCCTGAGGCACGTACTGGAAATATGATCATTATGACTACTGTTATTAAATAACATTTCGGAAGGGTTCGGAAGTGAGATTTGCAGAATTGCAACGTGACACTAAACAAGACTTTGCAGAGAATGATTGAATAAACAGGGCATAAATATGCAGAGTAAACAAGGGTAATGACACACATGTGGAAGTGATCAAACAATAATGAGTCCAGGCAATGGGTTGTGGGAAGTGTAGTTCATGATGGGAAAGCCATGGAGAAAGGAGGAGTGCCCTCTAGTGAAAATCCAGGGCAATCCAGCTGGTGGATGTACCAAAAAGAAAGAACAGAGCCTAAAAAAAAAAAAAAAAGATTGTAGATCCATGTGTAATACTCCTGAAACTGGAGAAAATAATTAAAGAAGGAACAACATGGATGCAGTGCTTCCTCAATGGTGGATTACCAGCTATCCGGACCTCAGTAGTTTTCCAAGGTGAACTTTCTTAGAGCTCTTACCTGTACAACCTGACCACTGCAGATTCATTAAGGTGTTGATAGTGGTGCCATTGAAACACATTATGCTGCCTTCACGTGCTATTGGAAATTCTTGCCTATTTATTGGGAAAATCTTATTAGGTTAGTCAAAAATTATACTAAGCTTCCCATTCATTGACAACCATAAACATTCACCGCGCTATCTAGATAGTCAGCTTGGTGACGATTCTGGACTTTCAGTCAAATAGCCTACGGGTTATTTTCCCTGTGTATAAAATATACAATTCTCTTATGATTATTCATATGCATTAATTTAATGACAAGACAATATTTTCCCGTGGTAAATATGACTTGAGAGAACAATAATTCCGATAACATGTGAAGGCAGCATTACTGCCATAATTACCGTAGGCTCGAGATGTCAACACGTGACATATTCGTAGTTGTTCATGTTCTCAAACTGGGAATTATGCGTTTCTATGGTGATACTACTATCAACGCCTTAATCAATCACCAGCGGTCATGTGATACAAGTAGGAGCTATCAGAAAAGTCCAATCTTACAAGCTGTAATTACAAACTCTACAAGGATGTGAACACTTTTTACAAGTTGAAACTTCGAAATTACGGTAATTTCAACACGACGTGAACGCACCTATAATCACATACTCATAACAGTTAACCATTATCATGAACAAATGCAAATTGATTATTACAAATACTTGAAATAACTGTTTTTTTACATTAGTTATACAAGGTAAACTTTTGATTATGAACCCTTTGAAAAAAAATGTCAATGGCAGGGAAGCATTGTGTCATAAATTACAGAATATTCTGTCAAAAAGGTGGGGAAAGAGTTATCAATTTTAAAAAGTATGAACCCTTTTAATAGACTGTGATGACGCGTTTTAACGGTCATCAGTATCGTAAATCCTGCAAAGATTTTTGTATTTTCATTTAAAAAAAAATGTATGTATAACACTAATACTTTGTATTATATTACTTTTGCATCAAATTACAAAAAACAAGTTAACGGGAAAGTTAATATTTTTTCCCTCTCTTTGAAAGTTGTGAAATCACTATTGTGGAGTTTTTCTGGTAACGCTTTAGATTACAGCCCAGAAAGTACTGCGTAAATAAAGCAAATTTACAGCGTAACTTTCTGTAATTATAGTGTAACTCTTGTTTCATGTATGTAGCAATGTTCGGGTGGGTGTGGAAGAAGACACGGGGGCCGGCTGGTTTCAGACACACAGGTATTAATTTATTATCAAACTTGTCTCCGTCGTATACAATTGTGCCCTTGGCACCTCTTGAAAAGTCCTCAGTTTCACCGGTTTGGTCACGCAGTCCCTCTCTGCTTTTCTTTCTCTTTCTGTCCTGTGTGCCTCCACAATCTGCTCCTCTCTCCCCTGTCCTCGCTTCCTGCTTGGCCTTATATCCTGTTTCTCCACGCCAATCACTGAAACAAGAGACAGGTGTTTCTCATTTGGTCTTGATTTCCTTACGTGCCGCTCGTCTCCTGACTCTCTCTCCCGTCACAGACCTCGCTAAACCACGGCCCCCTCGCCACATACCCCCACCGCCCGACTCAGGCCGGGGAGCCATCCGGCCTGCAGCCTCCCCCCCCCCATTTCTGGAAAGGAAGTCAGCCACCACCATCTGTACACCCGGCCTGTGAACCACCTTGAACTTAAATGGCTGTAACGCCAGATACCAACGGGTGATCCGCGCGTTGGTATCCTTCATGCGGTGGAGCCATTGGAGAGGGGCGTGGTCCGAACAGAGAGTGAACTCCCTCCCCAGGAGATAGTAACGGAGGGTCAGAACGGCCCACCGGATTGCCAAACACTCCTTTTCAATGGTGCTGTACATCGTCTCCCTCTTTGAGAGCTTCCGACTGATGTACAGCACCGGCCGCTCCTCCCCCTCCCTCTCCTGGGTCAGAACCGCGCCCAGCCCCCTGTCCGACGCGTCAGTCTGTAACATAAAAGGGAGAGAAAAATCAGGCGATTGCAAGAGCGGTCCGCCACACAGAGCAGCCTTCACCTGGGTAAAAGCCTGCTGGCACATCTCTGACCACTGGACTGGGTCTGGTGCTTCCTTTTTAGTGAGGTCAGTCAGAGGGCTAGTGAGGTCCGAATAATTAGGAACAAATCTCCTATAATATCCCGCTAGCCCCAAGAACTGTCTCACCTCCTTTTTGGTCTTGGGTCTAGGGCAGGTCGCAACTGCTCCCGTTTTGTCAATTTGAGGACGCACCTGTCCATGACCCAAGTGGAAACCCAGATACCTAACCTCTACGCGCCCAATTGCACACTTCTTCGGGTTGGCTGTCAGCCCGGCCAGTCTCAGCGATCTCAGGACGGCCCGTACATGCTCCATATGCCGCTGCCAATCATTACTATAGATAATGATATCGTCCAGGTATGCAGCGGCATATGTCGCATGCGGCCTCAGAATTTTATCCATGAGACGCTGAAACGTGGCCGGAGCCCCGAACAACCCGAACGGAAGTGTTACAAATTGGTGCAATCCAAACGGCGTCGTAAAGGCTGTTTTTTCTTTGGATAAAGGCGTTAAGGGGATCTGCCAATATCCCTTTGTTAAATCCAGTGTCGAATAAAAATGAGCTGTGCCCAGCCGATCGAGCAGCTCATCAACCCTTGGCATTGGATATGCATCGAATTTCGACACAGCGTTCACCTTGCGATAATCCACACAGAATCGGACTGAGCCGTCTGTTTTAGGAACTAAAACTATCGGGCTGGCCCAATCACTGTAGGATTCTTCTATTACCCCCATGTCCAGCATCGCTTCTAATTCTTCCTGAACCACTTTTTTTTTGTGTTCAGGTAACCTATATGGCCGACTGCGAACCACCACGTCCGGCTCTGTCTCAATATGGTGCTGAATGAGGTTGGTTCGACCCGGTAGGGGCGAGAACACATCTGAAAAAACTTCTTGCAACTGGGCTATGTCAGCGAGTTGGTACGGCGAGAGATGATCTCCCCCTGGGGCCAGAGCGAGGGATGTACCTTTTGTGTTCACCTCTGGCCCGAGATCCTCCTCCCCACTTATAGCCGTGGCCAACATCACTGACTCCGCCTCGCTCCATTTTTTTAGGAGATTAAGGTGGTATATTTGATGTGCCCCGCTCCTATCCGATCGAATCACCTCATAATCGAGATCCCCTATTTGCCGTGTGACCACAAACGGTCCTTGCCACTTGGCGAGTAATTTAGAGGTAGACGTGGGGAGTAATACAAGCACTTTATCTCCCTGTGAAAATTTACGCAGTTTCGTTCCCCTATTGTATAGCCGACTTTGTTTGTCTTGAGCCTGTAACAAGTTCTCCATTGACAGCCGCCCCAATGTGTGGAGTTTTGTTCTCAGGTCCATGACATACTGAATTTCGTTTTTCCCTTGCGATGGTCCGTCCTCCCAAACTTCTCTAAGTACGTCCAACACCCCCCGGGGCTGACGTCCATAGAGAAGCTCAAACGGGGAAAACCCCGTGGAGGCTTGCGGGACCTCACGTACGGCGAACAACAGGGGTTCTAACCATTTATCCCAATTTTTGGCGTCTTCTTGTACAAACTTCCGAATCATTGTCTTCAAAGTGCGATTAAATCGTTCCACCAACCCATCCGTCTGTGGGTGATAGACGCTGGTGCGGATCGATTTAATGCCCAATAATCCGTAAAGTTCGCGTAAAGTTCGTGACATAAACGCCGTGCCTTGATCAGTGAGGATCTCTTTCGGTATCCCCACACGGGAGATTAAACTAAACAATGCCTCCGCAACACTCTTTGCAGAAATGGTACGGAGGGCTACTGCTTCGGGGTATCGTGTTGCATAGTCCACCATGACCAATGCAAAACGGTGCCCCCGTGCGGATCGCTCCAATGGTCCGATGAGGTCCATACCAATTCTTTCAAAGGGGACCTGCATAAGTGGGAGCGGGCGCAATGGCGCTTTTGAAAAGGCTGGTGGATTTACCAGCTGACATTCACGACAAGACGCGCACCATCTGCGCACGTTCTCGTGAATGCCTGGCCAAAAAAACCGGACCATTAAACGATTCAGTGTGGCCACCTGACCCAGATGACCGGCCATAGGATTTGCATGAGCCGCCTGAAAAAGCATTTCCCGACGGCTTTTTGGTACTAACAATTGGGTTGTATCTTGTTTTGACTGAGTGTCCTGGGTCACTCGATACAACCGGTCCTTTAATATGGCAAAATAAGGATATGACAGCGGTTGCTCAGGATGGAGAGCCTGTCCGTCGATCGACCGGACCTGTGCAAACGCATTTTTGAGCGACTCATCCTGGGATTGCTCCAGAGGAAAATCATCGCGGTCAGTGAGGATCAGCCTCTCTACTCCACTCGATTCCTCTGCAGCGATCCCCGATGGTCCCGGCTCAGTCTCGCCAACCTGCACATCCGCCCTCTCTCCCCGCCCTCTTCTTCCCCAAGAGACATCCGCACATAGATACTCCAATAAACTACCGAATGCTGGCCAATTTGTCCCCAAAATTAACGGATGTCGGAGGTGCGAGCTAACCGCCACCTCCACTCTATGTTTTTGTCCCCGAAATTGTATTATAGCCGTCACCAGCGGATAACTCACCACGTCCCCGTGCACACACCGTACCTTAACCATGCGGCTATTATCCAATGCCAACGATTGTATCAGGCTTTGATGGATAGAGGTCTGGTTACACCCTGAATCCACCAAAGCCGGATAGGTACCCCCCTGGCTCTGTCCTGCGACGCCGGCCGGTGGCACTGGACCCATTGCGCGGTCTTCCTGGGCAACCGCGCAATAAACTGCTCCAGTGCCACCCTATCGATGATCTGGTCGGCGGTCGGCTGGTCGGCCATCAGCCATCTGCGGCAGGCATCCCGGAGCTGCTGAGCCATCACGAAGGGCCGGGTATTCTCCCCCAGTGTCAGCGATCGGAACCGCTGACGATGTTGCTCGGGGGATAGCCCGACCCGCTGTAGTATGGCCCGTCGCAGGTCGTCATAGACCAGGAGGTTCTGGACTGGGAGTTGTTGGGCCGCTATCTGCGCCTCCCCAGACAGTAGTGGGATGAGGCGCACCGGCCAGTCCATTCGCTGCCACCCACATGCCTCCGCGGACCGCTCGAACAAATCCAGGAACGCTTCCGGGTCGTCCTGCGGTCCCATTTTTGTGAGCTGCATGTGGGTGGATTTGGCCGGGGTGGATGTTGCTCCCCCGGCTGGAACCTCCCGATCAAAGCAGCTCCGGAACAGCTCGCGGTCCTGTTGCTGTGCCAGGAAGAGCGCCTGGAAACGCCGTTCCTGCTCTTCCCGGATCTCCAGCATTGACTGATGTTGTTCCCGATGCAGGCCCGCGAGCGCCTGGATGACGTCCGCAAATGGCGTCCCTGGCGGTGTTTGCATGGCGGCGGCTCGGTCTTCTTCCTCCCGGGTTTCGGCACCAATGTAGCAATGTTCGGGTGGGTGTGGAAGAAGACACGGGGGTCGGCTGGTTTCAGACACACAGGTATTAATTTATTATCAAACTTGTCTCCGTCGTATACAATTGTGCCCTTGGCACCTCTTGAAAAGTCCTCAGTTTCACCGGTTTGGTCACGCAGTCCCTCTCTGCTTTTCTTTCTCTTTCTGTCCTGTGTGCCTCCACGATCTGCTCCTCTCTCCCCTGTCCTCGCTTCCTGCTTGGCCTTATATCCTGTTTCTCCACGCCAATCACTGAAACAAGAGACAGGTGTTTCTCATTTGGTCTTGATTTCCTTACGTGCCGCTCGCCTCCTGACTCTCTCTCCCGTCACAGACCTCGCTAAACCACGGCCCCCTCGCCACAATGTAGTTACAGGGTAAGTATGAATCTACAGGCTGTAAATTAAAGTGGTGCTTGTTCCCCTCTTGTTTCATGTAGTTAGAGGGTAAGTACAATAAAAACACATACACAATCTGATGTCACTCAAAATCTTTATTTGAAAAACAACTTTTTTAAAACAGATTTACAACACTTATCCGTTTCTCTTGCTTGGCTTCTCCTCCTCTTGTTCCTCTTCTTATTTGTTCTTGCCACAGATGAATCTTAAGAAGGAATCCTATGTCTCTAGCTATTTTGTAGCTATATTATGTATTTAAAGAATATACAGTGCACGCAGAAATTTCCTCACCGTTTACTCATCTTTTACCCTCATGCCATCCGAGATGTATACGACTTTCTTTCTTCAGATGAACACAGAAAAATAAATCATCTCTGCTAATGAAAACTCATTTGGGTTCCTAAAAGTTGAAGCATCAAACAGCACATACAGCAATAATGACAGCAATCCATACGACCCCTATGGATGAATCAATGTCTTCTGAAGTAAAACGATAAGTATTTGTAAGAAAAATAACAATATATTTTTTTTAAATTAAACGGTAAACTATCGCTTCCAACCAGCAGTCATCTGCGTGAATGAGAGTGTTAAGTTGAGGGTTGACGCAGATGTTGGATGCCGTCTGTTTTTCTTTTCTTTTTTTTTTTATTAATGCTCACAAAAGTAAACAAACAATAACATAATATATGATAATAGCAATGAGAAACAAACAAGAGTCACCACTTGCGCGAGAACGTCATGAAAGCTTGAAGCTTCTTTACTCACGCACGCGCTGGTAACAGTTGGTCGGATGTGAAAAGATTAGTAAATTATGAGATCATTTCTGGATGTACTTTTTCTTTTAATAAATAGTAATACAGAATATCAAAAGACATGGGATTGCTCTTAAGATCCATCAGTGGAAATAACGAAAAAGAAAAAGAGGAACAAGAGGAGGAGAAGCCAATCAAGAGAAACAAAAAAGGGACAAAAACTTGCCTCTTTCTGTCATGACATTAGTATTTGAAATGAAAAGTTTATTTTAAAAAAATGAATAAGAAGTGTCATAAATCTGTTGTCACAGGGTGTTTTGGTTATGTTTCATGCGTTTAAGTTTGCCATGTTCACTGTCATTTCTTGTCATGCACTTCCTGGTCCTGTCATGTGATCCTGCCATGTGCTCCTTTGTCTTGTGGTTTGTCATGTTCTCATTGGTTTATTGGTTTAATCATTGTTCACAGGTGTGTCTTGTCTAGTCTTTAACCCTCATGTTTGCTGTGTGTCTTTGTCGAGTATTGTTTTATGTAAACCACTGTTGGTGAGTTTTTGATCATGCCATGCCATAGTTTTTGTTCAAGTCAAGTCTTTGTTTTATGTTTTGCATTTTGAGTTTAAGTTAATAAACTGCACTTGGATTCAGCAAACTTGCCTTTCAGTGGACTCAACGTTACAGAATATCAGACCCCAACTATGAACCCAGCAGTCCGTCTCCTTCGCCTTCGTCAAGGCCAGCGGCCCATAGAGGACTACGTCCAGGACTTTTGTGAACTTTCTAGCAAGGTTGAGTTTAATGATGCTGCCCTCAAGGGCATGTTCCTCAATGGTCTCAATGACTTTTTAAGTTATTTGATGCCTGAGAGCACTGTGGCGTGGACCCTGGCCCAGTACATCGACCATGCACTTCGTTTGAGTGGCTCATCTTTTACTGTGGGATTGGCGGAGGAGGAGCCCCGCCATCCCACAGTACCTTCCACCCCAGAGAGTCCGGTCCACGTCCAGAACCAAGCCATGTTTTCTGTCCACGTCCAGAGCCAAGCCATGTCTACTCTTCACGTCCAGAGCCAAGCCATGTCTCCTGTCCATGTCCTGAGCCAAGCCATGTCTTCTATCCACGTCCAAAGCCAAGCCACGTCCCCTGTCCACGTCCAGAGCCAAGCCATGTCTCATGTCCATGTCCAGAGCCAAACGACGTCTCATGCCCGTGTCCAGAGCCAGGCCATGTCTCCTGTCCACGTCCAGGGTCATGCCCCAGACCAGCGTCCTGAGGTGGCTCCAGCCCCAGACCAGCGTCCTGAGGTGGCTCCAGCCCCAGACCAGCGTCCTGAGGTGGCTCCAGCCCCAGACCAGTGTCCTGAGGGGGCTCCAGCCCCAGACCAGCGGCCTGAGGGGGCTCCAGCCCCAGACCAGCGTCCAGAGAGGACTCCTGGCCATGACCCCATAGTCCTGCTCAAGAAAATTTTTTGGGGGGGGCAGTGGATACCCTGAGAAGGTCTGGAAGGCCGCGCTCCAGGATCCAGGTCCGCCCACGCCTCATGGTCCAGGTCCGTCCACGCCCACGCCTCATGGTCCAGGTCCGCCCATGCCTCATGGTCCAGGTCCGCTCACGCCCATGCCTCATGGTCCAGGTCCGCTCACGCCCACGCCTCATGGTCCAGGTCCGCCAACGCCTCATGGTCCAAGTCCGCCCACGCTCCCAGGCCCATCGAAGCCATGCCGGGGTCTGTGTCCGGTGCCCCTGCACGGGCCTGGCCCGCCGTCCCTCCCCCATGACCGCCCCCCTAGACTTCTGTTGGGGCTCTGGTTTTGTTTGGGCGTCTGGGGCCGCCCATAAAGGGGGGGGACTGTCACAGGGTGTTTTGGTTATGTTTCATGTGTTTAAGTTTGCCATGTTCACTGTCATGTCTTGTCATGTCTTGATCCTGCCATGTGCTCCTTTGTCTTGTGGTTTGTCATGTTCTCATTGGTTTATTGGTTTAATCATTGTTCACAGGTGTGTCTTGTCTAGTCTTTAGTCATGGTGTATTTAAACCCTCATGTTTGCTGTGTGTCTTTGTCGAGTATTGTTTTATGTAAACCACTGTTGGTGAGTTTTTGATCATGGTCAAGTCTTTGTTTTAGGTTTTGCATTTTGAGTTTAAGTTAATAAATTGCACTTGGGTTCAGCAAACTTGCCTTTCAGTGGACTAAATGTTATATCTGTTTTGACTTAAGTTGTTTTTCAATAAATGTTTCCGAGTGATATCAGATTTTGTACGTGTTTTTTATTGTACTTACCCTGTAACTACATGAAACAAGAGGGGAACAAACACCATTACATATTGTTCCCTTATAACTACACGTACTTACTTTATAATTACACTATAATTACTGAAAGTTACGCTGTAAATTCACAGTTACACAGTACTTTCCGGGCTGTAATCTAAAGCGTTACCAATTTTCTTTTGCTATTTGAGCAAATGGGGACACAACAAATATATATTCAATGTATACTCTCATTCACCTCTATAAAAGTTAACCCAACTATGACGACTTCCGCTTCTGAGAAACCCGGAAATGTGAAAAGGGTCTATTAATGACTTTATGCATGAAAATATATAGGTGCCTTTTAAATTTTAGGATGAGGGCTCCTTGATGATGATCAATCATATTTGGGGGTCAATGGCATCTAAAAAATATATACAAAAAAAAATACTATAGGCAACTTTCAAAGTGTCATCGCCAATGTCAGTTCCAGTCAAAACAAATTTCATACAGCAGGACTTGGATCGCAGACAGGTCCAGATATTCTAGATATTCTCTCGGGCATCGGTGACATATTAGCACTCCTGTGATAATTCAAACATCTGCATTATTATATTCATTATCAGCCCAAAATGGTGCCTAAAATTGTGTAATGTGTGGGTGGTATTAATGTCACAGAACAGGATGAAAAAAAAAAAAATGTGTGCCATTTGTAATTATTCAGTTGTCTTTCTAATGTTCCTTATTTGCAGGTCTTCTAAATGCTTACATTCTAAATTATTTTGCTGAGTATTTTATAATCACAATTTAAACAGCTCAGTGTTTTTTTTTTGTTTTGTTTTTGTAAAAGCATGACAGTGAAGTTGCTGATTCAGATTGACAGAAACCCACTTGATTTACTGCTGGTATAGTTGCACAAATGCTGTAATCTAGTTTGCATAACTTGCAAAGATAAGATCGAGGGACAGAATGACAGTGGGTTATTCAGATTCACAAAGTCATTATCAAGTTCCGTGTCAAGATTTTAAACCCTAAAAAAAGTCCACGTCATTTTGTAGTTTCTAATGAGAGACAGCTGTTGAAAAGCCTGTTCTAGTTGGGTTTAAAAAAAAAAAAAGTATTTATAAAGCACAATTAAAAACAACTGCTGTTGACCAATGTGCTGTACAAAAACAAAGACAAAAACAAAGCCATGAGTAGACAACAAGAGAATGAGAATAGAATGAGACAGATGAGACAGTGCTAAACCATGTAAAGATTTCAAAAACAAATAAAAACACTTTTAACTCAATTCTATGGCATACAGGCATGGTCATGGTCAGTTGTTGTCTGTGCATTAGCACACTGTCACGCATGTAAGCCTGTTATTCTGTGTTTGTAATTGTAACTTGTGCAAGCCCCCCGCAGACGGAGAGCTACCACCCGCGACGGAGCCTGCCAGAGCCTGAGAGAAAAAGGACAGAGCCGGCCCTCGCCCCGGGGTGTTAACCCTCACAACATCAGCGGAAGGGAGAAGAGTGACTACGGAAAATGAGGACTGGCTGATCGACTTCAATAAGGAAGTATTAATTCCCACCCTATCCCACCCGGTACCTTCATCCACGCTGTTATTAGACTAATGACTATATGGACCATGATATCCTGCATAAATAACCTGCATAAACTGTGTTATTCTGACCATTGCTCTGTCAACTTGGGTGGGACCTCTTCGCTCCATCGCAGCCTATCGACCTGTTGGCTGCGTACTGTCTCCTCCCACATTCGGCTCCACCGGAGACCCTCAGACTTGGAGCTTCACCGGGTTCCCTCGTCCTGCCGGCTCCCCCTTGGTCAGTCGTCACACCACCCCTACATCTGCAGCAGGTACTTTGGCTCCGCCTTCGACATCCAACACCGCCGCATCACTTTGTTTGCCAGGGCCAGCGACATCATTTGTTTCCATCGGTGCTCCGTCTGCGCCTGTGGATCCATTGGCCACATCTCCATTGGCCGTCCCCCAGTTGTCGGCAGCCTCTGCACCATCTGGACTCCTCCTTCTCTCGACCCCGCCGTGGGCTGTTGGCACTGGCAAGCTCTGGGTCTGTGCCAGCAGATTATTTTCACCATTGCCGCCAGGGGATCGTTGTCCTCCCATTACCATCCCTTCACCACCTCTTCGTCCTCCTCCAAGACCGTCTCCAACCCTCCCTCTTCACCTTATATGTTATGATGCCAGGTCGCACCTTGCCCGGAGGGGGATGTACAATCACAGTTATGTTCAGTTTATCTTAGTTATCATGGACTTTTAGTTAGTTTTCATTCATTCAGTTTTCATTCATGTGTTTCTTTGTCATTGTTTTCCCGCCACTGATCATTCACCATGGACAGTACACTAATCATCACAGCTGTTTGTCTTCTAGTTAATCATCTTTGTGCATTTAAGTTTCTCCCTGTATTCAGTTCATTATCGGTTGTTGTCTGTGCATTAGCACACTGTCACGCATGTAAGCCTGTTATTCTATAAATCATGAGTTCTTTATAATCATCTTTGTCTTCCTTGGATCAGCACGTTACTGTCACACTTGTTGCAGGAAGGGAGACACAGGTGAAGAAGATGAATCCAAAATAACAGGTTTAATGGTAATTTCTAACAAAGATAATCAGGCACCAACACAAGCTAACTAAGACTGTGGACGGACCAGGACTGACTGAAAAGGCACAACTTAAATAGTGAACGCAAATGAGGATGATGATGAAACACAGCTGGAACAAATTAACTAATGAGGGAAACTATGGAAACAGACAAGTGGCGGGGAAACTAAGACAAAGGAACGTGATCAATGAATACATAAAAAGAAGGTCCAAACACAAAGAAACATGTGACATTACACCCCCTCCGAGAAGGTGTGGCCTCATGCCATAGAAGAAAGATGGAGGCGGCTTGAGAGGAGGACGATACGTGGCAAGGGGTCCCCGGGGTAGGCAGATGACGATGACCAGGGCGGGACAGGAGGTAGTATCCATGGCAGTGATGTGGGTAGGAGTGGCCAGGTGGGTGTGACCCAGAGCTCAGCCATGCCGACTGTCCAAGGCGGAGTTGACGGCGGTAGGAGCCATGATGGTGATGGATTTGGGGGGAAGACCGGTGACAACAGAGCCGTGGAAGATGGAGCCTACCGCACAGACGGTCCAAGGGGGTGATGGTACGTCGATGACCTGGGCATGGGCTCCCAGCAGTTCCACGGTGTGCCCTCACCACTGAGAGGAGGATGTAGTGACCCAGCGGGACTGCTGGGGGACGATGATGACTGGGTAACAGGCTTGGCGGAGGTCTGGAAAAGAGTGGTACAAAAACCCAACCAAAACAGAGCATCCTTGACAGCTGTTAGAGGAGGCTGGGTGGGGATAATAGGACTGACAAAGAAGATTCAGATAAATTCCTGGGATATATGGGATCAATCTCACCACACTCGATTAAACTATCCAACAAGTCCAGCCATTGCTCGCTCAGTGGCGGGAGGGTGGGTGGGGCTCCCACAGTGATGGATGGTGACGTCGGCTCACACCCCTGGTCAGACTCTCCCTGGTGCTTCGGCCCCGGGGCGATGATGTGCGTGGTTTTCCCTTCCTCGGGCATGGGCTCATTCGTTGCGGCAGGCAGAAGTGAGGTTCCCTCCAATTCAGTCCGGTGGTGTCTAGGAGGTGGATGGAATGGTGTAGGTTTGCCCTGATCCGGAACAGGGAAATAAGGGATTCGTCCTCCAGAATGCTGTTGTTGGCAAAAACACCAAAGTTCATTATAAAAGAAAAGAAATCAGGGCTCTCCTGAGCCATGACGATAAACTTGACCCTATCGTCCAGTTGGGTCGGTCCGTCTATCTGTCATGCTTGTTGCAGGCGAAAGGTTTAATGGTGATTTCTAACAAAGATAATCAGGCAGCAACACAAGCTAACTAAGACTGTAGACGTACCAGGAGTGATTGAAAAGGCATAACTTAAATAGTGAACACAAACGAGGATGATGATGAAACAAATTAACTAATGAGGGAAACTATGGAAACAGACAAGTGGTGGGAAAACTAAGACAAAGGAACGTGATCAATGAAAACATAAACAGAAGGTCCAAACACAAAGAGATGTGACGGTTACATTATCCTTGTTTTCTAGTATAAAATAGAAAAGTAATCTACAAATTCTGCAAAAACACAACATTTATTTCACTGGCCACGGCGGTACACTTGCATGAGATCAAAATCTCAGTTGTGTCTGTTTAAATTCTGATCTTCCTGCCATCTCATATTTTTATCCATCATTACAGTTTTTTTCGTCTCATTAAATTTCTAATCTTGGGCTAGACAAATATTTTCAAAAACATATCCATGTTCAATTTAAAATTAATTTAAACATAATAACAGATATGAACACAAGCACAGAGAAAAACTCTGTCTGTTCTATTGTCACTTTCTGGTGTCAGTGTTTTCACATTAATTTTTCAGGAATCTGTCAGATTCAGAAGAACTCTGGTAATGATGATAAATTATTCTTATGGGGAACATGAGTCTATAGCACCATTGCAGTGGAAACAGATACTGGGTAGAAAAATCATTACATCCTATATTTAGACCAAAAAGATCATAAAAGAATGCGGTCCAAATGATAAGTTTCACTGCAATACTCACCAGGACTACAGTACAGGCCATTAATATTTAACTGCTGAAGTATACATTATTGCACCGTGTATAAACACAGAAATGATTGATTTGCAAGGCTGTATGCAATGACAGGATGTTGGCAGTGAGGTTTACATTTGCTTCTCTTAATGGGAGACCGCTACAACAATGGGCAAATATGACACAATCAATTTCTTTTAGAGTGCTATGGCAAATATTCAGAGCATGATCAGTAGAGTTCACTCACTGCCTGAGGAAAATACAAACTGGTTTTGAGAAAGGAAATAATATAGTTTCCTGATGTGCACTAAAGGCCAAAAGTCAAAGTCTGCCAAAACTAAATATTTAAGTGACCAATTATTCTAATTTGACATATTTCCAACACCACTGTATTCTCATAGGGTATATTACTCACAAATAAACATTAGAAGAGACAATCTTTCATTTAAATGATCAGGTGCACAGCTTACACTGGAGCAGAATATTGCAGATTACTAGCGCCATCTAGTGAAAGATGTAAATGAAACCCCCAGCATCTACATGTCCAATATGACCGCATAAACCATAATGTCATTGATAACTTTATCAGAATAGTGTTGTGTACTCATAATTAAGCATTGAAAGGTGTTTTTGAAAGCAAATTATACTCTTTATTACATACATGTCTGCTCTATAGTATTCTATTTGGGTAAAATATTACCTAATATTACCTATTTATAATATATACTTTTATTTATTTATTTATTATAATTTTTTTTGTAGGAAACAAAAACATAAATATAAATGGTTGTTAGTGCTGTTGGCTAATCAATCCTGCCTACAATTAGCAGTTATTGGTACAAACCCCCTATAAATTTTAAACTTCAGTGTGGAACTCGTACTATTTAACTTGTGTGTTGAGGTCTAAGGAAATTAACTTTACTCTAGAATACTGGCAATTTATGTTATGAGGAAAAACTTTGAATTGCCATATTGTAGGATTGAAAATAATCAAAGATATTTGAAATTGAACAAAGAAATTTGCTTTACTGTTTTTAACCCCCATCTTTCTTATCAGAAGGGCCATTTGGAATTCCTAAAGACAAAGAGATACTGAAGGCCTGTAGGCCAAATGTGTGTCACACCTTTAGTACAGTGAGGGAAGTTTGGTCTGATTGGTCAGTTTGAATGTCTCACACTGGGGTTTCAGTCACATGGTCAAGGAAGAGATAAAAAGAAGATTGTAACTGTTGCTCTGTCTCTTTTATTCTCTGCCTTTCTTGATTCTCTAGCTTTCTCTTCTTGGGGCCTGTGCTCTGGCTCTTCCTTTCGCTGGGGCTTTTTTGCTCTGGCTCTTTCTCTCTTCTCTTTTTTAAAGCCTCTCTCTCCCTCACTTTCTATCCCTCAGGTAACATTCATGCTGGGTACGATTAATGGTATACCTTTTTATCATCTCGTACATCTATTTTGTAACTATTTTAAGTGTAACCATAACCAGAAATTGTCATTAAATTCTTTCTATTACAAATGATGTGCTAATTAGTTTTGATTTGGTATTGACTTTGAAGTGCTACCTGTTGCAATACAATATAGTCACAGTATAGCAATGCTCTCCCACATATTTTGCTATTGTAAAATGAAAGCAAATTTTGTTGCATTATTTTCCTGTTAAACACTGTGAAGCTGCTTTGAAACAATTGGCATTTTAAAAAGTGCTATATAAATAAAGGTGACTTGACTTGATTGTAACTGCGCTTATTTCCGTTGTTGGTATAAGTAGCAGTGGGTGGTAAAGACGAGAAATGTACAGTTTTCTATCATCTTGCTGATAACGTTTCTTTAGTCATTCGGCAACCCTGCAGCCTGAACCATTGTAGGCAGCCACCCTTACAGATGACCTTTACAATATAGTTTACAGGGATTCATCATGTAGCTTTCTATTGTATCACCTATATAATTGTGGTGTTTATCATTATTAGTTTATCAGTTTATAGTACAATGAAGATTTTAATAGTAGGTTGATTTATTAACATGTTACTGCATAATGAAATATATGGTCTTATGTAATTAGAAAATATACAGGCACCAATGTGCCATTCTGAAAATATACCCTGCCGTTCAAAAGTTTGGGATCGGTACGTTTCTTTAATGATTTAAAATAATTCTCTTATGCTTACCAAGGCTGCATTTATTTAAAATATCTGTTTTTATTTTAATATACTTTAAAATGTAATTTATTCCTTTGAAAGCTGAATTTTCAGCATCACTACACTACAGTCTTCAGTGTCACATGATCCTTCAGAAATCAGTCTAATATGCTGATTTGCTGCCCAAGAAACATTTATTATTATCAATGTTGAAAACAGTTGTGTACATCTTATTTCAGGATTCTTTGATGAATAGACATTTAAAAGAACAGCATTTATTTGAAATAGCTTTTGCAACATTTACATATATTTGCTATCACTTTTGATCAATTTAATGCATCCTTGCAGGGAATAAAAGTATTAACTTCTTTAATTTCTTAAAAAAAAAAAAAAAAAAATCTTACCGACCCGAAACTTTTGAACGGTAGTGTATAATGTTAGAAAAGCTTTCTATAGATAGATAAAATTTAATTTTAAAATATATTTGACAAAAAAGCCCAGGTATTTTAAATTGAAAAGATATTTTACAAATGTTTTAATGTTCACAAGCAAAAGACCTTAGCAACTGAATAGCAGCGTGCTGAAAATCAATTCAGAATGCCTTGGCAACTGCATAACACAATCCTGGATTGTATAATGTAAAAATCTAATATTTAAAACTATAATTGATGCATTATGTATAAATCAGGATGCTATGTAATGACCTATACAGTACATGTTGTATCTTCAGTTTTTTTGTATAACAGAATCTGTAACATGACTGACACTTCCACAAACAGTTTGAAGAGCATATAAAGAGGCTCACAAGCTGAAAAATACGACAATACATGAATGACAGCATTTCTCACAGCGTTCTAGTCCATTTTTGGCCTGCAACATCCTCTCTTTTCTCTTATCTTATCAGAGGCATTGCAATTTGTCGTCTTTTGTGTAATTTTGACAGGTGACCTTGTGTGTCTGCTGTCTATGGGTGACATTTGTCAGATATAATCAGAGTTGTGGAGAAAGCTTGTTATTTCACAGAAGGATGAACAATTTCAAATGTACTGAGTCCCTGAAGGGAGTAATGTCCCTTATGACTTATTAACTTGGAAAAAAAAGGTCACACTTTAGTTCAGGGTCCACTTCTCACTGTTAACTAACTACTAACTAATTTTTGCCTTAATAACTAACTATTATTTAGTAATTAGGAGTTTATTAAGTTTATAGGTATTGGGTAGGATTAAGAGATGTGGAATATGATCATGCAGAATAAGACATTAATATGTGCTGTATAAGTAATAATGAACAGCAAATATACGTGTAATATGCATGCTTACTTATCATGCTTATTAAGTAGGTGATAAGGTGATACTTATCACCTACTTACTGCCATGTGTATGTTTTGTACATGGGACCCAAAGCAGCTCTTTTCCATACAATGCAAATCTATGGAGACTGAGGCTGTCAAGTTTTTCAGTGAGAAATGACTTAAAGGTGCAGTGTGTAGTATTTATGAGGATCTACTGACAGAAATGCAATATAATATATATAACTATGTTTTCAGTGGTGTATAAAGACCTTACACAATGAACCATTATATTTTTATTATCCTAGAATGAGCCATTTTAATCTACATACACCACGGGTCCCCTTACAGTGAAATCGCCATTTTGCGTTGTCATATTTCTACAGTAGCCCTAAATGAACAAACTGCTCTATAGAGCGCTAGCTACTCTCTGCTGTCTCAGACGACGACATATTTGTCCTGTGTCTGCCACTGTAGCTTCTCTATGTGCTTCGAATGGGAAGGGCAATTCGCAACTTCGCCACTAAAAATTTTCTTCACACAAAGCTATATGGCTTCAGAAGATATTATATTATACTTAAACATTGTGCAAAAGTTTTATGTTTTTTCTGGAATATCCCTTTAAGTGAAACCCACACATTTACAGTATGACATTAAGAAAATCTAATCTCTCTCTTCTTTGAAACAGACTTTTAATTCAGTGACAAAAGTTATCCAAAAGCTTTGGTCTCTATGTATCAGACACATGCAGCCTGGAATTAGATCCAATTAGATGTGGAGCTCTGCACTGGAGAGTTTCTATGTGTTCATTGGAGGAATGCATCAGGTCTAGTGCACATCAGGTCCCATTAAAAACCATTAAAGTCTCTATATTTCAAATGCAGTAAGAGAGAATGCATTGGAGGACATAACTTCAAAAATGTTTGTTGTGTATTATATAATATAATTATTATATAAAAACATTCAACCACAGAAATTATTTGATGAATAGAAAGTTCAAAACAACATTTATTTGAAATATAAATATTTTGTAACATTATAAATGTCTATATACAACAGCACTCTATCACAGTTTGTATCACTCCGCTTGCAACATTTCTAACAGAGAGTGTCATGGCGGATAAACAAACCTCCATAATTTTACAAATACTACGGTTATTGTGTCAGTTTTTTTTAGGCAGGAATGTAGTTTAGACCTCAAATATGTGACTCATATATAAACATACCGTCTGTTTTACAATTTGTTAATAAGCTTTCACAGATGCGAGCTACAGGCCGTCAGTGGCTGTTCAGCGCTCATGTACCTGCCGAGAATCGCTTCATCTCCGCCAGTCCTTCGGGAATTTGCAGATGGTTCTTACTGTTATGTAGACAGTGGTTAAACATGAGGTAATTAATTTGGGGTATATTAAATGGGCAATCTTTGGTCTTATTAATCTATTGCTTGTTCCAAAGCAAACGGATTTGGGTTAAGGGGAAAATTAAGTTTGATAACTTTATTTTAAATCCTGTAGAAATCCTGCCTAATAGATTGCTGCTTTTGAATGTTTGACTGAATTGTTTGCATGTGTTTATTTCCCATTGTCTTTTATAATGGCTTTTGTTGTTAATTTAAATATTATTCTTCGATAAATATTAGTTTATATAAATAATGTGCTGTATTTGGTATTGAGAAAGGGTACATTTGTAATGAAGGGTCGACAGAATAAGGATCCATTTGCAGCTTTTATTAATAACAATCGTAGTTGTACAAACAGGGTCGATGAACAGCAGACAGGGTAATGGAGATAAGATAGTAATCAGAGAAGTAAGGCAGGCGTTGGGTCGAGGCAGGCGGCAGGCAGTAAACAATAGTCCATGAAACAATGCAAAGGGTCAGAGGTAGGCACAATAATCCACATGAGAGAAAACAGTCCAAGGTCAAACACAGTAATCCAAAAGAGAAAATAGAACGCTCAGAAATGACAGCCAGGGCAAAAACAAGACTTTGCAAAGTGTGAGTGTGAAATGGCCTCTTAAATAGTTCAGGTAATGAGGTGCAGCTGGGCTTGTGATCAGAGCCAGGTACAGGGCTTCTGGGAAATGGAGTGTGTGAGTGAAAGTCAGTATTCCGGTGATGGCGACCTCTGGTGACGATCGGGGGGGAACCACAGAGGCCGGATTCATTACACCGTTAGTGATTGTAATTTTGAATTCAGTGACAGTTACATTATTGCACCACTAGATGGCAGCAATGACTGTCTTTATGAGTGACTGTTTGTAAACAAGGAACTTGTTTTAGCGCTGTCTTGGGAAATCTTTTAGGACAAAAATATTGCTTTCCTCAGCAGACATTTAAACTGATTTTTTTATAATGGCTATTATGGACATCGACCTGATGAATACTATATCAGATGCAGGTTGTACATTTGTTTAGTCGATCTCTCTCTCTCTCTCTGATAATACTCTACTCTACATAATACAATACGCTTCAATGAAGCAACTCAGCGTTCCTTCATTACTAGTTCTAAAGTGACGTTTTAGAATTAGTAACGGAGGCTTGGGCTCAACTGTTTAACTGTCAACTTGAGATTTGAATCCGTGGCGCTTCTGCACAAAAGAGTGTTTTTGCAGACAATCCGTTGTTGTTTCTTGTTTATTCACTCACTTGTGCCATCGAACTGTTGTATAAACACAATATCTTACTCGTAATATCATATTCTTAGCCGTGCGATATGGCTGTATATCAGCACGCTGTGATTACCTATGGCTGAATCACAGCCATGCTGATATACAGCCATATCGCACTGCTACTCATGTGATATTGGTAATTGACAAAATTTTGATCAAATGAAATGTGTGTTGGCTGAATAAAAGTGCAAATTATTATTATTATTATTATTTTAGAAACTGTAGAAACACTAAAGATGCTTTAATATATTATGTGTTTTTTTTTAGAAAGGTGAGCAACTGTTTGGATATATTCATCGACAGAAAACTAATCATTGTTATACAGTGCATCCGGAAAGTATTCACAGCGCTTCACTTTTTCCACATTTTGTAGGAACAGCCTTATTCCAAAATGGATTCAATTAATTATTTGGTAACACTTTACAATACGGATGCACTAATATGCATTAATTCATGCTTAACTAATGCACAGATAATCATGAGTTCATGTATGACTCATGAAGAACTAAACCATTTATTAATGATTACTGCATCAGCAACTAATGAAGATTCTATATGATTAATAGATTAAGTAATCATTAAATTGTTATTAGTTAAATGTGTCATATTGTATTAATTCCCTAATAATATATTATATTAACTAATAGTGTAAATGCATATGTTAATTACTACAATGGGTCAAAGCCATGCATTTCAACTTCCAGTTGTCTGCTTTAATTAATCATTAGCTAACGATTTGCAAAGGTATCATTATGTTATGACTTGTTGAGGCACATGACTATTAACTAATTGATAAGTAATATGTCATTGTGGTTATGAGTTTTGTATTAATTTTGAATTAGTTAACAGTCATGTGCCTCAACAAGTAAAGTCACAACATGATACCTTTGCAAATTGTTAGCTAATGATTAATTAAAGCAGACAACTGGAAGTTGAAATGCATGGGTTTGACCCATTGTGGTAATTAACATATGCATTTACACTATTAGTTAATATAATATGTTATTAGGGAATTAATACAATATGACACATTGAACTAATAACAATTTAATGATTACTTAATCTATTAATCATATAGAATCTTCATTAGTTGCTGATGCAGTAATCATTAATAAATGGTTTAGTTCTTCATGAGTCATACATTAACTCATGATTATCTGTGCATTAGTTAAGCATGAATTAATGCATATTAGTGCACCCGTATTGTAAAGTGTTACCAATTATTTTCATAAAAATTCTACAAACAATACCCCATAATGACAACGTGAAAGAAGTTTGTTTGAAATCTTTGCAAATTTATTACAAATTAAAAAATCACATGTACATAAGTATTCACAGCCTTTGCCATGACACTCAAAATTGAGCTCAGGTGCATCCTGTTTCCACTAATCATCCTTGAGATGTTTCTACAACTTGATTGGAGTCCACCTGTGGTAAATTCAGTTGATTAGACATGATTTGGAAAGGCACACACCTGTCTATATAAGATCCCACAGTTAACAGTGCTTGTCACTCATGGCCAAGCAGCTGCATCAAAGCCTTACATCACCAAGTGCAATGCAAAGTGTTGGTTGCAGTGGTGTAAAGCACACCGCCACTGGACTCTAGAGCAGTGGAGACGTGTTTTCTGGAGTGACGAATCACACTTCTCTGTCTGGCAATCCGATGGACGATTCTGGGTTTAGCGGTGAATTAGAGCGGAAACTGCGAATCGGGCCTTCTCATCCAACAGTGCCTGACCTCACAAATGCGCTTCTTAAGTTGACTGAAAAGTTGCATTGAGCAAATTAAAAGCATGGTTTTGAATGCCTTAGTATTTTGTATTGCAGTCAAAGAGAGTATTAGTACAGTTAACATTGTTTCTTTAAGTGTGTGGAACCTGGCACAAAATAAAATAAAATACAAGCCTTGTTCAAAGCTCAACACAGAGAAATTGTTAATTTGGTGTGGTTAAATGAAACTGGCATGGCAGGCATGAATGGGCCGTCTGATTAGAGGTAAAGGATTGCCCTGTGGGGAGAAACGCTAATCTGGACATGCAACATCCCATTTCCTTCAGGCTGTGTGCAGTCAGCCGCCAAAAGAGGCAACAGCTGCCAGAGGCGTAAATGGATAATATTAGCACACAAACGTTATTCAATTGAACACAAATTACTTTTAACAATTACTATGATCCATATGGCACAGAGCCCAACACAAACCATTCCAGTGACCAATAACCAACAAACACAATCATTCCTAAAGGAACAGTTCACCAAAAATGAAAATTCTGCTATATACTCATATTCATGTTGTTGCAAACCCATATGCTGGTCATTTTTTCTTAGAATATAGAGATATTTTGAGAAGAAAAAAAAAGTTAAACAGTTTGTCATTAATGTCTGAACACCAGAATCCCTTGTGAAAAATTTATTGAATAGTAGGTGCACTTCGTAATAATGTCAAACTTTTTATTTAAAGTACATTTGAAATCATCTTTTGTCATGCATTAAAGTACACTCATTTAGATGTCTTGACTAACATACTAAAGCACATGTATAGTAATTCTAATTACAGTTTGTTTTGCGATTACATTTTTTGCGATTACAAGTTAATATGCTTTAAAATGTGCTAAATTGCAACTTCATCATTACACGTGTAATTCCAAATATATTTAAATACATACAAGTTTCAATAGAAATTAGGTTAAAGTATATTTTAGTTTACCAAATGCTTAGGGTTAGGGTTAGCAGTAGGGTTGGCAGTACACTTTAACCATATTTCTGTCAGGACACAGACGGAGGCAGAGAGAGAGGTAAGGTGAATGGTGTTTATTTAAACAGAGACACGAACACAGGAAAACGAGGGATGCAGGTATATGATGATAACACTTCACAGTCACTTAGCTGGGTGGATATCTTGGTAGGAGGTTGGATGAGGGAGAACACGAGGAGACACGGAACTGGAGACAAGGAAGGCGTTGGAAGGAGTCGACGGGAATCTCTGGTGAGCATCAGGTAAGGAGTCCAGGTATGTGAAACGAGACCAGACAGTGAAGTGCAGGGAGAGTGTGCTTCTTATAGTGTCTGTGATGATGAGGTGCAGGTGATCAGTACTCTGGGGATAGTGAACGAGTGGGTGGAGCGTGGAGATCTGGTGACGATGTCTGTGTTGGTGGGTGTTGGCTGTGACAGTACCCCCTCCTCCACAGGCGGCTCCTGACGACCGGATAGGGCGACGACGACGGGGTCTGCCTCGACCCGAGGAGCTGGGCGGTTCGGATGTGAATTGGTTGAGGAGTGTGGGGTCGAGGATGTTGTTACGATGAACCCAAGAGCGTTCCTCTGGACCATAGTCCTCCCAGTCCACGAGGTACTCGATCTGAGGACCCTGTCGTCGTGAGTTCAGGATTGCCCGCACCCGGTAGATGGTCTCCTCCTCGATGACTTCAGGAAGAGGAGGTACCGCATCGTCACCAGGATCTGTGGAGGGAGAAGACAAGGGTTCAGTGTGTGGCTTCAATAGGGATACGTGGAAAGATGGTGAGATGCGATACTGTGCTGGGAGGTTGAGACGATGGGTGACCTCGTTGAGCTGCCTCTGTATCGTGAATGGAGCTATGTACCGGGGACTCAGCTTGCGGCAGGGCAGCCGGAGACAGATGTCCCTAGTTGTGAGCCATACCTTCTGGCCAGGTTGGTACTGTGGAGTGGGACCTCTTCTGGTGTCGGCTTGTGTCTTGTGTCTCTGGACTGCCTGCTGGAGATGGACATGAGCGGTGTCCCACACCCCCTCGCTCTGTTGGAACCAGTGATTGACAGCTGGAACCTCTGAGGGCTCACTCGACCAGGGGAAGAGAGGCTGATAGCCCAGGATGCACTGGAACAGGGTGAGCCCAGTGGTGGTCTGACGGAGGGAATTCTGGGCATATTCGGCCCAGGGGAGGTATTGGCTCCAGCTGTCCTGGTTCCGGTGGCAATAGGACCTCAGGTATCTCCTAATCTCCTGGATCTTCCGTTCAGTTTGGCCGTTGGTCTGACGGTGGTATCCAGATGAGAGACTGACCGACACTCCTAGGAGCTTGAAGGCTTGCCATACCCAGGAGATGAACTGTGGTCCGCGGTCAGAAACGATATCCTCTGGGATCCCGAAGTAACGGAACACATTCTGGAACAGGGCGTCGCCTGCTTCTAATGCAGTAGGTAGACCTTTGAGGGGAATCAATTTACAGGCCTTGGAGAAACGATCCACGATGACGAAGACACAGGTGAAGTTGTTGGAAGATGGTAAGTCAGTCATAAAGTCTATCCCGAGATGGGTCCATGGACGGGGAGGGATTGGTAGAGGGACCAGTTTACCTTCGGGGAGCCTCATAGGAGTGTTGGCCACGGCACAAACTGAGCATCCCTTGATGTACAGAGAGACGTCCTGAGGCATGGAGGGCCACCAATAACGTTGTTGCAGGAGCGAGAGGGTGCGTACGCTGCCTGGGTGTCCAGAGCCCGGAGAAGAGTGAGCCAAGTCCATGAGGGGCTGACGGTGAGAAGCCCCTCAGGACCTCCCGGCGGAGCAGGTTCGGTGTGGTTGTCTTGAGCGATACGTTGGTTCAGGGACCATTGGATGGGACTCACAATCATGGCTGGAGGGAGGACAGGTTCCGGATCAGAGCTTTCAGAAGCAGGCTGGTACAGCCGGGATAAGGCGTCTGCCTTGCAGTTCTTCGTTCTGGGTCGGTAGGATACCGTGAAATGGAATCGAGTGAAGAACAACCAACGGGCTTGACAGGGATTCAGTCTCTTAGCCTCAGGGAGATACTCGAGGATACTCGAACTGGTGATTTGCTCCCTCCAGCCAGTGTTGCTACTCCTCCTGCTTCTCGGGCAGATGGTGTCCAGGACAGAGACTTGGGCCGGCCACTGAGGAGTGAAGTGAGGGGTGTACTGAGCAAACTGTAGTTGAACACGAAGCGACGATAGAAGTTAGCGAATCCCAGGAAACGCTGGATCTCCTTCACAGTCGTCGGTATGGGCCAGTCTCGGATGGCTTCCACCTTCCTCTGGTCCATCTGGATGCTGTGTTGGTCGATGACATATCCTAGGAACTGCACGGAGGGGATATGGAACTCTCACTTCTCCAGCTTGAGGTACAGGTGGTGTTGTCGAAGCTTCTCTAGGACCTGGGAGACGTGTTGGCGGTGTTCGGCCTGGTTCCGGGAGAAGATGAGGATGTCATCGATGTAAACGACCACGAAGCGATGGAGGTACTCCCGGAACACATCATTCATATCATTTTGGAACACCAAGGGGGAGTTGGACAGAAGAAGCACAAAGCGGCAGGGGATGTCGATGGACGAATGAAGTGTTGTTTGAGTGCCTCTTGCACGTACTCCTCCATGGCCTTCTGTTCCGGGATGGACAGTGGGTAAATCCTACCCTTAGGTAGGGTAGCTCCAGGCAGCAGGACGATGGCTCAGTCCCATGGCTGGTGTGGTGGTAGCTGCTTGCAGCTGGTCATCAAAGGTTACTCCCAGATTTCTGAACGACCTTGAAGGGGTAATCAAGGATGAACCTAGCTGGATGGTGAAATCGTGTTGTAGAGTCGGATTGGCAGGGAAGACGAGAAGCTCTGTCTTTGCCAGGTTGAGCTGCAGGTGATGTTCTTTCATCCATGCCGAGATGTCCGCCAGACAGCTTGAGATTCGTGCAGCTACTGTGGGATTATCTGGTTGAAATAAAAGGTAGAGCTGTGCGTCATCAGCATAGCAATGGTATGAGAAGCCATGTGCCTGTATGATGGGTCCCAGTGAAGTAGTGTAAATGGAGAAGAGGAGAGGTCCAAGTACTGAGCCCTGATGAACCCACGTGGTCAGTTGATGTGCTTTGGATACCTCCGCTCTCCAGGCAACCTTGAAAGACCTACCTGTGAGATAGGATTCAAACCACTGGAGCGTAATCCCTGTGATGCCCAGTGATGAGAGGGTGGAAAGAAGAATCTAATGAATCACAGTGTCAAAGGCAGCAGATAGATAGAGGAGGATGAGGACTGATGATTTGGAATTAGCTTTCGCAATCTGCAGAGCTTCAGCGCAGCTGTAGAGCGAATGCACAGAGAAGCATTATAACATAACTTTCAACACACTCAAATGTATCTAATATGATAAAACAGCGCTGCGTTACTCCGCATACGCATGACCGAAAGAAGCGGAATCAGTCATCTGAGGCATAATAAAAGCTCTGTGAAATCCAGGCGTCATCAAGCTATGCTTTTGTTTTGAATAAGCGATCTCTAGTGGCAAAAAATTACATATGGTGGCTTTAAAAAAACCCTGAAAACCTTACATTTAGTTCACACGCTCTTTGAAAGTATATTATTCCCATAATAAGTATTCTTTTTAAAAGTATATGCTAAAGTGTAGGCCTATATATTTTTCACAAGGGTTCTCAAAATAGAGCAGCATTGTAGATTAAAAGAACAGCATTGAAGATTCGTCAAAATCTCTGAGCAGAATATGGCTGTAATACATGTTTTACAGTTTTAGAAAGCAGACTGGATCATGAGAGGTTTGCTTAATTGCCCTTTCAAATCCAGCAGTGGTATTTAATCAGTTACCAAATATTGTATGCTGCATCCAGTGGCGTTGATGGTGCATTAAAACCCCTCTCTTCCTGTCTTTATAGGCCTAAAGACTTGAAGATTTAAGCAGCCAGGACACACCTAATAGCAGCTCCCCCAACCCCCCATTTCCCCATCAGAAAGTAAGATGTGAGAGAAAAGCAGACGATTAATGAAGATTTTAATGCTGTCGTTTAGAATATGCCAAGTTCATTGTTCCTCCTCAGTCTCCCGTAATAAAAGCTTAAATGAAGCGTGCTTACTGGGGCTAAGCATTCGTTCAGAGTAATTGGTGGCGTCTTTGAGAGCGCTTTGAACCAGCTGACCTGAACACTCAGCCCTTGTTAGAGAGGCCAGCGGAAGGGAAGTGAGCAATGCACCTTAAGCTGTGAGAATGAGTTTACATCACGACCGTGAAACTGCATGATTCTGAAGAGCTCTGAATGGGAAACATTTACATTTTTATTGAAAGAAAATGCAGATGATGTGGAATTTTTCTGTGTTGATTTGTGAACTGGACAGGTGTGTGTATTTTATGACAGAAAAGAAGAAAATTTGCCTTTTAATCATGTATGACTTTTATGCACCAGGGGTTGATTTTTATTAAAACTAACAGGTTTCAACTGTTTTCTTTTGGTTATGTGAAGTTCACATGAAAATGGTTTTCACCATGCTTTCATAATGTATTTTTTCATTTTATTTCAAATGCCTTTAAATAGTTTAACCCTTGTTCTAGACAAAGACTTTCAATCTTAAATTATGAAAAAACATCATAAATATGAAAAGATATATATTTATAAAACTATGATATTGTAAATAGAGTGATGTAAGCATAAACATAAATGTATTAATTTGATTTATAGATCAGTTCTTGATGTAATTTTTACCATAACCAACAATTTTGCCCTAAATATTTTTTAGAAGTTAGTGTACTTGGTTACCAGGGGGACAACAGTGTCAGCCCTTGTGAAAAAGTGCATTTAATTGTTTTGAATGTTCACTTGTAGTGTTCTTAAAATCTTAAAAGTATATAATATAATATTAATTAAATAAAAAAACACTTAAAGGCACAATATGTAATTTTCGCCGCTAGAGGTCGATTATTCAAAACAAAACATTTTGCGGAATCATGGAAAAGAATCCGATAGGATTCGAGCAGAAATCATATTCATGGATGAGTTAATGTATTAAAGATTTATTAACGTTACTTGTCGTATGAAGCAGGGTGGGGCTGAAAGCTGTTGGAGCGGAACGAGGCAGCTAGAGTGATTGCTAATGAGAGACAAGCGCCACACACGGCTCTCTCACACACTTTGCTAGAAGTTGTTCATTTGATGTGGTTAAATGAAACTGGCATGGCAGGCGTGAGTGGGCCGTCTGATTAGGGGTAAAGGATTACTTTTATTATGCCGCAGACGGCCGCTTCCGCTTCTTCCGCTCATGTGTATGTGTGTGTATATTAAACAATAAGATTAACTGTGTTGAGCTATATAACAATGATTAGTTTTCTGTCGATGAATGTATCAGACAGAAAACTCACCTGTCTAGTAAAACACACAATATATTAAAGCACCTTTAGTGTTTCCATGGTTTTTACAAAATAAAACGGAAATCGAGGGTAACGCAGGTCATTGATAGGCAACGCACTGACAGAGGCTTATACGCTGGTTAAAATTGCTTATTTCTCTGGATTTAAACATTCTTGGAAACATTTGGATATTTTAATCAAAAAATCTTACATATTGTGCCTTTTAAGTGTACTTAAAAAAAGAGTACATTTTTAATCAGTTTTTGGGAACACTTTATTTTACAGTACCCTTGTTACATATGTTACATACACTTAGCCTACTATAGTAATAGCAGTAAATTAACTAACTAACCCTCAACCAAACCCTAATCCTACCCTAACCCTATAGTAACATGTTGTTAATTAATATTACTCAGTACTTAAATATACACTGTAACACCTTCAAATAAAGTGTAACCCAGTTTTTTTAACACTCTTAAGTACACAAAAAAATGCACTTTGTAATAATAGCAAATTGAAAGTTTTACTTTAAAGTACATTTTATATCATGTAGTTTTAATACATTTTTGTCATGCTTTAAATAAGTACACCTATTCTGATGTGTGGACTAACAAACTAAAGCACATGTAAAGTAGCCTACTTATAATTTTAAATGAACTAAATTGCAGCTTCATCATTACAAATGTGTAATTACAAATGTATTTAAATACATGACATACAAGTTTAAATAAAAAGTATATTTTATAAGTTTACTATATTTAAGTATATTTCAAAGACAATAGAAGTATGCAATTAAAAAAAGATGTACTACTTTTAAAGGGTTAGTTCACCCAGAAATGAAAAAGGAATGGGTAACCAAACAGTTCCATAATATGGAGGGGAACAAAACGCTATGGAAGTCAATGGGGCCCATCAACAACGAAATTCTTCAAAATATCTTCTTTTGTGTTCAGCAGAAGAAAGAAATTCATACAGGTTTGGAACAACTTGAGGGTGAGTAAATGATGACAGAATTTCCATTTTTTGGGTGAACTAAATAGCACTCTAAAGTTCAGCTAAGTGCATTTAATATAAATTTAAATACATTTTCATTTTATTGTAATTAACATGCAATCAAAGTAAATATTACTTGTGAAGTGAATCTATTTAATCTATCTAATCTAGATAGATAAAATATTTTAGGTCCACATTTTTAGTACAATATGTCAGGAAAAAATCTTTTTTTTTTTTATTCATGTGCCACTAGGTGGCAGCACATGCAAACATTTTCCCTCATCGGTATTGCAGAAGGATTCCTTTTGGTTGGCATTTTAAAACCTTGTTGCTGTAAATATGTCCCTGCCATTCATGATCATTTCAACATAAAATTTCATTACAGTGGAACAAGCACGTTCCCACTCCTTCCATTCCAAGAGGTATTATTATTAGGCTATTATTATTATTATTATATTTTTACTTAAGGGATATTTATGTGGAGTATGAACATGAAATGTTCCCGTTATTCCTGTGTGTAATTTCAAGCCAAAATATTTGTCTAAATATGCTTTTAAGTCAGTTTAACGGCATATACAGGGAGAAAATATGCTTGTTGCTTGTAATATCATTAATAATTCAGTGCAGGTTCTTCTCCTTTTCCTCTGTTTCAGCAGATGATTGTGTGTTTTTGGGAACGAGTCCAGATCAGCCACTGGCTCTCCAGGCTTTGGCCCACAGTCATCCTTAAGGAATATGGCCACATGCTTTTACTGACATAATTTGCGAGAAAATGGATTTCAGGGCACGGCTCAAAAGTGACACTCGGTTGGGTGATTTGCCAAAAACATGGGCCAGAGATCAGGTCAATGACATGAATCTTCTTTTATTTCATTAAAGTTGCATGAAAAGGAAGTTGTGATAGTTTTTTCTTCCTTATTGTGTCATATATCTGAGTGAAACGGCTTCTCGAACAAGAAAAAAAGAAAACTTGAGATAAAAATGTATTTTGAATCCATTGAGTTTTCTAAAAAACGTAAAAGCTACGAGAACAGTGGCTGTGTTTATGGACTTGGAACTTAATCTCAACTGAAGGACCTTGGTGTATTATTCCATTACTCCTTTATTGAGGTATGACAATGATGAACATTGTTATTGTTCCTTTATGCATTTAATAATAAAATAGATAAATAAATAAAATAAAAAACAAGAAAAGTAAGTAAGGTACTTAGTACTTGATTTGTCCACTGGGAATTGATTGGATGGTGATCTCATGTGAGTGACAGGTTGCCCCGCCCTCGCGCCGGTAAACAAGCATCAGAGATGTCGTGCAAGAGGGAAAGGAAGTTCTTTCTTTCTTTTTTTTCTAAATGAATTAATCCCTAAATTAATATTCTACATAAATAAATAAGTATAATATCAATATATTTTGATAATTTATTTAGACTAGAGCAAAGCGATATTCACTTTTTTTTTCTTTTTTTTATTATTATTAAAGTGAAGAGCCATAAGCCAGAAGAGAGAGCCAGAGGTTCAGGGACGGACAAACAGTACATCACATTTGAATTCAGAGAAAGAGAGAAAGAAAAATAAATAAATAAATACAAACAAAAATAAAACTAAATAAATAAATGAGGAAGTATCAATTAAAAACAATTCTCCCCACAAAACATAAAATAATATATATATATATATACATTCAAAGTTTTAGTAGCCTTTGCGATATTCATGGAAAACGAGGACAGTAGTACTGCGCGCAAGAGGAGGCAGGAGTGGGCACCATGACAACGCCCTCAAACCAATAACGTAAAGCGATGAAGGGCGTCGTAAATACTGACGGCTCGATGTTGGAAAGAGTCGGTCGCTGTGGATCGTTGTTAGTGCTGGAGATCAGCAGCAGTGTGTGTGCGTGTGTGGACACCGCGCTCGATCAAACTCTTGCTCTCAGTAGATCGGGATAAGAAAAAGAGTGCTGTTCCAGAAGTCTTGTGAAGACGAGTGATTCATATAAGTGATTGAGAATTAGAGGCTTGACCACTGTTTATGTCTCTCGCTAGGTTGCTAACTGGCTGATCCCCTAATGGAAAGAGCATCTGAGTTTGTCTGATGTGAGAATGTGAGTTGCTGAGCGTCTGGGATACAATGTTTTTGCGTGTGTCTTTTATCGGAGCGTTTCATGCGCTAGAGAGTAATATCAGCGCGAGCGCTCCAGCCTGAACAATGATTCAGAGTAACCGATCCAGAGACTCGCTCCTGCAGGACTGACTGAAGAAACTCTCAGGTTTGTTTCCAGCTTTTTCTTTACTGTCCTGTTGAAACGTCTGTCGTCCAGTAAGCTTACGTTTGGTGGTCGTTTCTTAGTTGTAGAGAATTTAATTAATACAAACTCAGTTTCTGGGCACAATCTTCATTTTCTGTCTTCAAGTCATGGAAAACCTAAAAAAAAAATGTCCTGGAAAAGATTTTATCTGTGATTTTTAGTATTTCTATGGTGAATACATGTCGACTAAAACAGTGTAATCTAAATAAAAACATTCTAATGCCTGAAAAGTTACAGAAATGCATTGGTCAAAAGATTTGGGAGCACACGTAGCAAAATAAAAATTCTCAGTGTTTTGTTTTCTTTTCTTTTCTTGTTACACAGATTGAAAATATTTTTCATAAAAATAAAGGTGTAGGAGTCCTTTCTAATTAAACAGACTTATTATAACACAGACAAACTGATGTATCATGTCTTGCTCTCATCTTGTGTTCTGAAACAGCCCAGCTCAGGAGATCATGAAGTAGGTTTCAGATTTCCTGGCACTGATCTGACACTTGAAATAACATGATAGGATTCAGCTGCTGACCTCACAGCAGTCTGAAAGATCTCTGGATTATAATGCGATTTAGTAAGCATTAACACCCATACACCTATCGACCAAGCCAAGACTTTTCAAATGTATGGGAAAATGTTGTGTTTATCCTATTAAACAGGACAAGCGTATACAGATTTTTGGTACTGTAACTGGTCTTAATTTCTTTCAAGTTTTAACATGGTCTTTCACTTAACTAGTGAGTTTTAAATGATCCTGCAGTCAAAATTAACAGTATTCTTGAAAAAATATGAATAAACAAGGCTGTAAAAAATGCAGTTTAGCATGATACATTGTAAGGAAATATTTGTGACCCTGGACCACAAAACCCGTCATAAGGGTCAATGTTTTGAAATTGAGATTTATACATCATCTAAAAGCTGAATAAATAAGCTTTCCATTGACCGAGATACATTTATTTAAAAATCTGGAATCTGAGGGTGCAAAAAATCTAAATATTGAGTAAATAGCCTTTAAAGTTGTCCAAATTAAGTCCTTAGCAATGCATATTACTACTAATATATTTTTGATATATTTATGGTAGGAAATTTACAAAATATCTTCATGGAACATGATCTTTACTTAATATCCTAATGATTTTTGGCTTAAAAGAAAAATCGATCATTTTGACCCATGCAATGTATTGTTGGCTATTGCCACAAGTATACCCGTGTGACTTATGACTGGTTTTGTGGTCCAGGGTCACATTTTAGAATTTTAGAGAATTTGAGAAGTTCTGTACTGTATTGTAACTTGATCATTCATTTGTCAGGACAGAGTGTGTGAGAAAGCCACACCTGTATGATAAACCGCAGCTCACAACATCAAACTCACCATCAAGTGGAGACATTTTATTAAGCCTTATTTTTAAAGACACGCATCTGGCGTAACCCCCAATAGTATGAGAAACAAGACATCAAGCCTTTATAAATGTGAGTTTTCATGCACCCTCCTAATGAATAAAGACATCATGTTGGTGGCTGACAGAAAAAAAGTGTCTGTTCATGTAGTAATTGTGGACACAATGCGAACATTGTGTCTGATTAAACTGTATAATTTGTTCGATTGTCTCTATACAATACACTTATTTGCCTAAAGAACCTGCTTGCTTTGGGATTAGTGTTATTTCCCTGGGAGTTTCTTCAAAATATCTAGTACGAAAGCCTTTAGAGAAGCTAGAGGTGTTGTAACCACATCATTGAGTTGATTCATATGTCAATTTTGAATAAGAATGTGGTTAATCATTAATTTAGAGTGGTTTTTATTTGTTAGTGTGTGAAAGAAAATTTGTTTCCATTCATCATTGTCTGCGCGGGTTGCTGGATTGAGGCGGCTCAGTTGTGGATGACTGTTTTTGTGATCAAACATTATTGACTCCTGCAGTCGATAACCTTGGCAACTGCAGTTCTTCACCCGGGCGCCTGCAGCTCAGCATGTGCAAAGCTAATGACAAGGCCATTGTGAAATGCTTAATGTAATGGGAATAAAGTTAACAGAATGCACTCAAACTTGGACTTTTTAAAATTATTATAGATTACGGCCTGGCTAAAAAAATAAAAAGCATGTTATTGATCTTACTGTAAGCAATTTCTCCATGCACCTATAATAATAATAATAATAATAATAGTAATTTAGTATCTTGATCTTTCGGTGAAACGAATGATGTATGCCATACTTTTCTAATCATTTAGTCCATTTGTGCCTAATGTAAAATTGTAATTTAAAATAGTCTTGTTTTTCTCTAAGTGAACTCAACCAAGAATTATATATATATATACACTCACCTAAAGGATTATTAGGAACACCTGTTCAATTTCTCGTTAATGCAATTATCTAATCAACCAATCACATGGCAGTTGCTTCAATGCATTTAGGGGTGTGGTCCTGGTCAAGACAATCTCCTGAACTCTAAACTGAATGTTAGAATGGGAAAGAAAGGTGATTTAAGCAATTTTGAGCGTGGCATGGTTGTTGGTGTCAGACGGGCCGGTCTGAGTATTTCACAATCTGCTCAGTTATTGGGATTTTCACGCACAACCATTTCTAGAGTTTACAAAGAATGGTGTGAAAGGGGATGCAGCAAAGCATTTGTGAAGCCACAACACGCACAACCTTGAGGCGGATGGGCTACAACAGCAGAAGACCCCACCGGGTACCACTCATCTCCACTACAAATAGGAAAAAGAGGCTACAATTTGCACGAGCTCACCAAAATTGGACAGTTGAAGACTGGAAAAATGTTGCCTGGTCTGATGAGTCTCGATTTCTGTTGAGACATTCAGATGGTAGAGTCAGAATTTGGCGTAAACAGAATGAGAACATGGATCCATCATGCCTTGTTACCACTGTGCAGGCTGGTGGTGGTGGTGTAATGGTGTGGGGGATGTTTTCTTGGCACACTTTAGGCCCCTTAGTGCAAATTGGGCATCGTTTAAATGCCACAGCCTACCTGAGCATTGTTTCTGACCATGTCCATCCCTTTATGACCACCATGTAGCCATCCTCTGATGGCTACTTCCAGCAGGATAATGCACCATGTCACAAAGCTTGAATCATTTCAAATTGGTTTCTTGAACATGACAATGAGTTCACTGTACTAAAATGGCCCCCACAGTCACCAGATCTCAACCCAATAGAGCATCTTTGGGATGTGGTGGAACGGGAGCTTCGTGCCCTGGATGTGCATCCCACAAATCTCCATCAACTGCAAGATGCTATCCTATCAATATGGGCCAACATTTCTAAAGAATGCTTTCAGCACCTTGTTGAATCAATGCCACGTAGAATTAAGGCAGTTCTGAAGGCGAACGGGGGTCAAACACAGTATTAGTATGGTGTTCCTAATAATCCTTTAGGTGAGTGTATATATATGTATGTGTGTATGCATGCTCTCAATCAGTAAAAAAAAAAAATCGTATCGCACATTCTTTCTGTAATTAATCGCGATTAAATACATTGGAGTTATACTTTTATATTTTAATAATTTCATAGTTTACTCTCCAAATTAATCGAAAACGTAGTATATTTTACATATAAACACAGTATATTTTAAATATTTGTTGTAATGTCATCTTTTTATGAATGAAGGCCAGTATCACTGATGCTAATACTGATGGCTCAGAATTTTTTTTTTTCAAACATTAATGACAGACGTTTAACATTACAGTATTTATTAGGCTTTACAAAAATTACAACTTTTAATTTAAGTGAACTTAAAACAGTCTTCATATAATTCTGAGTGTTATTGTTCATTCAAGCGCGAAAGAGAACTCAATTCTGGCTGTCTGTGCAAGCGATACTGGAGCTTGAGACGTCTTGTGTGTCATGACATTCACAGACAGCGCGCTCTTTTGTCGTGCTTGAATGGTTTAAAAGCATTTGCATGAATAAGAGAGTGATCATATAATGTAACGCTAGCTCAAGATGACAGAAAAACGGATATTGCGTTAATTGCGTTAAATATTTTTAACGTGTTAAAATGAAAATAATTATTCACATTAGGGCTGTGCGATTTGACGATATATATATCGGATGCACCAAATAAAAAGTCTATCGTTTCATATTATGCTTTATCGTTTATTTCGTGGTGTCGCAAAATACATTGTTTACGGCAGTACTTTTTTATCATTTGGGCGCCACCACGACGATGCAGGCAGAAATGTGAAAGCATGGCGAGTGAAGGGAAGACAGAACCGGGTGGCTCCGAGCAGGAGTCTGTGTTCGTATGTCACAATGCATCAGCGCAGTAGCTCAATATAATGATACACATCCAATCGCTTGAATGTCCAAACTAGCAAGCCTTGAAACACATACAACTGACAAAGTTTAGTGACGACGCATGTGAAAACGATCTGGTTTCAGGGCTTGCGCATTGTCAGAGACACGACGCGGCTCAGCTCTCTGTGTCACAGAAAACAGCTCACGAGCACGGAAGTGCCATGTTTTCCATATTGATGTTATGGAATGGTGTAAAATCACTTGAATGTTTAAACTGGCAAGCCTTTAAACGCATACAATTGATACTTTCGTGAAGACACTGTCTGCGTGTGTTGACTGTGTTTGAGTTGGCCTCCGTGTTGCTTCCATGCCGCTGAATGGACGGGCGGAGTCACGTGACTACACGCGCGGTATGTTTTTAAGGGGAAAGTATTAACAGGATTAAAAAATATATATAAACAATGAATTAATTGATTGAATTTACAAAAAAGGTACTATATCGTGATGTATATCCTAATTGGGATATGAGATGACTTATATCATGATATGAGATTTTAGTCATATTGCCCAGCCCTAAATCACATGCGTTAACGCACTAATTTTGACAGCACTAATATATAAATATAAGATCAAATACACTAATTGCAAGCATAGATAGATACAGTATAACAAAGTTACAAGTAAAATGAGGTCTAACTGTAGTGTATTCAGGTACAGACATGTAATAATTAGGCCTGAATGTAAAATAACACTATTGTGTTCACTGTATAAATTAAATATTGATTAATCTTTGTTAAAGCTGCGTCTTGTTCTTTGATTAACATTTAATGTAGCATATATTGGGAGCAGAATCCAGTGTTGGCTAATTATCTGTTCTCCGTACTCAGAGTTCCTTCTCGGAGCCAGTTTGTTTATTTGCACTGACTGTTCTAAGATACGTTTCAACTCTGAGCTGGCACAGTCTGAGCTGCTTTTTGGTGTTAAGCAGTGTTCGGTGGCCCGCAGGCCTGGGCTTCCTTCTTTCCTCGCCTGAGCGGTGGATGAGATGCTTTATGGGTAATAGAGTGGTAATTCAAAACAGAGGCCTATGGGCAGGATGAGGTTTGTTGGAAACAAACATTTCATCAGTAAAGTTAGAGTGAATTTAACTGTCTGTGAATGGGCCGATCATTGTTTCCCTAGCTGTCATTGTCTTGTATACCTCTAAAGCCCCATTAGTATGGCTCAAATCCACCTTAATTAACACCAAACCAGAAACGAGAAAATAATTTAGCTTTGTCATTAATTGAACAGTGAGTTGCAGACATTTACCTCTGTTCAGTGTCTTTATATAGGATATTCACACAAAGTTTTGTAGTTTTTGTCGTGTTGCCTTAAAGTCAATGTGAATTGACATTTGTAACGTGATTTGCCATGTGTAACTCATTTTATTTTAGTAATTTAACTGATTTCAGTGCTAAAAACATTTAACACATTTTAAAGTAAAAATATCTAGCTTCCACCAGATCTTCTTCCGTATTCAACTTACGGAAAAAGCGTAACTGACGCGATGTAGCGCAAGCGTTTTGAACTGCGTGAGGCGTTACACTTTCTTTGTAAGTTGAATACGGAAGGTGGTCTTTTAAATATGTTTTAAAAAGTTTTAAATATGGATATTTTTCTTACAAAAATGCATCGCTTCGCTTCGGAAGGCCTTTATTAACCCCCCAGAGCCGTGTGGATACATTTTATAATGGATAGATACACTTTTTTTGGGCTTCAGATTTTGGGCTGCCATTATAATGCTTGGATTAGCCAGGACATTTTTAAATATAACTCAGATTGTATTCGTCTGAAAGAAGAATGTCATATACACCTAGGCTAGGATGGCTTGAGGGTGAGTAAATCATTGGATAATTTGTCAGTAAATCATTTTTGGGTAAACTATCCCTTTAACTACAGAAAAGTGACAATTGGGATTTTTAGTTTATTTTAAATTTGTATTTTTCTGTTTTAAGAGTTTAACAAAGCAAGATAAATCTCCCCTTGGAACTTTAGAAGAACCCCTGGGGAACACATACCCACGGTTTGGGATTGTGTTAGTGTGTTAAAGGCTTTTAGGGGCCTTCAGATTGAAATACGAGAAGCTGATCATTTACCGGAGTGACATAAACCATTTGGAAGGCTTGTAAGAATGTTTGAGAAGTAAAATCTAATTCTTTTTTCAGTTTGTGTGAGTCTTGATCTGAATCATACCCCCACAGGCTTGTCCTACTGAAGTCTGAAATGAGCCCTATAAATGTCAAAGTGAAAGAATCAGCAGGAACCTGTGCAAAATGCTTTTGCTTTCCCCACCAAACCTTTCAACATGTCAATCATTTAAAAAAGGCCCCTGCGTCTCGAAATATTATGATTGAGTTTCCGTGACTGTGGGTGGACATGGACCTGACTGCTGGAGCGAGAACTCCTTAATCTGGTGCGGTGTGCAGCAGGCAGCCCGTGCAGTGAAGCTTGTTTGCTTTCGCTCTGCCAATCTTTACTCAAACCAGCGATGGTGCATCGCATAAAGCATGGCTTTCCTTGACTGCCTCATTTTTCCTCAAGAGAAATGCGCACAGTTTATCTTTGTCTCTGCTCAGTGAGTGAAAAACTGAGGATGTCATTCTGTTAAATGACATGCAGTGATCATATCGTGTTCAGTTGTTTTATGAACGTCAGTAAATCTCGCCCTCTGTAATAGGCAGTATGCACGTTCTTCTTATCAAGATCTGTGTTTGCCTCTTCCTTTTTCTGCATTCCAAATGTCCACCAGGTGTCCACCCCTTAATTGCTACTATATACGTACTAAATCAAACTTTCCCCCTTATGTTTTGTCCTCATCATAGTCTGCAGTTATATCCATCCAATGTTCATGCCCATGGAACATGAATATACAGTCAAACCAAAATTTATTCAGACACCTTCAAACATTTTTCACATTATCACAGTTTATTCGCTATGACAAGAACTCAGTTAAACTGCGTCAGAACAAATTCATCTTGATAATGTCAGATAACTTTGATAGAAAGGTATGTAATGGTTTACAATCAGCCGTCAGCTGTTAAAATTAAGTACACAATTAGATACCAATTTAGGTCAACCAATGACCAAGCAATGCTTCATTGTGTTCAGTCTGTGGTGTAAAAGGTCTCATTAGCAATTAAAGAAAAAAACACTTAAGCAAAACATGGTCAGGTCAAAGTGTCTGAATAATTTTGGTCCCAAATTTTTATCAATTTTACTGGTAGTCCACTGTATGAAGAATTTTTGGGTATAATATGTCACAGTTTACTTTATTTTGCTATCCTCACTTACATAAGTGAACTATAGTCTCCTGCACCCACTAGTAAAAAAAATATATATATCTGGTGTCTGAATAATTTTTGGTTTGACTGTATACCATGTTACTTTTCCAAAACACATTATTCTACTTTTGATTCCTACTGGCTTTAGTATGTCCCTCTCAACACAGGAAAGATAACTGCTTTTCAAATAATTTCATGGGATCTCTAAGTGTAATGGTGGATAACCAAAAAGAAGAAAAAAAAAAAAGTTCCATAAAAAACGATGCCTATTTTTAGAACTATTAAAATGTTTCACATTAGCAGTAAATGTTTTGCATTGCATACTTTATTCTTTTTTTTATGAGATTTGCAAAGTTAAACATCCAGGTAGTAAGAATTTGCAGAGAAAATATTCTTAATTGTCATATGTCAAAATGCCAATTCTAATGATCCCTTTGATTTTGAGTTGAAATAAGTTTAGAAAGATTTGCCCATAAACACTACTGTCTGATAGGGGCCTTTAGAACTGATATGAGTTATAATTTCTGGTATAGATTCTCTCTTCCACCCCCCCAGCAACTCGGATCTCACTAGGTCAATTAAAATGCACAGAAATTCATCAACATGCTCGCTAATCACACTGACTCGTCTACTAATGAGCAGAGCTCTCGAAAACCATCGCTTTTAATAGGCATGGTGTAATGAGCTTTAATTGAAAATGGCCCATTTGCATGTTAAGCGGCCATATAAAGAATTTGGTGCTAAGGGTCTGATTTCCAGCATGGAAACTGCACTTGGGTGGTAATGTAATAGCATGTTTTACCATAGCATAAAAGTGATAGTATTAGCATAGCACCATTTGCAGGTGTCCGCCTCGTATGCCTGATTTGCATGTCTGTTGATGTGCTTCATCAGTTGCAGTGACACCCCTGTCAGATACGTTCACATGGTGCTCTATACAGTGCTGTTTCACCTCCCCACATTACCTTGGTGACTCCTGGCTTTTTCAAAGAGAAATCTTCAAAGAGAGATGGCAACTCTGATCAAAGGTTAAACTATGCTCAGCACGACTCTTTTGGTAATACACAGAGCGCATTTGTTTGAAAGCAGGAAGTCTCACTTGAGTTGCAGGTGACAGAAACAATTACAGAGCATTTGCTTTTATTGTTAACGAGCCGTATTATAAACTATTTCTTCAATATACTTAGTTTCAAAGAGGCCATAACTTTCTTAATGTTTGCTCACTTTTTAAAACAGATTTTTGCCTCTGTGTTTTTTTTTAACGTTATTTTTATCCTTAGTTGTTAGGAGTTATTCTGAAGGAAATATGAGCCAGCACAGTCTGGTACAGAGTGTCTCAATGTTTATTGGTCTGGCAGAAATCCATCTCGTTACAGTTCGGAAAGCAATGCATTCGCTCAAATGACTTGAACATTTCCAATTTGTTTAACATTTTGAAACAACACACAATCTTGGTTTTGCTTAGAGGTTTATATCCTGGGAAAGGAGAAGTTTCAGGTTAGGAGAAATGGAAAGTAGCTGTTGTCCGTAATAAGAAATTGGCCTGTTTTTTGTTCCATGCTGTAGCCTTGGTGAAATGTAACTTAATGTAATATGTTTGATCTTTCTGTGTGCTTTTTTTGCAGGCGAGCTTTTATGTGCATTGGCACAGTGTGCTCCAGAACAATGGCTATGAGAATGTCTTAGCCCAGCGAGCACTTGCAAGGGGGGACTCTGCTTGTTTCTCCCCCTATGGGAACTCCAGGTGATGAGTCCGCACCAGTGATGGGGATCCATTGAGTCCTGTCCCTGACACTGTTCATTGCCCTTTCCCCCTTTACCCTTTACCCCTGCCCTGCCTGGCTAGTGCACGAACATGCTGCGCTTCCTCCCTCTCAAGCTTGGCCGTTTGTACCGGTGTCTGAAGCTTCTCTTTGTCGTGGGGCTGTTTGTCATCTTGCTGATGAACACGCACAACCTCTTTGCCTCTTTCCAAAAGAACGAACTCACCGACCGAAGGTTCATCAACCTCAACAAGTGCCCAGCCTGCTTTGGCACCAGCTGGTGTCGTAAGTTCATGAATGGACAAATATCTTTTGAGACATGGGGTCGCCTTCGCTTCCTGGATGTCTTCAATGTGAAAAACGTTTTCTTCGCCCAGTACGGGGAGCCTCGTGAGGGTACGCGGAGGATTGTACTCAAGCGGTTGGGTTCCAACCAAGAACTTGCCGATATTGACCAGAAGATTTGCAAGCGGGCAACAGGTCGGCCTCGTTGCGATCTCATCCAGGCCATGTACAAGACGGAGTTTGCCCGACTTAATGGGGACGTCAGACTCCTAACTCCAGACGTGGTGGAAGGCTGGTCAGACCTTGTTCATTGTCCGTCCCAAAGACTGCTGGATAGAATAGTCAGGAGGTATGCTGAGACAAAGGACTCTGGAAGCTTCCTTCTCAAGAACCTTAAAGACACAGAACGGATGCAGCTGTTGATGACCTTGGCTTTCAATCCGGAGCCCCTAGTACTTCAGGTTGGTTTTTTCATGTTGTCTACTAACCCATCTCTCTCTGACAGACTCCCTAGGCCTCTAATATATCGTCTGTGTTATAAAAGCCAGATCATAACGTATGCTCTTGAATTGCCCTTGATAATTCTGCCAGCGTAATGGAACCTGTCAGTTTGGTGGGCTGCAAATAGGCTAAAAAATGCCGCTGTAAATTGTAGGGTGTACTACTTTGCCTGCCTTTCTGTTTCCATTCCTGGCTGCATCTTATTTTGTAAGCCACAATTCTCAAGTTTGAAGTCCTGCCCCTGAAGGATTCTTGAAGGACCTCAATTGGGAAGTGTTTAATTGCAGCCTTATAGTCCAAAGCTGATGGATTTGTCTTGTCTTGATGCATATTTTAAAGAATTTTAATTATTTAAAAAACGGCAAACTGTTAATGGTCATTACAAATTTATTCTTAAAACTAGGCTTATCGCCACAAGAGCTCAAAGATATCATGGAATCTGCCTTGCAGAATAGTCTGATTTCCAATTAGCACAGTTAAAAGGTATCTCACTGTCATTGTACTGTTTTGGCCTTAATATCAGTGTATTCTCTCCTGATGTACCATGCTACTTCCCATTTTGACATGACAATGATAATGGCCACTATCTGACCACTTTTCAATACTGATTTACAATTGGACGATCAATTTCAATTTCAGTTGTCATTGACTGCAGATGGTAAATGCCCAGAACAACAAAGTAACACAAGTCCTGTGAGGACATTCAGTGTTTTGCTGACCTCTAATCTATCACAAGGTCCTGACACCCTCTGGCATTTGCTAGACAAAGGGGAGATCATCTCAATCTATAAAATCTGATTAGTTGTGTGTGTGGTCCCTGTCATTCGCCACCCTCCTCCTTTGTCTATCTGTTTGTTTCTCACTCTCTGTTGCTTCTTCTGCAGTGCCCTTCTTTCTGCTATCTGGATAATTCCATCAAGTTCTTAATGCTATTACATATCAGTTCAAAGCACCCTGTGATTTATAATCCAATCCCCAGGTCCACTTCCAGGACATCATCTCCTTCCATCTATCTGTGAATCGGCCCATCATTATTCTGTTTGAGCTGTTCCTGCATGTTTTTCAATGCTCATAAATAGTTAATTATGTGCTGAACTTGTGAACCGTTGGCATGGGGAATCCTTTCCCCCTGGAAGTACTGGATAACCTGAACTCTCGAAGCAACAAAGGAGCTTCTTGGAGACCCTGAAGGGTGGCTTATTGCCTTTGGCTGTTCCTTACACAAGAAACACCATAATGTTTCAGGGATAGAAGGAAATGAGTGGTTGTGCACTCATAAAGAATTGATGGCAACTATGCAGAGTGTATACCAAGCCATAAAAGATGCTTTTTTGTTTTATAAGGCTGGAGTTTCTTTGTTGTTTCAAGTAGAAGATTCTTTCTTTACAAAATCTACTGTGGTGGCTCAGTGATGGTATCAGATAAGAATTAACATATTTAGACATTCATTCATATACAAGTTTGTGGATGCTGCTTTAATTTGGTCATACTACAGTTTCATAATGGATAGACTACAAGGAATCTTCTTCTTAAAGGTAGTTAGTTACTTTAGAAGCTATGAACAAAAAGAAACTATTCACACAATAAGTTCCCAGTTAAGGTGACTGCATTAAATCAAATAAATAAATATTCACTAAACGCAACAAATAAAGTTAGAAACTAGTCTCTAGGACTTCACAGTATTGTATACTGTATGATAGAAAAGTGTTTAATTATTACCTCAGCTTGTTGTAAAGCTTGTTTAAATGCAATTTATAAACCGAGATGAAGTGTTTTATGCTACACTGCTACATTTTATCAAAAGTTGCTCTGTAATGGAAATCTACACTATTATTTTAGGCAACTGTGCTTTTTTCATGTTCTGACAAATTTACATGCATACACTGTTCATATATCAGTAATGATATCGTCTTTAAATGTACTTTAAAGAATACCAGGAAATTAGCATTGTATTCCATGTAGAGGTCTTCACGGGTCCAAAACCCGAACCCGAAGAGACCCGTAAATGTGCTCCATGGAACTGACCCAGACCTGTCTATTATTTAAAAAGTTGGACCCGGACCTGAGCAGAACTGAGAAATGCCATAAATGTACTACCCGGAACTGACGCGGACCCTATTTATTTGAAAGCTGGATGGAACTTTCTTGGCAAGGAGGATTGTATGCATCACAGACAGGTACAAAGGAGAAGACGGCTAACTAGAGACAAGACAGAAAGCTGGGTAGGTAAGTTTTCATGACTTATTTATTGACTTATTGAATATGATTGGGTCCAGTCGGGTCTGTGTCTGCATGGACCCAATCATATTCAATAAGTCAATAAATAAGTCGTGAAAACTTACCTACCCAGCTTTCTGTCTTGCCTCTAGTTAGCCATCTTCTCCTTTGTACCTGTTTGTGATGCATACAATCCTCCTTGCCAAGAAAGTTCCATCCATGTTATTCCTCTCTTGCCGAGCATGCTTAATCCACTCATTATTCCAGCTTCAAAAGTCCACTTGCTGTCACGGTGACGTATGACAAATGTGACATTTGCAGTTTTGCTTTTTTTTTTTTAATCTCCAGTCAACTCCCATAAGATAACTTCAACTGTTTGCCCTTTTGAAATATAATAACGATTGCTTGTTCAGATCCATGGCCGCGGATGGTAGCATTACTTATTTAAAATCATCTCTGAGCCGAGTCTGACCAGAAATATAGATCTAACAAGACGTTTTATTCATTATTATGAAGCGCGCGCGCTTGAGACTGCACATGTGTGATAGCTAGAGCAACCTGAAATGTAGCCTATGCTTTTTAACGCAATTTGAGCATCATAGAAAACATTCATGTGACTGTTCACCTCAGATTTTGTTGCTGATTTGAAATGTTAAATGTGAGTGTGCAAGGCTGCAAGCAATGTGAGATTTGAAGTTTGTTTGCATTTACTGCTGTACACATAGAAACAGGAAAACTCATGATCACCATGCGATTGCATTAACTCCCCCCGCTCTGCTTCTGACGGCTGGGCACGCTTGTTTTTTTCACCTCATTTCCCAGCTCACACTTTTCTCATTCTAATTGCACAAGTTGCATGTTACAAAACACGGATAGCGCTGACTGACTCTGATCATGGCCGGGTGTCCGATCGACTCGGGTATTACACACAACGTTAAAGAGATCCGGGACCCGAAGTAATAGATTGGGACCCGACCTGGAACCGGCTGACCATTTTAAAATATAGACCCGAACCCGTACGGGTCCCGGGTCGGGCCTCGGGTTCTCGGCTCTCGGGTCTTCCGTGTAGACCTCTAATTCCATGTCCAAAATTCTACAGTACAGTTCTACGCATCCACTACAATGTTATACCCTCATGACTAGCACAGTCAGCCTTTTTTGCAATTGTAAGTTGTAATGTTTATGTTTATTTTGTATCGGATTTATCTCATATAGGATGTGTTTGGTTAAGTTAATATTAGTGCTGGGGAAAAATTAATTGTGATTATTCACATCCAAAATAAAAGTTTGTGTTTACATAATATATGTGTGTGTACTGTGTATAATTATGTATATATAAATAAACACATGCACGTGTGTGTATATATAAACAAACACGTGCATGTATATATTTAAGAAATATTTGCATGTGTATATACTGTAAATAGAATTAATCTTATATATAAATATAATTTTTTTTAAATAAAAATATAACATTTTTCTTAAATATATACATGCATTTATGTATATTTATATATACATAATAATTATACACAGTACACACACAAATATAGTATGTAAACACAAACTTTTATTTTAGATGCGATTAATCATGATTAATTTTTCCCCAGCACTAGTTAATATTAATTACACGGTAGTAAAGCACTTTAGTTTATGTGTGATCATCTTCAGCTTCAGCACACACAGCTCAAATAGCAATGCACAACAATAATAACTATGGTTGCGACTTTTGTATACATAACATTGTAATGAGAACACTATTGTAGTAAAACATTCTGAATTCTTTGGTTTTAGTTGCTGTTTTAGCACGGAAGAGCGCATCCATAACAGGGGCCTTGTGTATAAAACTTTCCGTAGATTTCATCCTAAAAGTGTGCATACACACAAAAGCCAGATTTTGCGTACACTAGAACCTGCGCAAAATTCTCTTTATAAAACCCAGTCAGCAGAAGATTGTTTGTACATGCATCTCCACCCCGTCTCCTCCCCGAAATAACCATTTATGGAGTTACAATGCAATAGTTTTGCCATGCATAACGTCATCTGCATATCATTTCCAAATGAATGGTCCCATCCACGTGATACCATGTTTAACGATACAAGAATTAAGAAAATATATGACTATAAATGCCATTTCTGCTGTCACATTACATTACTAAAAATCATTCAGTATCTTTTAGGGGTGTAACGATACACTCGTGTCACGATACGATATGTATCGCGATGTTTTAAACAAAAATTAAAATTATTTTAAATTATTTTATTATTATTATTATTATTATATTATTATTAGGACCCACAAATATTCCCCCATTGCATTATTATACATTATATTCAACATTATATATAGTTGTTTAATGTCACCTGAAACTCCATAAGCTGCATTTTTTCCCCTCGCGCTTTCAATGCAGGCATTGGATCTCTTAAGCCACGTGCACAGACTCTCCCGGTGCTCGCTATGTCCTGCCTCTCCTGCCATTAATGCACTATACATAAGAATAAACAATCTAAAACACTTTGAATAATCATTCTACTAAAACTCATACTACTTCAAATGATCAATGCAATCAATCACAGTTCTAATCGCAAGAAAGCGTGTCAACATGACTATTTCATAAAAACTGTTAATACAATAAACTGTTAATTCACAAACTGTTTCAAAAAAACTATCTACATTTGTGTTTGGAAGTTAAACGAAACGACATAAGGGTGAGTACATGATGGCAGAATTTACATTTTTGTGTGAAATTTACTTTATAAATACAGTAAGTTGAGCCTTGGATAAAACAACTCTATATTGTGAATCATATCGTTTACAACATTTTTTTAAAGGGGTAGTTGATTATGATTCCCAACTTTAGTTAGTGTGTAATGTTGCTGTTTGAGCATAAACATCTGCAAAGTTACAACGCTCAAAGTTCAAAGCAAAGGGAGATATTTTCTTTGAAAGAAATTGCTTTTTAAGGACTACAACAAAGGCAGGTAGGGACTATACAAGCTTCCTTCCAGGTTAGTGACATCACTAACCCTGAAATTTATATAAACCCCGCCTCCGGGAACACACAACAAAGGGGGTGAGATAGATTATCATGACATGACAGAATATGCTAATCAATGACTTGAAGATACTGAACTCTACATCAGCTACATAAATTCATCAACTAACCATTCAGGAACATCTGGTTTCATTCTTTAAGTTCTTTTAAGCTCCACCCATGAGCAGCAACTCATTTGCAATTAAAGGGAGACACAAAAACGGCACCCTCAAAAAGTGACAAATTTAACATGCTAGAAAACATGATCTGTGGGGTATTTTGAGCTAAAACTTCACATACACACTCTGGGGTCATCAGAGACTTATTTTGTAAAAAGGGGCAATCAACCACCTCTTTAATTGTTTTAAACAAATCAAATGTATGCAGTTTTGCCTATAAGGTAAACGTATAGTTTAGGATGTTTATATATTTTTAATGGAAACAGATAGGCCTTATTTTTGCATTGTAAATTGTCTAACTCAGCGCATCACTGACAAAACATTTTAAAAATAAAATGTGCATATCTCACAGTTTCCTTCAAACTCTATCCTTCAAATACAATGGTAGCCTATTTTTTATAATATTGGAAAGACCACGAAAGTGGTTATCATTAGGCTACTGTCTGTCTGTGCATGACACAAACTGCACCCGCGTGCTGAGGTTGTACATTACTGCGTCATCGGACATTCAAACCGGTGTCCTGACATTTCATCCTACCCGTCAGATTGTCCTACAAGGGCTTACTGCGCGTGCGCACATCAATATTTAATTTAAATTTTTAAATATTTACATAGTTTTAAGGGTAGGTTTAGGATAGGGGTAGGTATAGATAGTAATAAAGCCTCAAATCACATGAATATGATACTGGTAGCACAGTCTGATAGGTAGCATTTTTTTGCTGTTGAATTGTGCTACCTACTGTTTTAATGGGAGGTAGCAAAATCTGACAAGATGGACAAACCGACATGAAACCGGCTAATGGACCGTTCGATCACAGAGTGAGTCCTTCGGTGTCTGTCATTATGCCATTAAGTTGCTAAGCCAATATCTTCTCAAAACATGAGTTCTGCTATTTAGAACACATTTGAAAGCGGAATGATCATTTGCCAAGCAATCCTCGCTGTAGTTTAAACATTAAAAAACAGCATGCCACGGGAAAAGTACTCAGGTAGCACATCCACTACAAATATTTCTATTCAAATTCATATTAAAATGTTGTAACTTCTGGAAAATATAATTTAAGTGCTTAACTCCATTTATTGAGAGAGAAAACAGTGTAAAGGTGCTGTATGTAAGATTTTGACTCTACTAAAGCATAAAAATACCATAATATGTTTGCAGAAACATGCTGAGTTCACATACTCGTTTCTCTGAAAAGCAATGCTACAGCCAGTTATTTTACTTTGAAAGGTGCGTTCCGTTTTTGTTTTGGTCTGTGTGATAACGCACGTTGCCAGTTTACCCAATAGTATTTCGAAACCATAGGTTGCCAGTTGGTGGAAAACACAGCGTATTGCAGCCATGGAAGTCAGCAAACAAACTAGGTCAGAGATCGCAGATTCTACCTGACCTAAAAAGCCTTGGCATCCATCTAAAATCTCTATGAACGGAAGCACATTACAACGCGAATAAATCAACTCATCAAGTTACAGTGTGTAAATCTCCTCGCCTTCCATTGTCAATTGCGCTTGTTCTTTTTGCGTGTCCTCAAACTGACAACCCACGTGAGTGTCTGAGGAGGAGGGGGCGGAGCAAACAATATTTTGAATTTGGACTGCAGTACCCATTTCAACCACTAGCTGTCATTCTTACATACAGCACCTTTAAAGTCATTCATTACTTTGCTTACTTCAGTAAAAGATTGAGTATGCACAGTCTAGAGTGTCTGTACAGTGCACATATATTTACGCTTAGTTTATTTATACGGACATTTCAATGCCTTTTTTTGTGCGTACGCAACGTTTATACATCAGGCACACATTACACATTCTGACTACGTAACTTTAGTTCAAGTTCACTTGTGCATGTGCTTCTTTTTGTGCATACATTATTTAGTCTATATATAAGTTGCGTAACATTGTTTATGTTGCATAAATATCAGATTAATTAAAAAAGAATGTGTTCCGTTAATTAACCCGGTAACAAAGCGCTTCAGTTTACCGTTTATCATGCTTTATTTATTTATTTATTTATTTATTTATTTATTTACATGTATGTGTGCATTAAAAGTACAATTTCGGCAGCGAGAACGATGTTGAGCCAAATGAAGATAAAGATGTGTTCTGGTGTCCGGGGTGTTTATTGAACCAGTCAGATAAGAGTAAATGGAGAGTCACCGAGCAGCTCATTTGATTGGCTCCAGAAGAAGGTGGACCCGCCTTCCTCCTCATATTTTCAAAACTCAGTGAGTGAGAGAATCGTGGCAAAACTGTAAGCGCAGCTAAAAGAAAGACAGAACTGTACAAATCGGTTTCTCTCTGGAACTTTTTTGCCCTACGTACATAACGAGTCATTTAGACATTTGCAACAGTTTATTTTTTTTTTACACAAAGGTTGGTTTTACACGGTCAATCTGTTTTGCAGTTCCTGACTCTGTTTTCGCTTGCAAATCGATGTTCACAGGCGTGCAATGATTTTGGCCGCATTTTGGCGAAAGAAACGTGTCAAAAGCACGGAAAAATGGAAGTCAGAAGAATACAGATCATATTTATTTTGCTTTAGCATGAAGCTGCAGTTTTACAATACATGAATTACACTTATGAATAACAGTACAATTCTGCAAATATTTTTTTCTTGCACTTGAAAGCTGATTTACACCTTTACACCTTCTCTTGTGCATGCAAATTTAATTTATGCTTGCAATATTATGTACACTTTCACAAATCTTACCCTGCGCATGCGATTCTTTATGGCATCAATTTACCTTCATATATTTGTTTCTTTTTCAAAAACACTGATGCATTATTAATAATAATTAATAATCAATATGGTTTAATTAAAATAATTATTGTCCGTGCATAGGCTATTCTATTTAAGCCACATGCATTTTGATTCTTTATATGCAAGTAATGTTGTCCAGTGACTTGTTTGCATTATTTAGGCATTTCTGTAAAGCAATAGATTTTGTTGTTGTCGGTAAAGTTGGCCATAGGAGTGTATCTTACACTGGTTCAAACTAGGCTACTGTACTCTCCTATATGTTTGATTTTTGTTTAAACGCTTGGGACTAGGGCTGGGCGGTATATCGAGTTTGTACAATATATCGATATATTTTTTAGAAACGATATGGAATGAGGCAATACCGTTTATATCGATATACATTAGATTCATACAAACGCATCTGAAAAATAGTACGCAGAATGAGCTGATGCAGGGAAAGTGCATGATACAACTTGTCCTCAACATGACATATGCTTTATATTAAGGGATATAGTTAACACGTATAGTTTAAAGCAGCTTGCCCTGTCAGATGCTCTGAGAGATAGGCTACTTGTGCTGACAGACAGATAAATACTTGCGGTGTTTAATGTGTTTGACGTGGTGCTTTCCTCAGTGCATAACTTACATTTCACAGGTATATTCTCCATCTGTAAATGTTAGAAAGTCATGCAAATATGTCCATTTTGCTGTCCTGAAAGGACGAGCCTTCTGCAAGTTAATCTGTGCTAAAATTCAGACTTCCGTGAACGAGCGCTGCCGCGTGCATGCGCGGCAAACAGACGGAGCGCAATAGAATAGGAACGCAATAATTCTGACTAAAGTATAGCCTACATATTTCTAAAATATTTGTTGTTGGACAATAAATGTGCCATATGTACAATTTTAAACCTACAAGTATGTATATTTTTATGAAAGTGACCATTATAATGGGGTAATCTGGCTAATATTCTTTTGTTTTTATTTTAATTTTTAGTTTAGTGAATTTAAAAATAAAATTAAATAAAAACAAAACAAACCCCCTTTTTGCACATATTGCATAGCCTACATTACATTCACTGTATTTGTTTATAGCCTTCAATATCAATGTTTTTAGGACATCACTGGGTAGGATGTGAAATAAAATTATTAAAATAAATACAGATTTAAAAAAAAAAAACTAAAATAGAAAAACGTAGAAAATACCGCGATTATATATACCGTGTATCGCCATTCAACCAAAAAATACAGAGATATGATATTTTTGGCCATATCGCCCAGCCCTACTTGGGACATAGACTTCAACATAAGTGAAATTTAGATTTATCGGCCTATATATATATTATTAGTGTTGTCTAAAATGTACATATCAGTACATCCCTAACTGTAGTTAAGCCATCAATAATCACCTCATTTTCTGAGAATGAATTCAAGCAGAACTTGTTTTTCTCTGACAAAACTTCTCACACTCACTTTGTATTTTTGTAAAATACCATGACGCCATTCACCACTGCTTTAGTTTCCGATCTACTCTGAGGTTTCTGGCAGTAAAGTGGCCCTTTCTTTCAGCTGTGTGAGAAACCGGCCTGTTTTAGTCAGTGGAAACCAATCCTCAGCGCTGTTGTAAGGTTGGCCCACAACACGCTCCCCTTTTCTGTCCGCCGAAATCATGGTGCTGCAAGTCACGTGGAAAGCAATTCGTCCCAAAGGAATACATATTTTTAGAAAGCAATATGATGGCCAGAAATAATGAATAGCATGTGATATGTAAGGCCTTTGTTTGTAAAAGGCCCACAGTCCTGCCGTGAAATGCTGAAGCCAACCATTGTTTATTTTACACTATTCACATAAACTATCAAATTTTCCTCTTTCAACGAGCCAAATTTTAACCTTTAAAACGGCATTATGCTTTGTTCTCTGCTGATTTCTCGAGTAGGTTGAAGAGATTCTGTGACCCACATTCTTTGCAGAGACTGTTATTAATTCACACTTTCATGAGCCAACGTTCCCTGCATTTTATCTTCTGTCTGTGAAGCTTTGATGCATGAGGTCATGTTCGATAGATGTAGAGGCTGGTTTGGGTGACCTTGCTCAAATTTAGCCAGGAGCATGGTACTTTGTTAACAGCCCCCGCATCAGCATAGGCTCTGCCTGTTCAGCCAGCTTGACAACAGGACATGACAGGCATGTGGGGTTAACGCAGTCAAGAGTGCAGCACTCGCCTTCAGAGCGGTCGCTTGTCAGGACACTCCTCCCTGCACCTGACATATTTTGTGAGTTCAGGGGAAAAAGTAGCAAAACGCTACTTCTGAAAGCTCCCTCAGGGTTTTTTATAAATAAGAGCATAAAAAGAAAAACGCTTGAAAGGGTTTCAGACATTAACATCATCAGCTCATTGGCAATTGACTGGCTACGGGACTGCATTTGCTCATTTTCTTCTGAATGCATAGTATAGACTAGGGTTGGGCAACTCTGGCCATCAAGATCCACTTTCCTGCAGAGTTTAGCTCCAACCCTGATCAAATTCACCTGCCTGTGACTTTCTAGTACAGCCACGGTCACACTAGACTTTGAGCCTGCAAAATTTGTACAGACACTGGAGCGGTCGTTATGTCACAGCTTTCTTTCTATAAACATGAATTTAACATTAATGTAAAAGTATGCAATCTACTCCACTTTGCAAAAAATGTGTGTTCAATTCAGCCAATTCAGCCTTTTATTGGTTGCATGTCTTCACATGATATGAATGCTCCAAAATGCAACACTTCTTTGCATTAGGGATGTGCGAGACTAGCCGACTAAACAATACTGCTGCTGCTAGTCGACTTGGAAATACTAGTCATTTATGTAAAAAATTTATGTTTTTTTTTTTTTACAAAGGCTACGTTTAAATTAGTCATGTTAATGTTACAACTTGAAATGAATATATTATCTTGAAAAGTGCAGCGGAAAACGAAATCATTTAATTTTGCCTCAGATTTTTCATGCGTTCATTTTCTCGGCAGGTTCAGAAAAATGTCCACTCGAAGATGAGCAAGGTGAGCGAGTATTTTGACAGCCAACACAAAATGTTTCTGTTTTCTTCTGTCATCATGTCTAACTAGTATATAACAATTAAACTTGCTTATAGGCTTGTTATACTAGTGTTCGGGAAAGTTACTTTGGAAAGTAATGCATTATAATATTGCGTTATTTCTTTAAAGTAACTAATTGCATCACTTAGTTACTTTTTAATAAAAGTAATGTTACGTTACTTTTGCGTTACTTTTTCTCACCTGGGCTGGGATTGTTTTTTGGGCAAATGTAAAGGCACTTTCAAACCAAAATTGAAATAATAAGGCTGAAGGAAATGCAAATTCACACGTGTACAGTAGAGGGCGCAGCTCAAACAAACCTTTCAGAAGAATAGGATGCAAAGTTATGTTGCACTTACTTCACCAATAAAAAAAAAAATCTAAATTCATTTTTGCTTTGCGTTTCCACCGCAGGAACTTTCCCCAGGAACTAGGGAATTTGGGGTGGTAATTGGTGTGTTTCGACCGCAGGGACCAGGGTCTAAATGAATTTCCGGGTGAATATTTCCCCCTCAAAACGGCCCTGCTCGTGAGGTAGTACTTTTTTAAAAGTTCCGAAACTTTCGGGGTTGGGACTTGGGTGCTGAACATGCTGATTGGTTGACTTCACGCAGCATTTTGATTGGCTAACTCCACGTAGCATTTTATTTCAACCACCATTTTTAACAGTCTGTTGTGGTGCGTGCAGTAATATTTTTTTTGCTATTCGAATCAACAATGAAGTTGAAAAAATACGACCGATGGACCGACGACGAGGTTCAGGCTTTATTAAGCTTATATGCGCAGGTCAGAATCCAGCGGGAACTGGAAAGTCACCGGACTAATCTTCACGGTACTTCAGACCACAATGGAAGCACAGAAAGCAACAGGTCTGGGGGAAAAAAATTCCTGGGAAAAAAGTTCCTGGGACAAATTGTTCCGGCTAATTTCGGTGGAAACGGGGCTTAACTGAATCATCGAAGGTCAGCAGCAAGTACATTGGTCAATAAAGCATAAAAATATTTGTTTTATTTAACATTTAATTATTGGAGGTTTGCATAGTATTGATTTTGCATTTCACTGATTTTTTTCATTTTGAAGAATACTGAATCTTTTTTTTTTTTTTCTGAAAGTGAGATTTAGTAAATGCATGCTCACATTTAGTTTAGAACTACATTGTTCTACATACATACTTCATGTTTACACACGCCTCTGCACTTACTTGCACTTACTCCCGATTTTTCTCAACATGGGGGCGAGAGAGCTACCAGTCAATAAATGGGAAAACAAGTAACTTGTGTTATTTATTTGAAAAGTAACTCAGATATTTTGTTGTGAATTTCAAAAGTAATGCGTTACTTGCAAAAAGTAATCTTGCATAACTAATGTTTCTTGTAATGCGTTGCCCTCAACACTGGTTATGAGGGACAATACGGTATGACATTTTATATTGGATTAAAGGACAAACATTATGAATGAAACTTACTTGACACTTCAACAGTTTTTATATCAGCATCCTAACGAAGAGTATACACTTAATGTATAGTTGTCAGTACACGTCATGCTTTTCTTGCGATTTTGCCAGCCGTCATGTGTACAGATACTTTTTATACATGAGAAGCGTGTTCAAACCCGGTCACGCAAGTGGTAACAAACACCAACACCTTATCGTGCTGATTTATGTGGACTAACTTTTATTTGAGGAAATCTGCTTATAATAGGCTTTTGGGTTTGAACTTATTGGTCCGGCACTGCCCATTGATTCAGTTGATTTGAATATTTATGTCTATATTAGCTAACGTTGTTCAAGTGGGCGCTCAATTTTAATAATGCGAGGCAACCACATCACATGTATCTGACCTATTTTTAACGGCTTTCAGTATGGGATTCGACTGTTCATAGATTAAGTAGTCTGTTTCAAATGGATTGCATACAGACGGTCTCCATGGGTTGGAGTTAGACTAGTCAGTTGCAAAATTTTTAACGGTAATGAAATTAATTGTTGTGCACATCCCTACTTTGCATGCGCTTGTGTTTATGGTCTCAAGCGTTCACATGTGTATGAATCAAAGTCAATGGAATGAAAAGTGTGGCTGCCCCTTTATCCTGATGACTTTGATTTACTTGTACAGGTGTGGAGCTAAATAGGTTTCACGTACGCACATTGGGAAGGTCACGCTTGACCTATGAGGTTGTGAACGCTCTTTGCAGAGCTGGACCATGGCGAACATTTGTAGTTTAAAAGGTATATTTTATTTTTTCAGAAAATGATTGATCGTTTCACTAGAGAAGAGCCTTATTCGTCGGCTGGGGTCATGTGGAGCCATTTGAAGCTGCCTAAGCTGTATTTTAGACCGTCAAAAATGTTGTACCCTTTGACTTGCGTTAGATGGAGAAAAATCCTGGAATGTTTTCTTTAAACTTCAATTTCTCTTCGGCTGAAGATAGAAAGTTATATACATCTTTGATTTGCCGGGGGGTGAGTAAATAATGAGGGAATTTTCATTCAAAAACTAAATTTTGTGAGATTTATGCTCAAAACAACATAAAAAAAAAAGAAATAATAATAAAAAAAGAACATCATGTGCAGAGAACGTCATATGTGCTGCTTTATGGGCTGAGTCCATTTTCATTTTTTTTTTTCTTTAAAATCGTCATTTTTCGAGTTTGGTAGTTGTTTTTAAGATGCTTGTGGAGAAAATTAATGGGAATGCCAAGTTCTTTTTCTGCTCTGGTGGTCACATGCCTCCCACACTGTCTTGTATTGCTCTTTTGCAATCCAGTCAGCTAATAAAGCTCACACCTTCCACATGGAGATATAGTCTGTCTAGTGTATGGTGGTCTGACTACACAACAGGAAACTGACATCTGCTCACCACCTCAGTCTCTCTCACAGATGTTTCATAACTCACGAGACCCATTCACATTTTTAGATAAAATTAAGGTGTACTACATACATTTTCTCTCTGATATTTTAGCTCGGCCAAAAGGATTTTTGTTTAAGTGTACACATATTGGTTAACTCTATGGGACATAAATTATTTCCAGAATTCCGGCTTATCGTAACAATTTTGGGTATGGAAAGAGAGATTTTGCCTAGCACATGCATTTTAAATACATTGTTTCTGATGTGCTCTACAATTCTTGAATTTATTAGGTCTGTTTCCAGACACAGCCAGCTGCCTCACTGTATGCTGCAATTACTTTTAAGAAAGCATCCTAAAAAAAATAAATAAATAAACGACTGAATAAATTTTTTTTTCATGGCCAGCAACTAGGGATGGGACGATTACGGAGTTTACGATAAACTGATCAAATGTACTGACGGTTCGTATTATCGTTTAAAATGTAATTATCATTAAAACCGTGGTAAAAAACTTGCGGTAAATCCTGTCCAGCTTTTTGAACGAGAAGAAATGGCGGAAGGCAGTGACAGCGCTCGGGAGATTTTTCAGCCTTCTAAAAGGACATATTTTGACTTTTGCAAAAGTCTTGAGGGAAACTTAATCGAGGATGGTCAACCTCTCTGCAGAACATGCAAAAAGAAAGTCTGCAATAGGGGGAAACACTTCAAATCTGCCGAGTCGTCTTCGTGACTATCACCCACTGTTGTATAGCAAATGCAAGGCAAGTTAACTTATGCTGCGTTCCAGGCAGGTTTTTGAGCCCGTAAGTTACGACTTCAAACCATGACTCGCGACTTTGTAGCGTTCCAGGCAAAGTCACGACAAACTGCCTGAGCGCAAGGAATTGTGATAGCTAGATGTAAACAAAGCATGGCGGACCGTACGGGGCTTATTCTCATTTACAATCATTTACAATTTCTATCGCCAAAGGTGCTTACTCCTTGATTATTTAAGGGAAACGGAGGAGAAAATACGGCGCATAAGGCAAGAGAAGCTGTTATACCTTTTTATTTTACGTTATTTGGACTTTTACTTAAGTATGTTTTGTTTGAAGTATTGTACTTCGCTGCATTTTAAACCATTTCCGTTACTGAATAAAAATAAATAAATAATACAAAGGGGGGAAAATCGCGCTCCGGGAACTACTGCATTGGGGAGAACAAACGCGCAAAAATCACAAAAAGATGGAGACGGACAAGACAGACGTCAGTGATGCAGACCCAGCTGAAAGCGAAACACTGTCGTGAACACCTGGCTAGTATGAAAACACTTTGGATATAAAAAAATAAAAGAAATAAATAATGTGTGGTATTAAAAGTAGCTGCAAAAGGAGGAAACACACAGAACATGTTCAGGATAAAGGTATGTTTATAACTTAAGACCGAATGATTTCTGTGATGCAGAGGGAATCCCGGAATCCAGTCATGAAAATTGAATTTACAGTAGGCTATAGCCTAACGCAGATGTCACGTAAAACACGCAAACTGATTAGGGCTGCCACTAACGACTATTTTTATATTGATTAATCTATCGACTAATTCATCACAATAATTTTCAACAATTTTCCTTAAAAACATTTAATTTAACTTTGGCATTCAGTAGTGTACTATAAAAAAGTATAAATGTAAACAAGCCCTTGACAAAATGTAAAACTGAAAGAGTAAAAATATAAAAAGGTACAATTTGTTAATATTTGTAAACCAACATGACGGAAAAAAAGAGAATATCAGCAAATACTTTTTATATAGAATAGTGTTGTCATGATACCAAAATTATGACTTTGATACGATACCAGACTAAAATACCTCGATACCGATACTGAATCGATTCCATGGCAATAAACAGTAAAAGTAATTGAATAATATGACAGAACTTACTATTCATTGTTATTCATTGTAAAAAAACACTAAAAACTCACTTGGCCAGCATGTTCCTGCCCTGCTTTTTGACCATTCCCCCCTCTTTATTTAAAAATAATAATATAATAATAATAATAAGAAGAAGAAGAACTATACATGCCAGTGTGAACATCCTTACAGAGATGTTTGCTACAATCACATTATTATCAATCATGTTAACACTACCACTATTCTGAACAGGTTGGGATGACCAAAATCTTCTTTCATGATACGAGTAATTTAATATTTTTTAAATGTAATTTTATAATTACAATATAGATATTTAATTTAATTTAGTTTTATTTTATTTTTTATAAGCCAAAATGTAAATTACAAACAATATGACAAAAACAGTGCTTTATTTTCAGCTACAGTAGCTCTAATTAACAGTAGCATTCAATAAAGAAATTAAACAATCAAATGTAAAAACAAAAATGCCTAGTCTGCATAGTCACTCTGTAAATTAACTATACACCGATTCTTAATAAATATATTAAAGTTATTCAGTCAAGCATGGGGTGATTTTGTTTGATTAACATTAATCACACAGAATATTAGGTCCGGCCCTTTAAGACCTGCACGGACCGAATTCATTGTAACACATCCGATTTCTCATTCAACTGTGTATACGTTCACTAAAGACATACCCGACTGTGTTTACCTGAATACTCGCCAGGACGGGCATTTTTACATATTTTTGACCATTCAAACCCAATAATCCGCGAAACTCACGTCGCGATCTGTCTAAGTGAAAGGCGTGTGCACGGCTGCGCGCGCTCCAGGTGAAGAGTCCGGCAGCGCGAGCACGTCCCGGACGCTCCGCACTTTATTTTCTAATGCAAGCGTTTCTGTTGTTTAGTGAACGGTGAAAGCAGAGCTTCTGCTCTTATTAGAGTGCTGTCATTTTTAAAGTACCAGTACTAATAAAACTTCGTATTGTACCCAACTTACCCAGTCGATTAAAAATATTGATGTCGATTAATTATCACCGTCGATGCAGTCGATTGTATCGACCAATCGAGACAGGCCTAGAATGGATAAATTGAAAGTACAGCTGTATCTACAATAAATCGAATAGCGACATGGTCTGTAAATATTAAAGTGCAAACCACTGCTATATATGATCTGCTTGTTCTGTCTCTGTGTAAATGAGCAGCGCCGTTTCATCTAGAGGTCGACCGATATTGAGTTATTACCGATACTGATTATTTGCATGTTTATGTGCCCGATAACCGATATATAGAACCAATATTTATTTATTTATTGTGTTATTTCTGTTTTTTACAATTATAGCAACAGCACTGAACTGAACAAACTGTTTTATTTAAACTTTTTAAACACTAATTTTTGCAATTTCACTCCCTTCTTACATACAACACAAAACACACTTCTACTACTATCAATAAATAGTAAGTATAACAGTAAATAAGTATTTTTAACATTACTGCTGTTGCATCTTTTTATTTATAACAACAGCATATTAACAACAGATGAATAAATGTACAAAGTCTAATGTTTTTAAATGGAGAACATTAATAAATGACAGGTGAGTCTTATCTTCCCATAAATATAAGCATTCGTTTTAAACTACAGTTTTAAAAGGTTTATGTGTTGTTTAATGAGTGAAGAGAATGGAATGCGCTGGAATATTCTCTGGAATACGCAAACATTGTCTGAAAAATAAACAAAATAGAGCGAATACATCATCGCTATTAGGCTACATTGCTAGTCCATCTCATCTGGCACGTTATCAGAATTATTAATAATGTTTTTGTTGGTTTATCTAGGTTATGAAATACCTGCTGATGACAGAGCGCTGTTTTCATCTATGCGTTTACACAGAACATCTCTCGTGGAGATAGGCCTGATAATTCATTTCCACAGAGCTGTGATTATTTAGATGTTTATTATATAAATGTTATATAGCAGATGTTAATATCATTTAAGGAGTTTGAAACGAGTGAGTCTTGTTAAAAGTTACATACGGTGACTATGCTGGAGACAACAACCCGGTGAGTGAACGGCTATGAATGCAACTTCATGAGATGAGCATAGACAACAGAGAGAGAGAAATAAATTCAGCGCTTTTATTTCCAACATGCACTCATTCATGGCTGTTTTATTTCATTCATGTAGCCTAAAGTTCCGTCTTTATTGGGACACTGAGAGTTTGTCCCTATTTTTAACGGCAAGTTTAACATAGCTTATTTGTGCATTACTGGCTGTTATGTTAAATAAAGTTTATTATTTAAGGGATGCAAGTTATTTTACCGTCAAACACCGTTGTTGACTCATTTCCCCTCAGACGCAGTGCTTTAATGGCGGACTTGTACGGGATTTTTTTAGAACGTCCACAAGATGGCGCTATTTATCGGTGAGTCCGATATTACAAAACCGATACCCGATTATGGGAAAAGGCTTAAATATCGGGCAACCGATACATCGGTCGATCTCTTTTCGTCTACTACATACTCAAGTACGCGTGATGCTCCTGGTGTTTTTAACGTTTCACGAACCATATTTGGACATTTCAAGAGCTGATCTGAGAGAACCCCTAATGAGCATTTTTATAATTTTATTTGAATAAAAACCATTGTCAAATACACCCTTCACTACAAAATAACTAGAAGACTAGAAGAATGGGCGTCGGAAGCAACTAGAAGAAATTGACAGAAATATCCTACTATTGTAGGCATTGAATAGAATGTACTTGTCAAAATAATAATAATAATACATAATTTAAACATGGTTTAATTTAGTAAATCTGATTTAATTTTCAATACAATCAAAAACGGAGATGAAAGATGGCAAGTTGCATGCGAATGAAACGAGAGAGCGCGTCTGTTGTGATGCATGGATGTGTGCCGTTATAATGCATTGCTATTGACGATGGTCATAATAAGGAAGGAAATGCCACAGAATAAAATCTTGCTTAAAAAGGTGCATAGAGCTGCTTGTTTTATTTGTGGTTTTTCAAATATAAAACTTGTTTTTAGTGTGTGTATCAGTTCTTTTTGAACACTTGAATCTCATTTTAACAAAACCGTGATAATATTGATAATCGTGAAAATTTTGGTCACTATAATTGTGATATAAAATGTTCATACCGTCCCATCCCTAGCAGCAACTCATAAATAACTCTTTATCCTTGACTCTATCTGCTGTCTTGGATGAAGTGTTAAACCGAGTTTGTCAAAATGCTTTAACAGTGACAAAATGTTAATCATTTTAGTGCCAACTCAAATTGACGTTTTTTTTATTTATTGGTGAAATAGTGTTTGTGTCCAAAGTGACACCTATTTCTCTCAGAGAGGGATGACCCGTAAAGCAGAAAGTTACTAAAATTCACTGGCACCAAGCAAAAGGAATTTATGTTGCTTCTAAGGAACTGTCACAGCAACCACTTTGGGGAAGAAGCATCTACTAAAATGATACTAATCAAAATAATGTGCCTTATTGAGTTATGCCCACCAAATTAGCATCATCCATTGTGTAGGGCCCTATGAAATCCGTTTTATTTTTTTTCCTAATTCCGTTTTTTCCTTTAAAAATTTTTTTTGGACTCCATTTTATTGGTTAAATAAATTTTTAGTAATCAAAAAGCATGTCTAATTAATTGAAATAATGAAATGTATTAAATGTTTAACAAAAATGACATTTTTAGGGCCCTATGAAATGTTTTTTCCCATCCAATTCCATTTTATTTTGACCAAATTCTGTGTTTTCTGTTTTAAGTTTTCTGGATTCCATTTTAATCGTTTAATTAAATTTTAATAATCTAAAATCATGTCTAATTAATAAAATTCTTAAAAACAAACCATATACAGTATATATATAATTTTTTTTATTTCTCATTTCTCAAATTCTGTGTTGTGTATTTCTGGTAATCCAATGAAGACATAAAACATTAATTTAATTCATATTTTAATCATGAAATTAAACTTTTTTTTTGTCAAACAACATGCTGTACAATGAGCTTTACTGTTAAAATTAAAACATGGAAGAAAAAATGTTATTATTCCTTAAAGTTTTGATAATAATTTATTATTATTATTAGTGTTAGTAATACTATTACATTGAGACATATCTAAATTATACTGTACAACAATAATATATTTGTCAAGTTAAACCAAATTTTTATTTTGACGGGTTGCCGTGAACACCCTCACCTTTGAGTCTCTGTGCGTTTATGATATGATGATAGTTTTTTTTCCCAAATGAAACCGTAAAATGCTGATGAAGTGACACTCAGAGCGGCTCATATAGTGAGGCAGCAGAGCTTAAAAACACACACGCGTCTGTGTGTAGCGTCTGTGCCATTCATTACGCAGAGCATGCAGGATTTGTATTTAAATAGCTTTTTTAGCGGATTAATATTCACAGACACTAGTCTATACCGCAATTTTATTTAACTACTGACCTGCCTTTTATTTATTCATAAATTTGACACATTCCGTGAAATTCTGCGTTATACAGTAAATTCCGTTTTTATGACTGGATTCCGCAATTCTGTCCGCGTTTTCTGCATCGCATTTCATTCATTCTTATTTACTTTTAAATGTCTAACATGAACTTCTAAAGCCTTAGCTGCCCGTGCTTGTTCACAAAGACCAGCAGACTGAGTACACAGAACTAAACCATCAGCGCTTTATCTCACTCTCTCTTCACTCGTTCTTGTCCTCAGCTGGTGGATTGGTGGTCTGTAGCCTAAAATGGGATGCAGAGAGGGAGATTTTGGGGGAAGGGGTGTATAAAAGTCTGCCAAGCTGTAGAATAAGCACGGCACCCTGCAGGGATGAGTTCTCTCTGTAGACTGACTCGGTTTTAAAATTTAATGACCAAGCAAAATGCCAGACGGGGGCTGTTCTGCTTCCACGCCTGCGTGGCGGACTGTAGGTCAACGATGGGGTTTGAGGGAAAAGGGCAGCTGTTTAATGTGAAGAACAAAACAACTTATGTTTAGTTCTTTCTCAACAGCCCTTTAAATTGGCTTATCAGACTGTATAATATGTTTCAGAGCCGGTGAGAGGATATATTCCTCCATGTTTTTTGTTTCGCTTTTACTGTAGCATTTCCTCACTCTTCAACTGAACCAGTGCTAGACACTTGTACTGACATGTCTATTGTGGATCTCAGGTATGGAGGACTGGAGAAAATGTGGAGAATTTCACCACACCCTGGCAAAGCGCTTTATATGAGAAAGGCGGTTAGTGACAGTTACACGTGAAACACTGGGAGGGATGGCTGCTAATTACTGTTGCCTGTAATGAGACTGTTTAAGCTTCAGTTTAGGGCTGCAGCTAACATCTATTTTGGTAAATGCAAACATCTTGATGCCAAGGTAATGAGAACCCTAATTTTGAATATTGAACATATCCCACACCCTAGCCCAGACTGGTAGGCGTCGTAACTACACTTCTGCTGGCAAAAAGTATATTTCTGCATTGATGTCTATTAAAAGTAATCGTGTATTATAAATATCATTATATTATAGTAGACGATTTACTACTGTGCACTAGGGGTTATGCGCGTCATTACGATAATGAATCTATTTTAATTAAAAAATACTGGGAGGAAGGAAGTAAGGAAGGAGTCTGTCTTCAATTCCAAGTTAAGTCAGTTATTCACGAGACCAAGTCGCAAGCCTTTTTTTTTTTTTTTTGCAACTGAAGTGTGATTCAAGACTTGCATCTGCACAAAAGGATGCGAATGCTAAAACACGGGCAACTAAAGCACAAAGAATTTAGAACATTCTATTACAATAGTGTTGTCATCATAATGTTATGTATGGCAGGTTGGTTCTGCACATCTTACACTTTAGTATTTTCATTATCAAAGTAATTCCAGGCATCACTGCACGCTTTCAAAGCCATTAGGGGCTTTCGTACCTGAGGAACCTTTTCATAGGTCCTAGAACTATTGGCGGAAGTACCCGGATTTTGACGTGTTTGCACCGCAGGAACTAGGAGCGATTTTAGATGTAGGAACTCCTTTTGTGGGAACTAAATTAGCTCCTACTTCAGAGTAGGGTCTAACCCAGCACAATGGTAACTACCAGTGACATTAGTGTACACTGACTGGCCAAACGCACGTGAAACACCAGCACCTGCCATTTAAAAAAAAAAAAACCTTTGTACACACACAGATTATAGTCTATATATTTCAGGGTTTTTCCTGGGTCAAAAATGGTCTTCGGTGGTGGCTGACATCCACACACATACACAGTAAAAAGTACCCTACCCACGTGATCTGCGAGCGCAATACTGACAATACATTTAAAATAAATGCAAAGAAACAATTTTATTTATTTATTTATTTTTTTGCTTATCTTATGTTTATATCTCGTATTATGTATGATCTCTTACCTTGATGTTTGTTTCTGATAATTGTTTTGGTCTATAATCATATCAATATTTAAAAGTAGCATTGAAAAATATTTAACAAATAGCCTAATTTTCTGCCATATACAATTTATTAAAATGATCAGCTAGCTAACAACTTGCTTTGTTCTGGTTTCACCTCACTCCAATCTAAACTAAAACATTTTATATATTTTACTACACATTGTCAATATAAATAACCTGAAAATACTTCGGATAATTAAGACTAATTCTTACTAACCACTCTTGCTAAATGGGGTAAGCACACTTGCGTTCTCATTTCAGAGGTGTTCTGAGTAAATTATTACACCGATTCGTGAGTTCAGTGTTGGACAGATCAGTTGTTTTAACCAGTCATTAAAATGATTCGGTTCAAAGGAGTCATTAGGTCGCGAATCGGACATTAGCGGACGTGTTGTGTGCGAATCCCCTCTGTTAGACCATTGCAAAAGATTTGTCAACACAGAAAACACTTCATAACCGGAGAGAATTTTTTCCTCGTTTATTGAGAGTATGGTTTGTCAGCTGGTCAGAGAAGAGTCAACGTTTTTTGAGCGCAAAAATGTTCTCTCTGTCACTCAGTTAACATGCGCCCTATCACAAGCGCAGCAGTCATCTACATCAATAATTGATCAAATAAGGCTTTGGCGGGACAAAAAAAATTAAATGCAGGAAAAACCCTGTTTACTCAAAAACTAACTCTTTAAACATTAGCAGTGTAACGATATTCAAATCGAACCGAAAAACCGCGATACACCACCCACGGTACGAGTCCTCTTGACTACTCCTAACTTTTCACAGATTTAGTAGCTAGTTTTAGTGTTAAAATGCTTTGTGAAATACTCTTAGAGTAAAAATTTAGGAGTCCTAAAATTAGGACTGACACGCCTATTATTTTTAAGAGTTTCTTCTAAATTGGCAAGTTAGGAGATACTTTTAGCCTGAAGATGTTTTGTGAATACGGCCCCTGGCCTGTAGTCTCTGGACGGCATGCTATCCTAACACTAACTAATCAGACCTCAGGTACCGCCGAACATGCCGCAATAAACAATTAGAAAAAAGATATAGATTTTTAATATACAATAAATACATGTCATAGCGATCATCGTTTTCATGTTCGATAACTGTTTAAAGAACTCTAGGTGACAGAGGAGGAGGTTAAAACTAGAGACAAAGTACTGGGACTCTTATCATGTGCTAGTGTCGTTTATTGGGCAAGCAGGTGGTCAATAGAACTGCAACATTACAAGACAAGCCAGTAACAAGTTTGTGATGAGAATTTTACTGGGCAAACAAATTAATTCTGTGATCCAGTTCAGGACAAGATGAAGCACTAACAAGAACATCGTAATATTGTTCGTGCCATATTGTTAAATTAAACATCAGCGCATATTTCCAGCCAATTTCACCTTTGACATTTTACCTATATTTGCATTTCATAGGGAATAATTAAAAGGCACGTTAGTCACGTATCATAAGGCAGTCTTGAATTTTGGTACACGTTCTCTAGCCGTATCCGAGAGCCAATCATGAGAGTTTGCATCTAGCTGTCCAGCAAATCCCCCTTGTTTAACTGCTTGAGCAAGCCTTGTTAAACAAAATATATGATATAACATCATTACAGCATCATAATTGGAGTTCAATGGGAATTGTGGTTTGTGACTATTCTTAACTAAACTGTTAGTCCATGATGTTAACAACTGTATTTAAAATACTAATGTATTCTGTTAATACTATCATTCAGATTATTATTTTTTTATTTTAGACAATTATAAATGATTAAAATAAATGTGACAAAAACAAATGCCAACATGATGGTTATAGACATATATTTAAAATGTACTTGAATTTAAAGTACATTTCTTGTCTAACATGCCATTGATGTTTTAAGGAGAAAGTCAACCAACCACAAAAAGGACATTTTTCGCTAGCCCCACCATAAATTGATCATTTTTAGTAATATAGTTTTATATGCACATATAATATGTATTATTAAAATACAACAGCATTGATTTCTCAAGCTACTTCTAGCAAACATCTTGAAAATGCATGAGCCATGTGAAGTACTTGCTGAATATTGTGCTTTTTATTTGTCCATTTCTTTTTCATGAAGAAAAAAACAGGGCTGGAACTAACACTTATTTGGGTAATTGAATAATCTGTTGATCATTCCTTTGATTAATCCAGATAAAAAAATGCTGGTTTTATATTTTGTATTTTCATAAAACACACACACGTACACACATAAACACGTTGGGTTTCCATGTTTTATGGGGACATTTCATCGACGTAATGATTTTTATATTGTACAAATTTTATACTATCCCCCTACACTAACCCTACCCCAGAACCCGTATTTCCTCTTGGGGACCAAATAAAATGTAATTTGGTCCCCATAACGTAGGGAATACCAGCACCCCCTACACAGACACACAGACACACGCACACACACGCACACTCTCTCTCTCTCTTTCTCTTTCTCTCTCACTCTCTCTCACTCTCACTCTCTCAAACATGTATACACACACACACACACACACACTCTCTCACTCTCTCAACCATACACACACACACTCTCTCACACATCCTGCCCAATGTTCTCCTCCAAACAATGTGCAAATTGGAAGCAGTAAAAATAAATTGTATCGTCTTCAATAAAGGTTTAAAAAACAAAAACAAATGTTTGTTCACAATTAAATAAACAGTCACAAAGTTAGATTAGAATGTTCATTACTGGCTGTCATTTGTTTCTCCAGCAAATGTGGGGAAATTCTTGCATTTATATCTCATTACATGTTATAATCCAACTACAGTTACTGTTCTCATAAAAATATTATTACTTTCATTACATGTAGCCTAGGATTTTAAACCAACAAATATTTTATCAAAATGAATATTTTAGGCCAAATTATTGTGCTCCCTTTGTCTGTTGCAGTCTGTGGTTAATGCTCATATGCACTCACTCATTTTATGAAGTCTTTGATGTTTAATAGGGATTCGCTTGCTGTCAGGATGAGCGTTTTTGCAAAATGGAAATACTTTTGTGAATTTAGAGATAGGAATATTACCATAAATGCACTATGCACTATGGAAAAAACTAATCTGAAGCATATTAAACTTACATATTGGCACACATATGTAAGGAACAATTGACAGCGGTGCATTATTTTCTAATAATTCAGCAGACAGGAGTCAGTTATTCTGCTTCTACTTTCGGTTACCACATCTTAAACGGATAGTTCACCCAAAAATGAAAATTCTGTCATTAATTACTCACCCTCATGTCGTTCCAAACCCGTTAGACCTTCGTTCATCTTCGTAACACAAATTAAGATATTTTTGATTAAATCCAAGAGCTCTATGACCTCTCCATAGACAGCAATTTAATTAACACTTTCAAGACCCAGAAAGGTTGTAAAAACATTAAAATAGTCCATGTGATTTCAGTGGTTCAACCTTAATTTTATGAAGCGATGAGAATACTTTTTGTGCGCAAAAACAAACAAAAATAACGACTTTATTCAACAATTTCGTTCTAGCTTGTGTCAGTCTCCTACGTAGTTTACATTGTAAATACAGTGCATCTCCTGCTGCATCATCACACGCATGTGTCGTGGTGCTCATGTGAACAGCATTGGCTGCTGTAGAAAGCGCTTCACCGTTACGTAAAATGCCGTCAGAGAGCTCTCGGATTTCATCAAAAATATCTTAATTTTTGTTCCGAAGATGAATGAAGGTCTTACGGGTTTGGAACGACATGAGGGTAATTAATGACATAATTTTCCTTTTTGGGTGAACTAACCCTTTAAGACATTGTTCAGATATTGTATTTCAAGACATTTGTCAGGTTTTTGTCCATAAAACGCTCTTATGTGTAGGACTAATTTCATCCCACGCCGCCTTTGCTAATTCCAAAACGTCATTTTATCCCTTGTTTCTGCTTTTCCTGTGTTTTGATCAGGAGATTCAGTACTCTTTCAGAAGATGTCATAGTGTCCCTTACCGTATAACAGTGAAAACACATACAATTCCGTCATTGGCGGGGAAAGAGATAATGCAGTTATTAGAGAGAGAGGTTAAGAGTGTGTGAATTACCTAAGTCTGTGCGTCGCTCAACAGTTCGGCAGCAGCATCTCTACTAATGGAAAAACAGTAAGTTTATCTCCTTCAGGAACAGCACCATTATTACCATGCTAGTGAGAAATGTCATGTAGCGTTTAAGTTGCCAAAAGTATTTTACTGATAAAATCATCAGAGCAGAACTTATAACCGGTCTCTGTGCGAGTGTGTGTCTGTACTGTATGTGTGCTTTTGAGTGGGCAAAAAACATGTACATCGTTTTTTTCCTATTGTTTACTATATTTCTTTGCTTGGTCAGTGTCGTTTTGGTTCTTTTGCTGTTTTAGGCTGTAAGGACCTTTTGAAATAACTGAAATCATTTGGCAAAGTGATATGGAACTGTAATGCGGTCAAGACCTGCCTGGAACTACTTTAGCCATTTCCCTAAAAATAATTGCACACCTTAGAACGTTCGTCAATCAATCAGACCCATAGTATAAAATCAAATAAATGTCACAGGTTTTAGTCTGCAAGATATAAATGCACTGCCACTAGTTCCACCAACAGAAATTTTTGCACACATTTTTCCATCTTCATTGTGATTTCCGCCATCTGACCAAATGATTATCTGACCCACAGATATCTTACTAGTCCACTCTTACAAACACAATCGCACACAACAGACTTGCTCTTGTGTGAGATGCTGTTTGGAAGGGCATGACATTGTAAAAACTGCAGGTTTACTCTTTTCATCCTCTCCTCTGGAGGAAAGCCATTTGTCTGAGGCTGTTTCATTTTCAGCAGGGTGAGATTCTCTAGAGATCGGCTGGGCACACAGTCTCATTCTCTCTTCTTTGTTCTCTTTTTTTTCATCTTAGTTTTACCATTTACATGGTTCATTCTAGAGATGCACCGATTGCAATTTTCTTGGCCGATTCCTGCCTGCAGATACTGATTTTTGCCGATTCCGATTTTCTTTCTAAGAACTATAATTAAAAGCATATACAAACAAAAATGTAAATAAATGCAATAGAATAAAGAGAGCTATGAAATAAACAAGTTTTTCAGGTGGGTCTAACAGTTGTCACTTTAAGAGTTTATGCACGGATCCAATATCCTTTTACACAACATGCGTTATCTTTAATATTAATAAAAAGATGCGTAATCGCAAAGACAGGCATTTTGACAATTTTGTATGTATTCGACAGTTTAAGCACAATAAGCCACACATTTTGGTACTTGTGACTGACAAGCTGTATGAAACTGAGAAGCGACTTGTGCGCTCCACTTTTATGGTGCGGCTGCTTTTTGTGTGAGTGCAAAACCTGTGGAAATGACCACAATTATGCGCAATACAAGCACTATAATGGCCGCTCATGTGGAAAATCGTCCGATTCCGGTTCCTGGGCAGTCGATCGGTGCATCTCTAGTTCATTAATTTAAGGTGTGAAATTTAGCCAAAATAATAGGGCTCCCCCGACTAAAGATTTACCTAGTAAACTATTTAAAGGTGCACTATGTAACTTTTCCGTCCGCTAGAGTTCGCCTATTCAAAACAAAGGCGTAGTTTGATAATGCCAAGTTTGAGCGCAGAATCTTGGGACATGTGGTCTTCACCTCACAGCCGGTGGAAAAGAATCGGGATAGGACTCAGAAATCATGTTCATGGATGCGATTATTAACGTTACTGTAGCATGAAGCAGAGCAGGCGCCATTTCCGCTTTTCTGGTCATGAGTATGAGGTGTAACAGCTCTGTTTATTATATTAGATACATTTGAGTGTGTTGAAAAGGATGCTATGACACTTGTTGCACACTGCAGTAAGAGTAAAGCGTTAGAACCGGAAACCGAGGGTAACGCAGATATGACGCCATTGACAGGCGACTCCCTCACACGTCCCGGTTCCTTGGTTAAAATAGCAATTTTCTCACGATTTACAAATAGTTGGAAACATTTGGGATATTGTAAGTACTCAACTGAACAAAATATATAACACTGGCCTAGTGGTTTTTGGATATTTTACTGCAAAAATGTTACATAGTGCACCTTTAAGCCATTTGTCAATTAATTGGGGAGAAATACTAAACAATATTAATGAGCATTTAAAATATAAATTAAGCGCTCCAGCACACACATAAAACTTTCCGCATCAGTACCAAAATAAATAACCTATAATATAACAACCTTATCTTAAAAAGTTTAATGAAAATATTTTTAAAATGTAGAACACAAATATAAATTATAAACAAACAAATAAATAAATGTACAGCAAACTGAAAAACTTGAGAAATATTAGTACAAACATAAACAAAATAAACTATTCACATAGGCCTAAGTCACAAATGCTTAGTACCTTCTTGTGATATTTGTTATATGTAGCTATATTTATAAATGGCATTGGGTTTGTGGTTATTAACAGGACTGCGACATGGTTTGGAACCCCTGATCTTAGTTAGATGCTACTAAATATAAATTTAGAGGACATTATCGTCACAACTATGACCAAAATAAACATCTCTATTTTGATTGTCCTTATTGACAGAATTAAAATCACAAAGTCTCCTCAGGGAAAACTAGTCTAATCTGAATAGTCTAATAGTTGGTTTAATTTACAGCAGGACTAACAAAGGCCAAAGACATCCATATGCTGTTGTAGTGCACATGAACAAAAATACAGTGGGCAACTGTTAACCTTAATTGCAGAAAACAAGGGAACTGCAAGGAACCCCCCCCCCCCCCACCTCATTTACTAAGTATAGCAAACTTTGAACCAGTTACGGATTCCTTATCTTTTTAAATAAATGTTACATTCTTATGAAAAATATTGCAATAAATAAATTAACATTTTGTATAACATGATAAAAAAAATGCATAAATAATAAAAATTAACATTTATTGGCCGATATACTAATATTGCTGTCGATATACTGTGTGTGCACCCTTAGTATGGAGCTTTTTTATATATTGATGTGTTAAAACATACAGTAGCAAAAACAGCCTGATTTTTAAGGATGCATGTCATGAAATGGTCATGAAAAATACATTTTCAATTCTGTTTGGTGCGAAACCTTGACAACATACATTTTTAAGATTGAATTTGTCTCCTTTTAAAGTAAACTACATTAGAGGTGAGAAAGGAATGAGAGGAGGTGTGGATAAGAATGGGCATTTCCCACTGATTCTGAGCGGCCACTGTATCACTTCAGGTGGAGTTGTGCTCCCTCAGCACTTCTGAATGCCACTGAATTAACATCTTTCTCTCTCATAAGCATGCTTCTTAAAAAAATAAAAAAAAAAGATAAAGGGAAAGATTTTCACCCAAGCACCTCTTTTTATTAATATTAAAGTTTAGTCAACGTTAAATGAGACCCCAGTTTCCCATTTATTTTGCCACTTCAACGCCTCATCGGTAACGTTAATAACTCCTGGATACTGGATTAGAGCTTTAAGTGCACTGGGGGAACGTCAAATAAGCAGAGTATTTGTCAGCTCTTCATGGACTGAACACGATTAATTACTTGAACTTTTTACTAAATCATTCCCCAGTTATTTAAATGTTTGTTAGGGGTATCAATTGATGGGTGAATTGGGAAAATTTACTGACTGTAAATATTGTTTTAAATCTGTATTTTTCATTATTTTAATTGTACAGTATCCAATATTCTTTTGACAGTGTATCACATGCTCAAACGTTGATTCTGATATCCAGCAGAGAGAAAACAATATGTGCCAATCATCATGACGTTTAAGATGAGAGAAGCATTTTTAGTCATAACGTCATTCTACCAACAGTTGTTCTAATAAATATTATGATGATGATGATGATGATAATAATATCTAGTTTAATCATAAAACTTTACATGCAATATGCAGGCTATGTCAGCATTACCTTGTGACACAAGCTGATTGGCATTTGCTGATTCAGCAGCCAACGAGATTGCTTGCTTAACATCTAAATAGCCTTGTTAAATAGTATGTTTGCTGTAGGCTAGTCCTGCAGAAGTTCCTCTAAAACCTTCCTCCTTCCCCGGCTCCACCTGCCAAGATCTGCTATGGTATTTATGAATGTCTATTCATGCAGCAGCAATATATTTTACATGCTCAGAGCAGTGTGTCTGTGTTTCTAATGGCAGAAGCAAGTCTATACTTGCTCTGTATTCGCATGCGTAGCAGATTTAGTCCTTCAAGACCTAATACATTTACATTTGCTATATTCATTAAAGGGTACATAACACCGTTTCATCTCATGTTAATTTTGAGTACCTATAGAGTAGTATTGCATCCTTCATTTCTCCAAAGAGTCTTTTGTTTTATCATATTTATAGGCTTTTCCGTTTTTTTTCCAAAAACAGCCAAACTCGTGGAGGCGTGCAGTGGGCGTGGCTAAAGAGCCAGGAGCGAACGCACGCACACACAGTCACACACAAACAATACATCATGGCATTATCCCTGGATAACTTTTGAATCACTAGCTAAACGTTTGTGTTGTTTACATTATATGCACTTATATGGCAGCAAAACAGACATTTGATGCAATTTCACTCACCGCCTGCGTTTTCGACTCATGACCGGGAACAAACAAACAAACACTTGCAGAACTCCGTTGCTGCTCCGAAAAAAACAAACTGCTTCCACTGTTCCCTTAATGCTGGGTTTTTTGGGAAGCCGAACAAGGTTATCTTTCCTTTACAACCAGAAACACACTTCTTTAGTGACATTGTTGATTTCATGGTCTAAAAACAGAATGACAGAGCTGCCGACAGCTTCCATAACCTGAAAGAAGCTCGGACGTACTCCGGGAGAAGTGCCCATACAAGGAATTCCACCCTTTATGACGTCATACAGAGCCATACTCTGAAAAATTGTAAAGAACTTATTCGAATCCTGAAGGAGTGTATTTGGCACAGAAATACTTCGTCATACGTCCAACTCGAAATTTTGGCCACGTTTAGCATGAGAATCCAACTCTTTAACAGTGTAAATATGTCAGAATGCATGAAGTAGCATTACAACAGCACGTACAACAGCGCATGCGCCAGAAAGTCACAATATTTGTACTGCACATGTGTCGAACTCAGCCATCCACAGTTGAGTATACTTTGAAAGCTGTACGGACACGACTGCGTAATGGTAGACATTATTTAGTCGCCCTGAGTGAAGACTAATGCTGCCTTCACGTGCTATCGGAATTATCGTAAATACTAGTTTCCTAGGTAAAAAATTGGACATGAACGCCCTCTCAAGTCAAAATTTTAATGCAATGAACTCGTAATCACAACTTCAGAAGTGTGAAGTAGGACATTTCCGATAGCACGTGTAGGCAGTATTGCAAGTGATTTGGTTTGTTCAGTGTCACATGATCCTTCAGAAATCATTCTGAAATGCTGATTTGATGCTCAAGAAACATTGTCTTGTTTTCATTGTTGAAACAGTATTATTTTTGTGGAAATCATACTTTTTTCCAGAATTTTTTGAATAGAAAGTTAAAAAGAACATTTATTTAAAGCGATTTTTTTGTTTGTTTTTGTTGCAATGTAAAAATCTTTACTGTCACTTTTGATCAATTTAATGAGTCTCAGACTGACAGTTACTGCTGCATGAACTAAGCCATGTAAATGCACCTGTATATGCTGTAATGCTGATCACCCTTCCTTACGTACGTCTTTCTTTGGTAAAGGCCACCCTTAACCTTCATTAACAGAGCAAGACTTTAACAAAGCCCAACACAAAAGCTATTGGCCTGCTGTTTCTCTATTCAAATCCTTCTCTTTGAGGTTTGGGAGGTGTATTCCTCCCCTCTCCATGGATTTCTCCCCCTTCCTTCTGGAGAGCCCCTGATCGAACAAACACAGGAAGTGTGCTGGGAATGAGCAGCGCTTTGAGGCTGGGCTGTTCTCTGCTGATTGACCCAGGCCTCTTAGAGTATTGACCGCCCTTACTCGCAGACTGCATGCCCGCTTCCGCTCTGCCTCACGCTAATTACTAATATCAGAGTGGGCTAATATTGTTATTATTGCACACTCCATTTTATAGTGCTTTGGAACAAATTGGATTTGTAGAAATTGTTGGCACGGTTTAGCACTGATTAGAAGGGAGTGTGTGTTGTTTACCGCATGGATTTGTTGGTCTAACTGGAGCGCGGCTTGATAGTTTGAGTCTTATCTCATCTGTCTGTTCTTAGAGGCCACGGCTGAAGAGTCAAAGGCTTAATGCAACATCAAAGCTGTCTTGCTTCTTCATGTACACAGCTGATAGAAAGACAGATGGAGAGGAAGACAAGGAAGAGGGAAAGCACAAAAGGGACAATTACATTGTTACTGTGAGAGCAAGCGAAATATAATATGTTGGGTCATTTGGTCACAAGACCTACATACAGTAGTGGGCTACATTGTAGTCATGACCTCATTATGTTGAGTTTATTTCAGCGACAAATAATTATGAATATTTAGCAATCGACACAATGCGGTAAAACAAAGGTTTCCCGATTGGACATGGTAGTATGTAGGGCTTCCCCCTAGTAGTCCACTAACCATTAGTCGACTAGAAGAGGCTTGGTCGACCAAAATTGTATTTGTTTAGTCACAAAAAAAAAAAAAAAAACTCCTCAGGAAGTGGCGAAATCACGCAGCCTGTGACGGACAGATCGTTAACGGCAGGAAATCCAAACATTCGCCCATCATTCATCCACCTCAAAGATGGCTTATCACTTGAAACATGCAAGTAGTAGCTGTTTTACAAGTCCGCTCACTCTAATGTTAACCTAGACAAATGTGTGCTATTATATAGGCACATATCTTTGTCTGTGTGGAGAGTGCGCTTACTGCATGACATACAAGCGCCGGCGCGATCACTAGCATTTATTTTAAATACTCCTTCATTTTTGGTCATACAGGAGTAATGCAAACTGTAAAATGCCTGAAAACTGTAAAAATTTTAATTCTGTAAACTCACAATAACAACAAAATTAAAACAATCAGATGTGCTTGAACTGCCGTATCAGTGAACTTGAGCACGTGACAAAAATGAACCCGAACTCAGTGTATATTTGCCTCACAGACATGAGAAATACAGCATATATTAGCATATATCTATAGAAAGATTGAAATGTCTACTTTTAAATGAACCAATTTAAGTGGAAAACACACATTCTCAGATTACGTAATCCTGAAACGTCGACTTCTCTGCAGCAGAAAAAACAGAAAACGCTATCAATAAATTATTAATCTCTTTGCTATTTTTTCACGCCACATTAATAATCATTACGTTTGCCGGTGCGCTGTGGCGAGCTGTATGCTTGTGTTTGAGCGCTGATTAGGCTGTATTTTTATATATATATATATATATATATATATATATATATATATATGCAATTAAAAGCTCTTTATTATGATTTATGGCTTATTAATATAAACATGCGATTAGGGGACTAATGGCTTAAATGTCTTTAGTCAAGGGCAGCCCTAGTAGTATGTGACTTAACGTCAAATAGTACAATCAAATAGTGAGTCAAAAGATTATTTTATCTATTAATTAATCTAAAAACCTTTCCTATAAACATGTTTTAAAGCTAGGGTGTGCAGTTTCTTAGAGGCTAGCAATAGCAAGCTAGCTTTGAAAGAATACGATCCCACCTTCCCTACGCTCTCCAAAGCCACGCCTCCTCCAAAACACATGAATGCACACAGCCAGAGCAGAGTCTCGAAAAGTACATAACATTACAATAACAATGAATGTAAACAACTTAGAGCTCTGACTTAGAGCCACCTGACTTGTGCAGATTAATTTGGGTATTTATGTATTTATATATATATATATATAGATAGATAGATAGATAGATAGATATTCATGAATTAGGTTAACATTAACACTCACATCTATTCAAGGTGTAAGAAAAATACGTATCTTTTACTTGATGGTTACACCACATACATTTTTAGAGTCACTAAATAAACAAAGATTTCAGTAGCACTTTATTTTACAGTCCTGTTCCCCATGTACTTATAATAGTTATTAGGTACTAGGTACTAACCCTGAACCTACCCCTAAACCTAACCTTAACCCATGTGATTACCTTATATTAACCAGTATTTTTAGCTAAGTACATGTAAGTGCACATACTATAAAATAAAGTGTAACCAAGATTTCTTCGAACTTGGCACATGCATTTTAAGATTTTTAAAAGATCTTGGACACTATTATTGAGATCCAATTGCATATTGGGGCTACTCCCATCACCTCAAACTAAAGCATTACCTTATCTGGGTATTCCATGTATAAAGAAAATTATGATATTGTGCACAACTTACTTGATACTGAAAAAGTAGCATAAATAGTGTGCTAGTATGCTATTCTGAAAGCATCATTTGTGTTCTCCCATTCTGCATTATCAGTCTGTGTAACAAAAAAGCTCTCGGACTGAACTGCAGCCGTTTTATTCTACGTCCTTTTACTGATTGTATGTTTTTAAATAATATGTGTATAGTGAAATATTAATGAGACTCTACATTAAACTTTAACCAGATTCTGAGGCAGATTAAACTAGACTATTAAATTTCTCTGACTGTGAAATAAAAGGGAATCCGATTGCAGTTGTACGCCTTTTTCCCTTGCGCAGCTCTGTCTGTCAATATCAATGAAGCTCGTGTGAGTCATTTGAGTAGCTCGGAAAAATAAAGCAGGTGAAATTATTGCTGAATATCGGCTGTAAGTTTCTAGAGCAAAACAAGACGAAGGTTTTGTACATTTCAAATATGAATCATTAAAATAGAGTGGCACTCTGATTGAATAAACCAGATTGTCTGTCCTGGACAATGAATGTATTTGTTTTTTCCTTTTATTTTGCACTAATTTGTGCTCTTTCATATCTAATTGACTCTGCTCTTCCATACTGCGTTAGATGGAATAGACAGAGTAGCTGTAATGAGACGTGCCCACTCAAGGCCCTGAGAGACCAACCCAGTTACTGGGGTACAGCTGCTTTACTTGCCTCATTTGTGTATATCTGAAGAGGCTAGAAAAGTAAAGTCACAACTGACAGATGCCTCCCCAGCATCCACAATTTTCCTGCCTCGATGTGAGTCAGACAAAGTAAGCATCATATTAAAATAATAACCTGCTGTTTTGCATGCAATTGATGTTGTGTTTTTCCCCCTCTTCAAGTAGCCCTCCTACCAGAGCTGTTAGCTTTCATCTCAAAACATTTCAATTCCAACGTCTGGACACCAGAAGCATTGCCGTCAGCGTTGAAACCAATCACAATTCCCTGTAGTCCAATTTACTCTTGTTTTATGAAGGTATTTGAAGTCCATATGGAGTAGCCAACTTAGTTTGGCCTAAGAAACGTTTTCATTTGAACTTGATGTTTATTGAAGGGGTACGATGGGAATTTCAAAAACTCACTCAGTATGGCCTTTTAACTGTTATTGAAGATAAACTCCAAATCGTTCCCTTGTGTGCTCTTTTCAGAGTTTCCCTTCAGACGAAGGCTGGCCATTTGCGAAGTACCTGGGTGCTTGTGGGCGGATGGTGGCAGTCAACTACGTGGGCGAGGAGCTGTGGAGTTTCTTCAATGCTCCCTGGGAAAAGAGAGTAGACCTAGCCAAGCAACTGATGGACATTGCTGAGCAGCTTACCAACAACGACTTTGATTTTGCTCTCTACCTGCTGGACGTCAGCTTCGATAACTTCGCCGTGGGCCCGCGGGACGGGAAGGTCATTGTGGTGGATGCGGAGAATGTTGTGGTGGCTGACAAGAGGTTGATCAAACAGAGTAAGTAAATAGATTGCCCCTTTCCTACATGTACTATACAACTTAACCAGTGTAACATTTAATTAAAGCTCTAAGAAAACCATGTGCATGTGATGTCACATTGAGGCGGGGTAATTCGAAATTCCACGCTTTCTTCTTTGTCCGTGTCGTCCGATGCCTGTATGTCTGATGCCTTTTAGTCTGAGGCTGTTTCGTCCGATGCCTGATTGTACAAGACTTGGCACCTGAGGTTGTTTTTCAGGAGACCTGAAGCCTTTTAGTCTGAGGCATGACGCATTTTCCCCATGCATTTACAATTAATGTGTACTGTACCTTTCTAGAATTAAAAAAAGCACCCAAAAGCACCATAGTCGTAACGTAAAAATAGTCTGTATGGCTAGTGTGCTAAATTTCAAGTCTTCTGAAGTCATACAATTGCTTTGTGTGAAGAACAAACCAACATTTTAAGTGATTTTAACTGCTGCCACTACATCACTGAGTAAGTTGATTTTGAGATGAATCAGAGTGATTCTGTGCAACGGATCAAATAGTTTTTTTCGTGAACCAGGCATCAGTATTTTGGTTTGTTCTATACACAAAGCTGTAATATGACTTTAGAAGACTTGGAATATAATGCACACTCTCATACAGACTACTGCTATGATCCTGTTGTGGTGTTGTGCATTCCTGTGAATAAGTGTACACATGGAATGATACCTATAAAATTATAAAAAATAAAAAAAATTACTTTTATATTGTTCCCCTGTTCCCCTGTTGTTTCTTCTGCACAACAGAAAACAAGTTATTTAAAAAAAATATTTTAATCGTTTTTTTATCAATGGGGTCCAAAACATTTTTCAAAATATCATCTTTTGTGTTCCACAGAAGAGAAATGCATACATACAAGTTTGGAACAATATTATAGTTAAGTAAAACTAAAACTACTAAAAATATTTTTTGTTAATTGAAATAAAGCGGAAATAAAATAAAATGTAAATATTAGATGAGAAACTTAAACTTTAAATCTTTAAACAGAAATTTTGAAATGTTGTCTTGGCTACTAACTGAAATAAAAAAATTACTAAAAATTGAAATGAAATAAAAAAAGCTAAAAAAACAACGAAAGCTGATAAAAAATAACAAAAGCACATAAAGTGTGTGAAAAAAATCACTAGAATTGAAAACAAAAAATGTAAATATTAATAAATTACACAAAGAAAAAAAACAAAACACATTTTTGAATAATTTCTCATTCATTTTTGCATATAATAACTAGGTAGTAGTGCTGGGCGGTATACCGGTTCATACCGAATACCGGTGTTTATTTTTGTTATGATATGAATTTTTATTATACCGCAATAACGGTGTATGTCGCTGAAACAACGTTCGGAGCGTGGCGCAGCAGGACACTGTTTGAGAGGGGTCCCATTTCACTGTTGCACTGTAGTGAGGGCACAGCTGAGATCGCATTACAGCGGAGAATTCAAACAACATGCGGCGTTCTAGTTATCTGAAAATTTACCAATTAAGAGCGTTTCTGCGTGGAGCGCCGTGGATCATAAATCAGATACAGACCGGAGCGAGCGCATTTTAGTTTTTATGGACATATTTCATATACTCTAGCACGAACCAGCACCATATATGCGCACATCTTTAATCTTCTTAAAATGAAATATATGTGCAAATAAGGACACTGATACAGCTGCACGTCTGATCATGAACGTGATGATACAATGGATTATTCTGATAGACAGAAGACAATGATGAAGACTGAAAATTCAAAGATGAATGGGCAAAAAAAGTAAATATATATATTCTTTCTGTGTTAAACTGATGTGTGTCATTTGTTCAGAGACTAGTGCTATTATTGGTTGTTGTCTCCCTACAGCATCTTTTTGTGGGGCCTTGCAAACCTGTATTAATTCTAGTGTTGAATTTTTTTTTTCTACAATATTCACTCATCATGACAGTAAATTAGGGCATTCTAAGTCAATCTACTGCAGTATTTCCTTGCTCAATCAGTAGAAAATATGGTTAAAACCTTGTCATGCATGGGGAAAAAATACCCTCATATACTGCAAAACCGGTATCATTTTGAAAAATACAGTGATATCAATTTTTGGCCATACCGCCCAGCACTACTAGGTAGTAACCAATTGTGCTGAATTTCTACATACAATCATTTACTCAAGGTACATTTATAAACCCTGCTAAACACCTGTAAGACTCAGAATGACGCAGAAGTGCTGTTATATACCCAGTACGTCAGTATCGAGCACGTCACTGGCACATTGTGTTTTGTGACCAGAATCTCAGGGGAGATACCCAACATCAGATAGAACACTATTCAGGGAACAAGGTTTGTTCCTGAGAGCCTCAGATAGAAGACGTGTCTATGTGCGGGTGTGTGTGCGAGAGACTTGCACGTGAGGACAGAGTGACGCCAGTTGGTTCTCTTTTCAATGGCGACTTGTCATGGTGCCAAAAGCCTCACAGAAGAAGCTCTGTCATTGAAGTGGGATCGAGCCCTCGAGGGGAGGGTGTCCCCTTTTACCAGTCAAACCGCTCCGCTAGGATGAATTGAAATTGTTTTAGCTCAGCTTTGAAGAAGTACTAAAGCACGTTTTTTATAAGCTAGCTTAAGGACATTGGGTTTCATTCACAAATAATTACCTTTAAGTGTAGTTATGTGAATAGAAAACATTCTCATGCTAAATGTTCATTGGATTCACAACAGGTGCTTACGCACTAGGGCTGCATGATATTGGGAAAAAAAACATTGACATAGCGATTTAGTTTTTCTGAGATTTGATATATTGTGCTATGAAAACCATTTCATCAGATGACTTGAAAAGCTCTATTTGGAAAGAATGTGATTTTGTAGGGGAGTGAATCTGCATGGAAAATAATAAACAAATTACAAGCATTACTTAAAGAATTAGTTCACTTCACATTCCAGGATTTTTCTCCCCATCATAGACTTCCATGGCAACCAAAATGTTGAAGGTCCAAATCAATGCAGTTTCAAAGCGCTTCGAAGGGCTTCAGAGGCTCTGTACGATCCCAGACGAGGAATAGGGTCTTATCTAGTGAAACGATCGGTCATTTAAAAAAAAAAAAAAAAGAATATACTTTTTAACCTAATTGCTCATCTTGCGCTGTCACGTCGAAAAGGTCACGCTTTAATGCTCTGCCATGACACTTTAAGCTTGACGTCGACTAGTCACTGGCCTATAGAGGACGCAACAGGATAAGCCATTTCCTAACACGCAAGCTCCGTTTCCAACAGTTAAAAATGACAAATAAATACATTCTCAGAGAGCTTTCCACAAGACATGTTTGATTATACCATCTGGATGCTCAAAATTGATCGGGAGAATCACGCTTATTGTACACGTAAGCTAATCACTGTTCTAAACGAATGCATACTGCATTGTAACACACACAACATAGCTCGCACATCACGCGGAGATCGCGCGCACCTCACACAAAACCATTCAGTAGCGCAGAAATGTATCGTCAACACTGTTCTGTGATTTTATCAATAAAATATCTTAGAAACTAAAAAGTTATAGCATATATTCTTAGTAACTAAAACTCACAGCTTCACTATTAGTAGAGAGACGCTGGCAGGTAGAATTAATTCACGCACAATCGCTCTCTCACTAATGCATTCATATACATGTAATCTTTACTGTGCTACTTTATCTGTAGAAATCTGTAAGAAATATAATGACCCAAAGACAAAAGAACTGATACAAAAGCTATGATGTAGGAGCAATAACCTTATGGGCAGCGCTGTGTCATATGCCATAGCTGTCCTGTGCACAAGAAAACCTGTGTTCGCGTCTCAGCTCAAGGTTCAGGGTTATTTGTTCATTAATGATGTCATCAGCGACTAGTCAACGTCGACTCGACTTTCATCACATAAATTTCGACTTTAAAAAATCGGAAGTCGTTCAACCCCTAATACAAACGCCCTTTAGCAAAAAAAGGTAAAACAACGTTGTCGGACGATTTTGAAGTTGAAGATGGAGTGTTTTTTGGTAAAGGGTGTTTGTATTAGTCCTCGCATGTTTGCTTGGGGCGGTACTTCCGCCTACGTCTAACGTGACCTTTTTCCGACGCGATTGCACAGTCATTGGCACGTAGCAGAGCAGCGCAAGATAAGCAGTTTAGGTTAAAAAGTATATATATATATTTTTTTTTTTTTGGAAAATGACCCATCGTTTTGCTAGATAAGACTCTATTCCTCGTCTGGGATCGTGCAGAGCCTCTGAAGCGCTTTGAAACTGCTTTGATTTGGACCTTCAACATTTTGGTTGCCATGGAAGTATGTGGTGGGGAGAAAAATCCTGAAATGTTTTCCTCAAAAAACTTAATTTCTATTCGACTGAAGAAAGAAAGACATGGACATCTTGGATTAGATAGGGGTGAGTAAAATATCAGGACATTTTCATTTTGAAATGAACTAATCCTTTAAATACAACCAAACAAAGATACAAATGAAATAAACAGTGCTTTGTTTTTCAGGCAAGTCTAACAGTATTGATGTACAGAAATTGAATAATCAAATGTAAAATAACACTGCATAGTCTTCACTGTATAAATTAAATAATTAATCTGTGTTAAAGCTACAAAAGTGATTTTTCTCTTTGTATTTTGTTATTTGATTGGTGTTAATGACAGGAATATTAGGCTGCTGTCACTTTAAGAAAGAATGCACGGATCCAGTACAATGATACAGATCCATTTTCTTAATTGTTTACATTCACGTAAGCCATATGTGACTGCGTTTACAAGGATACTCGCAGAGAAGGGTATTTTAACATTATTTTGCGTGTATTAGGGCTGCACGATATTGGAAACAACTTACATTGTGATTTTGTTTTTCTGCGATATATATATATTGCGATATAAAAACCGTTTCACCAGATTATTTGAATAGCTCTGTTTGAAAAGAATGAATCGTTCTAGAATAATTGGGCCTGATTTTGTAGGGGAGTGAGTCTGCATAGAAAATAATAAACAAATTACAAGCATAAATAAATACAATAGAAGAAAGATACAATTGAAATAAGCAGCGGTAAATCAAATATATTTGTAATATGTATGTGTGTATGTACATACGTACGTACGTATGTATATGTATACAATTTTCTTCCTTATTTAATGAAAAGACTCCACATACAATATGTTATACACTCAGTCGGGGCAGCAGCAGAAATAGTACATTTTAACCATTTAGCTTTGCTGAGATAAAATTCTAGACCATGCAGCTGTTATCAGGCACAATTATTTGACATGTTAGTAGGGTTAGTAAAGGGAAGTGCAGTATCAACTAGTCGATTAGTGTGGTTGAATAGTGAGTATATATTTTTGCGTTGGTGTTTCTTCACAGAGACGCAGTTCTTAAATAATTGAGGGACACAATTTCTCTGTTTTTTTTTTGCCTGCTGGTAGTATAGACTGTGCTTTAGTGTACTAACTGTCAGCATGGTAAAACCCTGTGAGGTATGAGCTGTTCTTGAGAGGACTTTTGTACAATAAATGGTTATAGTTATTTTGCCTGCTTATTTGTTGAATTACCCAATTGAAGGTCTGCTTTTAGTGTCCATATATCCCTGAAAAGCGTGTCTGAATGGGGTTTTGTGGACCTGACGCAGCCTGATTAATTGTATAGGGCTCCCTCAATACTGACTAGTCGATTATGATAATTGGTTGTTTTGCGCAAACCTAATAGCAAGAGAGAGAGAGAAAAGAAAAAAAAAACTTAAAACAAGATAAACTTGCCTGAGAAGTAGCACTGGCCAAATTTTCTTTAAAGGTGCATTATGTTAGATTTTTGGATTTCAAATTTCCAAAAACCACTAGAACGCTGTTATTTTGTTGACTTGTGCACTTACAGTATCCCAAATGTTTCCAACAATGTTTTAATCCAGAGAAATCAGCAATTTTAACCAATGTAACGGCCCGTGACAGTGCGTCCCCTGTCAATGTCATATCCAATTTACCCTCGATTTCTGGTTTTACTTCCGTAGAAACCATGGAAACATCAAAGAAGCTTTAATATATTGCGGGTGGGTTTGCACCAATAAGGAGTAATCCTAAATCTAGATTAAAATAAAGGTTTATCTAGTAATTCTGTTGCACCAAACTTTATACCTTAATTAAAAATAAGCAGGTTTACATTTAAACCATCATTTTGATCCTGGATTTAATTTATATTTAAATTAGATTAACTTTAATCCTGTTGCTCCACAACTTTAAACTCAGATTTTAATCTCAATTAGGGATTAACTTTAACCTTTAACTTTAAAACGCCAGCGGTGATCATGAGGTAAGCGCCAGTGATCGCTTTAGTCTCGCTCCACGCGTGGCTGCTGGGCGGAGCTGTCAAGAGTAGGGAGAGTCACTCCACCAATCAGTTAGCTTTAAACTGTGCTTAATTGAATCCTTATTGGTGCAACCCACCCTAAGTGTTTTATTAGACCGGTGAGCAACTGTTTGAAAACCTTTATAGACAAATAATCATTGTTATCAACACAGTTAGTCTTATTGTTTGAACCTTTGTTTTCTTGATTTGCCGCGAATAACATGTTTGTACCATGCCTCAGAGACAACACTATTTTGTCAAGTAGCTAACAGCATAATCAGAAAGAGCTGTATTTGTAGAAACAGTAATACAGCATTTTCTCCAGCATACATGTTTAAAAATTATTGCATGCTAATTACTAATGTGATATTCTAGTATCGATCTAGCTTACTGCAATGTGCAACAACTGTCTCATACCAGCCACCGAGCGAACGCACAGAGTAACGTTATAACATAACTATCAACACACTCAAATGTATTTTTAGTATGATTGTTCTGACGAAGTAAAACAGCGCTGCGTTACCCCCCAATTTTAAGTAGTAATTCAGCACTTGCAGCTGATTCAGAATGAAATAAAATAATGTGAATGTAAAAGTCAGACGTAACTTTAACCAAGTTCAGGGAGGAAGGCGAACATTAAATGTACCTTTTAATCGTAAAATATACATAAACAACAAAACGAAAGGAGCAGCAGAGGCTGACTGCTGTTGCCTGGCTATCACCAGACCAAGCTCAATTTAAGATTGAACATTGGTCTGGGGAGTCTGCTATGTATTTTCTACTGCACAAGAGGCATGATAAACAAGCATAATTCAAATGACTCTGTACGCAATGGGATAGTCCTTCAACCAATCAGACCACAAGAGGCGTGATAGACGAGCATAATTAAAATGACTGATGGTTCCCGCAAAAGTGTAACAGAAGCAGTAGAAATGAATGTACAGGTTTCCAGACTGAGTTGCAGGGCGAAATCAAATCGCCGGCAGATCAGGCTGGGTTTACCCAGTCTACGACTGCTGTATATAAGCATAATAAAAACAGCAACGTAAAATGTCACCTTGAGTATTGTAACAAAATAAGGTACAAATTACATTTTAGATAATGTATTCTGTAACATGTAGTGGAATACATTTTAAAAGTAACGTAATGTTAAATAAAAACGTAATGTTCCATATACAGTCAAACCAAAAATTATTCAGACACCAGATATAATTTTTTACTAGTGGGTGTAGGACATTATAGTTCATTTATGTAAGTGAGGATGGCAAAATAAAGTAAACTGTGACATATTATACCCAAAAATTCTTCATACAGTGAAACTGATACAAATTTGGGACCAAAATTATTCAGACACTTTGACCTGACCATGTTTTGCTGAAGTGTTTTTTTCTTTAATTGCTAATGTACCTTTTACACCACAGACTGAACACAATGAAGCATTGCTTGGTCATTGGTTGACCTAAATTAGTATTATCTGATTGTGTTCTTAAATTTAACAGCTGACAGCTGATTGGTTGATTGCAGTCCATTACATACCTTTCTATCAAAGTTATCTGACATTATCAAGATGAATTTGTTCTGACAGTTTAACTGAGTTCTTGTCATATTTTATTACCATTTTCTAAACTATAGCGAATAAACTGTGATAATGTGAGAAATGTTTGAAGGTGTCTGAATAAATTTTGGTTTGACTATATCTTTTATACTTATTTATCCATTACTTATATTCATTTTTTATATTTATATTTATTTATCCATTTATATTTATTTATCCATTTATTACATTAGCTTTTTTATTTTTGTACGTTTTTGTCTAAATCCAGTTGAAATGCCAACGTATTGATTAATCACGATTTCACACATGTATGCGTGTATGCACGTTGATTGTGAATGGCAGCCATTGTAATCAGACTCGACAGGAAGTTTAGCATTGCATCAAGAATTTGACGTAGAAACACATTTCGACATCCGTGCAACTAGATTGCGACTAAAAAGATCCTTTGTTATGAACAATTGATGGTACAAAGGCCAGTCAATTAGGCTGTAAGTTCACCAGTGCAGTATTTAAAGAGCACAAAGCAACATTGATCCGCAGATCTGTAATGAAATTATCTGCAGTGCTTTGGAGAGAGCCCAGCAGAAGTCTTGGAAACAGAATGTTTGTCTAGACCAGCGATGCAGGGAAAGCCACAGCCTAAAATGAATTTCTATCTAAAGCACGGCTCTGCACCACTGACGCTCACAATCACATTTGTCTCCTTGGCCTGCTAAAGATGATCAAGTAGCTTCCTTCTAGCCTTGCAACGGGTGGATGTCTTGACCAGACATAATACAGCAAAGATTATGATGATGTGTTTGTAAAGACACAATGGAGAAGGGACGAGAGGGATGGGATTCTGAGGATGAGAACAACCTGACTTCAGACTTGAATATTGTTATAGAGAATTGCTCTGATTGCAGATCTCTCTCTATTTTTAATAATCTTCCAGGTTAAATGAAACTGAGAATACCTACACTTTTTTTTTTTAAACTTGTCCTAGTTCATTGATCCTTTACACACAAAATTTCTTGAACTACTGTTGTTTTTCAAAATATTTTTCTATATACCATAGCAAAAACTATTGGAACACACTACTTTTAAAGGGATCATGAACTGCATTATTTTATTATTTTATGTTTCCTGGGGTGCACTTAAAGGGTTAGTTCACCCAAAAATAAAAATTCTGTCATTAATTACTTACCCTCATGTCGTTCGGCACCCGTAAGACCTTTGTTAATTTTCGAAACACAAATTAAGATATTTTTGTTGAAATCCGATGGCTCAGAAAGGCCTCCATTGGCGGCAATGACATTTCCTCTCTCAAGACCCAAAAAAGGTACTAAAGACGTCGTTAAATAGTCCATCTCACTACAGTGGATCTACAATAATTTTATGAAGCGACGAGAATAGTTTTTGTGCGCAAAAACCAAACAAAATAATGACTTTATTCAACAAGTTATTGTCTTCCGCCTAGGCCTCTGACGTGAACTCACGAAGCACCACAACGCATGCGTATTGTAATAGTAATATTTCTTATTTTGTTAAGTATTTTTATTTAGCAATAATAATAATCTTATTAATTATTAGTCATATTAATATATAAGCACAAAAAAAAAATATATATATATACACGCACGCACGCACGCACGCGCACACACACACACACACTTTTATAAAAAATAAATAAATAAAAAATTTAAATCGCAATTTTAACCAGAATAATCTCAATTAGATATTTTCCCCAAATCGTGCAGCCCTAGTGTTGATTTATAGCATTGCATTTAGATCTATAGTATTTCATTCAGACCGTGGCATGAAAGCTTGCAGTGATGAGCATTGTAGCCGATCACAGACAAGTTAAGCGGATGAATGCAGTGATCTCGTCATTCCATCTTGATTTCTGCACTCTCACGAATGCTTTCATCATAACTAACAGTGCAAACACAATGTACATAAGAGATTGGTAAACTGGTTAACCTGCGCTGTTTGATTGACAGCTCCAGTGACTGTAAAGAAAGGGAGATTTGATTTGATCACTTTTTATATATAATTTCTTCACAGGAAAATCTTGTTTAAGATTGTAGTTTTTTAATGTATAGTTTAAAAACGTGCCAAATTAGTAGAAATGTCATCTTTGTATTCATGTTGATTTCATGTTGTTTTTAAAAATGTGTTCATTATAACAGGAGTTAAAATTGTTCTTGAGTCCCTTGTTTGTCCTGAGCAGTTAAACTGCCCAATGTTCTTTAGAAAAATCCTGCAATTTCTTCAGTTTTCCAGCATCTATTGCATATTTGAACCTTTTCCAGCAGTGACTGTATGATTTTAAGATCCATCTTTTCACACGGAGGATGATTGAGGGACTCAAACTCAACTATTAAAAAAAGGATTAAACATTCACTGATGCTCCAGAAGGTGTGTGTGTATGTATGCATGTGGACATGGTCAGAAACAATGCTCAGGTAGGCCGTGGCATTTAAACGATGCCCAATTGGCACTAAGGGGCCTAAAGTGTGCCAAGAAAACATCCCCCACACCATTACACCACCACCACCAGCCTGCACAGTGGTAACAAGGCATGATGGATCCATGTTCTCATTCTGTTTACGCCAAATTCTGACTCTACCATCTGAATGTCTCAACAGAAATCGAGACTCATCAGACCAGGCAACATTTTTCCAGTCTTCAACTGTCCAATTTTGGTGAGCTCGTGCAAATTGTAGCCTCTTTTTCCTATTTGTAGTGGAGATGAGTGGTACCCGGTGGGGTCTTTTGCTGTTGTAGCCCATCCGCCTCAAGGTTGTGTGTGTTGTGGCTTCACAAATGCTTTGCTGCATACGTCGGTTGTAACGAGTGGTTATTTCAGTCAAAGTTGCTCTTCTATCAGCTTGAATCAGTCGGCCCATTCTCCTCTGACCTCTAGCATCAACAAGGCATTTTCGCCCACAGGACTGCCGCATACTGGATGTTTTTCCCTTTTCACACCATTCTTTGTAAACTCTAGAAATGGTTGTGCGTGAAAATCCCAGTAACTGAGCAGATTGTGAAATACTCAGACCGGCCCGTCTGGCACCAACAACCATGCCACGCTCAAAATTGCTTAAATCACCTTTCTTTCCCATTCTGACATTCAGTTTGGAGTTCAGGAGATTGTCTTGACCAGGACCACAACCCTAAATGGATTGAAGCAACTGCCATGTGATTGGTTGATTAGATAATTGCATTAATGAGAAATTGAACAGGTGTTCCTAATAATCCTTTAGGTGAGTGTATATTATATATAATATATAAATGTGTGTGTATTTAAAATAAAATATAATAGTTATTAGCATTAATTATTAAATTTAAGTAAATAATACATTTAAAACATAATGTATCTTTCAAATGTTTTTTCACTTAAGTAAACATTGCTGTAGAAAGATCAGTAATAAAAGAAAAAAAAACATTACAAGTAATAGAACAAAGAGTGTTTTAGGGTATAAATTGTTTACTTATGGTTTGCGATGTGAAAAGATAAAATGGAAATTTTAAAATGGACCCCTTTAAATATTTATTTATATTAATAATTAAGAATTTAAAAAAAAACTACAGCTGAATAAAACATGTTGTATAAGTCTTAAATGAGAATGAACCATTTCAGTTTGTGATTTTGTTCATCAGTAAAAACAAAAAAACGATTTAAATGTTTAAATGTACTCGAATATACATCACATTAGGAAAGACAAGATTATCAAATCGTCCATTTCATGCTAGCTTTAAACACCATGCTGTGCCTGTTGGTCCTCTTAACAGCATGGAAAATGGCAGAATCACAGGGAAAGTTTGGCCGGTCACACAAAATGTGTCGTATAGGTGCGTCTCTGCAAAAAAAAAAAAAAAAAAAAAAGACAGGTCACAGCATTGCAAATTGAATTTCCAGTATTATAAAAATCCAATGCTATAAAAATTACCCACAGCACTATTCTCATCATTCACAGGATATATTCTACAATAAATGTGATAATTATGGTATTTCCTGTTTCCATATTTGCATATAGCATTGATCTTTGGTGGTGTACGCTTTCTTGCCAGGCTTCATATATAAGGGTATTAATGCATATGGGGGAAATGAAACAGAAAAACATTTTTCTGAGCTAATTAAAAGCATCCAACAGATACTGTACATGAAATTTAATATGTTCTTCACCGGGCATAATCATTTCATTTAAGAGCTTGGTCTTCAGTGGACATTAAACCTATATGAACTTTCACAGAAACACAGGCCCACATTCGCACATTTCTTTCCCTCATATGTCTTGATGTTGCAGCAAAGACGCATGTAACAGATTTGGGCATTAAAGGTAAGACAGGGTCTGATCACACACCGACGTCTACCAGAGTAAATGACTTCACCTTGGCTCTCAGCATCTGCAGATCTATGTGGAGCAGTGATTGAGTTTGGGCAATGGTCTGGGGCCTGAGGCAGAGCCTGATGCCGGAAACATAGATTGAGTCATTGGAGTGGAGGAAGGAGTGGCAGGACTACATTGAGTTTCTCAAACATGATTAGGGTTTGGCATCTCCTGGGTTATTTCACTCTAATCAATTTGATCATTAATGCAACTCCAAAGAGTTTCTCATCATAGAGAATGTTATTTATTTGCCCTGGTTGCCAGGTCCTTGAAAAATAAGTGTGGAGATGTTGTATGTGGTTGGTGTTCAGGGTAGAGAAAACTGCCAATTTGTGTCCCTTTATTAAGGAAGGAACATGCTGTACTTCAGAAATGTCCACCTGATTGCTTATGTGCTATTTCTAAGTCACAAATTGCTCTCTTGGTCCTCCGACTGATATTTTCATTGTGTTCAAACTGAATGAGTGTGTCCAAATATGATTTATAAAAATCAGAAATGGTTTTCAATTTCAAAATGAAAATTACAGGACTTTGTCTTTCTTTTTCTTTTTTAAATGTCAAACCTAAAAAAACAATTAATGATATAATTGTGAAAAGACGCTATAAGTAAAATGTTTTCTGTCATATTGTGTCAAACTAATCGCAGAATAGGTGCAATTGAGTCAATAACATAAAGGGAAAATCTTGTTTAAGATAGCAGTTTTTTTTTATGTATAGTTTAAAAGCATGCCAAATTAGTAGAAATGTCCTCTTTGTATTCATGTTGTTTTTAAAAATGTTTATACCATTTTTATACCAGATTTAATTGAATGACTTTAAGATGTAGTAGTGTAACCAAGTAAATAACTTATTTTTCATACAATCTTAATAATTGTTTATAAAAAGGTTAAAATATATTTGGGGCTGGAACGACACATTGATGTAATCGATCACGCACTGTTTATGTTGTTTATCACTGTTACTGATAATCACAATTATTTTCCTCACAATTATAATCACGATTATTAATCACGATTATTCTATCAAAAAGGGAAATGTAGTTATGGCCATTTTGCATGTTTTTTTACCACCCAAAAGGCCTGTAGGTGCCACACCGACTACCAACTATGATAACTTTGTTAGATGGTAAATCAATACAAAACACATGGTTTTGGTGAACGCTTTGTAATCTGTATTCACATTAGATTTTTAAAGCAACACAATTCATTTGCAAATGAAACAAACACAGATTCAGATTGCCCTGCAAATTCGTAAAGCAAAGAACGATGCTCTTTTATATACACTCACCTAAAGGATTATTAGGAACACCTGTTCAATTTCTCATTAATGCAATTATCTAATCAACCAATCACATGGCAGTTGCTTCAATGCATTTAGGGGTGTGGTCCTGGTCAAGACAATCTCCTGAACTCCAAACTGAATGTCAGAATGGGAAAGAAAGTTGATTTAAGCAATTTTGAGCGTGGCATGGTTGTTGGTGCCAGACGGGCCGGTCTGAGTATTTCACAATCTGCTCAGTTACTGGGATTTTCACGCACAACAAACTTTCTAGAGTTTACAAAGAATGGTGTGAAAAGGGAAAAACATCCAGTATGCGGCAGTCCTGTGGGCGAAAATGCCTTGTTGATGCTAGAGGTCAGAGGAGAATGGGCCGACTGATTCAAGCTGATAGAAGAGCAACTTTGACTGAAATAACCACTCGTTACAACCGAGGTATGCAGCAAAGCATTTGTGAAGCCACAACACGCACAACCTTGAGGCGGATGGGCTACAACAGCAGAAGACCCCACCGGGTACCACTCATCTCCACTACAAATAGGAAAAAGAGGCTACAATTTGCACGAGCTCACCAAAATTGGACAGTTGAAGACTGGAAAAATGTTGCCTGGTCTGATGAGTCTCGATTTCTGTTGAGACATTCAGATGGTAGAGTCAGAATTTGGCGTAAACAGAATGAGAACATGGATCCGTCATGCCTTGTTACCACTGTGCAGGCTGTTGGTGGTGGTGTAATGGTGTGGGGGATGTTTTCTTGGCACACTTTAGGCCCCTTAGTGCCAATTGGGCATCGTTTAAATGCCACGGCCTACCTGAGCATTGTTTCTGACCATGTCCATCCCTTTATGACCACCATGTACCCATCCTCTGATGGCTACTTCCAGCAGGATAATGCACCATGTCACAAAGCTCGAATCATTTCAAATTGGTTTCTTGAACATGACAATGAGTTCACTGTACTAAAATGGCCCCCACAGTCACCAGATCTCAACCCAATAGAGCATCTTTGGGATGTGGTGGAACGGGAGCTTCGTGCCCTGGATGTGCATCCCACAAATCTCCATCAACTGCAAGATGCTATCCTATCAATATGGGCCAACATTTCTAAAGAATGCTTTCAGCACCTTGTTGAATCAATGCCACGTAGAATTAAGGCAGTTCTGAAGGCGAAAGGGGGTCAAACACAGTATTAGTATGATGTTCCTAATAATCCTTTAGGTGATATATATATGTGTGTGTATATATATGTGTATATATATGTGTGTGTGTATATATATATATATATATATATATATATATATATATATATATATATATATATATATATATATATATATATATATATATATATATATATATATATATAATGTGTGTGTGTATATATATATATATATATATATATATATATATATATATATATACATACACACACATATATAATTAGCCTACACGTTAAGTGTTTTCCTCCCATAGAAAACAGTTATAAAGAAAAAGCTTAATGTAGCCTTCTAAGTGATATTAAAAGATCAAATTTTGTACAAACCAAGTAGTATGCTGTATTAGTATAGTGTTTAAGTTTGGTCTTTTAATGTCACAATGTCACTGTTTTAGTTAATTAAGCCACGTTAAGCTTTTTCATGTTATGCGTTTTAGAACGTCCCAGTGGCGATATCATTATCAACTGATTAACATTATGAAAACTGGTAAAGGCTTTAGGAACTTCAAAAGATAAAATGGCGAAACTCCTAATATTATTTCCAATAATTCTAAATTATGTTCATTTTCCCGATTGAATTGTCACATAGGTTGCAAAGATGCATTTCTTCTGCAAACAGTAAGGTGGATTGCATTTGTTGAAATTCATCGCTGAAGGTTGGATAATGGCAGATTTAGTCACACAAAGTGGCTTGTGAAGAAACAGACTTGGCTGTATGACACTTTCATTGAAGCAGAATTTCGCTGTGGAGATCGCTAAACTCCAGCGCGTTTGTTTTCAGATCATCAGCGCTTCTTCCGCATTTAGAGGGAGAGCGTGCACAGAGTTGCCAGATTGCACAGATTAAGTAAAACACCGGGAAGAAAGTATATTCTTTTAAGGGAAAAGCTCTATTTGGGGATTTAAACTCTTCGCATCTGGCAACCACAAGCATGACTGCTAGTGGAGGCTTGTTACCAATGCAAGATAACGCAAATCCCAAAGAAAAAACGTATTTTAAGGATAAATAACGAGCGGGCCAATATCGTGACGATTATTTGTAATCAATCGAGAGAAGCAGATATTGTTGTCACGATTAAAATACGATTAATCGGGCAGCCCTAATCCCTAATCTATGGAACTTGTTTCCACCACGGAATAAAAGTTAATTGCGACTTTTTATCTCACAATTCTGACTTTTCTTCCTCACAATTCTGATTTTACACCTCGCAATTTTTTTTTTCCTGAATTGTGAGATATAAACTCTAATTGTGAGGGGGAAAATATATATATATATTTTTTTTTTTTGGAACTTTGAGTTTATAATTTATAACTCAAAATTGTGTGCTATAAAGTAAGAATTGTGAGATATAAACTCACAATTCTGAGAAAGGGATTTATATCTCACAATTCTGACTGTATAACATGCAATTGCGAGTTTATATCACACAATAAAAGTCAGAATTGTGGACTTTTTCCAAATGAACTGCTATCGAATCAAATTGAATCATAACATTTGTCAATATCCAGCCTTTATTTTTCCAAGACATGGTAGTTTTCCAGAAGCAGTTTTGTATTAAAAAAAATAAAATAAAAGTGAATTTTCCATTATGATCTCAGGACAGTTATCACCCTGACAATTTTTTTTGTTCAGATATCAAAAGGAACTTAAATTTGGTGATTAAAAACAACATGTTTATTTAAAATTATGTGCATCATCAAGTTATTGTATGTATGTATGTATGTATGTATTTTATTAAATAAATTTAAATATTAAAAAACACGTCATTGACCCAGTTAGTTTGAAACTTGTCATATTCTTTACAAAGACCTACAAAACATGAAAATGTACAGACACTGAATTTGCTTTCATCAACTGCTGCAGTTTTACTCTTGTTTCTGTCGTCTTCCTCTAGATAAGCCTGAGAACTACGACGTCTGGTACGAGAGCAGGTTTGAGGAGTGCGACAAGGAGGCCTGTCTTTCCTTCTCTAAAGACATGTTGTGCTCACGAGTCACAGTGGACCACAACTATTACGCCATCTGTCAAAATCTGCTTTCGCGATATGCCACGTGGCGGGGCAGCTCTGGTGGACTTCTTCACGACCCCCCGCCACACATAGCCAAAGACGGCCAGCTTGACGCTCTGTTGGACGAGTGCGCCAACCCCAAAAAGCGATACGGTCGCTTCCAGGCAGCTAAAGAACTGCGCGAGTACTTAACCCAGCTAAGCGGTACCGCTAGGTAATGACCGCCCATACCTGTCAGTGCTCAACGTTCACTCATCAATGTCCGATGATGTCTTCAGGGTTTGGGGATCCCCATTAGACTTACGACAAAGAGACGTCAGAAGGTCTGATGAAGCTTCTGTCCTCAGTAACTCTATCTCAGACCAATCGTCCATCACTACAATCTGTTATGTGTACATTTTGTTTCTCTTACAATAATCTTTAAATTATTGAAAAGTCTAGGGTTCATTGCTTTTATTCAATGGTTTATTTTGCAATAAAGGCGGCGGTTACATCATCGTCAAATTCCTCTGGTTTCTCGCTGGAGGTTTATCTGCAAAATGGTGACACTGGGAATGGCAGCTTGGGAATGTTAGTACACAAGCATTAACTCTGTCCAAAACTTTTTAGTGAACGTCTTCTGCCTAATTGATTCACTTACATTCCAGGAAGAATGAGTTTGGCGTAAAGCATCATTTTGAGATGGTAGAGAGGATGTGGAAATCTGTACATAATTAGAGCAGATTGAAGGGGAAATGAGTTGGAATTGCTTTGCATATACCAAAGAGTCTGGTTCTGTGTAACTCAAACCTCTGAACTAAAAGGGCAGAGCTATTCTGTACAAATTTAGCCTAGTCAAACCATCAGAATCACCCCAGAGCAGATTCATGAAATGTGGTTAGACTTGTTACAAAGATTTGTGTTTGTATTAATCAAGCAAAGTCCAGAGAGGGCCACAATGAATCCAAATTTCGTGGCACTATTAAATCAGAGAGGTCCAGGTCTCTAATTGGCCGTTAACTATAAATAATGTGCCGGCACATGGCGTGATTCAGCACTATCAAACTGAACATGCATCTGCACAGGCAATGGAACTTTCTATCTTTCTTAAAAAATCGATCTTAACATTTCAATTTCACAGCTCCGCAATTGAATTAATCAAAATTTAATTAAACGTCTCTAACACTTAAGATCATTTAACTTTGAGCCATCAGCCTGCTGTTTTTCCCCTCCCTGGTTTGATTTTGCACTTGGTGGACCAATGAATTAGATCAGTATGCTAATGAGTATGCGTTAGATAATGAAGTTCGCTAGCGCTTGACTGACAGCATCACTCCATTGAGCCTGGATTTTGAAAGCTAGCTAATCACTTTCAACTTGATGTTTCTGCCAGAGCAAATGAATGAAATGAATTAAGATTTTAATCTTTTTATTTCCATGTTTGGGTTCTGGCCAGTCAGGCCCTGAAGAGTCTAAGCAATAAGTGTCGATCATCCATTGTCACTGAAGATCCCTCTGCTTTTGTCAAATCTAAACCGGTGACCGGATGGCCTCTCTTTGGTTGTTGGCACGTGAGAGATTTTTTTGCGTGCATAAGTAACTGTCTGCTTTTGTACTGTACTTCTATTTCAGTTGAGTATTATATCAGCTGTGTCTGATTTTACTGTGCCTTTCATTCAGAAGTTGTATTTACAACTTTTTAGTCTGTTTAAATATCTAATAAATGAATATATAAATATCTGTATATTAATTACTTATATCTGTATATATAATATACAGTTGATGGTAGCCATTGACTTACCCCACAATGGAAGTCAATGGCTATGGTCAACTGTCTGGTTACCAAGATTCTTCAAAATATCTTCTTTTAGTTCAACAGAAGAAAGAACCCTATACAGGTTTGGAACAACATAAGGGTGAGTAAATGATGACAGAATTTACACTTTTCCATGAACTAACCCTTTAAGTGACTGATTTGAGCATCAACTCAATTGTGGCACAAAGGATACAAGACTCTTATAATGATTGCTATACACTAATAATGGGTAGAGAGTAGAGACATGTTTTTTAAAATAGATTGACATACTTTAAAACACCCTCATGTCATTTCAAAACCCGTAAGGCTTTTGTTCATCTTCGGAACACAAATTAAGATATTTTTGATGAAATCTGAGTGATTTCTGCCCCTCCATTGACCGCTACCAACTGACACTTTGACGCTTCAAAAACTAATCCATATGAATTGAGCGGTTTAGTCAAACATTTTCTGAAGAGACACGATTGCTTTATATAATGAACAGATTAAATTTAGGCTTGTAGTCATATAAACATTCATCAACTCACACATCAGTTGTGGTGAACGGAAGCTCAAGCATATTCGCCTTACGTGCGAGAACCAATGAGGTTCATTCTCGTGTTATGCAGCACGTTTGAGCTTCCGCAAGAACCAATGAGGTTCATTCTCGTGTTAGGCAGCACGTTTGAGCTTCTACAAGAACCAATGAGGTTCATTCTTGTGTGTTACGCAGCACGTTTGCGCTTCGAGAACCAATGAGGTTCATTCTTGTGTGTTACGCAGCACGTTTGCGCTTCGAGAACCAATGAGGTTCATTCTCGTGTTAGGCAGCACGTTTGAGCTTCTACAAGAACCAATGAGGTTCATTCTTGTGTGTTACGCAGCACGTTTGCGCTTCGAGAACCAATGAGGTTCATTCTCGTGTTAGGCAGCACGTTTGAGCTTCTACAAGAACCAATGAGGTTCATTCTCGTGTTATGCAGCACGTTTGAGCTTCTACAAGAACCAATGAGGTTCATTCTCTTGTTATGCAGCACGTTTGAGCTTCCGCAAAAACCAATGAGGTTCATTCTTGTGTTACGCAGCACATTTGCGCTTCGAGAACCAATGAGGTTCATTCTCGTGTTAGGCAGCACATTTGAGCTTCTACAAGAACCAATGAGGTTTATTCTCTTGTTATGCAGCACGTTTGAGCTTCCGCAAAAACCAATGAGGTTCATTCCCATGTTACGCAGCACGTTTGAACTTCAGCAAGAACCAATGAGGTTCATTCTCGTGTGTTACGCAGCACGTTTTAGTTTCAGCAAGAACCAATGAGGTTCATTCTCGTGTTACGCAGCACGTTTGAGCTTCCGCAAGAACCAATGAGGTTCATTCCCGTGTTACGCAGCACGTTTGAACTTCAGCAAGAACCAATGAGGTTCATTCTCGTGTGTTACGCAGCACGTTTGAGCTTCCGCAAAAAACAATGAGGTTCATTCTTGTGTGTTACACAGCACGTTTGAGTTTCAGCAAGAACCAATGAGGTTCATTCTCGTGTTACGCAGCACGTTTGAGTTTCAGCAAGAACCAATGAGGTTCATTCTCGTGTTACGCAGCACGTTTGAGTTTCAGCAAGAACCAATGAGGTTCATTCTCGTGTTACGCAGCACGTTTGAGTTTCAGCAAGAACCAATGAGGTTCATTCTCGTGTTATGCAGCACGTTTGAGCTTCCGCAAGAACCAATGAGGTTCATTCTCGTGTTAGGCAGCACGTTTGAGCTTCTACAAGAACCAATGAGGTTCATTCTTGTGTGTTACGCAGCACGTTTGCGCTTCGAGAACCAATGAGGTTCATTCTTGTGTGTTACGCAGCACGTTTGCGCTTCGAGAACCAATGAGGTTCATTCTCGTGTTAGGCAGCACGTTTGAGCTTCTACAAGAACCAATGAGGTTCATTCTCTTGTTATGCAGCACGTTTGAGCTTCAGCAAGAGGTTTGTTCTCGCGCATCAAGCAGGTTCGGTTGAGCATCTGTTTATATTCGCTGCTCAGTGTTTATATGTGAATAAAAGTCTAAATTCAATCTGTTCATCATATAAAGCGATCGAGTCTCTTCAGAAAATTTTGACTAAACCGCTCAATTCTAATGGATTAGTTTTATGAAGTCTTTATGAACTTCTTAAAGCATCAAAGTGTCAGTTGTGTCACTGTCTATGGAGGGATAGAAAACACTCAGATTTAATGAAAAAGATCTTTCTAAGATGAATGAAAGTTTTACGGGTATGGAACGACATGAGGGTGAGTAATTAATGACAGATTTTTCATTTTTGGGTGAACTAACCCTTTAAGGCCCTGATATACTTCAAGCAAAATCGATGAACGAATGGTGTCACTTCATTTTGAACAAAATCATGCCAAAAATGAATTTGCTTGGAGTTTGTTTCGTAACAGTTTGCTAAAGTGAACTTTCCAGAAAAGTTCGCTCTGATTGATAAACATTTTCAAACTACCACTGGGTGTGTTTGCTGAGCTCCACCTTCTTTGAGGTGGAAATAAGGTGTGTCCACGTATTGTAATTACAAGATTCCGACTTGTAAAGCAAAATCTCATAACTACGGAATCTTATAATTGCTCACCTCACAGAACTTGTAATTACAACTTGTAAACTGAATTTTCTGATATCTACAATGTCTGATAATTACAAGTCCAAGGACGTGATCCGCTCCTAGTCACGTGTTGTCATCTCCGAATTACGACATGGTGTGAACGCAGCAATATTCTCTGGTTCTTCTATTCAATCTGTCATAGTGATGTAAGAAACAAATGCCTGCTGCCTACTGTCAGAAAGGTGTAAATGACAACTCAGCCCAAACATGCAGAAAACAAACCAGTTGCAAAAGATTTATTGAAAGAGTAATCTATTAAACAAAATTTATGAATCATCTAAGACAATTAAATATTAAGTGTAGGGATGGGTATCGAGGTTCCGGTTCCAAATTCCCCAGAACCAGTGATTCGATAAGAAACGTGCATTTTGGTTCCACTTATCGGTTCTTGTGTGCGCAAACTCTCGCACTGTTTTCCGTGCTCTGCACACATCCAAAACGTGCGCACAGAAAAGGTGATTTTAATCGTTCTGTGCGCACGTGTGTGTGTGTGGCACAGAATGGTTCAAATCACCTTTTCTGTGCGCACGTTTCGGATGTGTGCAGAGCACGGAAAACATCGCTTCTCGCGATAATGAACCGAGTTCGCTTCCTCGTCTTTTTTCACAGCACACGAACGGACAAATACACACAAAATATGTCAAAATATTCTCGTAAACACAGTTGGTTATTAAGACAGAGAAGAAAAGATGAAAACGTATGTGTAAATCTGTGTGATCTGTGCACTGCAGCTCTTAAAGTTTTTCCCGATGCCGTCTCTGACAACATTAATCAAACAAAAGACAACGAGAAAACTCAGTCGCTGTTCTAGACAGAATATAATTGAACTATTTGTAATGTATATAGCCTATATTTTATTAATAAGGTGCAGTGTTCTTTTACATTTGATTACAGATACAGTTTCTGTTCCTGAATATCTGAAAATGTTTATTTCTTTCTATATTTATATCTTTGCTCAATTGTATTTATTTGTGCAATTGGTAATTTATTTGTTCTTTTTTAATTACTGAGTGTCTTCAATAATGCTTGAATTTTATATTAGTTAGGCTAGTTGTTTTTCCTCTAGTATTTTTAAACCATAGGCAAAAGTTCCTTGTGTAAGTGTTCTTAGCCTGTTGATTTTTGTTCATGGTATTCTGCTCCTATGAAATGTTTTACAATAAGACTTAAGAATTGGAATCGATAAGCAGAATCGGAATCGGAATAGTTCAAATTCAAACGATACCCAACCCTAATTAAGTGTCTGACTCTGTATAATATGCATTTCATTGTATGGTTTGGTTTGTTTGTTTTATGGTGGTTAATCAGGCCAGTAAGATACTATTAAGATAAGACACTATCATTTTTATCCCCAAATCTGTCATTAAAAAGTCTACAAATTTATAAAACTGTCTCGAGATCAGATAAAAACCAAATAGACACTGGTTTATGGGATCACAGATATCACCCCCTAATGGCGAAATATTGACATTTCGAAAAAGTTGTGACGTAACGAATCCTTATTTACTAAAATCGTGACTTTGTCCCTGTCCCAAATGGAACCCTAGCGAATCCACAAATTCATGACGTAATGCGCTTTGACGTGGAGCTGTGGAGCTTGCGTGCTCTGCAAAAGTGCGCATCAATTGTGTATATCAGCTGCAAAGGGGTGCTCGTGAGCACCCTTATGAAACCTAAAATGACAAATGGGACACCATACGGTCTTGTGGGCTTAATGAACACTCAAATGATTTGCAAAGGTTTTGAAGCTTCACGAAACAGTGTTTCGAAAGTGCCCATCACATCAAACATTTGGACTAGACTTTATATTTGTTTTCTGTCCACAAAACTTAAAAGGCAAAACGGCTACAAGAAGCAACAAAATTCACAAATCACACCCAATCAGAAGTGCGTGTGTGCGGGGCTGTCTCTGCAAGCTCACTACGGTCTCAAACTCGCAAAGATACAGGTGCTGCTCATATAATTAGAATATCATCAAAAAGTTCATTTATTTCTAATTCCATTCAAAAAGTGAAACTTGTATATTATATTCATTCATTACACACAGACTGATATATTTCAAATGTTTATTTATTTTAATTTTGATGATTATAACTGACAACTAAGGAAAATCCCAAATTCAGTATCTCAGAAAATTAGAATATTGTGAAAAGGTTCAATATTGAAGACACCTGGTGCCACACTCTAATCAGCTAATTAACTCAAAACACCTGCAAAGGCCTTTAAATGGTCTCTCAGTCTAGTTCTGTAGGCTACACAATCATGGGGAAGACTGCTGACCTGACAGTTGTCCAAAAGACGACCATTGACACCTTGCACAAGGAGGGCAAGACAGTAAAGGTCATTGCAAAAGAGGCTGGCTGTTCACAGAGCTCTGTGTCCAAGCCCATTAATAGAGAGGCGAAGGGAAGGAAAAGATGTGGTAGAAAAAAAGTGTACAAGCAATAGGGATAACCGCACCCTGGAGAGGATTGTGAAACAAAACCCATTCAAAAATGTGGGGGAGATTCACAAAGAGTGGACTGCAGACTCGCCTGACCTTAACCCCATAGAAAATCTATGGGATATTGTGAAGAGGAAGATGCGATATGCCAGACCCAACAATGCAGAAGAGCTGAAGGCCACTATCAGAGCAACCTGTGCTCTCATAACACCTGAGCAGTGCCACAGACTGATTGACGCCATGCCACGCCGCATTGCTGCAGTAATTCAGGCAAAAGGAGCCCCAACTAAGTATCGACTGCTGTACATGCTCATACTTTTCATGTTCATACTTTTCAGTTGGCCAAGATTTCTAAAAATCCTTTCTTTGTATTGGTCTTAAGTAGGGATGTTGACGATTAATCGATCGATTAATTGTCGATAATACATTTAATCGTTAAAACTTATCGATCATCGATTAAGCAGGATCATGCGCATGCGTGCTGCTCAACCGCGAAACATGTAAAGCAGACACGAGGAAAAATTAAGCGAGCACGCCAGAGTTATGTTTGGGAGCATTTTACAGCTGGAGTTACACCTTCATCATGACTATAAGTGTGCGTGTGCATTTGCAGCCTTTTGTTTTGTGCAAATGTAAGTTGTAATGTTGTGTTTATTTTGTGTGGGCCTGTCTATATCTGATTTATCTCATAGGATGCATTTGGTTAAGAATTAACGTGGTAGTAAAGCATGCCGGTGATCAGCTTCAGTGCGCAACTCAAACAGCACTGCACAGCTAATAATGACTATGATTGGGACTGTCATATTACATAACATTATAATGAGAACACTATTGTAATAAAACATTGTGAATTATTTGGGTTTAGTTTGCCGTTTCATCGCGTTGCTCCAGGAAGAGCGCGTGCACAACATGAGTCATGCATTCTGAATAGCTTAATTCAAGTTCACTTGTGCATTTGCATCATTTTGTGCAGATATAATTTGTAATATTATGTTTATTTTGTATATATCTGATTAATCTCATATATGATGCATTTCTTTGAGCTAAATATTGCGCTAGCAAACTTAAGTGTACCGGTGTTCATTCAGCGCGCACAGCTCAAACAGCAACGCACGACTAATAATAACTTTGATCGGGACTGTCATATTACATAACATTAATGAGAACACTATTTTAATAAATCGTTGTGAATTCATTGGGTTTAGTTGCCATGTTCATTCTGAATAACAGATATGAGGCGGCGTTGGTGATGCGTTGTATTAGAGGTTATATTTGATTACTAAATAAGTAATTTAATTAAATGATCAATCGCATTGACTCATTTTACAATCCCTCCTTTATTTAGACTAAAAACCCTTCTCGTTCATTTGGTGAGGAACATGGTGTTTTGAGCAGCATTTGCACACCCTGTCGGCTATAAGCCACTGATGTAGACGCATATTGCAGTATTAGGGCTAACGATTAATCGATTAATTGATCATTAATTTAAACGACGATCGATCATGGGAATTTATGTAAATTGACATCCCTAGTCTTAAGTAATATTCTAATTTTCTGAGATACTGAATTTGGGATTTTCCTTAGTTGTCACTTATAATCATCAAAATAAAAGAAATAAACATTTGAAATATATCAGTCTGTGTGTAATGAATGAATATAATATACAAGTTTCACTTTTTGAATGGAATTAGTGAAATAAATCAACTTTTTGATGATTATATGACCAGCACCTGTATGGGTAAGTTTATAATCAAATATTTAAAAAAAGTAAAATAATTGTAATATTATTCACACTGAGTGAGTGATATAATATTTGTCATTGAATACACTTAATACTTGCTCATAAATAATTCAGTTTAAATGTTCTGGTTTCCTTGAAGTTATTTTTTGATATCAGGTAAATTCTATGCCACTTTCATTAATCACAATGTCACTCAAAATGATATTCGAACCCAAATCAATCCATTTTAATACTATACTAAACACAAGAGATGGATGTCAGCTCTGATGTTATAAATAGAAACCACTCCAAAAATAGAATACTGTTACTCATTCTTACGGTCTCGGGTGATTTTTATTTCTTATCAAGTGTCACTGCTACATCTGATATGCTATTATACATTCCTAGAGCACATTTTTTATAAGAATTGTGTTAAATACTGTTTAAAATTAAAATGATTTTTGCCATGACTAGGTTGACAAGTTCACCGACAGCCGATTGATGAACATTGCCAGAATTTCATCTGAGTTCAAATTTGACCAGTGTCAGAGCTTTGGCCCACCGTCCTGCAGATGTAGCTTCTCCTACGACAACCTTCAAATCAAAAACCAATAGGAGCACAGAACCTGATGACGAAACAACAACACGTCTTTTTTTCTTTTCAAGAAAAGCCTTGATCAAAATTAAAGCAAGAGGTTGTTATCTGTTTGCTAGCCACCATATGCCGCATGTAAATGCGTCATCACAGTTTCTGAACGTGTCACGGATTGATGATGATTGATTGATGTTAGTCTTCTTGCGTGTGACTGTTTTTAACACGTCTTGACTGCTGTAGCCTACAGAATGACATTGACAATGAGACAATGAGACAATGAGGTCCTACAGTATGACATGAGTTACAGTGGGGATCGTTTGCGTACAGTCTGATATACAACCGTCATAAAGGGCTGTTATAAATCGTACAATAAGCACCCGGCTTAACATCATTAATTACATTATGCACCTTATTCCTACGCCCCATGACTCTTTGCACGAATTATGGGTGTAACTTCCCTTAATCTGTAAACAATCAGTAAAAGGCTCACTCTATGAACACAATAATACAATTTTTTTTAACTGGGTACAATGAGATGACATTATTCTACTCACTCTTCAACCATAGAACATTAAAAGGACATTTTAAAAGTGTAAATGCATCAACATGGTACTTCCACCAGACTATGAAACCCCAAAAGCACGATTCTTTCCACAGAAATAACGAACGGGTTAAATATCAAACAGATAATAAATTGTAGCCTATTTAGCCTACCTGTGAAAACAAACCTGGAAAGAGACATGAGGATTTGAGAAGAAAAACAAGATTCTTTGTGTATTCCAGTGAAATGGGATATGTCGTAAATTAAATCGGGAGAACAGACCACAAGTGTGCAGTATCCTTTTTCATACTGTTACAGTGGAATACAAAGGGTAAAATACCAAGTCATGATGTCTGAAAATAAAACCTGAAGGAAAATTGACAGCTCATTCATTCAAACTCACGTATAAGCTTTATTTGTTGCGCAATGTTATGATTTGAAATTTTAAATGGAAGTTCTCCAAACCGGAAGTGCCACCCATTATTCAAACCGCAGTAGGCTCGTCAGGAATAAGTTAGATACAAGACCTCAATTTTATTTTATTTATTTAATTTTTTACATGCAGCCTTACTCCTGTTTACATGTCAATGTACACACTGGACTTAGCATTTGAGTTATTTATATGATATCTGATTTTTCCCCCCAAATTGAAATATAGTTTTCCGGGTTTTACATCCAAGATCCAAGAAGACTTTTATTTGTTTTAATTGTAATTGTATTATTTTAATGTTATTATTTTAATGTATTTATTTTTGACATGCAACCTTACTCCTGTTTACATGTTAATGTACACACTGGACTTAGCATTTTAAATATTTATATGATGATTCCCCCTTTTTTCAGTTTTACATCCAAATGTTCTTCTCTTTTCTATCTGGACAGCTGTGTTGGGGATGAGAAACTCTGGCTAATGTGAAGCATATACGGACTGAAATGAGTCCCTGTGCTGCAGCTAAGAGAGTCTGACAGCTATTAAGATCAGCTTCATTACTACTGCAGCAGCTCCTCTGATAGCAATCACCATTTCCGAAGTTGTGTGTATGTTCAAAGATGTTTCACTGGCTAAAAGAATTACTTGATCCCCTGAGCCAAAACACATTTCAGACTCAATGCATATAGGGTGGAACTGCTAAGTGGCTAAATTATGCGTTTGTGAGTGTGTGTGAGAAGAGAGAGAGAGAGAGAGATGTGGACGTACTGTAACTGTCTGCCAGTCTATAATTATGCCTCTCTGTTTTGACAAACACATTGTTGTCAGTATTCATCATAAAACAGACACTCAAACAGAAATTGTCTTCTTAAAGTGCTTTATGGAGCAGAATAATTCCAATAGTGTGCGCTTACAGGGGAGCACTGCAGAAAATGAATCTGACTCCAGGGGCCCGTACCATCCTCATTTGTTGAAATAAACACAAGCCTCAACCGACTTGGCCCTGAGTGTTTTTATCGATAGAGCAGGGAAGAGAGGAAGCTTAAAAAATCCTGCTGTCTCCCATGACTCGAATATGGTATCTTAGAGAATCGTTCCGATTTGTATAGCTAATTCTATTCCTTAAATATGATTTGACTCTGTGATACACGATCACTTAAAAAAAGAAAAGAAAAATATTCTAACTGATCTCATTCAGGCACTTTTTAACATTGCAGAACGATGCTGTCTTGGATTTAAATGCAGTGTAGGAAGCTTTCTAGAAATAAAGCCTTGTTTATGCATAGTCTCTGATCTAGAAGCTCATATCTGATTGACCGGCTTTATAGTCAGGGTTCACAGGCTTTTAGAAATCATGTTTACAAGGGGTGTGTTCAGTTCCACAGTGTGAAAGAAGTGATGAAATATTTTTCAAGTTAAAAGAGACATGGTTACGTGGTTGGTAGGTATAGTAACTGTGGACAAGCTAAAATTATAATTATTTCTCATTGAAGACATTAGTAGTGATATTTTAATAACAAAAACTATTAGTTGTTAATATTAATTATTAAAATATTGTTTTTTAAAGTCCTTTATTAGAAACAGCTCAAACTAATTTAGAGTATAACAACAACAGCCATAGCCATAAAAAAAAGAATATAAAGACAGATGTTTAAAGGGTTTAAAGTTAATAATAAAAGACTTGTAAAACCACAGTTTAAAGGGCCTTTTTATTTATAGAAGCGCACAGTGTGTTTTCAGATGCAACAGGTTTCATTTATGTTAAACCTGGCAAACCTTGAGCAGATCTACACTATATTGCCAAAAGTTTTGGGACGTCTGCCTTTACATGCACATGAATTTTAATGACATCCCATTCTTAATCCGTAGGGTTTAATATGGAGTTGGCCCACCCTTTGCAGCAATAACAGCCTCAACTCTTCTGGGAAGGCTTTCCACAAGGTTTAGGAGTGTGTTTATGGGAATCTTTGACCATTCTTCTAGAAGCGCATTTGTGAGGTCAGGCACTGATGTTGGACGAGAAGGCCTGGCTCACAGTCTCCGCTCTAATTCATCCCAAAGGTGTTCTATCGGGTTGAGGCCAGGACTCTGTGCAGGCCAGTCAAGTTCCTCCACACCAAATTCGCTCATCCATGTCTTTATGGACCTTGCTTTGTGCACTAGTGCGCAGTCATGTTGGAACAGGAAGGGACCATCCCCAAACGGTTCCCACAAAGTTGGGAGCATGAAATTGTAAAACATGTCTTGGTATGCTGAAGCATTAAGAGTTCCTTTCACTGGAACTAAGGGGCCAAGCCCAACCCCTGAAAAACAACCCCACACCATAATCCCCCCTCCACCAAACTTTACACTTGACACAATGCAGTCAGGCAAGTACCGTTCTCCTGGCAACTGCCAAACCCAAACTCGTCCATCAGATTGCCAGACAGAGAAGCGTGATTCGTCACTCCAGAGAACACGTCTCCACTGCTCTAGAGTCCAGTGGCAGCATGCTTTACACCACTGCATCCAATGCTTTGCATTGCACTTGGTGATGTAAGGCTTGGATGCAGCTGCTCGACCATGGAAACCTATTCCATGAAGCTCTCTACACACTGTTCTTGAGCTAATCGGAAGACCACACAAAGTTTGGAGATCTGTAGCTATTGACTCTGCAGAAAGTTGGCGACTTCTGCGCACTGTGCACCTCAGCATGCGCTGACCCCGCTCTGTGATTTTTCTTTTTTTATTTTTACGTGGCCTACGACTTCGTGGCTGAGTTGCTGTTGTTCCCAATTGCTTCCACTTTGTTAAAATACCACTAACAGTTGACGTGGAATATTTAGTAGTGAGGAAATTTCACGAATGGACTTATTGCACAAGTGGCAGCCTATCAAGGTACCATGCTTGAATTCACTGAGCTCCTGAGAGCGACTCATTTCTTCACAAATGTTTGTAGAAGCAGTCTGCATGCCTAGGTGCTTGATTTTATACACCTGTGGCCATGGAAGTGACTGGAACACCTAAATAGAGGTTCTACTAAAAAAAGAATCTTAGGAGCGAAATGTCCATTAGTTGAACCATATGAAAATATTCATTATGATAGGGCCCTTTGACATATTTATTTTTTTACTTTGATTTGGAACAACCGTACAGCGTGGCTGCTCTGATTGTTCTCCCTTCGAATTGCCCTGTGTAGGCATCATTTATGCTATTTAGAATGCGGTCTCCAAATTTGCCAGGTTAGTGATATCGGTAACACTTTACAATAAGGTTTCATTAGTTAACATTAGTTAATGTATTAACTAACATGAACTAACCATGATCAGTTCATTTGTTACTGTATTTGTTAATCTTTTTTAACGTTAGTTAATAAAAATAAAGCTGTTCATGGTTTGTTCATGTTAGTTCACAGTGCATTAACTAATGTTAACAAGATTATAATAAAGTATTAGTAAATTTTGAAATTAACATTAACAAAGATAAATAAATCCTTTATAAGTGCAGTTCATTATTAGTTCATGTTAACTAATGTAGTTAACTAATGTTAACTAATAAACCTTATTGTAAAGTGTGACCGTGATTTGTTTGAGGGGCTTGAGCACAACTGTCATTTTCGCTTGTGTTGAATAATAGTTAAACAGTTTAGTACATATTACGTTACAGTTATTCTCAATCGTTTTGACATTTCTTCAAATGAATGTAGTTGCTCTCAAAACAATTAACACAGTAAACACACTCTTATGTTGATGAAACCATTCAATATTCACTGCATAATGAAGCACTGCAGTTTATTCTCGTAATGTATTTATTAAAAGTAAATGCCATCATCTCTATTGATTTTATATCTATATAGCTATAGACACACAAATACACTAATGAAAATACATGTTTATCGTAAAGTTCTTCAATGATGGGTTTTGTTATACTGTAAGTTTCTCCCCCTACCCCTAAAATGTACATACACAAACATGCAGCAAATGTTTACTGTTGTACAGTACTGCAATCATTGAACTTTATTGATCGCATCTCTAATTTACATCTTATGGGGGGAAAACGTTGTGAATGTTGAATCCGTGGTTCTTCTGCCTTAACACATCCATAGGTCTTTTCCATTGTGGTTGATGGTATTGTTTAACAGTTACATGCTCTTATTCCATTGAAAACAAACTTGGTTATCCACCTCCGTGTTCTTCAGTTTTGAAAAATGTTTGGATATTTACAGAACTTGCCACTTTAAGGCTTTCTCAAAACTACAAATGTATACTATCATAGACGTGAAATGCCATAGTATCACTTTGGATCTGTTTCCTGGCTTCTCTCAAGAAGAAGCTGTGATTTATTACATGGTCAATTAGGGTGATTCCCATTACATTTGAAAGTCTGTACCTTCTATGTCTCTTCACTCCTCTTCCATCCTGCTGTCCCCTTCCTTTCTTTCCATGTCTTCTTACAATTTCTCATCTTATTCTTTCCACTACTAAACCAATGTCCCCCACTTTACCCATCTCTTTACTTCCCTTTTCCCCATTCTACTCATGCCCTCTCCTTTTCTTTAACTCTCTCTTCCTCTCCCCTCATCTTTTTACCTGTTCCACTCTTCCTCACACATTCCTCAACTCTCTACACCACCTTCCACTCTTACACCTCTTTCTTTCCCTTTCTCATGCTTATTCTTATTCTTTTTTGTATAAAAATGTATGTTACTTCTGAAAACTGTTTTTATAGTTAATGCAATTGTGATGTGCTGTGTAAACAATTAGGGAAATTTAATTCCCTGTGATGTGTGTATTATTAACCCAGCAGATACTAGTTTGAGGCCAAGCGAAATCATTCCATGTGCAATTGAGAATATGAACAATTACAGAGTTTTGTTTGTTCCTGTTGGAAAAAAAATATGTAAAATAAACAAAAGAGCTGCAAATGCTTTATTCCTGATATATACAAATTTTGGTTGGCTGCGAATTTGTGAATTTTGTACACAATGTTTTGAGAAAACTATGTATATGATTTGCAATCGGTATGAAATTAATGAAAACTTACAATCTGTTTAGGTTACAATTACAGCATATTCAGATCACTGTGTTAATTGTTTTGAGAGCAGTGATTTGAGTTTGGTGAAGTGTGTCAAATCAATTGAGAACTGTAAATGGACAGAAATTTTGAATACAAAGTCCAAACACATTTTCACTATTTTCACTATGTTTTGTTTATAACTGGACACAGATTGACACTGTTGTGTGATTATTTGTATTTTTTGTTTCCAATGTGGTGTATGTGTTAACTGTTTCAAATGAAGCGCCCCTAAACCACACATCTTTCCATCTAAGTGGGCGGTTCTTCACCAAAATAATTTACAAAGTGGAACAGTCTTCATGCCAACAGTCAAAAGTCTGGTTGTGTTGCCGACCATATGATTTGCACTGCTGTAAATGTTCTGCTTGTCATTTGATCTCACCCCAGCAATAACGGCAGGGCAGCTGAAATCTCCCACCTCTGAATCACGTCTTTCTCACTTATCAGTGGAAGTACTTTAAATAAGAAGCATGCTGGGAAGGTTCTGGGATATGTTATCTTAATCTGAACATAACTCCAGCTTTGCCTGTCAGAAAGCAGGGCTTGTGTTAAGGCCCAGATATCTCATTTAGACCAGAAAGTGAGAAACCTCCCTGGCTTCCATTATGGAGCCAGAACGGAAAGAAAAATGAACAGTGACAAAAGGAAATGTTCCCAGCTCACCGTTGCTCTGCTAACTTGATAAAAAGTCTATTTAGTGCTTGTCAGGCTGAGCCAGAGAAAGAGAGAGAGAGTGTGTGTGTGTGTGTGTGTGTGTGCACTAGAGAGAAAGCGTTTTTAGAGAAGCCCGGGTGTATTTGTTGGGAAATAACTTTAGCCAGCATATTCAGGAAAGGTTGTGATGTTTGTCAGGGCTGGTAAGGAGAATTTACTCTGAGGTTATAGTCTAAATCCATCTATGTATGTGTTTTGGCAGTGCAAAAGGTATTGCGGTCTAACAGAGGGTATGCAATAGTTGATGAGGTGACATACCTAGCAAATGGTGAAATGATTGCTTGTGTAAATGATCTTTCCTGTTGAAAGGTTAGGGTCAAACAAAGCATGAAAGCCATATTCAATGACCAACTTCAAAGTGAAGCTGATGATGACATACCAAGTATTTCATATACAGAGGTCTTTCAGCCAGGTCACCTGACTGAATACAAATGCTAAAAGCATAAAATAAAAGTTCTGTACTGAGCTGCTCAACTAAGCAACCTTTTTTGGCACCATAGGCTTCCAAACACTTCCAAACAGTAGGCAGCAAAACTAGATTTGAGCATGTTATGAAGAAGATTTGAGTAGTGCTTGTCAATGCCAAATGTCAAAAAGTCAAAAGAGCATTTTAATATTCTGGTGTAAAGGTATGGCTTGACTTACTCTTCCTAGGAATTTTTATGATTACTTAGAAAATTAATAGCATACCTTTCCTCAACATACCTCAACAAGTTTTTATTTGTATTTGGTAGAATTTGTGTCTGTAACACAAGCTGCACAAGATATTTGTAAAGAATTTGAACAAACTTCTAACCCAAAGTATGAACACCACTAATTGCACAGCCATATAAGACCATTTTGCCAAAAAGTCACATGTAACAACCTTCTTGGATTAGGTAATCCCAGAATACAATGCAATGAACATTGCAAGATGGTCCCCTGGTTTAAGTTCTGAGCCAGAAGGCCTTTATTCCACAAGTTCACACTGACATATAATTAAATAGAGTAAAGTTTATGCGTATTTGGCATGCTGTCCGGGGGGAGGGCTCCGAGCTTGGAATTTGGCCCGAACCCAGAGTACTCCCCCTGGTTGTGATAGGAATAGTTAGAATTAGAAGTGAGGAGATGGGGTGGTGATGGGGTGGTGAAGGGATGCTAATAAACTGTCAATGAACAGAGGTATGTCTGCTGTATATACCTCCTATCTTGTTAATTGTGTTGATTAACTGAATTCCCTCTTTGGTTGAATGCCTTTGGTTTCCCTGCCTTTGGCCTGAGACACTGGGATAAGCTCCAGCATCCCTGCAACCCTACATAGGACAAGCAGTTTAGCTGAAGCTTTAGCTTTGGCATTAAACAACAATTGCTGGATCCCCTGCAGTTCTGTCACAGATCCCCTGTTGAGGACCCCTGTATTAGAATATCAACTTATACTCAACTCAAATGTGAATGACTGCGTTAGCCGCCCATGAAGAACCAGGTCAGAATTGTGTGTCAGGTTACATTTCTGCTGCCTTAGAATGTTTATGTATACAGTAGACACAGGAGCAGCTCACTAGGGTTTAAACAGAGCTCAGGTCTGTTCAAACTTCCATCCACTTTTGGTTTGAATAAAGAACCCATTGTAAACAAGAACTTTATATCATATAAACTAGGTGCTTTATCTTGTTAATGATTTCCTTTTGTGCTCGTTACCCCAGCAACACTTCACTTTCTCCACCTCTGAGCTGATTTTGTCCATCTCGTATCCTGGATTTCTAGCTCCGGATAGATGTCAGGGAGAGGTCTGGAGCTTACCCAGCAGGGGTTCACGTGCCCTAGTGCAATTCCATTACTCACCCGCACCGCAGCTTAAACCCACATTATCATCCACACCGGAGGGGTTTGGATAGACAGATGATTTGAGCCCCCCTTGCCCCCTTCCCCCATCTCCTGTTCCCTCGCTTATCTCCAGAGGCACATTAGCAGAGACCCTGCTTCATTATAATAAACATCGTTTATTCAGTGTGTGCTCTTATCCAGAGTGTTCACTCACAGCCAAAAACAATATACGATCCAATGCTCACACTGGAGGAAACACACACTTACGTGAAGAATAACAATGAAGGAAATGCAGGTAACCAAATCCTGTGGCGGAGATAATCTGTGGAAAATACACTCACAAAGGGTCTCATTACCTGCACTGGCTAGTCAGTGAGCTATGTTGTGTTTAAAGGTTTTGGAAATGTATAGGGGAAAAATATTGCTGGGATTGAGAACAACACACAACAGAAAAATTATATCATAGAGAGGACTGACTGTGTGTAATATGTCTCCTAATGATAATTTAACCTTTTTATGACAAGACAAGGTTAGTTCAGATGGTAAAATGTCATGTGTTGTGACTCCCTGATTTTTACTTGGTTACACCACGACATTGATAGAGTCATTACATTTATAATGAACGGTTTATAAGGCTTTCATCAACAATAACAGGCCCAATTTCCAAATATTCCAAATATCCCAAATGCCACTCTTAGCCCTTGTGGTCCTCTTAAGAGTCCTCACTTCGGTGACATAACTCAGACTGTCGGGTACAAGTCTCCTGTGAATTCCTCACCATTGCGCTCAACTCAAAAGAGGTTATGTCCTAGGCATGGTCTAGTGAAGGCCACAAGTCCACATCAAATATGTAATTTGTAAGAGTGTCACCTTCACTTTTTTATTTTTTAAAAAGAAGGAGTGTTCTTGGGTGGAAAGCATTACAATCTTAAATCGCAAAGTGAAAACAAATCTTATAGTTTTCTTCACAGTTTCTTCAAGAAAGCATGTCCTTTCATTTGGGCAAATCCATTGACATCAATTGATTTGTGCTCTTTCTTTAAAAGACAGATTCCTGGTACGCTGTGACACTTCTCCCATTATTGTATCGATCAATACATCTCAGTTTTTCACTGCTGCATGGTTCACTAATAGTCCAGAGTGGTCCAAACTGCCAATGAGAGTATGCACTGCATGTGCAGGCGATAAATTGCTGACATGGAGCAGGGGAGAAATGTAGCAGAGGCCCCTGACCCTATATGCTTCCCTTTACTTGCCCTTGTGCAACATTTACCATGTGCACCCCATCCTAGGCCCCATTTCACACTCAAACTCAACACAGCTTTCATCCTCACACCCCTCCTGGGCTATATTTACACTGATGTGACCCCAAATGGTATGCCTGCAAGAGGGACACTAGATGCTTTTCACATCTGCCTAGCACCCCCTTTGGTGTCCTCCTAGGAGTCTTGCACCATAGCAGTGTAGTTTTTTGTGAAGTGGCGCATAGTGAAGATATGCATTCAGGGTTGCTGCTAAAATGTTTTGCACCTCAAAAAGTGTTTGATTAAAAGATCTGGTCATGTTGTTTGCTTGCACCACAAGAGGAGACTTGCTTCGCTGCTGTCGGCTCATATGTGTGATGCTCTTTGAGAGCTGAACAAAACACTGTGCGTGTCCAAGGTTTAGCCTGCAGATCCCTTGTGAGACCAGAACACTGCATTCTTACTCTTGAGATTAAAAGTTGTGATGACGATGTGAAGTTGGAGGTCTCGATTTCCTCCATAAATGCATCTTGCTTGACTCTTTCCACTTCATTCCGTGCTATCTCAGCCTAGGTGTCTACTGGGCAGACGGTGGGAAGCATCTCCCATTCGCTCAACTTTTGTCACCTCCCATCACAAGGATTATTTCAAAGGTTCAGTGCCATGCTATTACCACAAAGGGATTTTCTGGCAGCAGAAAAGCAGATGAAAATGTGAAACTGCTATACCACTCTTGGTTGCCATTAAAGTGGAGCGTGAATTCCTCAATGCATATTAAGAGGGAACTGTTGTCTGAGTGGCTCCTACATTGCAAGGGGGACATACATTTGTTGAGACTGTTTTGTGTGTAGTGCTGCCAAGCCTTGCCAATCTTCTTGTTTCTTTTGAGTCCATTTGATCAAATATTTTTAGCTTCAAGTAGAGCTGCATTATGATGTCACGCTTTAAGCTTTTGGAGATAATCTCTCATCTCGCTGGGTTCTTGCTACAATGGGATTTTGATGATACAAAATATGTTGAAAAATCTTTAGCTAACAGTAGTTAAACCTGCAATTCTTTGTTACATGTGTAATTGTATATGATGCCCACTAGAAATGGACACAAAGGATTAGATCAGGAATTTAGGAACAAAAGGATTACAGGCAGTGAATGTGGGTCACACACTGTTATGAGTGAAACCAACTACTCGCTGGATTACCTAAATCCTCCACTGAAGGTCAGTGTGAACATGGGTCAATCCAAGAGTTAGACAGGGTTATGGCAGCCCATCTGCTTGTCCATAAATGCAGTATAGAGAAGCAGCTTGGATGTTACCCTGGGGGGTGGTTATTTCTGCTTGTAATCCAGTGTTTTTGTTACCTTACACAATCATCTGTCTTTTGACCCTTAAAGCAAAGGTGAGAGATGGAGAAATTGACTATGGGGAGAATGTCATCGAGTTAACATGATGGCAAGTCAGTCTCAAAATCTTGATCTTGGTCTTGAGAGCCCTTGAGAAGATACAAATAAAAATCTCAAAACAAGCAACAAAAAAAACTCTATAGTTTCACTAATTCTTTCTTCCATGTTCTAGCCAGTACACTTCCGGGCAATGTTTTGGAATTTTGCATTTTAGCACTTCTCACATTATTACTTAGGATGAATCTCTTGGTTGTATTCCTCATTTGTTAATCAAGTTGGATTTAATTAAAAAAAAAAAGATCTTAGTCGTATTCACAAAACATCTTAAGGCTAAAAGCAGCTCCTAACTTGCCGATTTAGGAAAAACTCTTAATAATAATGGGTTTGTCAGTCCTAATTTTAGGACTCCTACATTTTTGCTCTAAGAGTATTTCACAAAGCATTTTAGCGCTAAAACCACCTCTTAAATCTGTGAAAAGTTAGGAGTAGTCAAGAGGACTCCTAAAGCCCGGGATACACTGCACGATTTTGGCAATCCTATAAGATCATTACAAATCACACTGTGTGACATGGATCTATTAAACGTAGGTACGACATGCATGCACCTATTTACAATGCAAGTTTCTATAGAAGAATAAAACATCATCAGTATGCGCTAGTTGTAAAACAAAAAGACCATGAAGAATCAACACTTTGACAGTTGTAGTTTTTATGTGTGCTGAAAAAAAGAGGAAGGGAAAAGAGATTGAGGTAAGCAGTTTTAAGTTTTAGCGCCATGTCGCGTTGATTTCAGCATCATGTCGTGTTGACTTCATGTCGCATTTTTATTGGCTGGTCAGTAGACGTAGGTTGTAGCAACAAACACACTGTGCGGTGATCATGCTGAATTTCTGACACTGTCAGAAAATTGTTGTAGGCCATCTTTGGTCATCAAAGACTATGACAACAGCCGTCTTTGAAACTCTCTCATTGTACGACATAGGACCACCAATTAGGAGCCACGGTAACAGAAATCGCCACGATTGTTTCACAAAGGCAATCTTTCGTCTGGGACAGATGGAAATCGTGCAGTGTGTCCTGGGCTAAAGTCACTAAGACAAAATCACAAATAATTTTAATGGCGGCTGCCAGCAATCCACCCAAAGACACTGTACTCCATTAAGGCAATAGGCAATAGAGCCTTGGGTGCTGAGCCTTTTCTTCATAAATGCAATAAATATTTTGATTTATAGATTTTAATCTGCAATGACATAACATAAAGGTTGCGGCAGTTGTTTCACCAGTTCACACTTACAAATGTTCGGATAGAGTAAAAGAGTAAATCCTATTTGCCGTGCTGTCCGAGGGGAGCAAGGGCTCCAAGCTCAGAATTTAGCCCAAACCCAGAGTACTCCTCCATGGATTTAAGTCTATCTTTTTTTGGACATTTTCTTTATCATTTATGTGGATTTTTAATTTATTTATTACAACTCAATTTGTTTTAATAATTGTGAAAATGCACAGTATTGCAACATTATGCCACACTGGAAATAGTAGGTCAAACTGAGAGCGTTGATTGTGGGATACAATGTTCAAAATTTGCCATTGGTGATTGTAGCAGAGTTTTCTAGGTTTACAGAAAATGTGCATACTATAAACTGTGTCCTGCTGCATGTCACTCAGCCTATTATATTAAGCTAAATTTTCTTATTTAGAGTAATTTTATACATATACATTATTCATCAGAGTTTCACAAATACAGTACAGTGTGTTTACACAAATTTTTCATTGCCACGATTCAGATGCTTGCATGTGACATGATAACTTATGGGTGGGGCCCCGTCTCATGGTTCATGGCAGTTCCCTAAGATTCGCGGTACACCACTGACCTATACTGCATACTGCAAAATTGGTGTGTGTGCTATGGTAGTGTGCTATTTTGAACATGCCGTGTCTCTGAGGTGCATTTTCTTCTCTGATTACATTGCCTCTATAGTTTATTCAGCCGTTTTCACATATTTACACCACAAAGAAAATGCAAGTACTATCGTTCTCACATCAAATATCTACTGTCTGAGTCAAAGACTGGACAGGAAATTGACCTTAACCTCCACTTAGCCTGATGGTATCATCTGGGTGGAGCTCACTTGACCCACATCCTTCAGACAAGCGTCCTCTTACATGGCAAGTCAAAGAAAGAGCTGCGGTCTCTGTAAAGTCTGTGAAAGAGAGCTCCATTACAGTGTGGCCAGGCTTTGATGAAGTGCCATTCAGAAAGGTCATGTTATCAGTTCAACCTTTCATATTGTCATAATAATTACCCCTAACAGCACTAATGGATGGTACAATAGAAATGAGTCAAAAGCGAAGATTAATATTATACTTTGGTCAAAATAAGATCAGTATGCTTACTCTTGTAAGCGGTGCCCAGTCGGTCAGAGTGTGTAAAATAGGATTAATACTGTGCCAATTATAGTCATATTCTTGCACTTAATATTTAGTTGATTGCCATTAAAGGTGACAGATCTGCCAGACTAAGGCTATGTTTACCCAACAATTATATACTAAAAATTGAATAGTTTTTCCTTTGCCTTTTTTTTTTTGCGTACAGATGACTAGATTTTCATCACAGAGCCACGAAAACGATTAAAAATGCTGTATTATGCTACCAGGCCATTATTTGGGGATATCACTTTGTAAAGAAACATTACACGCCTATAAATGATCTAAAAATGAAGCATGATGAAGTGCCTTTAGCGTCGCTATAAGGACAGTAGCAATTCACAATCAAAGCTGATTCTTTTTCAGGCTGCAATTTTTGAACGTGTTTGTGATTTGAGCATTATGGTGGATGGAGACGGAGATAACTTTTGGGTCTGTTCCTCCTACAAAGCAAATGTTTGGTCTTGGAAGATTTGGAATATTTGTAATTTTTGAATAGTGGCTGTAGTTATGTCTGCTGTTATGTTTTATGTTGTATTATATTGACAATAGTTAGGTTTAGTGGTAGGGTTAGGTGCTCAAAAATGTCTAAACAGTGTAATGTAAATAACATTTTTGTATTTTTTAAATCATATATAAAGTATATGTATTGCGAACTGCTCCAGGACTCGGGTTGAAGATCCAAATGCAGCTTAATTGGTACATACAACAGGCAAAAGGTAAAACACACGGGCAAATAATCCAATGAGCAACGGGGCAGTATAATCCAGAAAACCAAGACACAGTAAACCAAGATAACGCTCAGAAATGCATTGTAACAACATACAAGACTTCGCCAAGAATGAGTGAAAACACAGTGCTTGGATGTAACAATATGTTATAATGACAAAAGTATACTCCAATATATCATTTAAAGGAGTCACGAACTGGCTGTTTTTATTTTTTTATACTGTTGTCTGAGGTCAACTTATGATGTTTGCATGGTTTTTACATTCAAAAACATCATAATGAATAAGTAATAGGCTATTTTCTGCCCTGGTTTTGAGGCTCTCTCCTGAAACGCTCGGTTTTTATGGGCGTGCCGCACTGAAGACTTAGAAGTAAGCGCCCACGGCTAGGATTGGATAAAATGTGCATATTTAATGAGCTTCAGCTCCCCTGTCAGTACATGTGGGAATTGTTTTGAAAGCGTGTGGGGAAACGGCAACCGGAATGATTCGCTCACAGGGCTCGCAAAATGTCTTTATCTAACAAACACAATGATTCATCTCTCATCCACCCGCGATTGATTACAATGTTATTTTTTTATTACTTGGCCCGCCCGATCGGTGGATATAACCGCGAACCGTAACCACACACACGCATGCCCTTCAAATATCAAATCAAGAGAGTGAACAACACACATCAAGAAAGGAATGTTATTTCACTATTTAAGATAGCCCGTCGGCAGGCCGGGCTAACGTTTTGGTAGCTCGTCTGAAAAACACATAGCCCCGGGACGTTGGGCTTTGCGAGCACTGGCCCACACATGTCCGAGTCTGATCCCGAATCGCAATGAACCAACAGCATTACAAGTAAAGGATTCTTCCGCCTTTAACAGCGTGCTAAGGTATGTTCAGTTAGACACGTATAATCAATACGATCTGTAACAATGCAATACCATTACATATAAAAAACATGTTTTACTCACATAAGTGTGTTGCACCATTCCGATCCAATATAGAAGGCACAGTATTGTGTTTTAATCTCAATATCTGCAAATCCAGTCTCGACCTGTATCTTGTTTACAAACGATTCCGCTGTGAAATAAAGCGAACAAACGGGCAATGTCTTACACACGTGAGCTGGAACTTCATTAAAAATAAAGTTCAACCACACATTCCTAATATTAGAATCCGAAGGAAGCTTGTGCAGGAACTGTGTTCTTCCACAACCAGGCACAGCGCAATATATTACTCTCTTTGGCATGTTTATTGCTCGGTAGCGCGATCCGTTTAGCTCCACGAGTCGGTGGGCGGGGCTACAGAAGCAGGTGTACATATTTATCTGTTGAGGCGGCGTATAACCACACGATGACGTCAAGGGTCGATATATTCTGAGATCGAGCGTTTGCTGGGCATGGTGTCAATAAAAGCTTTTCTTTGACTAACAAGGAAGTTTTCAGCTCCGAAACTTACAGGATATTCTTATATAACAAATAACTTTTATATATCAAAGGCTCAAGGGAAAGTTGATTTCTCAATTCATCACCCCTTTAATGATGATAAAAACCCTTTGAGTCCGTGTATTGCTGCCAAAGGTTTCTCATTGAAAGCAATTGAGTACAAGAATATAGCTCATCAATATGGTGACACCTAGAGAAAGCTTTAACATCGTAGTAGTCAAGTCAAGTCAACTTTATTTATATAGCGCTTTTTACAATGCAGATTGTTTCAAAGCAGCTTCACAGTGTTAAACAGGAAAATAATGAACAGAATTTGATTCGGCTGTACAGCCGCTCTGGAGAAAACGGTGATGTCATCAGCTCATTTCAATTATCATATATATTCAAGTAATGTAGTTGATATAATTTAGTTTAGTAATTAAATTTATTTGGATATTTATTTGAAAATTTTGTGTCCCCAACTGAGCAAGCCAGAGGCGACAGTGACGCTCAAAGGCGTGTGACCTTCGGTTTATGACGCCTTTGGAGTGAGAATGGTTTGATTATTATTACATTACAAAGGCAATGTGGTCCTAACCAACTTTTGAGTGATAATTTGAGTGATTGACGCATTGGACCCTGTTTACACCTGTTTTTAGTGTTGCACTTCAGATCAACTTCAGGAGTTCAGGGACGTGAGATAGAGTGTGAACTTTACACTTCAGAGTTGCAGCTAGAACATTGTCCTGAGAGGTTCTTTCTGCTTGAAGGGTTTACTTTTCACAATCATCTGTCCAACAGCTGTCAGCTCCACATCTGTCTGGGATACTGATCCTGGACACTGTCCAAACTTTGCATTTAAAGAGCTAATAAAATATTTCTACTTAGATCAATATTTCGAATTATTTACTTATGTGGCAAGTAGCCGTGTAATAAGTGGGATAATGTACAACCACCTAGTTGTTATCGCAGAATAAACCTCTTCAGGGTGATGCAAGACTGCTTCTTGTCAGGGTCCGGATCACCCTGTCAGGGTTTATTCTGCGGTTAACATCGTCGTGGCAGTTACGCTTTTTCCGTGAGTTGAATATGGAAGGCGGTCCGCCAGAAGCTAGATATTTTTCTTTTTAACGTGTTAAATATGGATATTTTTCTTACAAAAACCCATCTATTCGCTTTAGAAGGTCTTTATTAACCCCCCGGAGCTGTGTGGATTACTTTTATAATGGATGCACTTTTTTGGGCTTCAAATTTTGGGCTGCCATTCACAGAGCCAGGACAAGAGGACAGGACAGAGCCAGAGACAAACTCTGATTGTATTAGTCTAAAAGAAGAATGTCATATACACCTAGGATGGCTTGAGAATGAGTAAATCATGGGGTCATTTTCATTTTTGGGTGAACTAACCCTTTAAATGTAGAGTGACAGATAGACTTTTTGGATGCCTGCTCTTGGTAAGTGGTTGTTAGCCTGTAGTAACCTGAAGAACTTTAATTGTTGGAAAAGTCCTTGTTACAATGCTTATATACTGAAAATTGGTTGTGTCTTATGTATCATAAGCTATGTTTCCATCCATCCATTGCTTCAATTTAAAGTGCTGTTCATGGTGAATATAAGCTCTCTCTGTGAATAGGCCTAATCTGTCCTGTTTATTTGAGTCTCGTAATAATTAGACTTCCGCCACATACAGCCAGACTGTTGTGCTTGGTGTTTTAATGCAGAACGTTTTGCCTGGCTGTTCGTGCAAAGCAAGAGCGGAGAACAATTTCAAAAGATTCACAGGCATCTAGAGTTCTCTCTTAGACAGTAGGGTAGCTGGGTTTAAGAAAACCTTGGGTATGAGCAGTATCCTTCCTACACACTTCCACAAACGCACACACAAGCAGTACTACCTCCAAACCGCTCCTTCCACAAATCCCAATTCACACTACATCTCTCGTCTCTCCTCATCCATCTCTTCAACTACAAATATGAAATGTGCAGAGTGATAACACAGCCAGGAAGTCAATATTTAAAACAAATGTCAGAAACATGTTAAGGCCTCCAGCCCAAATCTCATTCCTGACACTGCTCCTGGGTGACTATTGAGTCCTCACAGCTGTGGATTTAATCATTTCAGTCCTCTTGCGGCCAGTGGGCTTGACAAAAAAAGAAAAGGAACAAGAAGGAAATTATGCTCCTGCAGACTCACACAGCGATACAGACGATGCAACTCTGGTATAATCATCACCAAATCATGCAGCGACAAACTCTAAATATAGACGCGGCATACAGCGTTTATTTCTATTAGTGGTGTAGTGTCAGTTCTTCAGTGGCTATGGTGATATTAGCTCTAGAAACACACTCCAGCTAAACAATCTGCCCATCAAATAAACAAATTCAATGAAAAAGTGAATGTGCTCTCAGTGAAAATGATATACAATATTATGAATTATTACTAAGAAATTATCCAGCAAGCAGCATTTTAAGCGTTTGACATTTTATTTTGTCTAAAAACACTAAACATATCTATCTGTCTATCTATCCATCCATACATCCATCCATCCATCCAACCAACCAAACAACCAACCAACCAACCAATCACTCTATCCATCCATCCATTTTGCTATTAAAATGTACATGGTACCTTGATAATACCATGTTTTTTGTTGTTGTTTTTTAACACAGACAATGCCATTACTATTTTTTTGACCGTGTGCCATAGTGGATAGTTGTACATATTCTTTAAAGAAGATTGGAGTAACATGTAAATACCATGGTATACGACTTTGTGAGAGTTTCATCATGTGCTGTATCTGAGCCCACGGAACGATGCAGAAGTATTTACAGTGATTTGAATGTTTGTCATTCACAAGGGTTTTTTAAGGAATGAAGTGCTTCCAATAAAAGTGTGCTATTTCATTATTTTATTCCTGTTCTATTTCCATTAGAAATTCAGCACAGATGCACAAATGCAAAATAACAATAAAAAAAAAAACATAAAATATATACCTAAAATAAAATATAACAATTCCTCTCACAAAATAAAGCACTATAAAAGACCTTATTCAGAGCAGCGCTATCACAGGTATGAAAGCGAGGCTGTAAGGGATTATAGGCTTACTGGGCCCTATCATTCACCCGGCGCAATGCAACACAAGTGTTTTTTGCTAGTTTCAGCCCGACGCTGAATTTTCACGTCCAGCACCACTTTGTTTAAATAGCAAATGCATTTGCACCCATCTGTTCGCTGGTCTGGTGTGTTCAGGTGCATTGTTGGCGTGTTGCTATTTTGAGGCAACTGAAATCAACTGCAGCATTGACCAACAAAAACCTGGTGTAAAGCGCAGTATTTTTTTTGTGTTATTTAAAGGCCGTGTTAGTAATGTGCGCCTATAGGTGGGTGCACAACGCGCGAACACTCTGCTTATTACACACACAGGGATGCGCAGCAGCACACAAACATTTTTAATTATAAAAAATAAAAGGATTCCTCTCTGGAGAAGCATTCAGTCTTTCCGCTCGTAAATTCCACCATGTAAATAGCGACATGGTGCGAGCGCAACTGACTTTTAAAGGAAATGGGAGATGAAACTCTGATTGGTTTATTGCACTTTACGCACTAAACACATCCATGACTCATTAAGAGACTAGGGACAACCCTTTTAGACCATGCACCTGGTGCGGCGGTTGTTTTTTCCGTCATTAAACTAGCAAAATTGGATTCGGACATGACCTGAGTGCACCTGCGCCGTGCACTTCAGACCATGCGCTCAGATCGTTAAAATAGGGCCCACTGTGTATTTAATGCGGCCTCTACTGTAAAAAGCTGTATCAAGCACCTAGATCACTTATAATTTTACACAGCTCATGTTGTCTGTAGTTTTTTTGTCTACTGAAATTTCTTAGAAAGATATTTTGCAGTGTTTCGTCATCAGAACAATCCAAACACACATTAAATAACAGTACAACCCACTGAAGAGATGTATGTCTATCCCTCACAGCCTCGCTTTCATTCCCGTTAAAAATCAAAGATGGCGCTGCTGTGAATAAAGTGTATACTGCATATTTTAAAACTGCACTTGATAGTGCTGATGTTTTATATGGTAAATTTATTTGAAGCTGTTATCTAAGGCTTTCCTGCCTTGGGCCTGTCCACCTCAGTTATGGAGGTAATATAAACCTCATGAGAGAGAGGGCTCTGTGGTTTTCAGAGTGACAGAAAGAGCATTTTCACCCGCTGCCATAAGCTCTTATCACACCCATGTGACTCAAGAGTGACAGACAGAGTGTCAGGAATGTGCTAATGAATGCAATGTTACATGGACTCTTTTTTTCTTTCTTTTTTTTAAAAAACGTTTTATTGATATTTTACTTCATATAACAGCAGGAACAGTCTTGGGGTTTACATTGATGCCAGTTGTTGAAATCAATAATGAAATCTCTCTTCAACAAATATTGGCCCTTTTCTGGTTCTGGTGCACACTGAGAGTCATATACGTGTGTTTCTTTAATTTTAGACACTTTTATGTATGAGAGGCTGATTTGTATTTAAAAAATCTTCATATATATAGGAAGGATATATTAAATTATCTTGAAAACATTCTTTTTTTATATATATATATATATATATATATATATATATATATATATTTACAAATGCCTTTTATTATACTGTTTACCCTTGTTTACCCAACATAATTTCAATCTTAAAACTTGAAAATCCATCACAAAATATGAATTATGTTTAAATATGATTAATGTGTGTGTGTGTGTGTATGTATATATATATATATATATATATATATATATATATATATATATATATATGCATAATAAAGTTTATTTAATTTCTCATTTTCATTTAGTTTAACTTGATGTACTAAAATAACTACAACTAAAACTGAAATAAAAATAATAAAAACTATATAGAATTTAAAAAACTAATGAACAAGAAATTAACAAATGCACTAAAACTTTAACAAAAACTAAAATGAAAACAGAAAATATTAAAATTCTAAATATTAAAAATAAACTATACTGGCATCAGTGATACTAAAATAACACTGTTAAAATATAATTTCCACCAATATAATAAAACTGATATAACTGAGATGCCATGGAAATGCCAATAGAAAAAGAGCAGTGTTCTTCTGTGATGCATATGCAAACTAGTGTGTGAAAAGATTGTTTTTAGAGAGGTTACCAATAGCTGAAGAAACGCATATTAGTGAGACCGGGGCTAGTTGCAATATATCTCTACATACAGTAGATGATTGGTTTTGTTCTGTCCTATAAAATTCCAATATCATATTTTCGTAGTACTATCTGCTGGGTAACAAGTGAATAATTAATACACAGACACACATTAAAGAAAGATTTTTAACTTTTAATTTTAAGCTTGAACTGTCCTCAGGACAAGTGTATTTATTATGAAAAACCTCATTTTAACCTAAGTTATAGCAAACTAATTCTGAAAACAATTACTTTATACAAGACACCTTAATTAAGCGATTCCTGAAATGTGAGATGAGAAGATCTTTGTCCTTTTTTTGACCCACATATGCATTTTGGCAAGTGCTGAAATTATTGTAGGCACTTCATTTTCGAAAGGTTCAGCTAGTGAGTATTGCATTAGACTTTCAAATAAACTTGAGCCCCTTTCTCATAAGAGATTGGCACCGCAATAAGGAAAGTGATTTCAAAGTGTTGCAGGACTGAACAGCCTGGGGTGTTGGTTAACCATACTTCTATGTACTTCCAGACTGATATCAGAGAATGTAATTGGAGTCGGAACAAGTGTGTGCCATTTCCATTTTTACATTTCCTTCTCTTTCTGGAGGACGGTTGCTGAATTGCTGGGAAGTGGAGAATTATCTCAGCGTTACGGCTTTAAATGCGTTCAAAGGAATAGGCATAAAACACTGACAAGTTTAATGGAGAAAGAAACTTTTTAAATCCTTTCCACAGAAAGTTAATTACCGACACCACTACTGCATGATGAAAAATGTCATGGCTTGTGCTATCAAGACAATTTCCTTAAATTAGCATTACTTGATTTGAAAAAGGACTGATTTGTACCTGAACAATGCTGTACCACACACCTGCCACAACAATATTTACATTCATATCATAATTCACTCATGTTTTCCAACATTGGTTCTTGATTGTTCCTGTCTAAAACCCGACCGCTTCTCACTCCGAATGACACGAGGCTGCCGAGAGAGACATAATCTCGCTCATTACGAGGAACGTAATTGGAGCAGTGTAGTTTGCGAGGATGTTATCGGAAATAAACAGCACGTCAGGCGGCCGCCCCCCTGCCTCCGAGCTCATGGGGAGCTGTAATGAGACTAATAACATTAGCTGTCTGGGCAGGCCTCTCTCCACTCTTCCATTCTCTGCGGGGAGTCAATCGTGAGGCCGCAGAAAACCGGGCATGTACGGGGGGCTGGCCGTTTCATCACAGCAGTGTTCCACAAGTCTTGAAATGGAAGATATCAGCAAGACCAAGAGTAATGAAATAGAAATAAATAAATAACTGCTAGCATGTCTTTAAGAATTAATGAGCCCTTACTGTTATTCTACTCTCATTATTAAAATATTAGGAGTCATTGTCATGAGCTTTTTAATAACTTTATCCAAAGTTGCTAATAGCTAAAACTCTAAATCTATTTATCAGTGATAAACTGGGTATGAATTTTATTGCTGAGGCACAAAATTGTTTGTACACCTACTATGCATATTAAGAGAGCTTATTAGCTGCGTTTGCTTAGGTAAGCATCGCTATTACTATTGCTCATAGACTGTTAGGGTTAGAGGTTGTTCCAACTATTAAAGGAATAAATAATCCAAAGTAATTGATGGCTTTTGACAGATTTGATGAATTTCTGTCATTTGTGAGAAAGTGCTTCCCCGCTGCTGACGGAAATTTCCGGCTTTCCATGTTTTCACTGTTACACAGTAGAGGGCACTATTACGCATCTTCTGAAAGGGTAATGAATCTTCTGATCAAAACACATGCTAATAAGAAGCAGAAACAATATCGTATGTAAGCATATGCATATGTGAAATAACATGATCATCAACATTAAACAGCATATAAATCAAAACGTCGACCCAGGACCCAGGAGGTATAGGACTGTGAAACTGTTGATGGACTCCATCTAATCCATCTATGTTTTGATCATCATTTTTTTTCAGCTTTTCGCAGCTTTTTGCTCAAAATGCTACTTTTTTTTATGAAACTAACCCATATTTAAGTGTTTATAAAAAGGAATGTATGAAGCTAGAATAACTTTTTTGTTTGTTTGTTTAAAAGCAGAGGGTCTTTTGACATATTGCATGCTCAGATATTCATACAACAAAATATTCTGGAGGCCATGAACATTTTGTGAAAATGATCAAAAATGCTGGTGGTGGCTGGTAACATTTTTTCAAACACGCTGGTAGGGAAAGAGTTAAGACAGCTATAACAATAAATTAGCATCCACACACTAACGCACGATAACGTATGAGCGCGCGCTGCAGTTTTGTGCTATGTCACTTTAAATGCTACAGCTTTATAAAGCAGGATGGATTCTGATTGGCTGTCAACGTTTTTTATTAATCATCAGGAGGGAAAATCGTTCTGAGAGTGATTCCAACACTACTGTTCCTCTGTGCCATTATCAGTACACAAAAGGTACACTTTTCATCTTTTCACTTTTGTACCTTAGGGTGCTTCCCCAGTGACAGTGCTGTACCTTTTTTTCTGACAGTGTATGATATTATTACAGTATCAACTGAGGGTTTCGTTTGAGGGTGCTTATCACTCTCAAGCACCCCTAGAACCAGGCATGACTGTATAATTTGTTCTTCTTCTTCTTCTGAATCCGCTTTTGGTTCAAACATATATGGCTGAATTAAACCAATATCTTCACTTGCCATTGTGTAGCATTTACTACAGTTGACCGAGTGGATCAGCTATTCTGAGCTGGTGTGAGTGAGTGGAGGCAGGGACTAATTTGCATATTCATGAATCTGTGTTTACAAAATGAAGCAAGCATGTTGAGTTACATTCAAGCTATATTTAACGGCATGAAGAAATTATTTTCACTGCAGGGGGACTTTAATAACCATCTAGCAAGCACTCAGAACACCTTAGAAACCATTGCAGCAACTGCACAAAAACACAAACAACCACTGACACAACCTAGAATTATAGTGGTGAGTTTTGCACATGTAAACGCCACTCAAATTTCCTTCAGTTTACATGAGACTATTTATATTAAAAGGCTAGTTAATGAAAATTCTGTCATCATTCACTCACGCTTTCATCAGTGGAAATCAAAAGAAAAACTGTATTGGTGATCATTGACTTCCATTGCATGGACAAGAAATACAGATCTTTTATAATCAACAGAAGAAGGAATGTCAAAGAGGTTAGGAATGACATGAAGTGAGTAAGTGATTCATTTTTGGTTGAACTATCCTTTTAAATTATTTAATTAGGTCAATATTTTAACGTATTTTAATGTTAATAAGTCACTGTTGTGTGACATTTGTACTCCATCTAAAATTATTTTAACTTTTTCCCCGCCATTCACTGAAATTTCTGGCTTTCTGTGTTTTCACTGTTATACGGTAGGGGGCGCTATTATGCATCTTCTGAAAGAGTACTGAATCTCCTGCTTAAAACACAGGTGAAGAAGAAGCTGAAACAACATGTCATATGTAAGCAGATGCATATGTAAAATAATGCGATCATCAACATTAAACAGAATATAAATCAAAACTCAAGTGTTTTGATAATCGTTCTGAATCCGATCTGGATGTAGTCTCTGGCAAAAACATGATTGTCTCAGCTTTCTGCTCAAAGTGTTGCTTTTTTATAAAACTAACCCATTTTCAAGTGTTGGGATGGATGAGGTATGTATGAAAGTGTTTTTTTTATTTTTTTTAAGCAGAGGGTCTGTTCTTTCTTTTGATATATTGCATATTCAGATATTCGTACAACAAAATATTCTGGGGGCCATGAAACTTTTGTGAAAAATGATAAAAAATTCTGGCTGTGGCTGGCAACTTTTTTCAAAAATGCATGAGCATTTTGCTAATTCTTTTAGTCATTCATGCAGCTTTAATCAGTTAAGGAATATGGACTGAAATATTTTTTTTTCTTCTTTTTTTTCTTTTTTTTTGTCAAACAGCAGGACTATTTAATAATCTAAATCTGCTAAGGAGTAATTAAATGTAATAAATAAACAAAATTATCATATATTATTGGAAAATTAAACAACTTTTTACCAAACTTTGATAATTGCCATAATCTTTTAAACAACTGAGAAGATAGTGATCAAACTATATACACTCACCTAAAGGATTATTAGGAACACCTGTTCAATTTCTCATTAATGCAATTATCTAATCAACCAATCACATGGCAGTTGCTTCAATGCATTTAGGGGTGTGGTCCTGGTCAAGACAATCTCCTGAACTCCAAACTGAATGTCAGAATGGGAAAGAAAGGTGATTTAAGCAATTTTGAGCGTGGCATGGTTGTTGGTGCCAGACGGGCCGGTCTGAGTATTTCACAATCTGGTCAGTTACTGGGATTTTCACGCACAACCATTAGAGTTTACAAAGAATGGTGTGAAAAGGGAAAAACATCCAGTATGCGGCAGTCCTGTGGGCGAAAATGCCTTGTTGATGCTAGAGGTCAGAGGAGAATGGGCCGACTGATTCAAGCTGATAGAAGAGCAACTTTGACTGAAATAACCACTCGTTACAACCGAGGTATGCAGCAAAGCATTTGTGAAGCCACAACACGCACAACCTTGAGGCGGATGGGCTACAACAGCAGAAGACCCCACCGGGTACCACTCATCTCCACTACAAATAGGAAAAAGAGGCTACAATTTGCACGAGCTCACCAAAATTGGACAGTTGAAGACTGGAAAAATGTTGCCTGGTCTGATGAGTCTCGATTTCTGTTGAGACATTCAGATGGTAGAGTCAGAATTTGGCGTAAACAGAATGAGAACATGGATCTATCATGCCTTGTTACCACTGTGCAGGCTGGTGGTGGTGGTGTAATGGTGTGGGGGATGTTTTCTTGGCACACTTTAGGCCCCTTAGTGCCAATTGGGCATCGTTTAAATGCCAAGGCCTACCTGAGCATTGTTTCTGACCATGTCCATCCCTTTATGACCACCATGTACCCATCCTCTGATGGCTACTTCCAGCAGGATAATGCACCATGTCATAAAGCTCGAATCATTTCAAATTGGTTTCTTGAACATGACAATGAGTTCACTGTACTAAAATGGACCCCACAGTCACCAGATCTCAACCCAATAGAGCATCTTTGGGATGTGGTGGAACGGGAGCTTCGTGCCCTGGATGTGCATCCCACAAATCTCCATCAACTGCAAGATGCTATCCTATCAATATGGGCCAACATTTCTAAAGAATGCTTTCAGCACCTTGTTGAATCAATGCCACGTAGAATTAAGGCAGTTCTGAAGGCGAAAGGGGGTCAAACACAGTATTAGTATGGTGTTCCTAATAATCCTTTAGGTGAGTGTATATATATATAATTAAATAAATCACCTGTCAAGTTCCAGAATCTATGCTTATGAGAGTCAATTATGTATTATGCATACTAACTGTTATCGTCTCTGACAGACAGCATGTTGAAGCCACTCAGGCTGCCATCTTCTCAGAAAGAGATGACATACTTAAAACATCCGGTACTGTGGGTTTTCCAAGAAATGCGTGTCCTCGCTGAACCTCTGTTTCTCGTTAATACTACTGTGTGTTGTGCACTTTTTTTTTTTGACAGACATCGATGTTGCGATATTCAAATGCGGATCGTATGGTAATAATTATTAATTTCTTAGCCAGCAATTATTCGGTGCAGTGATTAAAGCCCATGAGTGTGTCGATGTTTTTATTTCTAATATTCCAACTGCCAGCCTAAGTTTTTGACGGATGTGATAACGTGCATGAGGTGGGTACACTTTTGGGTAATTATAAAGCATGCTGGAGACGTTTGAAATGCTTTTTGTGTAGTTCATTATACTTTAAAGGGGTCCTATAATGCCCCTTTTTGTAAAAAGGGGTCCTATAATGCCACAAGATGTAAAATAAGTCTCTGATGTCCCCAGAGTGTGTATGTGAAGTTTTAGCTCAAAATACCCCTCAGATCATTTTTTATAGCGTGTTAAAATTGACACTTTTTAAGGGTGAGCAAACACATGCTGTTTTTGTGTGTCCCTTTAAATGCAAATGAGCTGCTGCTCCCCGCCTCCTTTCAAGAAGAAGGCGGAGCTTCAAGAGCTCATGTTAGCAGCTCCGATGACCTCATGTAGACACTTCAAAACTGTTGAGCCTGTTATGTTCAAACTGGAGCCGGACAATGATGGAGAGACTCAAGAAGAAGTGACAACATGTAGAATGCAACAGGACGTTTCTGAATGGTTAGTTGTTGAATTTATGTAGCTGATGTGGAGTTAAATCGCTTGTGTGGGAACTGTTATAAGATGCCTTCAGAGCCAGAGAATATATGCTGCATGAAGAGCGAATAGGTATAGTTTAGTTTAGTTACAGTTATAACTTATGTTGTCATCTTGCTTTTATGACGTGCTATTGCATTTGTGTTATTGCAATAAATGTGAAAAGACGGATGCAACAGCTTGAGAAGACTCCTAAATGTGCTGTACTACAACAACTCTTTCTCTTCTCTAAAGCAGCCCAACATGGCCTCACCTGGGGGCAGGGTTTATGTAGGGTTAGTGATGTCACTAACGCGTGAATAAGCTCATTGTAGTCCTTGCCAGCCGTTCGTTGTAGTCCTTAAAAAGCGATTTCTTTGAAAGAAAAGATCTCCCTTTGCTTTGAACTTTGAGCATTGTAACTTTGCAGAGGTTGTTTATGCTCAAACAGCAACATTACACACTAACTAAAGTTTAAAAAGTGAAATCATAATCAACCACCCCTTTAAGTATATTTTGTGGCTTAAATAAATTAATGTACATGTTACTGGGAGACTGACATGTTTGGCTTGTCAAATTGAATGTAACATTTCAACTGTCGCAAATTCATTGAGTTGTTTTTATTGTCTCTAATAACAAAAATTATTTATTGAAACCCATGAAAATGCAGATTCTGGTGTAAATAATAGTGAAGAATCAAATTTTAAAATGTGTTCCATTATTACCCCTTAGCAGATTTTAACTCAGAGATTTAAAGAAAGAGTGACTAGTTACAGTACCTAAACATTTTGACCTGAAATCTTGAGGTTGACAAAGTCCATGGACAATCCATTGATGATGTCTGCTACATTCTGTAGCATAGATCAGGCAAAGGCCAATTAAAGTCACAATGATCAAGCTGTCAGGATGAAAGCCATTTGTCACCTTTTCTATTTATTCTCTCTAAAGTGTTGTCAGCTGTAGCGAGCTGTGCCGCGAATGTGTTTGCAGTTGACATCGCAGGTTTGTGCCAGTGGTCCCGACTGACTGTTTGTGGCAGGGCTGTGGACCTCCTGTCAGTCATCTCTGATCCCAGTAGGAGGCGGGGTTATGAAGGCCTGCTCCCACCCCCTCTGAGACCCCTCCACTGGGCACAGCCAGAGCAAAGGCTAGAGCAAAGGCCACCGGGTGGCTGGGAGTGACAGATGGAGCTCATTTGAAGTCATGATGAACTTCAGCTAGAAAGAGTTGAAGCGTCTGGAGGGAATGATTGGGGAACACAGCAGATAAGAAGCTTATTGTGAATACTGATGTGTAGGAGGAAAAAATTGAGGGGGGTGGAGGGTTTGAGCAAACCTGGGGAGATTTATAATCCAGGCGTGCGTGAGAAGTCAATAGAAGATGCATCATCAGAAAGAGTGAAAGAGACACAGATATAGAGAGATCTCAGTTGACAGCATTTAAAACATCAGAGATGCGATCCCGAGGTGACAGTGGTTCCAAAAAGCAGGCAGCATTATTATGGTGTTGCCTAAGATACCTTCATTTTGGGAAACCATCAAATCACATGCATTGCAACAAGGTCCATCCCAGCCAAAACTAGAGAAGAAATACTATTAATGGAAATAATATACTTTAAAAGGATACTTAAGTGTGAACTGAATGATTTTGGATACTTAATTGCAATGAAATGAAACATGTATTATAGTTTAAATTAAATACATTCTGAACTTTAGAGTGTTTTTTTGACCCACTTAAGTAGGACATCTTTATATGTAATTTCATAATTACTTCTAATGTTTTTTAAATATGGTTAAAGTGTACTGACAAATGTACTGACAAGCATTAAAATATAGGCCTACTTTAATGTAATTTCTATATTTCACTATGTCATGTATTTAAATATATTTGTAATTATAAATTTGTAACAAAGAAGTAATTTAGTACATGCTGTATAAAATTAAATAAAATATACATTTTAAATGTAATATCGAATGACACTACATTTAAAAGTATAATCACTTGCTTATTAATATGTTAGTCAACACGATTATTAAAACAATGATTTAAAAAGTAAACTTATATGAAATTATTACAAAATGCACCTTTAAAAGCGTACTTAAGAGTTAGGAAACAATTAACACACTTAGGCCAAGCAAGTGTACTTTCTTGAAGCAGACTTAAGTGCTCTTTTATTTCTTTAATGCTGTATTATCAGCAAGTACATTTTTTGAAAAAAAATTAAACTACAAGTGCTCATTCAATACAATGAAGCACTTTTTTCACAAGGGTACTTATTCACCCTGTTATTAAAATTATTGATTAAAAATAGTAGATTAATAAAAACATAATTATTTTACCCAGTATTTTTATTAGCGTATTATTGTTACATGTGGCTGCAGTAATAAAGCACATAATGAAGAAACTCAAACAAAAAATAGTCTTTAATCCCAAAATAAAGGAACAGGAGGTAACAGGAAGCAACACAACCACATAAACTGAAACAAGAACTGAGGAAACTAAGGGCTTAAATACAAGGATAATTAACATAACTAGCAACACGTGAGAACTCAATCAAAAACCATGAAGACAAACTAGCAAATGGAACACAGGCAAACAGGAACAGAACACAGAGAAAACAAAACCAAAACTGAACATAATCGTTACAATCATAGCATTACCTTAGCAAAATGCGAACGTCAAACCCTATTGGAATGGATTGTGAGAATCCCTGTGTACTTCACAACGAGTGCTACTTTTGTGCTGCATAGAGTTACTGCCTTTATAAAGCATTCCAGATCAGTCACTTATGAGTATTTGTTTAGTTATGATACTGCTTTGTAGGTAGTAGACATCAAGACATCACTCATTTTATATTTGGAACCTGTAAAAAGTTCCATATCAAACCATTTATTTAACAAAATGTTAAATAAACAAATGAATAAATAACACTTGATTATAATAACCTATACTCACCTAAAGGATTATTAGGAACACCATACTAATACTGTGTTTGACCCCCTTTCGCCTTCAGAACTGCCTTAATTCTACGTGGCATTGATTCAATAAGGTGCTGAAAGCATTCTTTAGAAATGTTGGCCCATATTGATAGGATAGCATCTTGCAGTTGATGGAGATTTGTGGGATGCACATCCAGGGCACGAAGCTCCCGTTCCACCACATCCCAAAGATGCTCTATTGGGTTGAGATCTGGTGACTGTGGGGGCCATTTTAGTACAGTGAACTCATTGTCATGTTCAAGAAACCAATTTGAAATGATTGGAGCTTTATGACATGGTGCATTATCCTGCTGGAAGTAGCCATCAGAGGATGGGTACATGGTGGTCATAAAGGGATGGAAATGGTCAGAAACAATGCTCAGGTAGGCCGTGGCATTTAAACGATGCCCAATTGGCGCTAAGGGGCCTACAGTGTGCCAAGAAAACATCCCCCACACCATTACACCACCACCACCAGCCTGCACAGTGGTAACAAGGCATGATGGATCCATGTTCTCATTCTGTTTACGCCAAATTCTGACTCTACCATCTGAATGTCTCAACAGAAATCGAGACTCATCAGACCAGGCAACATTTTTCCAGTCTTCAACTGTCCAATTTTGGTGAGCTCGTGCAAATTGTAGCCTCTTTTTCCTATTTGTAGTGGAGATAAGTGGTACCCGGTGGGGTCTTCTGCTGTTGTAGCCCATCCGCCTCAAGGTTGTGCGTGTTGTGGCTTCACAAATGCTTTGCTGCATACCTCGGTTGTAACGAGTGGTTATTTCAGTCAAAGTTGCTCTTCTATCAGCTTGAATCAGTCGGCCCATTCTCCTCTGACCTCTAGCATCAACAAGGCATTTTCGCCCACAGGACTGCCACATACTGGATGTTTTTCCCTTTTCACACCATTCTTTGTAAACTCTAGAAATGGTTGTGCGTGAAAATCCTAGTAACTGAGCAGATTGTGAAATACTCAGTGACGTCTGGCACCAACAACCATGCCACGCTCAAAATTGCTTAAATCACCTTTCTTTCCAATTCTGACATTCAGTTTGGAGTTCAGGAGATTGTCTCGACCAGGACCACACCCCTAAAGGCATTGAAGCAACTGCCATGTGATTGGTTGATTAGATAATTGCATTAATGAGAAATTGAACAGGTGTTCCTAATAATCCTTAAGGTGAGTGTATTTATGCCAAAAAAAATGTTTTTATATTGAATCTTTTTTGGCTTTAAGTGTTCTTTGGAGTTGAACCACTCTGTTGAACCACTGGGTTCTACAGGGCATAGTTAACCCTAGTAATTGTATTTTTATGTAAGCTGGTCACACTATGGAAATACAGTGGCATCCAAAATTCTTCAGGAATCTTTTTTTTGTCACTTTCTTTGTCTAAAACCTTAAAAATATTTTTTTTGGTAGTCTGATTGTACTGTTTTGTTTGTTTCAACAAACTTATAGCAGCAGTGGCAGCATTTCACAAAAACCTTGGGTACGGCATGATTGCTTCTGGCCATACAACAATGACATTTCCAAGTAATCAAATTATATCTAAATAAAATATGGACAAAAATCCACCAAATTAAAAGAATGGAGTTAACGGACATGTACAGACTTAACAACAATATGAAATAAATAATACCAGCGACTTTGCATGTGCTAGTGGGCATTTCCACTACTGGTTGCCTAAGTAACGTTTGTGAATAACATTCACGGATGTTACTCCATGTTGTAGACAATAAATCAGTGTTCTTGCCACTACAAACAAACAAATTGGAAGGAAAAGTCTAAATATAAGTAGAATCAATATAGACCATTATAGACATACTGAAAGCAACAATGGATAAGCTAATTCACCTCAGATCTTGAAAATAAATGAAAGGAAACAACATATTCAAACTGTAAACTCAAGGTGAACAAACAAGTGTATTCTATGATAAAAAAAAAGATTGTTTCAGTCACTCAGTATGTATTTTTAAGCCTGGGACACACCAAACCGACGATCGGCCGCCCTATTTTTGAGCGTCGGCAGGCACGGAGCTGTGGGCGGATTGACAGCTGGCCTGCCCAAATTAGAAATTCACAACAACAACAAAAAATACTACTCTGTATAGTTAAACATGGATGTGGTGTATTTTATCTATAACATGTTATATTAAAAACAGTACAATTATAAGTAAGCCTGATAACTATTTAAAAAGTTAAGTGTGTTGGTGTGTTTTCATTGGTCAATGCATCTGGCGCGAACAACGGTAACTCCGAACCCTATACTAGCAGTATTGTATGCAATGTTGCTTTTTTAAGGAAGCTAATTGTTATGTTATGTACATGGGGGCAGTACCGTAGCAAGGGCTGTGCCAAGTGTGCGACCGCACAGGGCCTTGCGCCTCACCAGGGCCTCGTGCAAAAGAAAAGTGACAGCTGACTTGATGTAAAAGCCAATAGTTAAAGTTTATGTTTTTGTCCTTCAAAATACTATAATAGTTAAAAGACATAGCTAAAAATGTGTATCGTGATGCTGTATTATTCTGCTTGTTAAAATGTATTATGCAGTAACTTACAATATTTCTCTTTGTGTGAGACTGTGCGTGTGACAGTGATTCATGCTCATAGCCTACATGTCAGTCAGCCTCTGAAATGGGTTAAACCATAGATATTAGGCTACCTAAGAAGTTCAAGTAAATAGGCTACACTAGAAATCCGCACTCATTGAAGGATGTGCATTTGTTGCATGGACGCCTGCATTTCCTCTGACAAAAGGTTTTTGTATTTAACACTATAAAGTTAAATAACCATATAGCCTAACTATTATGCACCTTAAAAAAAAATAGCATTATAAAATAGCATTATAATATTTAAACATACATATGAACCTAAATACGTTTTCTTTAATGGCTACGTCACATTGTTAAGAAGTAGCCAACCCTGTATTTCCTGGATTCGGGACAACTGCTTTGATTTCAGGACACCCTAGATTCAGGCCCACCTCGATTTAATCCAGGCCCACCCATCTGTCACGTTCTGCATCCTCCACTGCGGCTGACTTAACGTTAGTTTTTCCGGTGTGTTCCGCACCATTGGCTCTAGTCGGACAACGTCAGGTTTTTTTGGGCTGATTCAAGAATCTCTGTCTGGCCGTCAGTGAGAGAGAAAAATCTGATTGGCTGTTCAGCTTAGTGAATGAGTGCACAAGAATAATAGCAACAATAATAACAGCAAACAAAGAAGTCAAAACGGTACAGATAGAAGGCTGTTCTAATTTTACGTCATCTTACCGAGTGTTCCTGGGCGAATATGTAAGGGATAATGTACATCCAACTGGTTGTTATCGCAGAATAAACCCCGACAGAGTGATCAGGTCTTGCGTCACTCTGAAGGGGTTTATTCTGCGATAACAACCGGCTGGATGTACATTATCCCGCTTATTACACGGCTACTTGTCTCAAGTAAATTAGACACAAAATATTGTCTTGAGATTAAATATTTTATTAGCTCTTACGCAAAACTTCCGCGAAGAAAAACAGTTCCAAACTGCTTTAAGCCTTTTTTTGAAAATAAGCCCATGATTTACTCACCCTCAAGTCATCCTAGGTGTACATGACATTCTTCTTTCAGACGAATAAAATCTGAGTTATATTTAAAAAGTCCTGGATAATCCAAGCTTTATAATAGCAGTAGTTGAAGCTCTGTTTTTGAAGTCCAAATAAAAAAGCACCTTTCCATCAAATAACGTGCTCCACCCGGCTCTGGGGGGTTAATAAAGGCCTTCTGAAGCGAAGCCTTTATTAATCCCCCAGAGCCGTGTGGAGCACGTTATTTGACGGACAGATGCATTTTTATGGACTTTAAAAACAGAACAACAATCGCTGCCATTATAAAGCTTGGATTATCCAGGATTTTTTTAATATAACTCCGACTGTATTCATCTGAAAGAAGAATGTCATATACACCTACACCTAGACTTGAGGGTGAGTAAATTATGGGCTAATTTTCAGTTTTGGGTGAACTAACCCTTGAAAGTCTTCCATCAGTCAATGACAGCGGAGTGACACGTTAAGCATATAAGTAGTACCGGTCAAGATAACTCGTAATACCCGGATGAGTGGTGTGTTCTTCACTTTGCCGGTTGTTATCTGGGAATAACATACCGCTGGAATGCGCGATTGACCAATCAGAATCAAGTATTCCACAGAGCTGTGTAATAAATTAAAATAACATGAGCTGAGTTAAATAAAGAAAGTAATCAGCAGGACTGATATTCAAAACGGTAAGCAAACACTGTTTTGTTTACTGTTTGTGTATCTGCAGCATCACTTTCCCTTTTTGAATGACGAATATAGACGAATATCTGCAGAAATAGACAGTTCTCATTTACACGCAGGCACAGAACACTCATGCCAGTTGACAGTTGGCTGTAGTTCTCTTGGACTGTGTCCGAAATCGCCCCCTATACCCTTAAATAGGGCACTATTTGAGGAAACGGCCATTTGTAGTGGTGTCCGAAACCATAGTGGACGTTATCGAGTGCACTCATTCAATTCCACAATTCACTGCAATAACAAGATGGCAAGTTTGCTACGTTTAATCTGATTATTAAACAGCAAGCACAACCTATGCAAAAACAGCAGCCCTTCCGGCACACTCAGTGTCTGAATTCACTCACTCGTTTTCATTCACTCCTTCAAGTGGACTATATTAGTGGAGTAATGTAGGGAATAGTGAATGAGGGTATAGGGGGCGATTTCGAACACAGCATTGGTGTGTTCAAGTGCAGCTTTTTTGCCCCTACCCTTAAGCATGTTAAAATAGTGTAGGATTTCGGATTTTGATAATGTACTACATTTTGTTGCGAATGCAGTGCGCTTGCAGAGAGAGCCCGCCCACACGCTCTTCTGATTGCCTGTTTTGATTTTTGATTGATTTTGTCACGTCTCGGGTCGAGTCTGGTTTGGACAAATAAATCGCTTGCCACTGGAAATCGCATCAAATCGCATCTGGTTAGGAAACGGTGTTAGGCTGTTTAAATGAACTTATCAAAGCTGCAATTTCTGCCAAAGGCCAACTCAAGCGACAGAACTAACGAGCAGCATCATGAGCTGTTTATTTCCCCTGCTTAGTCTGAATGCCAGGGTTTGGCAACTTTATGCTTATGACTATTTTTGGACTTTAATGAATGGATCTTAGGTATGACATTGATATGGCCATTAATACTTCTGTCCCTCATTAATGCTATAGCAAGTAAGCAAAGTAGACCCACATAGGGTAAGAAAGACATCTTACTGCCTCCAAATCACCTCTTATTTTCCTTATTAGCCAGCTGTGGAGAACCATATCATTTCTGTTGACAATTTCCTCAGAGCATCAGGAAGATTCTATTACATCTGTTTTCTGCCTTTTCAGTTCTGAGCATTTTAAGCGGGTTTGAGAAGGGCTTGTAAACATCAAAGGACCGCAGTTGGCGGGTGTGCATCTCCAACGATTACATGCTTATCTGTGACCAAAATATTCTGAAGAGGGGGAGGAAGAGTACAAGCGTCATTAAGGAGTCTACAAAGCAATTTCCTCCGTTTAGCGCTCGTTTATTCTGCATGCATTCTTTTGTGCCGAAAACAAAACTCCCACATTTAGAGGGAAGAAACAGGATGTAAAACATTTTCCCAAAAATTACAGGAGAATTAAATAAAATGATGGCTCTATCAGAAAGGAAAGAATTAAAACTCTAAACAGAAAGTATCTTGTATGAATCTGCAGCATGTGATAGTTTCAGCCTGTGAACAGACGCATCGCAAAACACGTTTGCGTATAGCTTGAGGGCCCGTGTCTGTTTACCACTGATAAATCTCACCAAAGCCTTGCAGCAATATTTAATATTAACATCTCAAGCCTGGAAAAAGAAACTGCTTTGAAAAACACCTCTTAAATCTTAAATTAAGTCACTTTATTTTATTTTCTCCGATTAGAAGGCACAATCCAATTTAACTGAGCGAGACATGCTATGAGCTATCAGGCAGAATACTGACCATACGGTTCACTTTTTACACATGAGGGAGTAAAAGTTCACCCAAAAATCAAAATTCTGGTATTGTGTAGTAAACCTTATTTCTTACACTCAAACAACACTAATAAATGAAATGTTTGCGGTTGGTCCTGCCACTGCACATGTGCAGTATAGAGCAAAGAGCGCAGGTATCACGACACCAACCACTTTATGGCTGTTTTAATGGTATCTGGAGCTTCCAATGCTGTCATCAAACAGCAAGCACTGTTGTAAAGTTTGACTGATGACGTTGGCAATTGGCTCTGTTTGTAAGGGAGGACTTCTTTTAGAAGTGCCATATTGGGCATTCCAATTTCTCCTATTCCTTATAATAGATGACCTGTTTCTGTGTATGTACTGTTTCTGGTTAAACCCCTGCCATAGTCGCCATATTTGATTTTGCTGCAGCAGATGAAAAATTACTAGTTTATAATAACTTAAAATTTGATCTTCCTCACACAAAACCTCAGAAGATAGTGAAGGGAAATGCCTGTCAGTGTTTAATGCTGTTATGTTTGACATTTAAGAAAGTTTCTGTTATGTTGAAGTTTTGTGGTTACCATTGTGTTAAAGAGTAGAGCTTGTGGTTAGGTTGTGGGTGGCTAAATTAAGGTTTTTACTATATTGACTGTTTGATCAACGATTATGCTAATTAGAGTGACAAGTAATATCTGGCTTGTTCATTAAAGCAGTGGTTCCCAGCCCCCACTAGGGGGCCTCAGTGATCCTCCAGATATAATTAATAAATTTTATTATTAATACGTTAAATAATAAAAGATAAATTATATCAATTAAAACAAAGAACCACCTCTCTCGTACGTATTCTGTGATTGTTATGCTGACGATACTCAGCTCTATATTTCTTCACGCCCTGACGAAACTTACCAATTCACAAGATTAACGGAATGCATAGCTGATATAAAAAATTGGATGACTAGTAATTTCCTGCAACTTAATTCAGAAAAAAATGAATTTTTAATTATTGGACAAAAAAACTCCACATGTAGTAACCTAGAATACTGTCTAACACTTGATGGCTGCTCTGTCAAGTCCTCGTCGTCAGTTAGGAACCTGGGTGTGCTCTTTGATACCAATCTCTCATTTGAAAACCACGTTTCTAGCATCTGTAAAACTGCATTCTACCATCTTAAAAATATATCTAAATTACGGCATATGCTTTCAATGCAAAATGCTGAACAGTTAGTTCATGCGTTCATGACCTCAAGGCTAGATTATTGTAATGCTCTACTGGGTGGTTGCCCCGCTCGCTTAATAAATAAACTGCAGCTGGTCCAAAACGCAGCAGCTCGAGTTCTTACTAGAACCAGGAAGTATGACCATATTAGCCCGGTTCTGTCAACACTGCACTGGCTCCCTATTAAACATCGCATACATTTTAAAATCTTGCTAATTACTTACAAAGCACTAAATGGTTTAGCTCCCCAGTACTTAAGCGAGCTCTTAACGCATTATACTCCATTACGTCTATTGCGGTCTCAAAACTCTGGCCAGTTGATAATACCTAGAATATCAAAATCAACTGCAGGCGGTCGATCCTTTTCCTATTTAGCACCCAAACTCTGGAACAGCCTTCCTAGCATTGTTCGGGAAGCAGACACACTCTGTCAGTTTAAATCTAGACTAAAAACGCATCTCTTTACTATGGCATACACATAAAACATTTTTAATTTATATTTTATTCAAATTGTTAGGCTGCATTAACTAGGTCAGCCGGAACCGGGAACACTTCCCATAACACCTGATGTACTCGTTACATCATTAGAGGAATGGCATCTACGCTAATGTTAGTCTCTCTGTTTATCCCAAGGTTTACTGCAGTCAGCCGGATCCGGGCCGTATCCAGATCAGATGGTGGACCAGCGCCCAGACATTACCAACGCATCCCTGAAGTGTCTGCAGAGACCGTGTCAATTAGTCTACCCTCTGAAATTGCTCATCAACATGGCATCCTCAATGGATCCATCTCTGGCGTGATGGCTCCGATATTTCGATTATTCCTATTTAATAATTGTTTAATCGACACGCCATCCTCAATAAACCCGGCGTGATGCCTCCGATCTTTCGAATAATCCGATCTAATATTACTTCTGACCTATAAGGCTGCCAAAATAATAAACATACACTGTTTGTTAATTGGCCAGAGGAGAACTGGCACCCCGACTGAGCCTGGTTTCTCCCAAGGTTTATTTTTCTCCATTAGGACACCTGATGGAGTTTTGGTTCCTTGCCACTGTCGCCTCTGGCTTGCTCAGTTGGGGACACAAAATTTTCAAATAAATATCCAAATAAATTAAATTACTAAGCTAAAATATATCAACTACATTACTTGAATATATATGATAATTGAAATGAGCTGATGACATCACCGTTTTCTCCAGAGCGGCTGTACAGCCGAATCAAATTCTGTTAATTATTTTCCTGTTTAACACTGTGAAGCTGCTTTGAAACAATCTGCATTGTAAAAAGCGCTATATAAATAAAGTTGATTTGACTTGACTTGACTTTTGGATTCGGAGCATCCCAAGCCATTTCTAATCGCGCTGTGTGAAATACAGACTGAACAGCGGTTCAAAACACCCAACTGCTTCATGAACACAGGATACGCAAAACTACACATTTCAGATGGATAAAGAAAACAAGTGTCTCTAAAAAAATTGGATGGATGACATTTGTAATGAAGGTAAAGACGATTACAGTGACATGCATTAGGCACGCGCGTGTCCGTCATTATTGATGCGCAAACAAACCGTGTACACTCACCTAAAGGATTATTAGGAACACCATACTAATACTGTGTTTGACCCCCTTTCGCCTTCAGAACTGCCTTAATTCTACGTGGCATTGATTCAACAAGGTGCTGAAAGCATTCTTTAGAAATGTTGGCCCATAGTGATAGGATAGCATCTTGCAGTTGATGGAGATTTGTGGGATGCACATCCAGGGCACGAAGCTCCCGTTCCACCACATCCCAAAGATGCTCTATTGGGTTGAGATCTGGTGACTGTGGGGGCCATTTTAGTACAGTGAACTCATTGTCATGTTCAAGAAACCAATTTGAAATGATTCGAGCTTTGTGACATGGTGCATTATCCTGCTGGAAGTAGCCATCAGAGGATGGGTACATGGTGGTCATAAAGGGATGGACATGGTCAGAAACAATGCTCAGGTAGGCCGTGGCATTTAAACGATGCCCAATTGGCACTAAGGGGCCTAAAGTGTGCCAAGAAAACATCCCCCACACCATTACACCACCACCACCAGCCTGCACAGTGGTAACAAGGCATGATAGATCCATGTTCTCATTCTGTTTACGCCAAATTCTGACTCTACCATCTGAATGTCTCAACAGAAATCGAGACTCATCAGACCAGGCAACATTTTTCCAGTCTTCAACTGTCCAATTTTGGTGAGCTCGTGCAAATTGTAGCCTCTTTTTCCTATTTGTAGTGGAGATGAGTGGTACCCGGTGGGGTCTTCTGCTGTTGTAGCCCATCCGCCTCAAGATTGTGCGTGTTGTGGCTTCACAAATGCTTTGCTGCATACCTCGGTTGTAACGAGTGGTTATTTCAGTCAAAGTTGCTCTTCTATCAGCTTGAATCAGTCGGCTCATTCTCCTCTGACCTCTAGGCATTTTCGCCCACAGGACTGCCGCATACTGGATGTTTTTCCCTTTTCACACCATTCTTTGTAAACTCTAGAAATGGTTGTGCGTGAAAATCCCAGTAACTGAGCAGATTGTGAAATACTCAGACCGGCCCGTCTGGCACCAACCACCATGCCACGCTCAAAATTGCTTAAATCACCTATCTGCACACTGATCGCTGTAACGTCGCATATCTGCATGTTCAATATATCACAGTTCAATATATTCGCGTAGTTGTCAAAATTAATGTACTGTGAGTGTGAGTTTTATAACGGATGCTCACCGAAGAAGCATGTTTTGGAGACGTTTGTGAGGATCAGTGGTGTTTATGTACATACGGGCATCAGCTCCAAACATAGACATGATTGCTTGTTCTGATAGAGGAACTGTTCACTGATGACATCGACCCACCTTCAGATCGTTAAGTTTCCACACGTTCAGAATTATTTAATTTTTCATTTGTATTTTAGTTTTAATTAATTATGAATGGAGTTGTTTTTGTTGTTGAGCCAAACCATTTCTTTTTAGAATTTAGGAAATAGGGACATAGGGACTACATTTATGGTGTTTTTTGTACTTTTTGAAACTGAACATGGTCATTATAAACTGTTGTTGTATGGAAAAGAACTGCAAAAGAGTTAAAAATATCTCCCTTTGTATTCCACGAAAAATTCAGCACACATGAGGTGGTTCAAAAGTACACTTTAGACATTCTAATAGTAACTTTGCAACTATGTGAACTACCAGTCACTAGAGTATTAGTAGACTTAATGTCTGCTGACACTTTATTTTGATGATCCCCAAAAAACATCTTATTCTATTAACCTTAACCAAACAGTCTACTAATAATCTAATGAGAGTTAGCTAACATGTAGCTGCATAAGTAACTATAAGTAACTTACAGTTAGTAAAATGTCTGTTGGGAGACCATCAAAATGCAGTGTACTATCAAAATAAAATGTAATCTATCAGAGTAAGTATATAATGACAAAATATTCGCCTTTTTTGGGTGAACTATTCCATAAAATTGCCCATTACAGTTGCTGTTTCTGATTTTTCAACATCAGCTGAGCGGAAGATGTTGCTCCTGAATCTGAGCTAGATGAACAATTGTCTCACTGGGTGATATGGGTGCACGAGAAGGGCAAACGAGGGAATGGTTTTTGTGTGATAAGAACAAAAAAAAAAGATCAATACTAGTTTCTTTCAAATTGCACTAGAAAGCTTATGAGAGACCTGACCGTATTCATTCAACACTTTTCCCTACTCGACTTCCCCCATTGTAATCATCACATTTCAAGGAACACTGAAAGAGGTTGCGATCCCTCACTGACATGATTTCTGACATCGACACTTTCCCAGTATTTTACACAGGCTTTATCTGAACTGAAATACTGAGAAAGAAGTCATTTTCCAAGTGCTCATCTCCATAGTGTTTTTATTTATTAGAAATGCAAGGCCATTTGCACAAGTACAGAAATATCAGTCAGTTCATCTTTTGACATCTTTGTTATTATCTTTAATAAACTCCTGAAGGACAATGTACAATGGTTGGCAAAACCTAAACTCTACATGACAAAAGAGCTTAAATAACAGTTATAATAACAACAAACTTGCCATCAGAATGCTAGGGTTCTGTTGTTGGTTTTTAGGATGTTGTTATGTGGTCTTTCAGTATATGAAGAATATATTATCAGTAGTAATATTTTATCTTAACAAACACCACTAATGAGGCAACTGGGTCAATGACAAATAAGAATGTTATTGATAAAGAAATGGAACATTAAAAAAAGGCATTTTGAATGTACTTTTTTTTAAATATTTTGAATATCATTTTTGGGGGGTTACATCACATGCCATTTTAAAACCTGAACTAACCTTTCCTTGTAATAACAAGGTCAAATATGTGGTATTTTAAGTTACTTATTGACCTTGAGACACAACCATGATGCAACGTGTTGACTGTGGTAGTAATAATCGGATGGCACAGGAGATACAATAACAAAGTCTTTACTGGGAAACACGCAGGAGAATACAGCAATCAAACTCATAGAACACAACCACATCATACATAAACAAGACTGGACCAAGGGAACTAAGGGCTTAAATACACAGGGAGTAATCAACAGCAACTGAAACAAGTGCCGAATTCATGAGTAACTATGGAAACAAACAAGCTAACAGATCTCAGGCAAACCAGAACAGGGAACAGAATCCAAACAAAACCAAAACAGAGCTATAACATAACAGAAACTCGCCCCTCCCAGAAGGTGCATCCTCGTGCCGTAACAAGTCAAACTGAGGAGGAAGGAACAAGGCTTTGGAGGAGGACAAGGGGCTGCCGAAGGTCAGGAAACAGGAGATGATGGCAGGAGAAATCAGGGCAGCAATGAGGGTAGGAAAAGCCAGGGAGGAGACAAGAGCCGGGAGAGCTAGGTTGGGACACAGAGCACAGCCATGAGGAAGGACCACAACGGAGTCGAGGTAGGGAGACTTAGGCAAAGCCAAAGAGCCGATGAGGCCATGCGACACTGATGGATCTGGAGGCCTAAATGGAGCTGCAGCGACGACCGTCTGAGGTTGAGCCAGGGTGCCAGAGGACTGAGGTGGAGCCAGTGAGACTGAGGACCAAGACGGAATCGGACGGATGGTGGAGCTTGACGGAACATAATGAGTGGAAGGATGAAGTAAAGAAAGGCCTGGAAGACTGTGGCGCAGGCTGAGCGATGACTGACCAAGGGGAAGCTGGAGGGAGAGGGAGCCTTGCGAAGCCGTAAGGACGAAGGCCCCAGGTGGAGTGACAGGCTTGGTGGCTGGAGGTGGAGCCAGGGGAACTGCTTTGCCAAGGCGGAGCTGGAGACTGGAAGACCCGAGCAGCAGCAGAGTGGAGTCAACAGAGAGGAAGCTGAGGGACTGAAGAGAGCCAATAGAGGTGGGGCTGACGCAGGGAACTTGGAGCTGGGCAGCACCAGCAGAGACCGGAAAATACTGAGATTATCCTCTTCAAAATCCTCTTAATATTTTACAGAGGCCAGCTGCAGCTCACTCTCAGTGGTGGGAGTGTGGGCGGGGCTCCATACCATTCCCTCAAACTCCACTTGCTTACCCACTGAGATGGACGGTGTCTAAAAAAGTGTCCTTGTGTGGTCCTCAAAGATTTGCTCTTCCTGCTCTTTTATGGTTCAGTCCTCTGTAACGTGTTGGCTGTGGTAGTAATAATCACATGGCGCAGGAGATACAATAACAGGTGTGGAACTCATGACTCATTTTCTGAGAACATGTTCTCTGTTCTGGTTTGCCTGAGTTCTGTTAGCTTGTTTGTTTCCATAGTTACTCATGAGTAACTATGAAAACAAACAAGCTAACGGAACTCAGGCAAACCAGAACAGAGAATGGAATGAAAACTAAACCAAAACAGAACTAGGATGTGACACATGAGGGTCTACAGAGTATTATAAGTTATCACCCCCACCATGCAAGGTGGTCGCACCATATGACTTTGAATAAATGTCTGTTGGGACAGACAAAAGTAAGTTTATTAAAAATTATTTAAAACAGTTTTATCACATATTAAATGCATTTATATCAAATAAATTTTAATTCAGAAATAAAAAAAACCTGATGAAAATGTATTTAATGTCATTGTTTTAACAAACAAATTTCCACTACTAAAGCCATTCTGAATGTCTCATTCAACTGTTCAATTATTTAGTGTGTCCAGGTGAACAATCTAAGAAATAATGACAAAATATGGACTGCACAGACCAAAAGGTCACTAGTTGAAGCTCATTGACCAATACAAATGGACATTTCATAGGATAATGGATATATGACACAAAGTTCAACCTGAAAACATTAGCACAGAACAGAATCAGCACCCCTTTTACACCCCTTTTATCTCAACAGGATCTGGAAATTGCATGGTCTATAATCTATTGCACACACTATAAATCTTGGATCTCTGAGCAATTGAGAAAGTTAATATGATCTGATAAGTGATCTTTCACCTGCTGCTTACAACCAGATGGGTTTACTCTTGGAGGAGGATACATTGTCAAGCTGCAACTTCAGTTTCCTGGCCATTACTTATTGAAGACATTTGATGGCTAATCTGAACATTTTCATTGTAAACTGATGAGAATCTCAACCTTATCAAACTACTGTATTATTAACCTTATCTGAGACCATAACACCTTTGAATTACTTTAGGATCAGTTTCACTGAATCAATGAATCACAAGAAATTCAGTCCAGATGCTTACTATACCTACAATATCTGATATTGTTAAGTATTTGGGGGATTCATGATATTGTAGAATTTGTTGAGTCATAACATCAATTTGTTGGACAACCTGGAAAGCTAATAGTTTCCCTTGTGAATTGTAATGGGTTTTAAAAAAAGCGGCTTCGATTTATGAGTGAAATAAGGTCTGTGGTTAACATTACTTAAGACTTTCGATTACTCAGCATGCTTTTATGACAGATGAGAAAAGCATTTTTACCAGAACATCCTGTAGCAGGTGCAGCCTATTAGAAACAGCTTTTCTGATGTTTCCATACTGTTGAATTCAAAACGGTCTACGTCACCAAATACAAATTTGGGGAAAGTATGGGATGTTTTGGAGCACAGGGTTCAAAGTAGATTTCCAAGTCCTTTATACCTCAAAGAACAGGAATATTTTCCTCTTGAAAACTGATTCAATATGCCACAACACACTCTTCAGTTGTTTCGTAACAGCAGTCTAAGAAGTGCTGCGCTGAGCTTGTATTTGTTATTTTGTTCTTTCCATTCTGTTTGTCTTTTAATTAGTTTTGTTCTATTAAAGCAGAATTGCTAGAAGGGAAGTCAGAGTGTTTGGTTGTGGCAAACATACTAATCAACTCAAATACTCATTTCACATTAGATGCTGGAACTGTGTTTTAATATATATCACAAGATTACGTTTTGTAACAAATTGTTCCTCATCTTTTTCTTGCCATATTGCACCCTAAATTCAGGTAAATCTCTCAAGAGTAACATAGCTGTAGTGACTACGTGTGCCACCAAAATGTGGTTCTGCTGATGTGGTTTAAAATATGTTTAGTTCGTATAAACTTTTATACACCATTGACGCAAAACGTAACTTGTCCTGAGGTTGCGAGTTTTTAAAGAGTTCATATAATGTTCATTTACAGGTTCATCATTTTGTCTAGTGGTGTACAAGAATAAGTTTACATGATTTAATCTAATTATTTTTCATCCTGCTTATATATATATATATATATATATATATATATATATATATTTGAGTGAGTAAATGTTATTTATGCATGTGACCACCACCAAAACATCACAGTTGATTGACAGTTGTCGTTTTCCTTAATTATTTCGATTAAATGCATGTACATGTAAACACATTTATTGTCATCTGAACAAGTTGCCCATATATTATATTAATATGCTATTATATTCATGCCAAGGATCAATTGAGAGGAAAAGCCCACATGAAAATTTCAGATTAGTTTTATGATAGACCTCTCAGACCCCGCCGAAAACACCTCGGTTTAATGGTGTGAGAAAATCATCGTGAAATATTTGAATTGTTGGTGTGAGGTGTGGAATATATAATAAGCCGCTATTCATCAGGATGCTCTCTGTAATAATTCTGGGAGTACTGCTTATCGTTGGGTTTATTACTGATTAATTTCACCATCTGTCTTTCTCTGGAACATCCAAAGAGCAAGAAAAAAATCCACAGTGTGTTTCATTATTCAGACAGGTGATTTGAGCCAGCATAGTGACATTCCTGTCTAACAGGATGAGCCACAGCCAGGCAGCACAGAGAACATGTTCACATACATATGACAGCAGCACTGCCTGTCTAGCATGTCTCTGATTATTAGACACCTCACTTCTATCATTGTGAAGCTGATGTCAGTGTTCATGCATCCTGTCACCAGAGTCACAGCCCCTCTCTGGCATGGAGGGCATCAACAGAGATGATGGGACTGTGTGAAAGCTGCTTGCACTGGTCGTTTTTCTCTGTTATGTCACCCTTCTGCACTTTTACCATCTCTTTACAAAGATAGGTACAAAGATACACACACACACACACACACACACACACACACACACACACAAACATACATGTGTTTTGCAATACAATATGAACACAATAAGTACATTGTACTTATTTTTTGATGTAAGCACATAGTAGTTAAGGCCACCTAATATAAAGTGGGGCCATATATATATATAAAGCAAGGAACAATTTGATTGATCAAAAGTGATAGTAAACACATTTATAATGTTATATAAGTTTTCTATTAATTTTATGATTAATAATTGCTGTTAAACATTCTGTTTATCAAAGAATGTATCAATGTATCATGTACCATGGTTTTTTAACATTGATGATAATAATAAGAAATAATAAAAAAAAAATTTGAGCAGCAAATCAGCATATCAAAATGATTTTTGAAGGATTATGCGACACTGAAGAGTAATGATGCTGAAAATTCAGTTTAGATAGATAGTTTTTATTTAGTTTAGTGTATTTTGTTTTTATTACTTGAGTTATTTTATTTAGTTATTTCATTTATATTATTTTATTTAGTTATTTTATTACTTCAACTTTAAATCAAGAAAAATTAGAAATGAGCCTATGTTGCCTCACACATGACATGCAGCAAAAATGTATACTGTGGCCATTGATTAAGAATTAATTTTCCCACAATTTATTAATTTGTTCCCTTCTTTTATTGAATTGTGGTCCCATATTTACTCATTTTGATTTAAAAAAAATTAAGGGAATTAATTATTACATGGCCATGATTTGGTAAATCAAGGAAAATAATCATTATATCGTGCACACAATTTACTTAAAACAAGGGAATGAATTGATAAAACATGCTGATGTATTGTAATGTTTTGTGTTTTGGTTTCATGTTCAAGGACTTTTAGTTTGTTTCTCTTTGTTTCCTGTGTCCCTATGTTCCTGCTTGGGATATTGTCATGGTAATTCATTGTTTGATTGATTTCTCATACCTGCTCCTCATTAGTTCGTGTATAATGCCCTCTGTTTCAAGTCATCATTGTCTGGTATTGTTTGTGTTCTTACATGCTGTTATGGTGCCATTCTCTTGTTTTGGATTATCGTTATGTTTGTAATATGCTCTTGTTTTTGTTTAACTAAGTTCATGGTACATTTTAAGATCCTCTGCATCATCATCTGTCCTAATAAGTTTTATTAGTAAGTTGTGGGAACAAATTCCTAATTTGTGGCCATTATATAAAAAAAAATTCCCCTCATGTCATGTTGGACAGTGCGTGTCATCCACATTAATTGCTGAAACCAACGATTACACATTTTTTTACTTTTCTCACCTTAAACAGGAAATAAATGCCATAACATATTATATGCATTATAATATGAGCTTAATTGTGAATTATTGACATTGAACATTGACAGTAGTGAGGCAAAGTCCGATTCATTTCTGCGAAACGGTTCTTTTCGGGCAGTTCGGCTCAATGAACTGGTTCAAAAAGCCGATTCATAGTTTCCTGACGTCATCATGCAGTGATGACACTGCATTACTTTTATGCTTTTTCCAAGCATTATGCCTACGTGCCTCAGATTTGCATCGCCAACTCAATCATCAGAATCCTCTGTAATCCTCTGCAAATTTTGACAGCTGGTTGAACCGGCTCGTTCGGTTCCTTTTGAATCCTCGGTAATCCTCTGCAAACGTCAACAGATGTTTGAACCGGCTCTTTCGGTTCTTTTTTAGTCGGACGTGCTATTTCGGCTTTTGCGTCTTAAGTCATCAACCTAGAACTAAGGTTGGATTCAGTTCGATTAATGAACCGGCTCAACCAGTTACTTGCTGAGAACCGGTTTGAAAGAATGTTTCGTTCAAAAACCGAACATCACTAATTGACAGCAGAACATACACTTTTGCAGCCTGGTGCTAAACATGACTTTGGCTGTGTTCACACGGTCAGTCCAAATACGATTATTTGTGTATCCGATTGGAATCTGATCAACAATTATTGACGTCCACACTGTGTATCGCAACTGTTCAGATCTGATTTGAGTGTCCATGCAGCTCTTTCGTTTTCTGGAATACCTGCATTGGTTTCTATGGCAATGACGTTGCTTTGGTAGGCATAAGACAAAAACAGCAACAACATCCGCAACATAGAGGGGTTTGCAATGAGATGTTGTCTTATTTACAACATGACATTGTGCAGCCGCCGCACGCAGGACTACTGCGTCTTATGAAGCAGTGGCAGAACCGTAGGAGGCTGGTATGAGCAGCTTTATTCCGTGCTGTCGTTTCCGCCGGTTTCAAAACATGTCTCCATTATATTGTCATTTTCTGCTCGGCACTTTGCAACAACACAACCTTGTTTCTGCAGCGTCTTTCAGCATGTTTCCTATAACAGCCTCTGATGTTTGCACTTTATTTGGCGTGAGAATGTCACACAAACCATGCGATATCCGATCAGAACGGTCAGACTGAAACGGATTTCCAGAAATGCGATTTGAATAGGATTTCAAACTACATATTAATATAGCACAAAACGTATTTGTAAAAATCGCATATAGATTTACCCTTATTAAATTAAATTTTTTTTTTTCTTTTTTCTTTCCGTCTTTTGTTATCAACTTTTATAAGAAAACGCTTCCCCTGCCCTATTGGATTTTCCGACTTTCCGTGTTATCACTGCTATACAGTAGGGGGCGCTATTACACATTTTCTGAAAGATTTCTGACTCTCCAGATCAAAACAGATGAAGAAGCAGAAACAAGCAATCTCATAAGCAGATGCATATGTAAAATTTTATGTGATTTTTGGCTAAATCTGATCAGATTTCAATTGGATATGCACAAAAATCAGATTTGGACTGACAGTCTGAACATAGCCTTGTGTTCAAGGGGACAGAGATAACAGCCTGACCTGCTGATGTACAAGTAGGCCAATCTGATTTGTGTTCAATATGCATCATGTTGTCAGTGAATAGACTGCAGGCAATCCATGGACTATCATAGGGTGCGTCTCAATCAGCTCTCTAGTTCAGGAGTCATTGCACTGATCAGGGAGTCTGCCATTTTAGGGGCTATCTCAATCACAGAATCCTTTCTGTGCACTGAAACGTTCGCTCCCTAAAAAGTCTCACAATGCACCACAAAACCCAGGGTGCATCGATGCTCACTATGTTCCCTTAACGGAAGTTCTGAAGTGTGAAACTTAAGTCAAGTGAGCCAACTCACTACACATAACGACACGCGATATATGTTTTTAAAAATAGAAAGCATTGTTTTATTATATTTCAGGATAAACATACATCGTTAGACAGGTAATGAACCCAGTCTAACTAACATTTATAATTTATTTACGTCTGAAATGTTGCATGTACTGTATATGTAACAAAGTATTTATCATAATGTACTCTAAATAACATTACAAGTAATGTCAGAAAGATATCAGCTCTCCTATAGTTCATAAATACCAGTGATGATGTTGTACAATGAGGACGTTGTCACGTTGCCAGAAATAAAGTCATAAGTGTCCCAATGTGTAGTTAGTGAACCAGTGTCCTTACCAGTGCCCAGATTAGTATACACGATATACTGATTCACAATTGAGATGCACCCACAGTCTTATCCGGCAGGCAGTTATAAAACAAAATGCAGTTGTTTCATGGAAAATCTATTCTTTGCATCCCTTGTTTGCCTTAAGGAAAATCACAGATCTTGATGGCTGTTTGTGGTATGCAGGTGAAGCAAACCATGATGGGATTTTGACATGATTTCTCACTCTCTCTCAGTCTCATTAAGACCTGCAGTGCCGTATTGGGAAATTCACCTACAATCGTTTAAGTATTAAATCTAATGAGCCTCTAGTCTGTAAGTGGTAATTGGCGAGAAACAAAGATTGTTTTGCTAATTTAGATTTTTTTTTGGAGTGAAAATGTATGAGATTTTTTTTTCTGTCCTTTGTGATTGCTGCTTGTTAGATTATATGATATGGTGTTGAGACACTTTATGATTTATAATAGTCTTTTACAACTATAGGATCTCAGTTGTCATTAATGTCAAACTTTGCGGCAGTCAAGATGGACGCGCGCAAGAAGCAGTTTTACATCAATCCATGATGCGTTCTGTGAAGGTGAGCTGCATTTACATGAAGGATAGAAATGGTGGCTGGCAAACAAAAAAGATCTCAAACGTTAGTTTTGACCATGGCTTACTTAAAAAAGAAAACTGGAAAAAAAATTAAGACAATGTGTGTGGAGTAAGCAGTGGTTTGTTGTTGTCTCACTAATTGCATCATTAGGTTTTGCACTCCTATTGGTTTTTAATTTGATGGTTGTTGTAGGAGAAGCTACAACTGTAGAACTGTGCTTCAACTTCTGATACTAGCAAACAGGTCAAATGTAATCGCAATAGTCATTAATCTGTGTGATAAAACTGCACATTTTAGAGTGCCATTTTATTGTGGCCAGCCTAAGGCACACTTGTGCAATAATCATGCTGTCTAATCAGCATCTTGATATGCCACACCTGTGAGGTGGATGGATTATCTCGGCAAAGGAGAAGTGCTCACTAACACAGATTTAGGCAGATTTGTGAACAATATTTGAGAGAAATAGGCCTTTTGTGTACATAGAAAAAGTCTTAGATCTTTGAGTTCAGCTCAAGAAAAATGGGGGCAAAAACAAAAGTGTTGCGTTTATAATTTTTGTTTCAGTGTATGTATATGTGTGTGTATATAGCGCATGCAATTATTTTTTTTTCTATTTAACGTGTTTAAAATATTTAACGCAATTAATGCAGCATCTGTTTTTTCTGTCATCCTAGGGCTAGCATTACATTATATGATCACGCTCTTATTTATGCAACTGCTTTTTAACCATTCAAGCGCGACAAGACAAAAGAGAACGTGTTTTTACCAAAATGCCCATTTTGTCGAGTATTCTCATAAGAGCAGTCTTAAATGAGTTAAATAACATCTAATAACATGAACTTAAAGAGGTTCTGAGAAAACGAGATGTGCGGGACAGCGCGTCAGATCCGCATCATGATCCATGTCAGATCAGCAGCAAATCTTAAAGTGACAGCAGCCTAATAAACCAGTTGCTGTCTGTCATTAATGTTAATCAAAGAACAAAGGTAATAGAGAAAATTGTAGCTTTAACCCTTAAATGCATACCTCAGGTCTTTAGCGACCCGGGATGTCATTCACTACCCTCCTCCTCATTCATTTTTTTAAAGTTAGACATCAACCTTCTTAGTATTCCTCAATTAATTCATTATAAACAATATAACAAGAAAAAATTAAATAAAAGTTTTTCCATTTATTTTTTTTGTTGTAAAAATTGTATAAAGTCGCTAACAACCCAAGGTGTGTAAGAATGTACGTATATTTATTTCTGCACAGCAATAATTGGTGAAACAATTCACCTTTATTCCACAAGGTGGAAATGTGAGATACACAATGATGAAGTGACGTTTGTTTCACTCATACTTACTGCAGGCAGAAAACAAAAGAATAGGAAGTATCATCAGCAAAACTTTAAATGGCTCAGCTATTTACTTCAGAGCAAGGACAGAATGCAATCAACTATTAGTGTCACTATCACTTGATGGTGGATCTGGTGAAGAAGCTGTCAGTGATCAAAATATTTGAAGTTGAAAATATGTTAAGATGGTGATGGTGAATATGAGGCAGATGCTGAATATACTGGGAAATGAGCTCTGACGAGAACAGTGATGATGGTATAAAACATCTGCTTAAACGGAACCCTTCCGAGCTCTAAAAGGTAACAAAATATGCTTTATTTTATTCTTCTGTAATTGTTTCACTAATTTCAGGAAAGTTTTATATTATCGCGAGATCCATCCATGTTAGAAATAGATCCGGGTCGCTAAAGACCCGAATATGTAAGAATGATTGGCGAAACAGTCGTGCATTTAAGGGTTAATCAGGATTCATCTATATTGAATTTATTACTTATGCAGTGCAGACTGTTTGATAACTTTATTCATTTTTTGTATATTTTCTACCTGTTAGACAGGTAGGAAGGCCACGGGTAGATATGTAATTTATTATAATGGGTTTATGTAAAGAGATTGTTTTAAGTTCACTTAAATTAAAAGTTGTTATTTTTCAAAGCCTAATAAAGGCCTTCATTCATAAAAACGATGCCATCTTTCTACATTAATTTGGAGAGTAACTGTAAAATTAATAATAATTAAAAACGTATTAATATTTTTTATATTTTATTGGTTCTCTTTTGTTTTTGCATGTTGCATAATCACAAATAAAACCATTGACTTCAGGCACACCTATGCTTACAGAACTTTAACAATGTTAAAGGGTGAAGATGTCAATTTTCCTAGACCGGACATCACTTTTGGCCACTACTGTAGATGTAATATTCTTCTAAAGATGCATATTTACTATTTATGTTTGTCTTAGAATAATCTATATTTAAATGTATATGAAGTATTGAGTTATAATTTGAGAATAATCTGAGTGATATTGTAGTTGTCAAAATGTTTTGTCACTCCTCAAGAATAAGTGTTACTCCACACTGCTAACCAGATTTTTATACTCGCACGAAACAGTTGTGCTTTATTGAAACCAGGAAATAATTTTGTTGCAAATGCCACTCACTGCTGCTTGTTGGACCATTTGGATAACTTTTCTCACAATATAATTTAATTAATTTCTCCAAAACAGACGGTTCAAATGAAGCTAGGGTAGTGTGCACACTGTTACAAATTCATATGTTGACATGAAAGGCTGTATATGTGTGCTAAACCTAAAAAGAATGACATATTCGCTCGTCTGCTTGAGAAGAAGGTTCTCGTGAATGCTGGATCGCAGGGATGTAAGTGAATGTGTCTCAGGCGGAGAGACAGGGGTAGATGCTGATGGAGTCTGCAGTCATGCGGCGCGTGGTGGGCCGTGCATCGCTCTCACTCTTTCTTTCTACTCACACAGCTGTGACAAAAGCTAGATTGAAAAGAGTTTGACAATCTGCCTGAGATCTGACAGGGCTGTCACAGAATCACTCAACATCCCTTGCATAATTACAGCATTATCTCTGATCCTGGAGACAGTATGAAGTTTGCCTGCGAGCAGGGATATCCTCCATTCCAAGTGTTGTTTCTTAGCTATCACAAACCAAGGACTAGATGGAAAAAAACTTCACAGCAGCTTTCCATGAGAAAATGGGCAGAAAGATCCTGGTACAAAATGATTAAAACGCAGGGTTACCATGACGACAGCTGGGCTCTAATAGGATTAACTTCCTGCAGTTGTGATGAAAGTATTATCTGTTCAAATGCTTGTTTTGTTAGAGCTGCTGCTGTCTGAAGTTGTGCCATGTCAAGTAGGAGCGACTGAAAATGTTGAGCATCCGTAAGCATATTTGTTCAATTTGATATGGATTCCTTGTGTTGTGGTTTCATACTCTGTAAGTACATTAAACATCAGCTAAACATTTGCCTCAAGAAAGGATTTAGCATTGATTTTTAGTCATCTTGATTTTAAATTAAAGTGAGGATTAAACTACATCAAAGACATTTGGGGAGCCAAAAGTAGCAGTGCTATTAACTTAACATTTTTCAAAACTATGACAAGTTATAATGAGCATATTTCTGCATTGTGCAACATCACTTTTTTTTCCTTTTGTCACATTGCATTGCGAGCATGGCTTTATAGCCTTGCGAACTGATAACTCATCTGGCTCTCATATGTAGCATTGTGATATCTGATTCACTTTAGTCCCTGACTATTATTCCTGCAAGGTATTTTATTCAATTATATTAAACTGACTTAAAAAAATCGAGATAAAAAAGGTTGAAACTGCTTCAATTATTTTGATGAGTTAATGTAAAAACATTTGTCATGATTTACTAATCATATTTTTTTTTACAGTGTATTGAAACTTGTATTTAAATATATTTGTAATGAAACATTTGTAATTATGAAGTTGCAATTTAGTACATTTAAAATGTTAATGTTAAATGTAATTTCAAATAACACACTTGAGTTAAAAGGATAATCAAGTACTTTACATGTGAAAGTGTATTTCTTTAAAGCACAACAAAAGACTATTAAAACACAATGATTTAAAATGTACTTTAAAGTAAAACTTTTCATTCGGCATGAACTTGACAATGAACTTTTAAAAAGTATACTAAGTGTGTTAAGAAACCAACTGTCACAGCCAACACCCACCAACGTCCATGCATCATCACCAGATCTCCACGCTCCGACCACTCATTCACAATCCCCTGAATACTGATCACCGGCACCTGCACCTCATCATCACAGACACTATATAGACTCACACTCCCTTCACTACAGTGTCTGGTCTCGTCATACGTTACTTGATTCAATTTCACTGTTTCCTACCGGCCCGGAAACAAGAATTGCAAGGCAGACACCTTATCTCGTTTGTATCAACCTGATCCTGAGACCTCCGATCCTGAACCTGTCCTCCCTCCAGCCATGATCGTTAGCCCTATCCAATGGTCCATCAACCAACGCATTGTCCAAGCCAACCGCTCCGAACCTCCTCCGCCAGGAGGTCCTGAGGGGCTTCTCTATGTTCCACCGGCCCACCGTCAGCCCCTCATGGCCTTGGCTCACACGTCTCCGGGCTCTGGACACCCAGGCAGTTCATGTACCCTCTCGCTCTTGTGGCAACACTACTGGTGGCCCTCCATGCCTCAGGATGTCTCCTGCTACATCAGAGGCTGCTCAGTTTGCGCCATTACCAACACTCCTAGGAGGCTCCCTGAAGGTAAACTGGTCCCTTTACCTATCCCTCGCCGACCATGGACACACCTGGGCATAGATTTCATGACCAACTTACCACCATCCAATAACTTCACCTGCGTACTGGTAATCATGGACCGTTTCTCCAAGGCATGTAAACTCGTACCCCTCAAAGGCCTGCCCACTGCGTTTGAAGCTGCCGAAGCCCTATTCCACAATGTGTTCCATCATTTTGGTATTCCAGAAGACATTGTGTCCGACCGTGGACCACAGTTCATCTCCCGAGTGTGGCATGCCTTCTTCAAGCTCCTAGGAGTGTCAGTCAGCCCAAACTGAGCGCAAGATCCAGGAAATCGGGAGATACCTGAGGTCATATTGCCACCGGAACCAGGACAGCTGGAGCCAGTACCTACCCTGGGCCAAGTATGCACAAAATTCCCTCCGGCAGACCACCACTGGGCTCACCCTATTCCAGTGTATCCTGGGCTACCAACCTCCTCTCTTCCCCTGGTCGGGTGAGCCCTTAGAGGTTCCAGCTGTCAACCACTGGTTCCAGCAGAGCGAGAGAGTGTGGGATTCAGCTCATGTCCATCTCCTGCAGGCAGTTCGGAGACACAAGAGACAAGCTGACACCAGAAGGGGTCCCACTCCTCGTTACCAACCGAAAGCTGAGTCCCCGGTACATAGGTCCATTCACGATACAGAGGCAGCTCAACGAGGTCACCTACCGTCTCAACCTCCCAGCACAGTACAGTATCTCACCTTCATTCCATGTGTCATTGTTGAAACCCCACACTGAACCCTTGTCCTCTCCTTCCACAGATCCTGGTGACAATGCGGTACCTCCTCCTCCTGACATTGTTGAGGAAGAAGCCATCTACCGGGTGCGGGCGATCCTTGACTCTCGACGACAGGGTCCCCGTATTGAGTACCTCGTGGACTGGGAGGACTACGGCCCAGAGGAACGTTCCTGGGTCAACCGTAATGACATCCTCGACCCCTCGCTCCTCACTCAATTCCATGCTGAACATCCGGACCGTCCTGCTCCTCAGGGTCGAGGTAGACCCCATTGTCGTCACCCCATCTGGTCGTCAGGAGCCGCCCGTGGAGGAGGGGGTACTGTCACAGAGTCACAGCCAACACCCACCAACGTCCATGCATCGTCACCAGATCTCCACGCTCCGCCCCCTCTTTCACAATCCCCTGAATACTGATAACCGGCACCTGCACCTCATCATCATATACACTATATATGTTGAGCAAGTGTGTGCCACATTAGCTGTGTCTATGCAATACCACATTGGGCATAGCATAATTGACTCAACAGACTTACCTGCTGGAGTCAAATGCACCGATCCTTCAGGCGTACCCTGAGTCACAGAATTATCACGTGCCAATATTTCCTTCAGCTATTACCCAAGCTTTTGGCTCACTAACAAGGAAAGTCCCATCTTTTTAAACCTTCCTCCCTTTCTTGCGGGCCAGGCATTAGCCCCCAGCCCAAGAGCGGAGCTCAAAGGTTTGGTTATGTCAGCTTTATTTGATACCCACCGCCTATAGGGAATACTGGCCCAGAGAGAATGTTTTTAGTTCCCTTAGCCTACCACTACCTCTAGGGGGAAAAAGCACGGACATTGTTTAATCTAAAATAATTAATATCACTCTATAAAAATCTCTGCTCCTAAGGATCCACAGGGGAGCCTCAGCTTATTGGCTCAACCAATACAAATGGGGAAAGCGCTCATGCCCTGCCTGGAGTCACCCCAGATCTCAAGACTCCAGCACACATGAGAAGGGATGTTTAAAATCAAATACCACAGCTCGTCGTTTTTTTTCAGAGATAGGTCAAGGCTTTCACAGGAAGCGGAGGACCCTACTTTAAGACCCTCAGAAATGAGGGAGCTTAGGAAATTAGCACAGGTCGCAGTTAGAGACGAGAGAGGGAAGGAGGAGATATGTTATTTGTCCTCAGTGATTCAATCCTGTCTACTAAATCGCTTCCTTTCAATTACTGCCCTCAGATTGTGCCTTTTCCTCCTAGTGTCTCGCCTTCTCTGTGCTCTACTCCTCAAAGGATGACACACTCTCCCTCTGGCCCTAACTCCTGTCCTCAGACTGTGAAAGACCAGGTCCCTCAGAGGTTTTCGGGGAAGATTTGGACCTGCATGGGATGTATTTCCTGAAAACCGCCATCTGCACCCTCGTCTCTCGTGGCATTCAAAAAAGATGTATCATCCTAAGAGAGAGAGCTTGCAAGCGTCTTTTCAATGGGAGGCATGTTCACATATCCCCGCTCACGCAATAAATGTGCACTGAATATGGTTTCTTCTACGATCTCTCCAACTCAGTGTGAAGATCGGCTAGAAACGGAAAGCTCATTGGAGCAAGACGGTTATTACCTGACAGGAAGCGCTTGAACGACTTCCTGTCTTTTGAGCCCCCAAATATTAAGTCTAGTTGTGGCGGCGCCATAACCTCTAATAGCTCCTCGTATGTGGGGCTGGCAGGCTAGGGGGCTGAGCGATATTTTCACCCTCTTCTGCCATGTCTGCATATTCCTGGCTGGATGGTGCTAGCAATATGTTATTTGCTGGATCAGAAGATTCAAGGGACAGAACATCCTGATCCAGCAGATCATTCAAGCCAGTAACTGAGGAACGCGTGAGAGACCTTTCTCAAATTACTCAGCCAGCTTGACCTGCCATCCTCATGAGGTCAGTCTCCGATATGCTTCGGCTGTTCCCTCGAGAATAGAGAAGTGCAAACGGAGCTTCTTCATCGCAAATTTTCCGCAATGGGCACATTCAGCACCCTCGAGAACTGAACATGCATGCTCCTCACCCAAACAGAAAACACACATGTCATGTGTGTCATCATGTGTCAAAAAACCTAGTACACAGAAGCACACACTTCCTGAAATGCTTGCCTGAGTGCATTTCCATGACAAACACCTTCACACGTGGTAACACAAACAATCGACTCCCGAAGATAAAAAAGCTTATGACGTACATTGCAGGCACCCTTTTATACTCACAGACGCACTGGTAGTGACATCATGGACTGTCGTCAACCAATAAGATTGTCATGTTTAAACACGTGCTTCAGACACCAGTCACGCTGATGTTGTTCCCCATAGCGTCTGATCAGATACAGTATAGAGTGCTACTTTGAAAGGGAAAGCCATGAAAGCATTTTAAATAACTAAACTGATTATATGTTGTTTCTTTTTTGCACAGGCTTTTTTATTTTACATTTTTAATTTTTTCAATTAAAATACAGGGAATAATCGGGATAAACAGCAAATTAAGGTTAGTTTACTCAAAGAAAATATACTTTTTTACAGTTTACTCTCTTTAAGCACCCTTAAGTGGCCTTTTTATTTCATTAATATGATATTATCTGGAATATTATACTACTTTTAAGATTTGAAGTACACTGCAAGTGCACATTCAATACAATACAGTGCTTCTTTTTGAGATTGAGAAGCTTCAAAAGCAGCTTTTCCTAACACTGATCACAACAGGCGAAATTGATGAAAAATAAATTGTTTTCCACAGTTTATAACTACCGTAGTTTAATATATATAAAAAGTCTTGACCTTTGGTGTCGGTGGTTGGAGTCTTTGCAGCTTTACAGAACATTTTCTTTGTGGAAACAGCTGTAGTTCACATAAGAGTCAACCAAGCTGAATATAATTTATCTTTAAAGGTCACTTTAATATTTTCACAGAAATGAAAAAAATAAAATTGGACAAAGCACACTGAGAGGCATAGGGAATGGCAGCAAGGATGAGAGATTTTTTTTTTTTTAGATTTAAACTTTCTTATAACTTGAAGTTCCAGTGCTTGCTGTATCCATATCGAATATGGTTTCCGGGTTCAAGCCTCCATTCTATATCAAGTGAGAATATTATCTCAATACAGCCATTTATGAGCAATATTCATTTATATCACAGCTTTAAGCCAACTATGAGTGTATATTACCAGTTCACAGTTTGTTGTTTGCTTTTAGAATCTGAAGGAACGTTTGAACCCAGAAAAGGTGACGTGATGTCAGACTTACAAACCAGATAGCTTTTTATCAGAGTTTGACTCAAATTACAGTGCAGTGATCAGGACCTCCATGTGAAGCTACTTAATAAAAGGATAGGGACATACTGATTTGAGTTTTATTACATTAAATGATGCTATTATGTCAGAAGAAAGACACTGTGCTGTTTAAGAACACTGAACTGCTGATGTTTATTTTGCAGTAATGAATGGCTGACTATCATTATCCATTTGTCATTTTGCCTAGTTAACAAATAAATAATAACATGGACATGAAATATTGAGTTGTTTAAATTATAATAATTAAATTATTTAAGGAGAAGAACATGAACAACATATTCACCTCGGCCAATCAAATTCCACGTCTGGTCCTAAAAGCCCGTTCACAGCAAGAATAACAACTATAAAGCTAACTTTATACGTGTATACTGTGTTTCTTTTTTTTTTTGGTTCTTTTTTTTTTTATACGTGTATACTGTGTTTCTTTTTTTTTTTTTGGTTCTGCCCTGTGACCTAGTTTCCCTCAGTCTGTTTGATTAAGCATTATATTCACCCTTCGTCCATTAATTATCTCATTAGTTCCTTTTGTTTGGTCTATTCTTATAAGCCCTCAGTTCTCCCTTAGGCCCCATCCACACGGAGACACGTTTAGCTGTATACGTAAAAAAAAAAAAAAAAAAAAAAAAAAAAATCTTCAAGACAGATCCGGCGTTTTAGGAGCCTGAAACCGGGTCCCAGAGTGGATAAATCTGAAACCGACACCCTTGCATTTTTGTGTGTACAGCCAATCTGTATATTTTGTGAAACGGTGATGTCATTACACCACATCCCACGTTAAAGATACAGCTACAGCCACTGGGCATGCGCACATAAATATTGCATCATTTAATTAATGCATTTGCATTATTGTAAGGGTAGGTTTAGGGTTGGGGTAGGTGTAGGCGTTAATAAAACACAATCTGGTAAGTAGCAAATTTATTTATTTTATCGTTAGATTTTGCCTCACTTCATACCATTGCTTTACCCCTTCTAGCCACAAAAAGATTGGATAGGGAAAGCTCTGGCTTCGTGTGGATGTGGCCTTAGTCTTTGTAGGTTCTCGTTAATGATTCGTAGTACTGTGGTTTTCTCCTAGGTTATTCCTGTTTCCGGAGTATTTATGATTAAAGTCTGTCTCCTTGAATGATTCCACGTCATTGTGAGTAGTGAAGCTTTCTGAACCATCAAACCTTTCAACACAATTGTATCGGAAAAAGGTTCATTACTCGAAGCTTTTCAAATCAGAGCTCGACGAGGACCTCTGCTGGTGAAAGTGAACGAAAACGAATTGTTCGTAAACGAATAAAACTCATGAATAGAGGAAGTAAATAAATGCAGGTGCCTGACAAATTCATTTTTTGTTTTTGCAACTCGCAACAATAAAAAACCCTCCTATACTCTCGCAATACACCTTAACAACACACAAGGGCGCCCTGTGTCACGTATTTTTAAACCTTTGAATCAGAGTACAAAGCAGTGCATCGATACAAAGCTTTACTGAAAATCTCATGTTTTTGACACATGCCTCGGAGCTTTGGCACGGTTAACATCACTAATCGTGAGTTTCCTGGCTATGTATCATAACAGAAGAACCCACCGAAATCGATAAGCATGGATTAATCTGCTGTGCTGCTGCTTTGCTTGGAACAGGAGCAGAATCCAGACTGCTTCCTGTGCACTTTTTATTTGGCCAGTTTGAACAAGCACACAAATGCTCGCCTGCCCGGGGTGGGTCCCCGAGGATCATTCGCCGAGTTTGTTGAGTGGGTGTTGGTGAACTGCGGTTCAGCCCACACCATTGGCCACACTGAGGATGACATTGTCACCAGCCTCAGTGCCTCAATGTTTCAAGCCACCAGCTCCACCCAGCCCACAGGATCCCCTGGCACCACCTCCAGCCTCTATGCCCATCGCTCCACCTTGGCCTGTAGAACCACCGGCTCTACCCTCCCTCAGCTCCAGCGGAAACCATCGGCCATACGGTTACATCAGGCTCCCTCATCCCTCTGGCTTCGCATTGGTCAGACATCGCCCTGTCTGCACCTGCGGCTCCGTCTGTCTCTGCCCTCCCCTCGCTCCGCTTTCGTCCTTTTTCCCACCGGCTTCCCTGCTACCCTCTTATTCTCACAGAATTATGCTATGTTCACACTGCCGGCCTTAATGCTAAATTCTGATTTATTGCTCAGATAAAATTTTCTTGTGACCAATGTGACCAATTTTTTTAAGGGGGGGGGGGGGGGTTCTAATGCTATTTCATGCATTCTGACTTATTTACACTGTTAAAGAGTTAGATTCTCATGCTAAACATGGCCAAAATAAAAAAAAATTAGTTGGACGTATGACAGAGTATTTCTGTGCCAAATACACTCCTTCCGGATTCGAATACTTTTCTGAACGTTTTTTTTTCGAGTATGTGCAAATGAAATTTATTGCACAAACAAACGAGCTTCATTCGTCAGCAGCGCTCCTCATTGCACTCCTCCACGAGTTCGGCTGTTTTCAGAAAGAATTGGTACAGTGTATCTGTCTTTTATAAATATGATAAAACTAAAGACTCTTCGGAGATATGAAGGATGCAATACTACTCTATAGGTCCTCAAGATTAACATGAGACCCCCCCTTTAAGCATTTATGATACGAGCCCTCATGTTTTGCTTGTATGCAGAGCTTTCACTGTAACACTTATAAGTTCTGACACATCACTGTCCTTCAATGACTACCGTTCACAACTGTCTTGATATAAACGGGTCTTTAATCTGCATTGATGACCGGCTAACTGTATATTTTCTCTTGTGAGAATTAATTTCAGATAAGCACTACATGGCTAATCCTACTGGATGCGACAAATAACACAATCTTGAAACTTTTCATGAGATTTTGATTCACTTGGGACTTGTTCAGCAGCATCAGCACAGACAAACAAGAGCAATGAAGTCACTACATGCTTACAGTGACAGCAGAACAGCAGCAGCAATCACTGGACTAGGCCTCGTCCAGATGACAGCAGCATCTGATACAGCAGTTTAGTCTTTGTCAGCTGACGCAGCTGCTAAAAGGACAGTGAACATGATAATGTGTCTATTTACAAATAATTTTGTAACTCACATACTGCCTTGTTGATAGAAGGGCTAAGGGCTTTCACTCCTCCTGATAGCAGAGCAGATCGTACAGGCGTACTGCAGCTGTATTTATATTTTATGATTCAAAGCTCTGACCTGTGCCTTCAGGGGAAGAAATTCTTAACAGTTTCCCCTCTGTAGTTCCCTGCCATCTCTATAAATGACACCACAGTGCTTGACTCGATCAGTAAGCTGTGAGGAATTATATAACATACTTAAATTTCAGGCTCTCATTTCACCCATATAAATAAAAAACCTCATTGCAGGGAACAAGGCATTTTTTTATTCATGGGTCATAATCCCTCTATTTCTCTCCCTATGTGGGCCACCTGCCACCTGTGCCCTGAGAAATGAGAGGAAAGCATCCAGTAATGTCACATAGACTGCTAATCGGGACAATCTTTCTGTGATTTTCCTTCACAAACAAATTACACCATCTGCCTTCATGCTCTTGGAAGAAATTATTAGAAAATGGTCTTTGTCATATTTTTTACATTTCCAATTGAAGAGATTGTAGAGTCTGGAATATCTCAGCTGTATGCTACTTTTAATTAAATTAACTCTTTCCCCGCCATTGACAAAATTTTCCAGCTTTCCATGTGTTCACTGTTTTTTTTAAAAATATATATATTTTTTTATATAAATAAAAAAAAACCAATACAAATTACAGCTTTTCTTATACAGTTTTTCTCTCTTAATCACCTTTACACCACATTTCACATATTTACATACATCATATATCATACATTTACAAACATTAGCTCAGAAATCTCCTTCACTCCCTGGCAGCTTCCACATTAAATCTTTTAAAACACAACAAACGTGTGGTGTTTTCACATGATAAAAAGCATCAAACATATTTTCACATTTAAAATACACATATAGTCTCTCCATGTACACTTCTGTTTTCCTTTTAAACACAGTCCAAAAATCCAACGCAGTCTTTTCCTTCTTGGCCATAATTCTTCTCTCCCATATTGCACTTTTCATTAACATTACCCACAGATTTATAAACTTTTTGTTTTGACACTTCTTTTTCCAACCAAACATAACCACTCCATTACATTACATTTTCATCCCACTCCACAGTCAAATCTTTAATCACACATTTACATTTCCTTAAAAATATAAAAAGATATGTAAAATCCCCTTTTCCTTTTGCTGGCACACTTTACACATAGCACTTTGTTCTAAACCAATTTTATTTAAAATAGACTCAGTAGAAACCACTTTATGTCTTATAAAATACTCCAAACATTCCAATTTTGTTTCTACACATCTCCCCCTCATGTTTCTCCATATACACTCTTCTTTTAAATCTTTAAATTTTTTCACCCAGTACTTATTTACAATTGGCTCTTTAAAAACACCATCTCTAAAACACAATAAAACATTTTTACAGTACATTCTTTAAAATCATACAATTTTCCCCCAAGTTTCACATACATTTTTTTTTCTGTTTTCTCTTCTTCCATAGTCTTTTGGTATTGCTTTCTTAATGATTTTTTTGTTTGTTTTTTCTTGTTTACTGTATTCTTCTTTTGCCTCTTCCATTGCATCCACAATATATTGTATCTGTAAAAACCCCTCTTTAAACTCATACAGAACATCTCTCACTCTCGTTATCCCCACTTCTATCCATTTCTTAAAAAATATTTCTTTCTCTTGTTTTTTTATTTTATTTAAATGTTGTTATTTAAGAACAGAGGTTGATTTAAAATGTTTTTTCTCCCATGTGGATCATACAAAATTTTTTTGTTAAACATTTTCCCAACTCAGTCATCCTTCCGTCATCCAAATTTTCATTTTTATCCATAAAATTCCATCCCCCATGTTAAAATCCCCACATTTGTTTAAAAAGTATTTCATTGTTTTTTTCCACTCAAATTTGTTCTCTTCGTGTAGGTATTTCTTAACAATTTTCACTCTCAAAGCTTTTTTTTCTCTGTTCAACATCCTTTAACTCCAAACCCCCCTTCCTACCGCCCCTAAAATCGTGTTATGTGCTATCCCATAAAAAAATCAAGAAAACATTTCTTTAACCTCTTTTCTGTCCACAAAGGCATCTCAGATACATATAAAACATACCAAAGCTTAGAAACTATTAAAACATTCAATATCAAAACCTTCCCCTTCAAATTTAGTGTCCTCAATTTCCAAAAATGTAACATTCTCTCTATCTCTGTTACTAGTTCCTCCCAACTGTTCAGTGTTATATGGTAGGGGGCGCAATTACACATCTTCTGAAAGAGTACTGAATCTCCTGATCAAAACACAGGCGAAGAAGAAACAACAAGAAATTACTTGATCATCAACATTAAACAGCATATAAATCAAAACTTTCTAATGTTACCAATGAAATGTCGACCCAGGATGAGCTTTGGGGGTGTTGATGGACTCTTTCTACTCCATCTGTGTTTTGATCATCGTTTTAAATCCGATCCAGACGTCGTCTTTGACAAAAACGTGATTTTGATATAACGTGATATAAAAATATACCTCAGATTTCTTGTCAACTCTATTAATACAATGAATCTCAAAGCTCTTTCCCATTTTAGCTGTGTTTTTCGCAGCATTCTCGCTGAAAACCAATGCTGCCGCTCAGTCTTTTTGCCACTCAGTGGGCGTAACCGAAGCGACTCCGGCCAATGGTGACATCACGTGCATACCTTCTATAGTGAACGCGCCTATAGAGAGACATGCACCTTTCATATGGTTTACATAATCAGAGAGTATTTGTTTTCGATTCGAATTGGTTAATTTAAAAGTAGACATTTCAAGCTTTCTATAGGTATATTTCTCATAATTTCTGTGACGCGCTTCTGTTCAGGGAGACTGAGGCGGCAGAAAGCGCTTCTTGTTTATTTTCTTTATTTTACAAAAGCACAAAGTTTTGTTGTTATTGTGAGTACACAAATAAAAGCAGACCCTTTACAGTTTGCATTGATGCATTACTCTTATCTGTATGACAAAATGTTTTTTATTTTAAGTTGAAAAATGCAAGTGACCGCGTGGGTGCTCCATGTCATGCAGTAAACGTGCTATACCTCAGCTTCCACACTCCACACAAACACTTGGATATGCGCCTAATAATAGCACACATTTATCTAGGTTAAAGTAACAGCAAGCGGCGATGTAAAGTTGCTACTTACATGTTTCAAATGATAAACCATATTTGAGGTCGATGAGTGATGAGCGATGAGGGCGAACATCTGGATTTCCTGCCCGACATACTTTACAGACATAATTACCACAAGGACGGTAAACAATCTGTTCCTCACGGACTGCGTGACTTCGCCACTTCCTGTGGAGTTTTTTTCTGCAACTAACCAACTAATAAAATCTTGGTCGACTAAGCCTCTTTTAGCCGACTAACGTTTAGTCGACTATTAAGGTGATGATACACAGGGGGAACTTTTTGAGCAATGTTACTGGGCAGTGTTGCCATCAACGGGCAACCAGGTGAGACACAGGGCCCACAACCAATCTAAAGTATTCAGATAGAAATTTGTTGCCCATTCTCAATGGGAAAGTGACCAAGCAACATTGCTAAAAAAATTGCCCTGCGTATCATCACCTTTAGGGGGTAGCCCTAGTTATTAATAAACAATTACAATAACAATTTGTTCTTCATATTATAGCACTTTATGCTAACCTTTGTAAAAAAAAAAAAAAAAGTACACTTTAACATACTTTAAAAGAATATACTTAAGTACGAACTGAATGTTTTCAGACACTTAATTGCAACGCTGAGACGAGGGATGACTGGAGATTGACTTGGATGAGGTGACAGCAGAAGCTAGCAAAGTAGTCAGAAACAAAGCAGGTAAGTAGTCTACAGCATCAGACAACGGCTGCATCTTATTGACTTATTGCCTCGCTGCCTTATCAGGCAAGGACTTTGTAGGCAGTGTTTGTGCATGAAGGTACCTCACAAAACTGATTTCGGACAGACAGTACAGTGGTTTAATGACACTAAGTTTGACAGGTCAGAGAAGAGATATGGTAACGTCATCAATATCATACACTCCCATCTTCTTGGCCCTACCGAGGCGTTCGATGAGCTCATCGACCCGAGGCATGGGGTAGCTGTCAAACTCTGACACTTCATTTTGCTTCCGGAAGTCGTTACAGAATCGGAAGGTGCCATCCGGCTTAGGGACTAGCACAATCGGGCTGGACCATGGGCTGGAAGAGGGCTCGACGACGCCTAGCTGGAGCATCTTTTCCACTTCCTCCTCAATGGCTTGCCGACGAGACTCTGGAACCCGATAGGGCCGCTGCCGGACTGTGACGCCCGGAGGGGTTCGAATGTCATGCGACAGGACGGAGGTGCGTCCCGGATAACTGGAAAACACATCCCGGAAGTTTCTGACCAGGGCATCCAGGTCCTTCTTTTGGTGTGGACCGAGCTGGGGGTTCATGTCCACCATGGGCTCCACCTTGTCTGCTGACAGAGCTACGGCTGGCCGTTCCGGGACCCACCGCTTTAATAGATTAATGTGGTATACCTGCTCACTCCTTCTTTCAGGCTGGCGTAGCTTATAATTTACCGGGCCAACTTGCTCAACGACTGTGTAGGGGCCCTTCCAGGAAGCCAGAAATTTGCAGGCCACATTCGGTACTAGAACCAGGACCTGATCTCCAGGAGCCTTGACCAGGGGCATTATTCGATCAATTCTCTCTCTCATCTCTTGAACGTGTTCCACTAGCGAGCGGTGGGGGGAGGGTTGTTGTTCTCAGGCCTCTTTGGCAATGCCAGGCAGCCCACGGGGTTGTCGCCCAAACAGCAACTCGAACGGAGTAAAGCAAGTGGAAGCTTGGGGCACCTCTCGTATCCCAAAGAGCACATAGGGGATCATTCGGTCCCAATCGCGTCCATCTTCAGTTGCCACTCGCTTTAACATCCGCTTGAGGGTCTGGTTGAAGCGTTCTACTAGACCATCTGTCTGGGGGTGGTATACTGACGTGCGGAGGTGTTTCACTTGTAGTGACTTACAAAGATCAGCCTTTACCCCGGGAGACGAAGGGAGTGCCTTGGTCCGTCAGGATTTCCAATGGAATCCCCACCTGGCTGCATAGAACAAACAACTCCTGGGCTATAGCGGCGGCCGTGGCCCGTCGAAGGGGAATGGCCTCAGGATAACGATTGGCATTATCCACCAGAACCAGAATGTATTCGTGGCCTCGTGCTGACTTTGGCAGCGGTCCCACAATGTCCATCCCGATGCGTGAGAACGGGACTTCGATTACTGGTAGCGGAATCAAGGGGGCGGGGGCCGGTCTCTGCGGAGCTGTTAGTTGGCAGACTGCACAGGACTGGCAAAACCGTTTCACCTCTGCATTCATGCCCGGCCAATGGAAGCGATCCCTTATCCACTGCAACGTGTTATCTGCTGCGAGGTGGCCGGCCAGCGGATGGGAGTGAGCTAGGTGGAGGACCATCTCGTTTTGCTACGTGGGAGTACCAGCAGATCCTTTAGCTCCCCCCATCTTTTGGCTACACAGTACAACAGGTCATTCTTTACAATGAAGTGTGGAGAGGGGTGCGGAGGTGGCTGGTGTTCTGCGCCATTGACCACCCTGACCTGTGGCCAGCAGTGCTTCAAGCGATCGTCCTCTCGTTGTTCTTTTCCTAGAGACCCGCTCCCTGTGATTTGCTGGAAAAGATCAGAGAAAACCTCAAGATTCGTCTGGGAAGACTCACCTGCTCTCTCACTTTCGGATGTAAGGTAAGCCTGACGAGCTCTCATTTTCCGGGGTCGACCTCCTCCCCTCCGGCGCCCAGGGTTGTCGCGACCTCTTAGGAGCTGCTCCAAGCCTGGCCAGTCCCGTCCCAGCAAGACCGGTACCGGCAGGTCCTTCAAGACCCCGACCTCAACCATCTAGGTTCCTGGGGAAGCAGAGATTGAGACTGTTTGGGCTGGCACATACCTCGTGTCCCCATGGACACAGGTGATTGGAAGGAGGGACCTGCCCGGTTTTGTTGTTCCCAGCAGCTGGGGTTGAATGAGGCTGACACTGCTGCCCGTGTCCAACATGGCTCGGACTCGGCGGCCATTCATCCGGACCTCCTCCTCTGGGGCCCCGACGGGGACGTTATGATGCACAATACACCCCGCCATCCATGCCCGGGCCTCCGGCGGATTCGGGTCAGTAGGCATGGGCTCATCCCGTTCAGGTGCTCGAGAGGGGCTCCCCGACTTGTGGGGGCTGTTCATGCCTCGCCGTTCCCCAGTGCCTACGGGGGAAGAAGGCGGCTTTCTCTCCTGATTCCCTTGCCGCTGCAGCCTCAGACAGCTCCACAGCTTCCACCAACTCAGGTACTGTGCGTGGATTTTGGAGCCCGACAGTGCGTCAGTGGGGCGGGGTAGTGCACGTAGCAGTCTATCTACGGTGACCTTCTCGATCACATCAGTCACGGTGGCCCCGTCTGATTCTAACCACAGTTTAATGAGTCGGCTCAGTTGGGCCGCTTGCATGCGACTGGGTATCCGCGCATCCTAAACCCAATTGTGGACCTTCTGAGCCGCGCAGACTGGGGAGAGGCCTACCTGAGCCAGGATCTGTTTCTTCAAAAAAACATAATCATTCAGGTGAGATGGGGGAAGAGAAAAATAAACTCGTTGGGGTTCCCCAGTGAGGAGGGGGCTAATTTCGTTATCCATTCCCCTTGTTCCCAACCTTCTCTCCTTGCAACCACCTTGAGCGTGTGCAAAAAAACTTCTGGGTCGTCCGGTTCCGTCATCTTTGATAGGGTCATGGATTGCCCTGGAGGTCGGACATCAGCCAACAGGGTCCTGGTGTAGTCTGCACGAAGCCGCACCATTTCCTCTGCCACCTGGGTTTGTCCCGCCACCAGCCGTTCTGACAACTGTTGTTGACGGACTGACACTTCAGCGAGATGCCAGATTACATCCCCTACACTAGGGAGAGAAGTGGCCTCACCGGGGTCCTCGTGTCTGGTGTCTCCTGCCCGCATTCTCCACCAATGTCGCCGTTGACTACAGGAAGAGAGGAGACCAGACACGAAATGCAGTGAAGTGTCGCCCAGGGGCGTTTTTATTCTTCCAAAACAGTGTCAATGTCAGTGCAAACAAACTCTGTGGTTTAGTGCCAGTGAAGTGCTCTGTAGTGTGGGGAGCAGTTCCTCCTTGCCCCGTGAAGAGAGGGAAGCTTTAGCCGGCTTAGCTGGGTGATCCACACTCCCTTGGAACAAAGTCAGTCGCTTTCTAAGCAAAAAGGAAGAGACACAGCAGTTAGACGTGCACCGTGTGAGATTTAAAGCAGCTCTTCCTTTGTTCCTCCTGGCTGGAGCTTTTATCTGCCTCTGGGTGATTGCCTCATGGCTGTCAGCTGGGACCTGCCAGGTGTTGCCCTAATTAGCATTGCCATGGGTGACGAGTAGGGAGCCAGCACTAGCTTGTCACACAGCTAAGAAAGTAAACATTTTCATCAAGATGATTTTTTGCCTAGCAATCATTGAATTGTAGTTACACTTATTTAACTTACATGACCTGAAGTAGCTATTTCTCTTGTTTAATTTGATGCTTTGCATTTATGCTAACTTTAAACCCACATGCTAAAACAGTTAGCCTTGTTATGGCCGTTTGGGGTGGGGATAGTTGTAACAGTTTATTAAAAATTTTACAACCAACCCCTATGATGGTTCCAATGAGTCCAGTTATCAGTCACATCCTCTGTTGAGGAAAGGTTTTTTTGTTGCATATTGAGGGATTTCCATCATAGTTTATGCACATGGCTTACCAGATAAAAAATTATCTGCCTCGATTGAATGCACACGTTTTTTTGTGCACATTATTAGAATTTATGCATATCTTGATGTTTCCATCCAACGTTTTTTATGCAATATCTCAAAATTCACATAAAAATAGGTGGATCTTGGAAACATAGCTAGTGAATGAACCCTTATGTGACAGGAATATAGTACACAAACGCTTACACTCACACATACATGCACAGCAATTATTTTGCACCAAAAAAAAACAAAGCTAAAAAAAACTTCTTTTTTTGTCAGTTTAAATTGTTCACGTTGTTCAAAACTTGAACAACAGGTGCTGTGATGAAAACAAGTTGCTCTTCAATGATGTTTATGCAAAAATTGGATAGTCTGGGTGTTATTTCAGCAAATTACCTCTGTGTTGCATCTATCCCCAGCTAGTGTTACAACTCACCCCAGTAGTGGGGTAGATTGTAACAATGGAACTCTTTGTATTTGACATTAACTCACATAATCTGTGATTGTGTAGTACACAAGTGAGTTACACTATATTGCCAAAAGTTTTGGGACGCCTGCCTTTACATGCATAATAACTTTAATGACATCCCATTTTCAATCCATATTGGTATCCGAGTTGGCCCACCCTTTGCATCTATAACATCATCTATAACCCTTTTCAGCTTTCCTAAGGTTTAGGAGTGTGTTTATGGGAATTTTTGACCATTCTTCTAGAAGTGCATTTGTGAGGTCAGGCACTGATGTTGGACAAGAAGGCCTGGCTCGCAGTCTCCGCTCTAATTCATCCCAAAGGTGTTCTATCGGGTTGAGGTCAGGACTCTGTGCAGGCCAGTCAAGTTCCTCCACACCAAACTCGCTCATCCATGTCTTTATGGACCTTGCTTTGTGCACTGGTGCGCAGTCATGTTGAAACAGGAAGGGACCATCCCCAAACTGTTCCCACAAAGTTGGGAGCATGAAATTGTCCAAAATGTCTTGATATGCTGAAGCATTAAAAGTTCCTTTCACTGGTGCTAAGGGGCCAAGCCCAACCCCTGAAAAACAACCCCACACCATAATCCCCCCTCCACAAAACTTTACACTTGGCACAATGCAGTCAGGCAAGTACCGTTCTCCTAGCAACCACCAAACCCAAACTCGTCCATCAGATTGCCAGACAGAGAAGCGTGATTTGTCACTCCAGAGAACACGTCTCCACTGCTCTAGAGTCCAGTGGCAGTGTGCTTTACACCACTGTATCTGAGGCTTTGCATTGCACTTGGTGATGTCAGGCTTGGATGCAGCTGCTCGGCAATGGAAACCCATTCCATGAAGCTCTCTACACACTGTTCTTGAGCTAATCTGAAGGCCACACAAAGTTTGGAGGTCTGTAGCTATTGACTCTGCAGAAAGTTGGCAACTTCTGTGCACTGTGCGCCTCAGCATGCGCTGACCCCGCTCTGTGATTTTACGTGGCCTACCACTTCGTGGTTGAGTTGCTGTTGTTCCCAATTGCTTCCACCTTGTTATAATACCACTAACAGTTGACTGTAGAATATTTAGTAAATTTCACAAATGGACTTATTGCACAGGTGGCAACCTATCATGGTACCATGCTTGAATTCAATGAGCTCCTGAAAGTGACCTATCTTTCACAAATGTTTATAGAAGCGTCTGCATGCCTAGGTGCTTGATTTTATACACCTGTGGCCATGGAAGTGATTGGAACACCTGAATTCAATGATTTGGAGGGGTGTCCCAATACTTTTGGCAATATAGTGTATATTTGTAGCAGACAAATATGGCTATCATGTATCAAAATTTGAGACATCTAGCACAACCACTGAGTTACTGATGCTCAAACAAAAAGTGTTACCATCCCCGGTCTCCCCCTAGAGAAAAATAAAGTGAGCTTTGGTGATAACTAAGCAAATATTGAATTACTACAATAGTATTTTCCCGCTAGAAATTACATCAAAAGTGGAAAAAAATGGTCAAAAACGTACATTTACACACAAACTGACCACCAACTGCAATTTCAGATGGCATCTTTATTTTTTAGCTCAACTGACAGGAAGTGAAGCTTTGGACGTGTCTTGATGCCTTCCTACATGGAATGCATCCTCTGAAGGCAGCATTTTTTTTTTTAAGCTTTCGGACACAGCCAAGGTCAGACAATGACTGAGGGAGTGTGTGTGCTCTATTTAGTACTGGTGATGAGGGCTAGATGAGTTCCAGGTGTCCGTGGTTAGGTGCCAGGGAAGATGATGGAAAAAACAGTCACTTATGTAGGACTTAAGTACATCTTTATACTGTATGCAATTTCAAAATGACCTCTATTGACTTTCAAATGTACTGTGTACTGCCAAATATACTGACAAACATTTATGGTAAACTAAAATGTAATTTAATGTCATATCTATTGAAACTTGTAATATCATGTATTAAAATATATTTGTAACTACACATTTGTAATGGTAAAGCTGCAATTTAGTACATTTAAAATATATAAAAATTGAAATGTAATATCAAAAGTCACTACAGTTAAATTTATTATGTTAAATCAACACATCAAAATAAGTGTACTTATTTAAAGCATGACAGAAGATTATTAAAACATAATGATTTAAAATGTACTTTAAAGTTTTTTATTTGACATTATTACTATAATATATAAAATAATATAATACTATAAAAAATGCTGTTAATAACAATTTACATTTTCTTATGATAAGTAATGTAGTAATTAGCTTTTAAAACAGCTTTAACACTTTGTCAGGGATAACCGGGTAAAAAAGGAAGCGAGGACTCATTTGCAGGAAGGGTAAACTTAAATACCAGAGGGAGGAAAACAGGAAACATCCAACAAGACAACGATCCAAACACAGGACTGCAGACACAAGGAGACTATAAAGGGTAACAAATCAGGAGGGGAACAGGTGGGGCCAATTAAACGATAATCCGATAACAAGAGGGGTGGGGTCAAGACAGAAGACAGGAACGCACATGACAGAAATGAACCAAAACACCACATGTCAGTGGCTGGCCACAGCAGAGCAAGACGCCTGGGCGACGCGGGCAGAACAAGTCCTCCATCTCGGGACCACCGGACTCGGGACCACTGGACTTGTCACGGAGGAAGCCTTTCTCCTCCTCCGTTTCGGGACCCCCGAAACTGGGACTACCGGACTCGGGACCACCGGAGCTGGGGTTGTTGCGGCAGCTTCAGCCGCCCTTGGAGGGGCTTCGGCGTCCTTGGCAGTGTTCTCTCCATGGCGAGTGAAAAACTTCACCGCTGCCTCAAATGCAGTCCCCTCCAGCCCTCTCATTATGCACCAGTCAAAGGGCTCATCAAGGGCATAATTAAAAAGGTCTTTGAGAGCCCCATCGTTGTATCCAGCCCATCTGCCACCCTCCTGAACTCCAGGGCAAATTCCTTCAGGTCAGTCCCCCGTTGGCGAAGGGAACTCAATGTTCTTAGCTGGAGTATGCGTTGCCAGAGAGGGCAGGAGACAGTGGAGGCTGGTAGCTGGTGTGAGGCCTTCTTCCGCTGAGTCCTCATCATGGTTGGATCATTATGTCAGGGATAACCGGGTAAAAAATGGAGCGAGGACTCATTTGCAGGAAGGGTAGATTTATTGTAAAAATAAACTCAAACATAAACAAAACACCAGCGAGGGGGAAAACCAAACTGAAATAAACTTAAATACCAAAGGGATGAAAACAGGAAACATGACAGGGAGCAGACGACATCCAACAAGACATCAATCCAAACACAGGACTGTAGACACAAGGAGACTATAAAGGATAACAAATTAGGAGGGGAACAGGTGGGGCCAATTAAACAATAATCAGATAACTAGAGGGGTGGGGTCAAGACCAAGCGGCAACCTCCCGCAGTTTCTCTTGAAGACAATACGGAAGTGACTTAAACAGCAATTCATCGACTGGCCACTAGGGACAGGCTCCAGAAGGGAGCAGAATCTCATTGAGCCCCATATTAAAATGCCCAACTTTACAGCAGAAAAAAAACATGTTTACAGCCTGGTACAAATTGTGGTCTATATAGCTAATTTTGCCCTTCATGACAACTGTGAGGGGGGTGAATTTTTTATTAAAGTTCTGCATAATTAAGGGTGTGGCCACTTTGAGTGACAGGTGAACAGCCATTTATCTGCTGTCTTTTAGTCATCGCGTCACCTCAGCTCCACCCACGTGCCGTCTCTTTGCCCATTTTCTGTTATCTGGGAGTGATGAGTGATGACGCGCTGCCAAGATGGCAATGGCCAGCTTGTCCCTACTTTATGCTTCAAAACTGCTCTTCAGAATCCTATGGGTGACGTCACGGACACAACGTCCATATTTTTTTACAGTCTATGGTCAAGACAGAAGACAGGAACGCACATGACACAGAAATTAACCAAAACACCACATGTGCTTAACAAGACAAGACAGACATGTGACACACATTGGTCACAGACAATTATCAGCAGAAAATTATTTTAAAAAGCTTCACACATGGCTTATCCAGTCACATTTTGTGCCAGAATTATCACAAAAAAATTGCTTTTAAAACATAATCTAATGGACTGTTAATTGAAAAAGAAAGAAAAATACAAATACAAAAATGAAAGAGTCGTCCAGGTTACTGAGCAGCAGTAAATGTATTTCTGGTAATTTCTCTGAGGGACATTCATTTGAGAAATTAATGTTGAAGTTGAGATGATGTTGAGATGAGGTAATAAATTAGACTAAAAGCTTTTTCAGAGAGCAGGAGTTGATGAACGGAAACTAGGTTCTTCTGGATCCTTCTTATCTTTGCCCAGCAACTGAGATGCAGTGAAGCTGAGATAATACAGGGTTAGTAATTGGAAACAAGAAATGATTCACAGAAACAACGGTATTGTAAGTATTGTATAAAGTGCTATAATGCTGCATTCAGTTCAAGTTCAGTTCAATGTCACTAATGCTGCGTTCAGTTCAAGTCAGAAAGTCTGCATTTACAACTTTCTGCTAGGGATGGGTTAGGATGGTCGAGGTTGTGAGGTTAACTTGTTAATCTAGAAATAGTTCATAAAAACATGTCCTAAAGCCCCTTGATTCTGTTCCATTATGTTGCTTTTTATGGTTTTAAAAGCAAGAACACATCTGTACATCCCTCTTTCCTGTTTGGATGAGTTCAATCTGTGTATCAGGCCTTATTTATCCTCTGCAATTTGGTTGCTAGGAGACTTTTTTGTTGACAAACAAAGCAAACAGTAAATGCAAAGCTAACAGTAGAGTTGCCATTTCATTATCTTCCGAGCATCAGTCGATGCAACGGCTGATGACTTAGAGATGAAGCAAGAATATCCCAGATCTGACATTGATTGGAACAAAGCATAAATGCTTCAATTTATTCAAGGTTGTGATCTGAAAGGATTGCATTAGAGATACTTATAAGAAATATTTCATTTGTGGCATAGCTAATAACATTTGCATGGCGGCACAGTACTCTTTTGTAAAGGGGTGTATCAATCAGATGTTTAGCGTGAGGTCAGATAAAGATGTGTCTGTGTATGTGGATATGCTCCTGTGCGTCCCTAATGGCTCTCACTGTGAGTTAAGAATTCTGCTCTCAATATTAATCAGCCTCAGTTATTGCAGGGAATTTACATTATTGATCAAGAGGGTGGCAGGCGGAGACAAATGCAATGAGCCAGTAAAAAAGATAAACATCAGGGTAGCGGCTCCAATCAGTCATCTCCTTCTTCTTCTAATTTCCCTCTGGATGTCAGAGACACCAATGAAGCACAACTGACATCCACTATATATAAAAAAGGGCTTATAAATTTGTAAATTTTACAGTTGTAACCTGATTAAAATCTCGGATTAGCTGATATTCAGGTGGAGTCACAACATCCATTTGTCATCCATACATCTTTTTAGCCAGGTGTTCTCAAGCCACCATCAAAGTTTGTCTTGACAAACTTTTGTTATATAGTTATTAATAATTCTTATAAATAAATTAAAATTTTAGTGTATTCTCCACTGTTGGAGTTTTCGGCATGGGCAACAAACTGCGATGCACTGTGTATTCTGACCTTTCTGTCAGAACCAGCATTAACTTCTTGAGCAATTTGAGCTACAGTAGCTTGTCTGGACCACACGGGCCAGCCTTCACTCCCCACGTGCATCAATGAACCTTGGCCGCTCATGACCCTGTTACCGGTTCACCACTGTTCCTTCCTTGGACCACTTTTGATAGATAATGACCACTGCAGAACGGGAACACCCCACAAGAGCTGGAGTTTTGGAAATGTTCTGACCCAGACGTCTAGCCATCACAATTTGGCCCTTGTCAAACTCGCTCAAATCCTTACGCTTGCCCATTGTTCCTGCTTTTAACACATCAACTTTGAGGAAAAATGTTTCACTTGCTGCCTAATATATTCCACCCACTAACAGGTGCTGTGATGAAGAAATAATCAGTGTTATTCACTTCACCTGTCATAATGGTATGCCTATATTTATTTTTTTATAAGAATCTTTTGGAATAAATAGCAACTAAGTATCAGATTTTCTTATCTTTGAAATTAATAGGAAAATGTATATATAAGATGCTATCTATGCACATCAAAGATTGATAAATCTAGCATTCTTAAATCTATAAACCCAGGTCAACTGTGTAGTTTAGTAACTTGGCGACTCGGCAGGGGATCACTGCACATCCGGAGGCAAAGCGTGCGTCAGTGGTAGAAATCTCACATGTTCCTCACGCTTCTTGATCTCTCTGATTTGTCTGCACAGCGTGAGCTGAATGGGTCGGGAAACTCACCTCTATTCCCTGTCAAAGATGAGTACCTCTAACTGCTCTACATGCTCTGGCTTCCGGCCCCCATCAATTCATTCGTCTTACAGAGAGGGAAGATGAGAGAGAGAGAAACAGATTGAAAGCAACAGAGTAAGAAAGACTGTTCAATAAGGCTAAGCATGCATTTGGGCTTTTTGGTACAGACTGAAAAGACCAAAAAAATGTCCGACTATCAAATTTCATATAGTCTCAATCAGGCAGAGTAAATAACAGCACTTTTTCCACAGTTCATTTTACACACTGCAGCTTTGCTACTTCTCTTCACATTCTAAAACCATGTTCACTACTGAAAGATCCGGATAGTGACAACTGAATTTTCATTAAATCTCTAATATGTGTACAGACCCGAACAAGGTGATTAATTCCTGCATTTACTTATGGTTGTAACTCCCCAAACATTGACGTATGTGTACATGACAATATTGAGCAACAAATGGAGTGATAAATTAAAATCAGAATTAGTTTACAGTCAGAATGAGCATCACTATTCATCACTGGTTTAATACAACTATCATATTTTGTTCTTATCTGAAATATTCTAGTAAAAAAAGGTTAACTCTAACATAATTTGTGTTTAATTTATCAAGTCACCTTTATTTATATAGTGCTTTTTACAATGCTGATTGTTTCAAAGCAGCTTCACAGTGTTAAACAGGAAAATAATGCATTTGATTCGGTGCTGTACAGACGGTGATGTCATACAGCTCAGTTCAATTATCATATAGTGTCAATGCGGGCAGATCAGTAATATAGTTGAATATTTAGTGTCCCCAACTGAGCAAGCCAAAAGCCAAAGGCGACGGTGGCAAGGAACCAAAACTCCATCAGGTGACAGAATGGAGAAAAAACCTTGGGAGAAACCAGGCTCAGTCGGGGTGCCAGTTCTCCTCTGGCCAACGAACAAACAGTGTATGATTATGATTCTGGCAACATTACAGGTCAGAAGTCAGATTAGATTGGAATATTTGAAAGATCGAAGTCATCACGCTGGAGATGGGTCGATGAGGCATTTACAGGGGGGAGTTTAATTGACACGTTCTCTGCAGACATTTCAGGAATGCGTTGGTCATGTCTAGGCGCAGGTCCACCATCTGATCTGGATACGGCCTGGATACGGCCCGGATCCGTCTGACTGCAGTAAACCTTTGGATAAATAGAGAGACTAACATTAGCGTAGATGCCATTCTTATGATGTAATGAGTACATCAGGTGTTATGGGAAGTGTTCCCGGTTCCGGCTGACCTAGTTAATGCAGCCTAAAACAATCATTTAATTGATTTGAATAATATAAATTGATAAATGTTCAATGTGTATGCCATAGTAAAGAGATGTGTTTTTAGTCTAGATTTAGTTCCAGAATTTAGGTGCTAAATAGGAAAAGGATCGCCTGCCTGCAGTTGATTTTAATATTCTAGGTATTATCAACTGGCCAGAATTTTGAGACCACAATAGACGTGATAGAGTATAATGCGTTAAGAGCTCGCTCAAGTACTGGGGAGTTAAACCATTTAGTGCTTTGTAAGTAATTAGCAAGATTTTAACATTTATATTATGTTTAATAGGGAGCTAGTGCAGTGTTGACAGAACCGGGCTAATATGGTCATACTTCCTGGTTCTAGTAAGAACTCGAGCTGCTGCGTTTTGGACCAGCTGCAGTTTATTTATTAAGCAAGCAGGGCAACCACTCAGTAGAGCATTACAATAATCTAGCCTTGAGGTCATGAACGCATGAATTAACTGTTCAGCATTTTGCATTGAAAGCATGTGCCGTAATTTAGATATATTTTTACGATGGTAGAATGCAGTTTTACAGATGCTAGAAACGTGGCTTTCAAATGAGAGATTGGTATCAAAGAGCACACCCAGGTTCCTAACTGACGACGAGGACTTGACAGAGCAGCCATCAAGTGTTAGACAGTATTCTAGGTTACTACATGTGGAGTTTTTTTGTCCAATAATTAAAAATTTATTTTTTTCTGAATTAAGTTGCAGGAAATTACTAGTCATCTAATTTTTTTATATCAGCTATGCATTCCGTTAATCTTGTGAATTTGTAAGTTTCGTCAGGGCGTGAAGAAATATAGAGCTGAGTATCGTCAGCATAACAATGAAAACTAACCATGCTTCCAAATGATAGCTCGCTAATGATATCTCCTAATGATATTATGTATGAATACACCCTGCACTTTGATCTCTGTTTGAAATATGTAACTTTGATAACATTTTATGAAATTGTAACTGCAACAACAATACAGTCCAACAACAGAAATACTAGAACAAGTATAAAGCGCAAATGTAAAAGAGGCGATGCCTGGAAAACGTGGTGAAGATGAGAATACGGAGGCAATCATGGTGGATTATGCGGGTAATCAACAATGGAAGCTGCTGGTACTTGAAGTGTGCTGGGTCTTAAGGGTCAATATTTGCACAAGTGAAATATGTTTCTCAGACTTAATACTGGTTGAAGAAGGCATGGAGAAATGAAGATCCATGACAACTCACCAGAGCCAATTAATAGAGCCCCTCGTCTGAGTGGGCTGAAGAGACAGGGTCTCCACTCGGCCTCTAATTAGAAAGCCGTATGGGCTGAGCCCAAGAAGCTCGCGCTAAACCCACACATCACTTAATCCTCATTAAAACTGCTGTATCGTCACAGTAAGAATTTCAACATGTGGATTTCGCCATTTGAAATAGCATTACTCAACGACCATTATGCATGTTAATAATTAATCCATTACGGATTATCACCATGCTGAGAACAGCTGTGCAACGAATATCATTAAGGATACATTAAACAGTATCATTGTTTTCAATGATGCCATTTGCGTGAATCAAACAATTCTGCTAAGGCTAGTGTGGATATCCATTACAGTAGGGAACTTGAACAGAGCATTGTCAACAGCCGTGAGATCAAGACTTTTCCATTTTTCCTATAAGGGTGTGTTTCCTATTCTCCATGAGGGTGGTTTTGATACTATATTGATATATTTTGATACTCTTTCAATTATGTCAACAATTTGTTTCTTTTTTTTATCGATACAGCATTTCCAAGTTTGGTCAGAGCCGATAGGAGCTGCAAGTTAAATCGGTGGCTACACGTTAAACATTTGCGCGAGAACGCCCCTGGCACCCATGCACATTATCGAGAGCACACCTGGAGGAATTTTTTTTTTCTTAGTAGTAGTAGTAATATTTATTTATTGAATAACCAAATTAGGCTAATAAAACAACAATATATTATTAATAACAATAATAATGTTTAGGGCTTGACATTAACTTTTTTGCTCAACAGCCAGCCTGGCTAGAAGTTTTCACTCAGCATTTTCACTGATCCAAAATTTTGACATCAATACCATGGGGAAAACTGCCATATGGATATTTTTTATATAATTTCATAATTTGGCAGCAGGTATATTAGGCTACTGTCACTTTAAGACCTAATACACTGATCCATTATACTGTTATACATGTGCTTTACGTGAATACTAGCCAAGACTGGTATTTTGACATTATTTTGTGTGTATTTGACTGTTTAAGCGCTATAAGCAGCAGGAAAAAACTACATTTAATACTGAGGCTTTTTGTGCACGCACTTTGGGTGTGAGCCCAAAATCTGCGGAATGAGTAAAATTATAAGCAAACAGCGCAATCCCATGCCGAAATTCAAGCCTTGTAACACCAACAATATTTATGCGGAACAAATTAAGTGAGTGAGGTGAGGCGGGTTTGCGTGTAACTCGCTGTCGGAGAGATGAGACGAGTGAGAAAGCTCAGTTGGTATCGTGTATCTATTTTGCGGAAAATGAGTATTGGCAGTGTTTCAGATATTTTAGTATCGACATGTGTCGAAAAATCTATATTTCTGAAAACACTACATTGCACTTATATTTTATATTTCAGATGCCCTTTTAAAAGACTACATTTGAAAAATTTATGTGAGTGACTGCGTTACACGACACTGCTGAAATCATTTGGCTGGTTGGCAGGTGTTGTCAAGCCTTGATAATTATAACAATCAATACCATTTTTATTAAATAAATTAATTACATTTGTAAGGCTGGAAAAAAAACTAGCAAATGCCAGGCTGTCTGATTGAGGAACAATCACTCCCTGAGAAGACAAAGGACACTTTCTGGAAATTAACATCTGAACTGTCTCTTACGAAATTAGCATCACTATTTGAGATGCAAGTCTCACCTCAGTATCTCTATTGGCCCCCCTCCCCCCCCACTCTTACTCTGTCTCATGCTGAGATCACCTGAAATTTGCCCTTAATCTACATGGGTTAACGTGAACAAGTACTATACAGTATTATACATGTTTGGTTTCATTTGAAATTTCTCAGTGTGACTGGTAAAAAGGTCTCATTCTCACAGAAGTAAAGCAAAAGATAACAAAGGTTTTAAGGGTTTAGAGATATTTTGCTTATTATGGTGGGTGTGTCTTCGGCCAATTGGTCTTTACCTCCTGTCGTCAATACACTTGATTAATGCTAATTCCCATTGTGAACTCATGTTTACATTTGAAAGAGTTTTGTATCTTGGTCTGGTATTTAAGGAGATGTTTCAGAAGGGTCAGGGTGCGATTTGTAGCTTAAATCCTCAGACATGTATTTTCATGATCAGGTATGCATCTTTGACTCTTTACCTCAGAGCATTTGATGTTATGTATTGATTATCTTTGAACTGATTATATATGTAATTGGTTTTATACATTTACCTGACTGTTAATAAATTGTTACATTTGGATTTATTCTGACTTACTCTGAAATTATTGATTTTAGTGCATTACGTGCATCTATCCATTGTTACCGCAAATCTATGTCATGTTAGTAATGGACTAAAGTTCTGGCTAACTCTTGGCATTAGTTCAAGTGTACTTAGACTGTGAAGGCTAAAAAGGGAATTTCCGTTTAGGACAACAATAATGTTTATCGGCCAACCTAAATAGGGTGAGCCTTACCTCTGTTTAAGGTAATGTTACTCTAACTAAGTGTGCGTGGGAAACCATGGCATGACTAAACCAAAGCTACTATCAGAAGAGTAATGTTGGTCAACTTATATCTGTAGTAGTGGTCATGACCTCTGACTACAGATAATGTTATTTTAATTCAAGTGTACACAGATCTATGGGGACTAAATAAAATACTTTTAGAGAAAGCAAGCATGAGAGCAGCACTCTAATACAGTATAGTCATTTACCTCTGTTTAGTGACCAAGACTGGCAAGTTTGTAATCGTGGGCCCGCATAATAAATGGCCGGTGCGAGGACCCTGTGCGACTAAATCTGTGCGAGAACTGAATAAATAATTTCAATAATAGTAAAGAGTTAAACAGATTAATCAAATGTGTAGTTAAATTGTTATACAAATGACCTAATAACCAATTGGCATTCCAACCTAAATTTGAGTTCATGATGAATTGGAGTCAGATAAAGATAAATTGGAATTAAATCACTTTGCCCCGCTGAAAAGACCGAATGCGCAAGAAACCTTCACCCACCAATCGTAAGCCTTCATTGGGACGATTGGGCGGCCTTACACATTAATGCATAGAATAATAATAATGACAATAAGGGCTGTAACAAAGCTGTTTGAAAGGTCATTGAATTCTGCAACCCCCCTTCTATTTCAGCAAGAATGACTGTCACGTTCTCCAAATTCACTCTGGTGATGTCTGATCTCTTAAGTTTCATACAGTACTAAATAATTGACTCTATTTTAATTCATGAGTGTGAATTTGAATCAAACTGACAATATTGAACTGGAGTGAAGAGGAATTTACTGAATTACAAATGAAAGAAATTCAGTGCAAGTAATGCGTTTTGGAAAATTAAGTGTTATTGTACTGTTATTCTTTTTAAGTGTTATAGTTATCTGCAGTGTCTATTTACACTTAGTAACACTTTACACTTACTTGTATTTTCAATTAATGTAAATAGCATCCATCACCATCTGCATTTAGTGTGCAAAGCCATAGTTATCTGTCTACTTAATCTTACATACACTATATTGCCAAACGTATTGGGATACCCCTCCAAATCATTGAATTCAGGTGTTCCAATCACTTCCATGGCCACAGGTGTATAAAATCAAGCACCTAGGCATGCAGACTGCTTCTACAAACATTTGTGAAAGAACGGGATAGGTTGCTATCTGTGCAATAAGTCCATTCATGACATTTCCTCATATTCCACAAATAGGGTTAGGGGTATTATAACAAAGTGGAAGCAATTGGGAGCAATAGCAACTCAGCCATGAAGTGGTAGGCCACGTAAAAACACAGAGCGGGGTCAGCGCATGAGTCAATAGCTACAGACCGCCAAACTTCGTGTGGCCTTCAGATTAGCTCAAGAACAGTGCATAGAGATCTTCATAGAATAGGTTTCCAATGGCCGAGCAGCTGCATCCAAGCCTTACATCACCAAGTGCAATGCAAAGCGTCGGATGCAGTGGTGTAAAGCATGCCGCCACTGGACTCTAGTGGAGTGAAAGGAACTCTTAATGCTTCAGCATACCAAGACGTTTTGAACAATTTCATGCTCCCAACTTTGTGGGAACTGTTTGAGGATGGCCCCTTCCTGTTCCAACATGAGGAGGAACTTGACTGGCCTGCACCTGTCCTGACCTCAACCCGACAGAACACCTTTGGGATGAATTAGAGCGGAGACTGCGAGCCAGGCCTTCTTGTCCAACATCAGTGCCTGACCTCACAAATGCGCTTCTAGAAGAATGGTCCAAAATTCCCATAAACACACTCCTAAATCTTGTGGAAAGCCTTCCCAGAAGAGTTGAAGTTGTTATAGCTGCAAAGGGTGGGCCAACTCCATATTAAACCCTACGGATTAAGAATGGGATGTAATTAAAGTTCATGTGCATGTAAAGGCTGACGTCCCAAAACTTTTGGCAATATAGTGTATGTCCCAAAGGTTTTTAAAACTTTTTACTAAACTTTCATACAAGGTTATCAACAATGGAAGAAAAGATCATATGAATTTCTCTGAAAATTAAAATAATTTTAGTTCTACTTTCTCACATTCAAATTCAAAATAGCATACAACCCTGGTAAATATACAAGATATTACTCTAGTTCTGTTTACTAGAAGTCACTGTAATAAATCACAAATGCAATGAATTGTACAAAGTTGTAGGAATATACTGTAAATGAACATTTTCAATTGAAGTTAACGACACCCAGCCCTACTGTATTCCACACTGTGTTAGAGAGATGTCCCCGCTTTTGCGCCACATGCCCGGCCCGCAGACTCGCTCCTACGGCTCCTTCATTAGCTTTTATGTTGCTAAATAATGAATGCACAGTCGATGATGGAGTGCATCTGTGGGGAGCCTGCGCTACATTTGGAGATGATTTACATTCACTTCATTTAGGTAAGCCAGCAAAAGGGCTTTCCTGTTTGCTGTGATTTCTTTGCCCTTTCCCCTTCATCCCCTATTTTCCCTTTCTGCTTCCAGCCAAGGTTATGACGGATTTCGTCGGATTTACTGCTGCTTCACATCTCCATCTGCATGGGCTGACATTTATGTGTCGCCTGCTTGATCAAACAGGCATGTAAGTTGGTCATAAAGTCATCTGTCGGGTGGAGGTATGCCAGAGTTAGGTCGACTTTGCTGAAGGAGGCCTGGAAATGAGACACTGGGGACTTGAAGGGGTTTGACTGAGACTTAGAGAGAGCCAGAGAAGCTGCTTGAATCCCTGGTTTGACACTTGTGAGTGCTTTTCCTTACCACATGGGTGTCCTTTCTAGGACAGCACATATTCTAAGAGAGTTGGAGAGAAAGTATGTGCTCATGTACTTGTAGGCAACATGAGTGACTGTCCCTGGAAGATGGAAAAGCTCTCCTTCAGCTGGAATTCCTGAAGCTTACATTATACAGTATGTCATTTTGCAATGCAAGTACTGTCTGCTCATTTCAAAAGCCTTGGGTAAACTTCTGACTTCAACAGGCGATCTGTTTAAAGAAACAATTATAGTTCATGAGATAACCCTTACATATATTCAGAGCAAAGAGTATCCAAGAGTCCCAGTACATTTGGGGGATGCTGTATGTGTTGGAATATTTGATGAACATATTGAAAATAGCTGAAAACATCAGACAGATGTCTTTCTAACATTTGTCAGGGAATGCTACTGTGATTTATTGGAGATGAGAAAATGTTCTACAAATGAAAATGTACAGCAAACATTGAATACACATCTTAGAAATGTAAGCGTGTGGTAATGGTATAATGTATGCATTGGAATCTTGGATATAACAGTCTTAGGCCTATACTTCATTGAACTTTTGTGGCTATCACAGAAGTTGTGACGAGAAGCATTTTCGCAGAGAGCAATGGCTGAAGTTGCGATTTTAAAAAGTCAAACAGGCCCAGGTAAGGCAATCGATTTCAATTCACTGAGGAGTTCAGGACCACAATTGATGTCAGAGCTGTTCAAAATGACTTCTTGTCCAAGCATTCACATTGTCTTTGGAGCAATTGTTGGCAACAGCGAACGCAGAGGTCAAGTGCGGTACATGCTCTCCCAGCACAGTCGGCATGAATCTGTCAGGCAGCTGCCAATGTCTGGGCTCACAGTGGAGGTTGCCAATTAGTATGCCCTCTCTCGACTGCCCACGGAGAGCTGAAGAAGGCATCCAGCACACCTGTCAATATTTATTGTTCCAACAAAATGCATCATTCAACGCCATCTGCTCCTGGCCAGAGTAAGCCTAGAGATTTGACGTGGTGACGCTTACCTTGCGCCTAATCAATTAATTTCCCTTGTGCCACTGAATATAGTTAAAAAGAGTTAGGCACCCTATCTTAATGATAACTCTATCTAGCTATCTATTTATCTATCTATCTATCATATTCATGCAATATGGCAAATTCTCACTATGAAACTATGAAAATCCTAAGAAGCAATAAACCACCATCAGGATGGCACATCTGACTGCTATCCAACAAGCCTTAGACTTTTTAGTTTAAACTGAGGAGATCTTTTTTAGAATATTTGTTTAGGATGAAATAAGAGCCAGCAACCACTGTAAGCATGTGCTATGTACTACAGATTGCCTTGATCCCAGGGCAAAGGGTGACAGGCCTACAAATTGTGATTTTTCAGCACATTTGGTTAATGTAAAACAGACCTTTGAAAGTGGAGGGATTAGTGTTGATATGGGAAACCGTCAGTTGTGTGGACCACCACCATCTTCATTCCCATGTCCATGAGTGGCAGTGTTAGTCTGCATACTGTGCATAATTGTGTGTAAAAAGCCACCAAATCAAGAATGTTCTTTTAACCCTTAACGTTGTGGACTGCAGAGAGTGCTTGGAGGTGCCTTTGAAGGTATGTTGCCCAAAATATGTTGCTCAACTATAATCTATTTATGGTTCATGAAATTGCATCCCAAGGGACTATCCATGTTTTACTTGACAAATAATACTTGACGTCAGCGTAATTTATGAAGGTGACCTTGAAGATTTATTATTGGGGTGATCACAGAAACACATACAACACATCAAATGATCCATTCTCTCTCCTGACACCATCTCTGTAGGTGGATTTCCTCTGTTTTCCTGGGTCACTCTTCCGTGGAGCCTTTCTCCCTGATGGATCACTGCTGGAACAGGATGGATGGCATCTTATCCAATGTCTAGTGCCTGGCATTTCACCCTTTCTTTTCGATTCATCTATCATCCACAATGGCAATTTCTTATGGTGCAGTAGCCACTGTGTACTCAAATACATAAATTGTCAGTTTGTCGGTAGTGCTCACTTCCAGCACACATAAAGTCAATTTTGTCATCACCAAAATCCAAAATGTGCATGTAGCCTGTGGTGGAAAATTGCAAAAAAAATTTAAAACAGTGGCAATGGATGTGTTATAAATAATCTGGAAATTCTTCTTATTATTTTATTATTATATAATTCCTATTTTACGCTCTCAAAATAATATTCTTATGCTATAATCTGAAATGTCGATGTGTCCTGTGCATAATTATGCTGCTAGGAAGGTCAAGGGTATTTTAAACAAGAGGCCTCAGATGGTACTGGAATGAGTATACTTTATAATTCCCGTGGCCATACTAAGGCCATGCACTGTATGCTGTATTACATTGTTAAATAGTATAGATGTCACTTCAGTGATTAAACTGGGAAAACCGTCAGCTGCAAGTCAGGCTAGTATGAGGCCACATCCACACAAAGCCAGAGCTTTCACTCGCCAATCTTTTATTCCCTCGTCTCAAGAAATATCTGTGTACACACGAAACCACTGAAACCGACTCAAGACGATGTAGTATACATGCCAGACCAGTATGTGGCACTGTAATTCTGCCACAGAGATACACTAAAAACGGAGAAGAAGACTTGGAGCATGGGCATGCAGTGGCTGCGTCCAAAAACCTAGGCAGTTGACTCGTTGCCACGCTGCCTTATCAGACATTGACTTGTAAGGCAGCGTTTGTGCATGGAAGGCACCTCACAGAACTAATTTCGGACAGACTTCTTAGGCAGTGTAACAGTTTAATGATCTACAGCAAAATAGAGAGAGCTTTGGTGAGAACTAAACAAATATTTAAATACTACATTAGTAATTTCTCACTAGAAATTACATCAGAAGTGGAAAATGTTGGTAAAAAAAAACGTACATTTACACACAAACTGACCAGCAAACACAACTTTCGGACGCCATCTTTTTTTTCCAGCTCAACTGTCACAGAATGGAACGCACAGGATTGTGGGATATCAAAGGCAGCGAAGGATACATATATGCTGCCTTCAAAAATCGATCAGGTGAAGGTATCTCAGGAGACAGGAAGAGAAGCTAACATTAGATTTGGAAGTGCCTTGATGCCTTCCTACCTTGAAATGTGTCCTCCGAAGGCAGCATTATCCAGGTTTCGGACGCAGCCAGTGTCTGACTAGGTTCGAGACGTGGGATGATGACATCATCGTTTCACAAAATATACGGATTGGCTGTACACACGAAAACGCAAGGGTGTTGTTTTCAGATTTATCCACTCTGGGTTTTAAAAAGGTATTTTCATTGGTATTGGTCGTATCGTATTGGTATTTTTAAAAAAGTAGCGGTTTCAGCTTCCCAAAATGCCGGATCTGTCTGGTCGAAACGCTGATATGATACAAAATTATGTATACAGCTAAACGCGCCTCTGTCTGTACGGGGCCTGAATGTAACCAATCAAATGTTGTAGATTGTTGTAAAGCACATGCAAGTGTCTGCAACTTGGTTATTTTAAACATGATCATCAAGGTATAAATGTGTGTGTATTTTTCTGATTGTGGAGTTGCTCTGCTGTGTCTGAAGTGACTCTTGGCTGGCTGCTAATAAACCTTATTACTGCAAAGAGTAACTTGGGAGTAGTGTCTTGATGCTGCACAGCTAAAAAAAAAGGAAACACTAAAGAAGTGGAAGTGGTAAGGCAGTGATAGTGGCTTCTTGGACAGGATGCTGTCCCCCAGGTTGGTTAAATTTTACCCGAGGTAAATGCGGTTAGAGCCCATATGCAAATGGTTTGCTGAGGACATTAAAGGAGTAGTTCACTTTAAAATGAAAATTACCCCATTATTTACTCACCCTCAAGCCATCATAGGTGTATATGACTTTCTTCTTTCTGATGAACACAATCGGAGTTATATTAATAAATATCCTGACGCTTCCAAGCTTTATAATGGCAGTGACGGGGTCCATTGAGTTTGAAGCTCAAAAAAGCACATCCAGCCATAATAAACGTACTTTGCACGGCTCCGGGGGCTTAATAAAGGCCTTCTGAAGTGAATCGATGGGGTTTTGTATGATATTTTTTTGTATCTAAGTGTATGATAGGGCCCATAAACTCGTAATTGTGAGAAAAAAAGGCAGAATTGTAAAATTATTTATTTTTATTTTTTTAGTAGTGGCGGAAACAAGCTTCTATACGTATCACTCCAGTACATAAAGAAGTTTGAATAAAAATCAAATTACATTTATTTTCATGTTAATTAATGCAACAGACATTTATCACTCAGTTTAGCACTTTCAAACATGACACTTTATGTTAGTTAAATTAATAATAATGTAATATCTTGTATTGATACACTTGGAAAAGTATAGTGAATTTTAAGAGAAATCCCATGCTTACACAGTAGTGAGCAGTGAACACAGCATAGGAACCCTGTCAAAAACACAGCTAAAGTGTTGGCAGGGTAGCTGCTCTTATGCTTACATGTGGCCTGCATGTCGGCCTAGAGGAGTAGAACTGCCTCAAAATCCAGTCCTGTAATATCATGTAACTGAGACACAGGAAGTGTGAATGCTTAGAAACAACAATGAAACAAGACCCCTGTCACTCAAATTATATTGCAGGATTTTTAGCAAGCCCACATCCCTGTGCAACACAGCCTGTACCCTCCAAGGCCAGCAGCCCAGCAAACCGGAAACAAAATCAAGAGCGCTCCTTACCTCTAAACACACTCCTGTCAAACAAAACGGTAGCTCAAGGAAAGAGAAACTACAGGTACACCTGTCTGCATACTAGTATAGAAGGATTCATAAAAAAAAGCTTACTCTTCTCATTTAATACAGGGACATTTTCAAAAGCTGTTTTCAGGCACTGCAATATTTAATATTATGAGAGAAAATGAGAGTTCAGGAGAGCTCCCTATTATCCATTAGAGCCCCAGAGGGACTTTTAAAAACACAATCCCTGGAGGGCTTTATGAAATACATAAAAATGCCCTCTGTTCTATTATTTTTTCATTTGGTGGGTCAGTGGGGTCAGTCAGAGTAGCAGGCTCCGTCCACATCCCCTCCGGGCCTGTTATTGCTTGAGTGTGTGATGTTGTAAGAGGTTAGAGGTTCTGCCATCTAAATCACTTCTGCCTGTGCGCAGTGGACAATATTGCTTCTTGAGACGAACTTCCTCCTACATCCCATCTCAGAAAAAAGAACCCAGAGATTTCCAGTTTGGCTTTCTTGGGGTGAAATCAATAAACAGTTGTGCTGCTTTTATATGTGGTATTCATTGATTGTATCTCATTCCGTTTAGCTAGGTGTCATCTAGTCTCGTGTAACCAGACCTTTAGACTAACTTCTGCTAATTTATTGATTTAAGATTGCAATAAAAGGTGCAGTATGTAATATTGACAGATAGTGGTTGAAATGGGTACTGCAGTCCAAATTCAAAATATTGGAGAGTTGTTTCTCCCACCCCCTCCTCCTCAGATATGACTCTCACGCTGGTTGCCAGATTGTGGATACGTAACATAAATGAGCGCAATTAATAATGGAAGGTGACGAGCTGTAATTTGATGAGTTGAATGATCCGCATTTTAATATGCCTAAGGACATAGAGCTTTTTAGATGGATGCTGAGGCGTTTTAGGTTGGGTAGAATCAGTGATCTCTGACCTAGTTTGTTTGCTGGCTTCCTTGGCTACAATACGCTATGTTTTCTGCCAAATGGCAACCTGGGGTGTCAAAATACTATTGCGTAAATTAGCAGTGGGCGGGATCACACAGACCTTAACAAAAGCAGACATTCCGACACAGAACGCACATTTTAAAGTAGAATAACTGGCGTAGCATTGTTTTTTGGAGAAACAAGTATGTGAACTGTGGGATTACAAATTTATAAATTGTTATTTCTAGGTTCCAATGTAATAGTATATAAACTGAAAACGTTATGTACATTGTGTTTTACATTTTGAGGTAAAAATTTATGACATTCTAGCAGCCCAGGGGCCTCATTTATAAACGTTGCGTACGCACAAAAGAAGGCATACGCCGCTCTCTACGCAATAATTGGTATTTATAAAAAGCAAACTTGACGGGAAAATGTGCGGTCCTTCACGCAAGCTCTGACCCAGGCGTACGCACAAAAACGGGTGAAATGAGAAATGGCGACACCGTCGGCAGATGGAAGAAACACGTGAAAGTGTGTGAAACTGTAGACCGTTGTGTAAAAGAAATAAATAAGATGAAGACTTCACAAAGCAAGTCTTACAATTAACAGCCTACACGAACACCCGTTTGATCGATCTGCAGTGTAAAACAAACAAAATCAAACGAAAATTACAACAGAAATGCAAATTAACACATATTTGCAAAAAGAAAAGTGAAATATGTTCTGCAGTAATATTGGCATGTTATGCAATTCATCCTCATAAATAATATGGTAAACAGAACGAAATAATGTACAAAACTGATTGAATTAATGACTTCCCTCTGCATTTTGAGGACTGCATCAGTGAGGACACGTCCGCTGCTGGAGGGTTGAGAGCCGCGTGCCGTGGAGACGCTGGGTCCAGGCGGCTGCTCAGCTGCAGCATCGTAACCACTGGCCCCGCTGGAACACCCAGCGACTGAAATAAAGATTGTTCTATATGAATAAACTGTAATCGTGTAGCCTACATACATGTGACTTGACTGCATTAATTTTACTTACCTGTGTCATCCGGTGCATCTGGCGCATCAGTGTCCCCCTCCGCCTCAGTCACCACTCCACTTAATAGGGATTCCCCAATAATTGCCGCCAGTCTCTCATCGAGAGGGGTCAGCTCCGGTGGAGCGCTAGACGCTTTTTTGCCTCGACTTTGATGTCCGACCATTTCTTTTTTATTTCGGCCACGGTCCAAGGTTGTGAGGCTACAGCATTTACGGCGTCTGCAACCTTTTGCCATTCAAGTGCCTTTTTGACATTAGTAATGCCCACACTGTGCCCTCCAAACAACATTTTTCTCCTCTTTTCCACCTCGCCAACGATAACTTCTACTTCACATTGAGTGAAGTTACGTTTTTTTGATTTCCTCTCTGTGTTTGCCATGATTTCGCAATCGATGATTATTAACTTGTGGGCGTTTCACGGACTATTTATGGGCAACTATTGGCGTGACATGAAGCCGCAAAAGCTGCACTACATTTAGAATTGATTGTGATTTATTAAGGGAAAACTGCGTAGGATGTGCATGCGCACGGTTTTATAAATCCGAATATTTCTGTGCATACGCACGTCCTATGTTTCATCCGTACGCCACTTCTGACGCAAATCCTACGCAAAGTTTTATAAATGAGGCCCCAGGTGTCTGACACATTAGTTATTTGTCTTTATGCACTTCCTGACCATTTGGCATGACAAGCTCAAGGCACAGCTGTGCCTTTGTCTCTATGATAATGTGAAGGTATGGGCGATACTGTCAGACCGATTGGATTAGCACCTATGCATTTGAATGACACTGTTGACACGCTGATTAGATCAGGGCTGGGGAAATGCCGGGAACAGGCTGATTCCTGCACTGTATTTGCATGCTTTGTTCAGATTGTCTCCACCTCTACTGTATTTAATCCCTCCCTCTTGAATGTATAAAAATTACAAAGTATTACTGCTTTAGTCAGAGTTGGATGACTACAGCGACGCACAGTGCGTCTCAAAGAATAAATTCTGCTTGAAAGATATCCCAACGTCTCCTGGTCTCTGCTTCGACGAGGAAAAAGATTCCTACAGAACTTAGCATGTTTTCTAAATCTCTGCAAACATAGTGTGGTATTTTTGTGGTACTCTAAAAAATGCTGGGTTGTTTTAACATAAATTTTGGTCAAATATGGGTCAGTTGGGTTAAAAAAAATTTATTGGGTTGGCTAGGTTTGTCCATATTTGACCCAAATTTGGGTTGAAACAACCGATATGCAGTATATGCAGTTCATTCAGTCAACCACTTTCTCCACAACGTAATTTCTCAGAGATGCTGCTGTAAAAAACATGGCATCTGAGGACTATTTCACTATTGTTGTCTTCTACTTCTGTCATTTTGCTTTATTTGATCAGTCCAGTAGTGTAAAGTATTTGAGTAAATGTAATTAGTTACTGTACTTAATTATCTTTTTGGCTACTTTGGAGTTTTACTGAGTATCAAATATATTAGCAACTTTTACTATCTAAACTCAGCAAAAAAAGAAACGTCCTCTGACTTTCAACTGTTTTTACTTTCAGTAAACTTAATGTGTGTAAATATTTGTATGAACACTAAAAGAGTCAACACCATAAGACATAAACTAAAAATGTTTCACAGACATGTGACTAACAGAAAAAGAATAATGAATTAAGGGAATGAAGGGAGGCTCAAAATCAAAAGTACCAGTCAGTATGTGGTGTGGCCACCAGCTGCTTGAAGTACTGCAGTGCATCTCCTCCTCATGGACTGGACCAAATTTGTCAGTTCTTGCTGTGAGATGTTACCCCACTCTTCCACCAAGGCAAGTTCCTGGACATTTCTGCGGGGAATGGCCCTAGCCCTCACCCTGCGATCCAACAGGTCCCAGACGTGCTCAATGGGATTGTGATCCGGGCTCTTCGCTGGCCATGGCAGAACACTGACATTGCTGTCATGCAGAAACTCACGCACAGAACGAGCAGTATGGCTGGTGGCATTGTCCTGCTGGAGGATCATGTCCGGATGAGCATGCATAAAGGGTACCACATGAGGGAGGAGGATGTCTTCCCTGTACTGCAAGGCATTGAGATTGCCTGCAATGACAACAAGCTCAGTCCGATGGTGATGTGATATACCGCCCCAGACCATGACGGACCCCCAACCTCCAAATCGATCCCGGTACAGGTCTCGGTGTAACGCTCATTCCTTCGACGATAAACATGAATCCGTCCATCACCCCTGGTGAGACAAAACCGTGACTCATCAGTGAAGAGCACTTTTTGCCACTCCTGTCTGGTCCAGCGAAGGTGGGTTTGTGCCCATAGGCGGCGTTGTTGCTGGTGATGTCTGGTAAGGACCTGCCTTACAACAGGCCTACAAGCCCTCAGTCCAGCCTCTCTCAGCCTATTGCGGACAGTCTGAGCACTGATGGAGGGATTGTGTGTTCCTGGTGTGACTCGGGCAGTTGTTGTGGCCATCCTGTACCTGTCACGCAGGTGTGATATTCGGATGTACCGATCCTGTGCAGGTGTTGTTACACGTGGTCTTCCACTGCAAGGATGATCAGCTGTCCTTCCTGTCTCCCTGTAGCGCTGTCTTAGGCGTCTCACAGTGTGGACATGGCAATTTATTGCCCTAGCCACATCAGCAGTCCTCATGCCTCCCTGCAGCATGCCTAATGCACGTTCACGCAGATGAGCAGGGACCCTGGGCATCTTTCTTTGGGTGTTTTTCACAGTCGGTAGACAAGTCTCTTTAGTGTCCTGCGTTTTTAGAACTGTGACCTTAAATGCCTACTCTCTGTAAGCTGTTAAGGTCTTAACGACCATTCCACAGGTGCATGTTAATTAATTGATTATGGTTAATTGAACATGCATGGAAAACATTGTTTAAACCCTTTACAATGAAGATCTGTAAAGTTATTTGGATTTTTACAACATTATTGTTGAAATACACAGTCCTGAAAAAGGGAGTTTATTTGACTACATTTTTGAAAAAGTAAATTTACTTTTTACTCAAATACATTTGTGATGAGTAATGCAATTACACGTTACATTTTGCATGGCACCTAACTTTTTCTGCAGCAGTTTGTGTCTGCTATAAAGAAGCAATATTACCATCTAAGGGCATTGAAGGTACTATATCTTGTGTGTTTTGCCTTTACTCACCCAAACTTGTCAACAAGGCTATACTTCATGTGATTGAGAGTGCATTAACAGACAGTTGAGAAATCACAGGATGTTTGATATATGAGATGAGGTCAGTACTGCAGCCAGTGATGCAGCCAAAACCATTGACTATTTAATTTTACTTAACATTATTTTATTTATCCTCTATATTGACAAGACCTTTTTGAAGGATGTTGGTTTACTTATGGCCTTTTTGTGCACTTGAGCTTAACTGAGTCTTGAGAGTTTGTAGACATTTAAGAGGCTATTGTGTTGACCTTGATTTATTGCAATATTAAGGTGTTCAGTTTTATTTTGATTTTAGAAAATAAACATGATTTCTCATCTTACAAGACAATTGTTTCTTATTTTCACTGGCATGTTTCTTAGATGTTGAGCCCAATTGAATATACGAGCCTACATTCAGTATGAGTAAAATACTTAAGTACTGTTTAAATTAGAAACTTTAAAACTTTTACTCAAGTCGTATTGAGTAATGGAATTGGTGACTTGTAACTTGTAATGGAGTCATTGTCGCTGTAAGGAATCTGTACTTTTACTCAAGTATGGTTTTCAGGCACTCTTTACACCTCTGGATAAGTCACATGATTTGTGTCTCAGGTGGTTGGCTCAAAAAAACTTTGATTCCCATAAGCAAGAGGTTTTAAATCGTATAATTACGTCGCACAACATGGCAGCCAAAGAACTGCCATTTAGATGAATGGGAACGCTAATGGATAGCTTTCTCCTAGTATTATATAAACTAGTTGGTCTCATCTGGTTTGGCAATGGGACCCACATTTTCCCATGGTCATTAATCCATGACCCAAATTTTTAGGATTTTAAATTTTAGCAAATGTATTTCTCAAAAATGGTTGTCACACACACAAGTACTGTCCCGTTTACTTAACATACACATAAATTGTAAGAATATCATTAACACTGATGAACAAACAGTATTAGGTAACTATTAAAAAGCAATCCAAAACTTTTTTTAAATAATACAATTAAGTTAGTAGCTAAGTTATTGCATAGTCATCAAAAATATAGAAAATAGCACAAAGTGAAAATAAAGTGGTATTTTGGGTTAATGTTACGAAAACAGTTACCATGATAAATACTAAATACACAATACTAACATGAGCTGTTAATAAAACATATGGACACTGATCCTGATAAATAGAATGAACATCATACCTGCATACAAATCCTTCCCAGCATGACATGACATACACTTGTCACGGGTGTGTGCAGGCAGGAAGACGAAAACAGGTAAATACAGTTCCCAAACGTATTTTAATATTAAATACTCCAAAGACAGGTAAAAGCACAACACAACTTAGCATAGCAGTGACCAGACAAGGAGTGCAGGAGAAGCTTAAATAGTGAACACAAACGAGATGATTAAACAGACACAGCTGAACTAAATTAACTCAATGACGGTAACCAGGGAGACAGATGAGTGGCGGGAAACTGAACAAAGAAACATCTGACAAATGAAATGAAAATAAAAACAAACTGAAAGTCCATGAACAAAACAGAATGGTGACAACACTATATTGCCAAAAATACTGGGACACCCCTCCAAATCACTGTACCAATATCCAAAGGTATATAAAATCAAGCACCTAGGCATGCAGACTGCTTCTACAAACATTTGTGAAAAAGAACGGTCGCTCTCAGGAGCTCAGTGAATGCAAGCGTGGTACCGTGATAGTCCATTCCTGAAATTTCCTCACTACTAAATATTCTATGGTCAACTGTTGGTGGTATTATAACAAAGTGGAAGCAATTGGGAACAACAGCAACTCAGCCACGAAGTGGTAGGCCCCGTAAAATCACAGAGCGGGGTCAGCACATGCTGAGGTGCACAGTGCGCAGAAGTTATAATACCAGTCAATAGCTACAGACCTTTCAGATTAGCTCAAGAACAGTGCATAGAGAGCTTCATGGAATGGGTTTCCATGGCCAAGCAGCTGCATCCAAGCCTTACATCACCAAGTGCAATGCAGTGCTAAGCGTCGGATGCAGTGGTGTAAAGCTTTGTTTAGGCTTGGCCCCTTTGTTCCAGTGAAAGGAACTCCTAATGCTTCAGCATACCAAGACAATTTCATGCTCCCAAGTTTGTGGGAACAGTTTGGGGATGGCCCCTTCCTGTTCCAACATGACTGCACACCTTACCTCAACCCAGGGGCGGACTAGCCATCTGGAGCACCAGGTGTTTACCCGTTGGGCCGCTAGACAATGTGGGCCGGCCCGTTGCTACGTAAATATATATGAAAAATAAATTATAGTAAAATTACGTAGCCTATATCCTTCCATCAGGCTAGACAAATGGCCCGCACGTCCCACTTGAGGCAAACCTTTAATCTTTTTAGCCTGATCAGTCTTAGTGGTCTAAAAGCGCTCGTCAATGTCAAAATGTTTGAGATATCCAATCAAATCGAAGCAGGCGGGATTTATTGTCCACAGAAACCGAGCAGCGGGGCACTTGAATGCGCTTGAAGATAAACAGCTGAACATGACGAGTCAATACAGCAATATTTCCCGACAGTTAACAATTTAAAAAATGTTAAACGACGGACATTCATTTCCAGGGATGTAAACTACTGCTGACCTTTTCGAATTTCTCAGATTTTAATGCCTTTTACGTTATTCATCACATAATGCACAAAGAAACATTAACGTCGCAATTTTCAGCATATCAGAGGGAATGTCATCTGACTGTCAGGCTTTCTTCAGTAATTTCACAATCATTTGAAAATAATTCATAAAACTCAAACGTAGGCCTACATTACATGGTAAAACTGGAAACGTTCATATTCAAGTAGCCTATGTCCTGTGTAGGAAAGAGTCATATACTAAAATAAATATATAATTTGCTAGTTAGTTCACTTGCATTATTTTACACACTGGCAATCAAAAGTCAAAATAATTAAGACTCTTTAAAAAAAACTTTGAAATAAGGAGGCTGAATTTATTTGATCAAAAATACAGTAAAACCACAAATATTAAGAAATATTAATACAATTGCCAATAGCTGTTTTCTATGTGAATATATTGTTAAAAAAATATTTCTGTGATCAAAGCTGACTTTTCAGCATCATTACTCCACACTTCAGTGTCACGTGATCCTTTAGAAATCATTATAATATGCTATGCTGTATTTTTCATATAATTTTTAAACTCTTTTCTACAATTTGAGCTCTATTCCATAAAATGGCAGATTTCAAGCTCCTGAAAGGACATACTATAACCACTAGAAAGGCACTATAAAACAGTCCACATTCTGCACTACATTCTAAGACTTCTAGACCATAGCATTGTATATGGACTGATTTTTGGTAGGTATTGAACTTAGTGATATTAAACTTCAGTGTATGGAAAAGAGAATTAAAATTTTGTACAAAAAAATAAAATAAAAAAATAAATACTATTTGCCATGTGCACCAGGAAAGACAAATTATAACCTAAAGAAGTATGCCAGTCATTCATTAAGATAAGCATTTTAATACAAAAATAAATATAATTTATATTTCTGTATAAATAGCATCTATATGTTAGTAAGTGGTGTTTAAAATTGCTCTATGCATAATGAGCTGGTGGGTTTATGGCGAGGTGTGTTGCAGACCGGGTGTGATGGGCAATTTTGTGCCAGAAAGTCCAGGGCTACTTTTTTGCCCCAGTCCGCCCCTGCCTCAACCTGATAAGTCTTCGCTCTAATTCATCACAAAGGTGTTCTGCGAGCCAGGCCTTCTCATTCAACATCAGTGCCTGACCTCACAAATGCGCTTCTAAAAGAATGGTCAAAAATTCCCATAAACACACTCCTAAACCTTGTGGAAAGCCTTCCCTGAAGAGTTGAAGCTATTATAGCTGCAAAGGGTGGGCCAACTCCATATTAAATCCTACAGATTAAGAATGGGATGTCATTAAAGTGCATGTAATATAGTGTGCCAGTAACAGTAATTCATTGGTACTTTTTTGGTAATTTACAATGTTGCATGCTGGTCGTTCTTTTGCTCTTTATATATAGTAAAGTGATATAATCTGTGTGTTTCTGCATTTGTGCACGCAATTGAAGAGTATGTGCCACAAGCACAGTATAATGTCTGACAGGACAGTAGAGTTAATTTTTCTGAGGTGAGAGACTTTATTTTGTGACAAGTTACAGAATTAATGTTAGAATAATGACACTGTGATACAATGTTTCACGTAACTGCTCGGAGACACAGGGTTGAGGATCCAAACACAGTTTTTATTGGGTAATCCAGAATCGTAATCAAAGTGACAGGCAAAGGATCAAAACCAAGGCAAAAATACAAACAATAACAAAATCCAAGACACAGGCAAACAGGGATATCTAGGGAAACTGGCGGAAGATCAAAACAAAGGACACAAGGGAAACAAGAGAGAGCGCTCAGAAAAACAGTGTGACGCTAACAAGACTTAGCAATGAATGACTTAATATAAACCGGGCTTATATAGGCAGAATTAACAAGAATAATGAGAACAATGGGTCGTGGGAAATGTAGTCCGTGGTTAGAACCAAGACGGAAGGAGTGCCCTCTGGTGGAAATCAAGGATTCCAGCTGGTGGATGTAACAGAGACACTCCTCAAAGGGTCACAGAAATCCAGGAGGGAGGTGGAGCAGAGACGGACCCGGGGATGGAGGGACAGGTTCATTGAGTGGAGGAAGGACTAAAGACGGAGGTAGTACAGGAGGCCAAGGCGAAGCAGGCAGTGCAAGTGGCCAGGGCAGAGCAGGCTGGGCAGGTAGGGCTGAAGACCACCAATGCATAGCTGAAGACCACCATGGTAGAGCAGGCGGAGCTGGTGACCACCATGACAGAGCTGGCGGGACCGAAAACCAGCACAATGGAGCTGGCGGGGCCAAAGACCACCACGGTGGAGCTGAAGATCCCCAGGGTAGATCTGGAGGAAATGGAGACCACCACATCTGATCAGTAGAAACTGGAACACAGAGCACAGAGAGATTTCTGAGAATTCATGGAAACAAACAGGAAATTCATGTGCAGACGCCAAACTAGAACTGGCAGAACTAGATCAGGTGCCACCTCCTCTGGAGAAACTGGAGAAGCGTATGCAGACCAGACACACATAATGGCTATCGCCGTAATAGTGAGTGAATCTGGGACCACCAGGTGGCGAGATGACCAGACTGGGTGCGACTGAACTTGGGTGCGCTGGGCTCGAGGACGATGTCGGGACCATTGAGATGCCAGCTGCTCGCACCGACATCGGTGGTGGGTCCGCCAAACTAGAAGCCAGTCTCAAATGCCTAGGGACCACCTTGTGACTTCAGGTGCAACGTTTATGATGGCCAGAAACTCTAGCGTGGTGGCCATGATGGCTGGAGAGGTACAGCTTGAATGTCATGTTCATCCTTCACAACACCCACACTAAAATCAGAGCCGCTCAGCTGCAATGCAAGATCTATATAATGTTACAGAGTCCAGGGATGATCATGCAATGGCATAAGTGAACTGATAGACCCTCACCCCCTCCGAAAAAATATCATGAGGCATACCGTGTTCAAGGACGTTAGATATGCCAGTTCAATAAGGGGTTGATATTCGATTGATCGATCTCCCTGTCGGAGACGCATAATTCTCACTGCTGGATCCATAGTTGGCTAAGTTTACTGTCACGTAACTGCTCGGAGACACGAGGTTGAGGATCCAAACGCAGCTTTTATTGGGTAATCCAGAATCGTAATCCAATTAACAGGTAGAGGGTAAAAAAGCAAGGCAAACAATAACAGAATCCCGGAAACAGGCAAATAGGGATATCCAGGGAAACAGGCGAAAGATCAAATCCATAACAAGAGAAATGAGAGAGAGCACCCTAAAATGCAATGCGACACTTACAAGACTTAGCAATGAATGACTGAATAAACCAGACTTATATAGGCAGAGTTAACAAGAATAATGGGACACAGGTGGATGTAAGGCCTACACACAAGGGAAACTAATCAACAAGAAAAACTACAAAGGACTACACAGCATGGCGCAAAACAGGAAATTAAAAAAAATCTTCTGTTTGTGTTTCAAAGATGAACAAAAGTCTTCTTTTTGATTGGATTGGAACGACATGAGAGTAAGTAATTGAAGACAGAATTTAAATTTTTGGGTGAACTGTCCCTTTAATGAATAAGGTACGAAAACAGTGCAGACAGCATGTGCAAATAAATTGCACACTCAGTGTGTACAATTCACACACTCTTTTCATGTGCAGGTACAAATCTCAGTCAGACAGCATTAATCAATGGCTGTTGGGGTCAGCCACTCGTGCCAGTTCTCACACCTGCGACGAGAGTCCTTGAAATCTAGGCTGAAACAATCAATCACATACATCCTGATGTGTGCGAGAGGCGATAAGCAAGTTTTAAAAGAGAGAAACACAGAGACAACTCCAGAAAGTAATTTACATGCCTAATGAGACATCTCAGCTTGGCACCCGCTATAGACATACACACACACACTCACACACGCACACACACACGTGAATGCATCGCTGCTGAATTTCAAAACCTGCCCTTCTCACTGCTGCGTGGCAGCCCAATTAAATATCTCAAAGCGTTTATAGCACTAAGATATAAATTGAGCACGCACACATCTCACTTGGCTATTACATTCTTGTCCTTACATATCTTTTACCTTCCAACACTTTAAATGAAGTATTATCATCCTTCTCAATGGAATCTGTCTGAGGGGAAATTATAAAAAAAAAAATCCTTTAGTAGGTGTCTGACCTCACTTGACATCTCATTTAATTGAGGATGATTTGTCTTAGAAAATTATTTGATGTTGTGGGTCACTATTTAGTGAGTCATTAATTGAAAAGAATGAGGATTACAGTTGCTATGGGTCTCTTGGAAACTGTCCTCAGTGTGACCATATTTGTGTAAATGAGTATTGTCCCTCAGGATATGAATATGCTTAACCCCTGTGAAAAAGAAGTGCACTTAATTGTATTAAATGTGCACTTGTAGTGTACTTCAAATCTTTAAAGTATATTTTAAAAAAGCTGAATAGGCCTAATTGCTGATTATATAATATAAATAAAATAAAATACCACTTAAATGTACTTAAAGAGAGTACACTTTCATGACTATGTTTCTTAACACACTTTTTAGATAATGCAAAATTAAAAGTTTGAAATCATTGTTTTATTAATCATGTATTTTAAGGTGGCGTAGTACTTACTAAAATAAGTGAGTATTACTGAGTTACTATAGAGTTACGGTTAGGATTAGGGTTTGGTTTTTGGGTTAGTTATTTGTAATTATTCATGATTTACTGTAATTACTATAGTTAGTACATGTAGTAACGTGTCCTTTCCTACGCCACCTTAAAATAAAGTGTTACCATAATCTTTTGCCATGCCTTGGTATAACTTGCTGTACACTTATTTTGATGTGTTGTCCAAAACATTACATTCATTTTTGCACCTTATTGATATGTTTATTAATTATGTAATAAGTACACTATATTGCCAAATGTATTGGGATCCCTGCCTTTACATGCACACGAACTTTAATGACATCCCATTCTTAAACTGTAGGGTTTAATATGGAGTTGGCCCACCCTTTGCAGCTATAACAGTTTCAACTCTTCTGGGAAGGCTTACCACAAGGTTTAGGAGTGTGTTTATGGGAATTTTTGAACATTCTTCTAGAAGCGCATTTGTGAGGTCAGGCACTGATGTTGGACGAGAAGGCCTGGCTCGCAGTCTCCACTCTAATTCATCCCAATGGTGTTCTATCGGGTTGAGATCAGCACTCTATGCAGGCCAGTCAAGTTCCTCCACACCAAACTCACTCATCCATGTCTTTATGGACCTTGCTTTGTGCACTGGTGCAGTCATGTTGGAACAAGAAGGGGCCATCCCCAAACTGTTCCCACAAAGTTGGGAGAATGATATTGTTCAAAATGTCTTGATATCCTTTTTAACTGGAACTAAGGGGCCAAGACCAACCCCTGAAAAACAACCCCACAGCATTACCCCCCATCCCCCCCTTCCCCCTCCACCAAACTTTACACTTGGCACAATGCAGTCAGGCAAGTACCAATTTACAATTACAATTTGTGGTGTTTGTTAATTTAAACATCACTCTCCTCTACAAGTCATATGATTTGTGATATCATTGATCTCTGTAGCACAAACGGTACAGAATGTTATGGTTTGTGCCAGTTAAACAAACCCAATAATACCAGAACCAATAATAATGATGGTGCTTTCTTTAGCAAACACTGCTAATTATGAAATGATTGAGTTGTTTTAAAAGTCTCTCATCTTACCTTTCAAACCTTACCTATGGTACAGAAAATTTGTATTGATTCATTGTCATATTGTTGAAGCTTGTTCACAAGAGATAGAAATAGAGAAACTTTTTTCATTTTTCATTCCAAAAGTTCTCTGTTTTCAGTCGCTGATATTTTCAGACACAGCAGCAAATATTGCTATGGATTCCTTTTCCCATTTGGAGCTCAGCAGGGCATTAGGGAGGCAAGAGTGAAGCTACCCCGGGACATCTCAAAAACTCAGCAAGGTGTCTTAGCTTTTAAAGGCATCACAACAAGTTTCCTCTTTTTGACAGGAGAATCTTGTCAATCTCTGTCAGTGCTAGGGAGATGAAAATGAACAAACAGAAAATGGAGGGAACAGGATAATAAACAGATTTTCACACATAGTTTTTTTAGCATAATTTGACAAATTTACAGATTAATTGGTAATAATACACAATCAGTTATTCTGTAACACTTTACAATAAGGTTTAATTAGTTAACATTAGTTAACTACATTGGTTAACATGACAATGAAAAATACTTTTACAGCATTTATTAGGCTAATCTTAGTTAAAGTGCCCCTATTATGGTTTTTTGAATATTCCCCCTTCATACAGTTTGTAATATAGCTGTTTGTGAATGTAAACGTTCTGCAAAGTTGTAAAGTTGAAAGTGCACAATAAAGTTATTGTATCCCAAAAGAAAGAATTGACTCTGAACCGCCTTAACGAGTCGTTTTTTGTTTGAATCTTCTGCTTGACAGTTCTACGTCACTAGAAATTATATTTGCATGCATTATGCCCACCTATGTTGTACGTTGTCTGCCTGCGAACAACTTGTCCCGCCTTCAAACGCGTCATTTTACTGACGACTGCTTTTCAAATCAGCTGTGGGCCACTATTACATAAAAGTGAGTCTACATAAAACTGTCTATTAATGCAGATTGTCTGTCATTCTTACTACTTTGAGTAAAGATAAAGGATGGAGCAAGATTTGTTTTGAAAACTAAGGTCAAGTCACCTTCATTTATAAAGCGCTTTTTACAACACAGATTGCCTCAAAGCAGCTTTACAGTGATAATAGGAAATTAATTTTGCATTAGAAAAAAGCTAAAGTAAGTTTTTTATTGATTAAATATCTGTTGTAAAAACTGATTAGTTATTTAATTTGGTGCCACTTAAACAACACCATCCTCAGCTAAAACAGAAAACCCCCAATGCGTTCCGGATGCCCATCCGCAAGGCAACAGCACCTGGTGGCCAGAGAACACAAACCATGAAATAGGTATTAAAATGGTTTTGAAACTATACCACCACCATCCCCGCGCAAACCCCAAAAAAGGTGAATCTGCGACGGCGACGGCAAGGACGCTAGCATTGCGTGTTTAGCCCATAGGAAAGCGCGTTTGAATACGTATGTGTGCATATGTTTTTGTATCTGTACAGAGGGGAAGGAAAGGTAAGAAGGCCTTCACAGGGGAGAGTCTAGTTGACACGGTCTCTGCCAACACTTCAGGGCTGCGTTGTCATGGTCATGGTCATCGGCACAGGTCCACCATCTGATCTGGATCCAGCAGACTACAGTAAACCTCGGGATAAACAGAGAGACTAACATTAGCATAGATGCCATTCTGTCTGCTTCCCGAACAATGCTAGGAAGACTGTTCCAAAGTTTAGGTGCTAAATAGGAAAAGGTTGATTTTGACATTCTAACACCAACAGTTGATTTTGATATTCTAGGTATTATCAACTGGCCAGAATTTTGATACCGCAATAGACGTGATGGAGTATAATGCGTTAAGAGCTTGTTCAAGTACTGGGGAGCTAAACCATTTAGTGCTTTGTAAGTAATTGGCAAGATTTTAAAATTTATACGATGTTTAATAGTGAGCCAGTGCAGTGTTGACAGAACCGGGCTAATATGGTCATACTTCCTGGTTCTAGTAAGAACTCGAGCTGCTGCGTTTTGGACCAGCTGCAGTTTATTTATTAAGCGAGCAGGGCAACCACCCAGTAGAGCATTACAATAATATAGCCTTGAGGTCATGAACACGTGAACTAACTGTTCAGCATTTTGCATTGAAAGCATGTGCCATAATTTAGATATATTTTTAAGATGGAAGAATGCAGTTTTACAGATGCTAGAAACGTGGCTTTCAAATGAAAGATTGGAATCAAAGAGCATATCCAGGTTCCTAACTGACAATGAGGACTTGACAGAGCAGCCATCAAGTTTTAGAGAGTATTCTAGGTTACTACGTGCATAGGTTTTTTGTCCAATAATTAAAAATTCTGTTTTTCCAGAATTAAGTTGTAGGAAATTACTAGTCATCCAATTTTTTATATCAGCTATGCATTCCGTTAATTCCGAGTATTGTCAGCACAACAATGAAAACTTACACCATGCTTTCTAATGATATCTCCCAAGGGTAGCATGTACAGTGATACTACAATGCACTATCTGATGCGATACTGTAGTAGATGGTTGCATAATTATAATCTCCTCCTTAATATTATCAATCTTGCACATAAAGAAGTTCATAAAGTCATTATTACTGTGCTGTTTGCAAATGTCAGAAGTTGAAGCTTTATTTCTTGTTAATTTAGCCACTGTATCAGATAAATACCTAGGGTTGTGTTTGTTTTCTTCTAAGAGAGCCGAGAAATAAGCAGATCTAGCAGTTTTCACTGCCTTTCTGTACGCAATCATGCTCTCTTTCCACGAAATGCAGAAAACCTCCAGTTTTATTTTCTTCGAGCTGCGCTCCATTTTTCTGGCTGCTGTTTTAAGGGCCTGAGTGTGCTTGTTGTACCACGGCGTTGGACTATTTTCTTTAATCTTCTTTAAGCGCAGAGGAGCAACTGTGTCTAAAGTGCTGGAAAAGAGAGAGTCAATAGTTTCTGTTGCAACATTGAGTTCCTCTAGGCTATCTGGGATGCTGAGGAGATGGAATTGATGAGGAAGATTATTTACAAAGCAATCTTAAGTGGTAGTGGTGATAGTCCTACCATATTTGTAACGAGGGGACGGCTTTGCAGCCATGGCTAAATTAAAACTCAAATTTGTTTGATGGATTGACCAATTGGGAATCATCTTTGGTTCAGAGGTGACTGTCTCTCCACCCCCCAAAAAAATTATGTTATCTGCTGTCTCTTACTTTCCTGCTCTAAACAGAGAGTAAATTTAGACCTGATTTCTTATTATAAGCTATGGGAAGGACAATGGGAAGGCATTGACCCTTCGAGGCATGGACTCCACTAGACCCCTAAAGGTTTGCTGTGGTATTTGGCTCCAAGATGTTCGCAGCAGAATCTTTAAGTCCTGTAAGTTGTGAGGTGGGGCCTCCATGGATCGAACTTGTTTGTTCAGCACATCCCACAGATGCTCGATTGGTTTGAGATCTGGGGAATTTGGAGGCCAAGTCAACACCTCAAACTCGTTGTTGTGCTCCACAAAGCGTTCCTGAACCATTTTTTCTTTGTGGCGGGGCGCATTATCCTGCTGAAAGAGGCCACGGTCACCAGGGAATACCGTTTCCATGAAAGGGTGTACATGGTCTCCAGCAATGCTTAGGTAGGTGGTATGTGTTAAAGTAACATCCACATGGATGGCAGGACCCAAGGTTTCCCAGCAGAACATTGCCCTCCGCCAGCTTGCCTTCTTCCCATAGTGCATGTGTTATGCTTGCCAATTTTTCCTGCTTTCAGACAACTGTCAAGTCAGCAGTCTTCCCCATGATTGTGTAGCCTACAGAACTAGACTGAGAGACCATTTAAAGGCCTTTGCAGGTGTTTTGAGTTAATTAGCTGATTAGAGTGTGGCAATATTCTAATTTTCTGAGATACTGAATTTGGGATTTTCCTTAGTTGTCAGTTATAATCATCAAAATTAAAAGAAATAAACATTTGAAATATATCAGTCTGTGTGTAATGAATGAATATAATATACAAGTTTCACTTTTTGAATGGAATTAGTGAAATAAATCAACTTTTTGATGATATTCTAATTATATGACCAGCACCTGTATATGTGTGTGCGTGTATCAATGGTAACTGAGAGATGGACAAATAAATGTTTGACGATTTTAGCCCCGATATTGACTCGCTGACAGGTTTTGCGAAATCGCAGACATAGCCGAAATCATAGGCAAACCGGTGCTCGATCACGTGAGTGACAATCACGCAGTGTGAATTATCAAAGATGCGATTTGAGAGACATGCGCAGACGCCCGTGAGATATTTGGCATGCTAAATATCTGGAGCTGTCGGCGATTCAAAATCCTGCTGTTTGAAATGTGTTCTGACTGAACATTACATTTGCGATGACCTACAACCAATGAGAGAGCAAGATACAGGGCAGCGGGAGGTTCAGGAAGGAGTTATAGAAGAGATATCAGTATTTTAATAGATATATTTACAATCGTATCAAACATAAACAAAGCACAAACATTTGCTTGACCAGCTGCAACAGCAGCACATTGCAAAATAATTTATTTACCTCCAACTCTCTTTGCAGAACACAATCCTTGCTCCTTGTGTCTCCCCAAGCATTTCCTCCATAATCTTTTTTCTTTTTTCTACTTTTCGCTGCAAATCAGCACACAGACAATTTGGACCGCAAGCTTCATTGTTATGATCATTTTTAATAACAATTCCAGTCTTGCATGAGACCTCCGGTCTGTTGCACGTGTGATCTCACATTGTTTCCTTCTCACATCTCGCATGTGTTTGGTTGTGAAACGTAGTTTGCAGACAAGACAGAGTTGTCGTCAATTTTTCCTATTGTAAAGTCATGCAGTGTGAAAACCAGTCGCCGATCCATTGTACAGTGTGAACACAGCAGCAACTGAATGCTACCCCAGATAATCATGCAGTGTGAAAAGAACTGCGATCTGACTACTTTGAAAATCATGCAGTGTGAACTCGGCATTAGGAAGCCTCTGCACGGAGCAGAGCAGAGTAGCTTGCAGAAAGGAGGGATTTAGAGAGATTCATCCATTGAGTTGTTTGAGAATGTGGTTGTTACGTATTGCTCTGAGACGCGAAGGCTGAGGATCCAAATGCAGCTTTAAAAGGATAGTTCACCCAAAATTAAAAATTTGATGTTTATCTGCTTACCCCCAGGGCATCCAAGATGTAGATGTCTTTGTTTCTTCAGTAGAACTTAAATGAAGATTTTTAACTCCAAAGGTTGCAGTCTGCCAGTCGTATAATGCATGTTAATGGGAACAGTTGAGAGTATGAGAGCTACACATACAAATTCATATTAAACCCTGCAGCTTGTGACGACACATTGATGTCTTAAGACACGAAACGATCAGTTTGTGCAAGAAACCAAACAGTATTTATATCTTTTTTTTTTACCTCGAATGCGATCTATGTACAACAGCCTTGAGCGCGCGATCACTTCCGGTTAGTGAGGTCAAATGTACACGATAGCAGGCTGGGCAGATGACCAGGGCGGAGCAGGCTGGACAGACGGGGCCCTCACTGGACTCGGGGCGGAAGGAGACGGAGCCCTCGAGGACCATCACGGATGAGTTTAGATTGGTAATAATCATTGAGTTCATAACAATAAAAGTCAATAAGAGCACAATCTGGAAAGTCTATAAAGTATGCTAGTTCCAGAAAATCTCTGATGTGGTCCTCGAGTGGTCGGTTACCTTGACGGAGTCGAATGAGGCTTACTGCTGGATTCATGAGTGGCGAAGTCTTCTGTTACGTATTGCTCTGAGACATGAAGGCTGAGGATCCAAACGCAGCTTTAATGAAAGGGTAATCCACAATCGTAGTCAACAGTACAGGCAAGGTCAAAACACAGGTAGGCAGTCCAAACAAACAAACAAACAAACAAAGCAGGGGACAGAGGCAAAAGGGTAATCCGGGAAACAGGCAAGAAATCAGGGAACCAGGGAAAACACGGTTTAAAAATGGTTTAAATCATACTTATCTGACCGTTATCAGTTTGTAGCAGTAAATGAAGAGATGTCACACCGATCACAAGTTCAGTATGGATTACCGCAGGGCTCAGTGCTAGGACCGTTGCTTTTCACCCTGTACATGCTACCACTGGGAGATATCATTAGGAAGCAATCATTAGGAAGAATTGCGTTAGTTTTCATTGTTATGCTGACGATACTCAGCTCTATATTTCTTCACGCCCTGACGAAACTTACCAATTCACAAGATTAACGGAATGCATAGCTGATATAAAATTTTTTAATTATTGGACAAAAAAACTCCACAAGTAATAACCTAGAATACTGTCTAACACTTGGTGGCTGCTCTATCAAGCCCTCGTCGTCAGTTAGGACCCTGGGTGTGCTGTTTGATACCAATCTTTCATTTGAAAGCCACATTTCTAGTATCTGTAAAACTGCATTCTACCATCTTAAAATATATATAAATTACAGCACATGCTTTCAATGCAAAATGCTGAACAGTTCATGCATTCATGACCTCAAGGCTAGAATATTGTAACGCTCTACTGGGTGGTTGCCCTGCTCGCTTAATAAATAAACTGCAGCTGGTCCAAAATGCAGAAGCTCAAGTTCTTACTAGAACCAGGAAGTATGACCATATTAGCCCAGTTCTGTCAACACTGCACTGGCTACCTATTAAACATCGCATACATTTTAAAATCTTGCTAATTACTTACAAAGCACTAAATGGTTTAGCTCCCCAGTACTTGAGAGAGCTCTTAACGCATTATACTCCATCACGTCTATTGCGGTCTCAAAATTCTGGCCAGTTGATAATACCTAGAATATCAAAATCAACTGCAAGCGGTCGATCCTTTTTTCTATTTAGCGCCTAAACTCTGGAACAGTCTTCCTAGCATTGTTCGGGAAGCAGACACACTCTGTCAGTTTAAATCTAGACTAAAAACGCATCTCTTTACTATGGCATACACATAAAACATTTTAATTTAATTAAATTACTGTTAGGCTGCATTAACTAGGTCAGCCGGAACTTCCCATAACACCTGATGTACTCGTTACATCATAAGAAGAATGGCATCTACGCTAATGTTAGTTTATCCCGAGGTTTACTGCAGTCAGCCGGATCCGGGCCGTATCCAGATCAGATGGTGTCTGTCTGAAGTGTCTGAAGTGTCTGCAGAGACCATGCCAATTAGTCTCCCCTCTGAAATTGCCTCATCGACACGGCATCCTCAATGGATCCATCTTCGGCGTGATGAATCTGATCCTTTGAATATTCTTATTTAATAATTGTTAAATCGACACGTCATCAATAAACCCATCTCTGGCGTGATGCCTCCGATCTTTCGGATTTTCTGATCTAATATGACTTCTGACCTGTAAGGTTGCCAAAATAATAATCATACACTGTTTGTTAATTGGCCAGAGGAGAACTGGCACCCCGACTGAGCCTGGTATCTCCCAAGGTTTATTTTTCTCCATTATGCCACCTGATGGAGTTTTGGTTCCTTGCCACTGTCGCTTTTGGCTTGGCTTGCTCAGTTGGGGACACTACATTTTCAAATAAATATCCAAATAAATGTAATTACTAAACTAAATTAACTATATCAACTAAATTACTGATCTGCCCATATTGTCGCTATATGACAATTGAAATGAGTTAGATGACTGACCAGTTTTCTTCAGAGCGGCTGTACAGCCTAATCAAATTCTGTTGCATTATTTTCCAAACAGGAAACTTTAACTTTAACAAAGGTAACTTTAACTTTAACAAAGGTAATAATTAAGAATATATTGCTTATTGTTATAGTTCATATTAACTAATTACCTAAAAATTAAAATTTGTACATGCTTTAAAGTACACTTATTTTGATGTATTGACTAACATTCTAAAGCATTTAAATTTAATATTTCAATTTAATATATTTTAAATGTACTAAATTGCAACTTCATCATTACAAATGTGTAATTACAAATATAATTAAATGTGACACAAGTTTCAATACAATTTTAATTGGTTTACCATAAATGCATGTCAGTATATTCGGCAGTAGACTTTAACCGTATTTCAAAGTAAATAGAAGCAATTATGAAATTACACATAAAGGTGTAACTAAGTCTTACTTTAGTGGGTTAAAATGCACTCTAAAGTTCAGTTAATTGTATTTAATATAACATTTAAACTAATATACATCATGCATCATGAATCAACAAAGCTGTGAATAAATGTAGAGCACAGTATTTAAGTTAGCATTTACTATTTAATGCTCCATCGTACTTACAAAAACAGTTATACATGTCTTTAACACCATTAACAAAAGTAAAAAATAAATAAAAATGATGCTGGGTTTAAGGAAATGCAGATTCTGGCCTCCTGCCACTTGTCACTTCCTCTCGTAATGAGTGAGGGGTGCTGTGTGGCAGCAGGTGCTGAGAATAGAACATGGTGCCGCTCGCACTCATTTTCTCTTTTATAATAATCAGCACAGAAACGCTGAGTGCCTGTCAGTTAACATCAGCGCTCTAATGCAAATCTAGTTTTTCATATTTAAACATGCTTAGACTCTGTCTGGTCTCTTACATCAGAATCTAAAACACATGGGCTGGAGTGAGACTCACCAAGCAGACAAGTCTATCTGTAGAATGAATGTTAATGCTATAGGGCTGCATGATTCTGGAGAAATTGAGAATCTTTCAAAATAATTTTATTTATCAATATCATGAATCTCCCACAATTTTGAATAGACAACTAAACAAAGTAACATGTAATTTACTAGAGGTTCTGACAAAATGAGTTCAAGACAAGTCTCCTTTATTTATATAGCACTTTTTACAATAAAGATTGCGTCAAAGCAGCTTTACAGTGTATGATTATGATTCAGGCAACATTTCAGGTCAGAAGTCAGATTGGATCGGAACATTCAGAATATTTGTCCAATTCCATCTGGTTGAAGATCAGAATCATCACGCCAGAGACGGGTTTGTTGAGGATCAGTGCCATGATGTTTAATAGGGAGCCAGTGCAGTGTTGAGAGAACTGGGCTAATATGGTCATACTTCCTGGTTCTAGTAAGAACTCTAGCTGCTGCGTTTTGGACCAGTTTTGGATCAGTGTGCAGGGCAACCACCTAGTAGAGCATTACAATAATCTAGCCTTGATGTCATGAATGCATGAACTAACTGTTCTCATTCAGTCGGTCACTTCCGGCGCCACGTAGGAGACTGACGAATAGGAATCTCGCTAGCGTGAGCCAATCTTCGAGTGTAACTAAACGAGCCAATGCATATTGGCATGCAATGATTGCACAAGCTGCTCTTGCCATGCAGCGTGGGTATAAATGAGCCACAGGTGCTTGCATCAAATCAGCTTTTTGCTTCAGAAACAAGTGGTGGAGGGTTTGTCCTGAAATCACTCTCTACAAAGCGTGTTAACATTATAACAAGTCAAGCTCTTCGAGTGGACCTCTCCTTGCTTGGTGTTGGAGTGATGGCACTGCAGCGGGGTTGATTTTCTCTCTTTCTTTTTCTATTTTGTTTTATTTGAGCAAAAACAAAAGACTGTTCTCACAGGTTCGGTGCGCTGTTAAGAGCACTGAAAAGCTGTTTTCACAGCTGGTAAGAGATCGCCTTCTATGAGAGAGAGAGCGTGCATGGCAGGCTGCACATTTTCCCTGTCTGCGCGACTATCCCCCTGCGTGCTTCATCACCGCAGAGAGCAGTTTCCCTAGAAGAGCTAGACAGATAGAGCTTGCGTCTTTTTAAAGATGACATTCTACCTGTGTGTTTCTGGATGCGGTTGTTTCCTGTCCTCACTGACGGCTACGAGCACTGTTTCACATGCCTGGTATGCATGCTGAGACGGCATTTGTGGCTGGTTCACGTTTTCTAATGAGAACATGACCACGTCGGCACGCCAGTCGCAACTCTTCTTTCTCCTGGAAGCTTGAGTCCCCTTTGTTGTTAGCCAGCCACCGCTCGTGTGTAAAAGCACAGCCACGGGTCTGCTCAACACTCTGGGAGACTGAGGAGATCAGCAAGAGCTGCCCGCCGGGGAATCCCGGACGGACCTCTCGCTTCTCTGCGTGTCGTGTGCCGTCATGGCACCCCAGCGCTTGTTTGGCGCTCAAGGTGCTCTGTCCCCTTGCCCATTTCCCGTTGTAGTGCCCTCCCTGGTGGCCAACAGTGGTGAAATAGCTTGGGTGACCTGAGGAGGGGAGGGCTTCTCCTTCGTGGAACCATCCCCCTAGGGCCCCTCCCCCTCTAGCGCACTGCAAGCTGTGCAGCTTCTGGATGGAATTGCTGGTCCTTCTTATGGGGGAACCTAGTGTTTCATTCGGGGCTCGAGCTGAGGATCAGATGTCAATCGCTGCATCAGAGAGAGAGCTGTTGTGCTCTGGGAATGAGGATGATGCTGAGCCCACTGTAATGGTGTGTGCTTTGCTGAATCAGAGTTAACAGCCATGCTTTCCCGGGATGTTTCCCAGATGTGCTTGGAAAACTTGGCAGTATGGAACTAATTTGGTGCCAAAAATATATGGAACGCCAAAGGGGCCAAAACTGCATAAAAAATGTTTCCTCTCTCACTACCCTCAACGGTGGGGTGGCTGTGCGCAGACCACCTCTGCCCTGCACTCTTAATGCACAAGGGTAGTTCTGAGTCGGGGTTGAGCTTCGCATGTTGACTAACCATGATCAAAGTCATGGCGCAGGCCCTCGGCCAGACGATGTCCACCTCGGTGGTCCAGAAACGCCCCCCCCCCGGCTTGCCTTGCTGAGGTGAAAGTGGTCGTTCACAATCGGTAGCAGGCTGAGGCAATCAAGAGCTTCCCCCGACGTACCATCAGAGTGCCTCGTGGGCCTCCCCTCAGTCTGCTCGTCGCCAAAGGTGTCGCCCCCTGCAAAAAAAACAAAACACTTTGGCACAGCCTGCTCTGCTGTGTCCGCCGCAGGAAGATGACGCCACCCATCTCTGCTGCTGTTTAATCGGTCGGTGAAACATTTCTGACCCGGAGATGGGCGGGGCTGCTCTTCCCTGGAGGAGGGCCGGGCAGAGAATCTTTTGAGTCAAAATTCTGTTCCGCCACTGGTGTCACAACCAGTGGCACCCAAATTCTCAAAAAAAAAAAAACAAACACAAAAAAAAAGAGCAGTTCCTCTATCTCTGGGTCCCAAGGGGGTTCAGAGAGCTGTGGACGGTCCAACGCCGGACCACACTCATCCTCCTCCTTCGCCAGCGGACAGCAGTGGACGGTTTGAGGATGCAACCAAGCCTTCTCATGTACCCTCTGCCCACTCGTGGAATCAGGTAAGTGTTGCACAGCACACTCACACCCCGCTGGCTCACTCGGACCATCAGGCTCGGCTATGTGATTTAGTTCACCCGGCGTCCCCCCAGGTTCATGGGCGTCCACTTCACTTCGGTGAAAGCCGCAGATGCAGATGTTCTGCCGAAGGTTGCGATAAATGTGATAGAGCTGGTCCATCCAGCCGATATGAGGACAGGGTTTTACAGCCCGTACTTCATTGTACCCAAGAAAACCGGTGGGTTATGGCCAATCTTGGACCTGTGAGTTCTGTATCGGAACCTTCACAAGCTACCGTTCAAGATGCTCACGCAGAATTGCATTTTTGATACTTTCATACTTTCGTGATTCTTCCTCGACACAGGCCGTTTCTGCACTTTGCGTTCGAGGGTCGAGCATATCAGTACAAAGTCCTGCCCTTCAGGCTGTCCCTGTCCCCCCATGTATTCACGAAAGTCGCGAAGGGGGCCCTTGTGCCCATGAGAGAACAGGGCGTTCGCATTCTTAACTATCTCGACGACTGGCTCATTCTAGCACAGTCCAGGGATTAGTTGTGCGAACACAGGGACCTGGTGCTCAGACCACTCAGCCAGTTGGGTCTTCGGGTCAACTGGGAAAAGAGCAAACTCACCCCCGTACAGAGGATCTCTTTTCTGTATATGGAGTTGGATTCGGTCAAGCAGATGGCACGCCTCACAGAAGAACTGCCCGAACACGTTTCCAGGCAAGACGGCGGTCCCACTGAAACAATTTGAGTATCACATCGGCCTGTCGCCACACCATTAGCCGTGGGCAGACCCCTTGTTTCTTCAGGCCGGAGTGCCCTTAGAACTGGTGTCCAGGCATGCTGTGGTATTCACAAATGCTTCTGCCAAGGGCTGGAAGGCCACGTACAGACGGCATGCAGTGTCAGGGGTTTGGACAGGCCCGCACCTGCATTGGCATATCAACTGCCTCGAGTTGCTAGCAGTACATCTTGCATTGAGCCACCTCAAAAAGCCGCTACAGGGCAAAGATGTATTGGTCCGTACGGACAACACTGCGACCGTTGCGTACATCAACCGACAAGGTGGTCTGTGCTCCCGTCGCAACTCGGCCGCCATCTCCTCTACTGGAGTCAGAAACATCTGAGGTCGCTTCAGGCCATTGATGTCCCCGGTGTGCTCAACCGTGTGGCCGACAAGCTCTCAAGAGCTGCGCTCCCGGGAGAGTGGCAACTCCACCCCCAGGCGTGTCAGCTGATCTGGAGACAGTTCGGAGAGGCTCAGGTAGACCTGTTTGCCTCTCCAGAAACGTCCCACTGCCAGTTGTTTTATTCGCTGACCGAGGGAACATTCGGCATGGAGTCAGCCATGCAAGGCGCCATCCAGCTCGTCGGGAGCAGCTGGGGTTAGGTGTCTTGCTCTTGGACACCTCGACACTTGGTCAGGTGGAACCGGGGATGGAACCACCAACCTTCTGGTTTGTAGACCACGGTTTGTAGACCACCTACACAAGGTGTGCCCTGTCCCCTCAGGGTGCGAGCATACTCTACTAGAAGTGTTGCATCCTCCTGGGCGCTGGCACATGGTGCCTGGCTGTCAGATATCTGTAGAGCTGCGTGTAGAGCCGGTTTCCTCCTGTGTTCTCACCTCAAACAGGTAGAAGCACTGAGAGGCCCAGGCTCTTGTCGGTTTGCTGCGCCCTGAACTGTGGCGCTTATATTCTCTAGAAGCAAACTCTGTTGAGTCCCCCATCACCCTCGGTGCCGGACGTCTGGCATTAGGCCCTTTTGCAGCTGAATCCTTGAGAACCGGTACATGAGGTATATATGAGTGACCCTGCGGGGATTCCATAGATTTTTCCACGGTCACTCCTAAACTGAAGCCCATGTCTTTCCCTTGGGAGAGCCCCCCTTAGTGGGCTGGAGCCCCCTTTTGCATTGCGGGCTACGGCTCAGCAATTCTGACCCACATAACTCCTTTGGGGTAAGATGTGGCATCCGTAATGTTCCTTCTAGGAAGGCACGCTTTCCCAGTGTTATCCAATAGTCACTGATTGGGTCATGCGGAACAGCAGTGATGGGTCTGCGGAACAGCAGCAGAGACGCTGTTTCATCAGGTAAGAGAGCTCAGGAGGCTCACACAGGTCACTGGAACGGGGCAGAGGCCATGGTGCTTTGGTAGGAATTCCTATTCATCAGTCCTCGACGGGGCGTTGGAAGTGACCGACTGAATGTGAACGTCTTGGTTACGTATGTAACCCTCGTTCCCTGAAAGAGGCCACGTCCCGTCGCCATGTCCTCTGTGCCCTGCTGGGGTGCCAGTTCACCTACTCGGCTCCTCAGCGAAAAACTGATTTAATGCAAGCACCTGTGGCTCATTTAAACCTGCGCTGTGTGGCATGAGCAGCTGGTGCAATCATTGCATGCCAATGTGAATTGGCTCATTTAGTTACACTCAAAGTAGATGGCTCTCGCTAGCAAGATTCCTATTCGTCGGTCTCCGACGTGGCTTCACCATTCCCTCCTTCAGGGAACAAGGGGTACATATGTAATTGAGACGTTTACATTTCAGAGCATAATTTATTTTAATTCTTTTGAATTATTGTTTTAAAAATCGGTTTGAATGAATGATTCAATGACTCACTCATAAAGACTTCACTTGTTTCATTACTGGAAGAATCAGTGTTTTTGAACAAATCTCTTGAATGAACAATTATATATTTTTTATCAGTCTCTTGTTGCCACCTACTGGTGTGACGATGTAATCTACACTATCTTTATTTGAAGTGTCAAGTTACTTTCAAAAAATGTTTTACTCTATTTTGATCAATACCTTAGACATCGGTGTATATATCCGAACTGTAAATTTTTATCCCAGTACTTCTGTGATAATTTGAATGTTTTTAAAACAGAAATAGCGATACTGTGTTGGTAAAAGGTCTGTTTGTGAAGCTTTTTCATAGCTATACATGACAACTCTCTCTATAGGCCTGCAGCAGCGTAAACGCAGATTTGAATGTTAGAAATAATCATTTAGTAAATAAGATTGCGTGGATGTTTGAATCAAGATCTTTTAACTATTAAGCATGCAGCCCTAGTAAACGCTAAATGCATGTTGAACATTTATACTTTACTAGAGTAAAAATAACTTCCTCTCACGATTCAGGTTCATTTTCCTTTAACAAATGTCTGTAAATATACAAAGTACAAAAAACATCAAATTGTCACCAAACATCATTATTAAAATATCAAATTGTTTGCATGTCTTCTTATTTCTCTACAGCCTGTGTCAGTTGAGCACTATGGCATGTGATCGTTGCAGTCGGGTAGTTCTGCACAGAGCTCTCAATCATGTATGAACAGAGTATGAATGATGGAATATATTTCAGCCTGTTTCTCTTCACTGTAGATGACATGCAGCTGCCTGTGTATTTTCTTTATCGGTATGAGTATATAAAACAAAAAAAAGTGACACTGTCAAATAATACTTTTATTCAGATTGCAGTGAATTGTTATGCACAAGGTGCTGTGTGCAGGAGATCGAAGAAAGAAATGGAAGCCAGTGTAAGATAAATAGGGGAGGCCGGGGCTAGTTGACACACTTTTAACTCCAGTGAGATTTCCTCAGGGTAGGTTTATTTCTGAAAGCCAAATTCCCTAGGAACACACTTTAACATCTTGACAAAAAAGGTTTCTTATCCAGGAAAAAATATATAAAAATAATATCTGTAAAACGTACAAAAGCCTATTTAAAGGGGTGGTTGATTATGATTTCACATTTTCAACTTTAGTTAGTGTGTAATGTTGCTGTTTGAGCATAAACAACATCTGCAAAGATACAATGCTCAAAGTTCAAAGCAAAGGAAGATATTTTATTTTAAAGGTGAACTGGCTTTTAAATTTTTTTATACTGTTGTCTGAGGTCAACTTATTAGGTTTGCGTGGTTTTTACATTCAAAAACATCATAATGAATAAGTAATAGGCTATTTTCAACCCTGGTTTTGAGCCTCTCTCCTGGAACGCTTGGTTTTTATGGGCGTGCCGCACTAAAGACTTGGAAGTAAACACCCACTGCTATGATTGGATAACAGTTTTGCATATTATAATTAGTTTCGACTCCCCCGTCAATACACGTGGGGAATTGTTTTGAAAACGTCCAATGTGGAAAAATGGCAACCGGAATGATTCGCCCATACATGTTCGACCCAGAGTCTGATCCCGAATCGCAGGACAATGAAACAAGAACACCTCAAATACAAAGGATATTACAGCCTGTGACAGCTTGGTAAGTTATCCTTAATTAGGTTTATTTCTAATGTATCTTTTAGGTTTTTCTATTCTTTGAACTGTCTGTTTGACAAGCTACATCCTTCATAGTTGGACACTTCTGTAACTGATTATTTGATATCAGTAGATATCAAATAATCTGTAACAATGCAATACTATCACATATAAAAAAACATGTTTTATAAGTGTGTTGCACCATTCCTTTCGGATCCAATATAGAAGGCACAGTATTGTGTTTTAATCTCAAAATGTCTGCAAATCCAGTCTTGACTTGTGTCTTGTTTACAAACGATTCCGAACAAAAGCGAAGTGAACAAACGTGCAATGTCTTACGCATGTGAGCTGGAACTTCATTAAAAATAAAGTTCAACCACACATTCCTAATATTAGAATCCAAAGGAAGCTTATGCAGGGACTGTGTTGTTCCACAACCAGGCACAGCACAATATCTTGCTATCTTCGGCATGTTTATTGCTCGGTAGCGCGATCCGTTTAGCTCCACGAGTCGGTGGGCGGGGCTACAGAATCAGGCGTACTTATTCTTATGTTGAGGCGGCATTTAACCACACGATGACGTCAAGGGTTGGCATATTCTCGAGCGTTTGCTGGGCATGGTGTCAATAAAAGCTTTTCTTTGACTAACAAGGAAGTTTTCAGCTCTGAAACTTACAGGATATTCTTATGTCACGATGAACTTTTATATATCAAAGGCTGAATGAAAAGTTAATTTCTCAATTCATGACCCCTTTAAAGAAATCACTTTTTAAGGACCTACAACAAAAGGCTGGTAGGGACTACAACAAGCTTCTTCTAAAATGTACATAAACCATTCCCCCGGGAACTCACACCAAAGGGGGTGAGGCCATGTTGAGAAGAGGAAGAGTTGTTGTAGTAGAGCACATTAGGAGTCTTCTCAAGCTGTTGCATCCATCTTTTCACATTTATTGCAATACAGTACGTAACACAAAGCAACATGTCATAAAAGCAAGATGAAAACATAAGTTATAACCGTAATTAAACTAAACTATAACATAAATTCATCCACTAACCATTCAGAAATGTCCTGTTGCATTCTACACGTTGTCACATGTTCGTGAGTCTCTCTATCATTGTCCGACTCCGGTTTGAACATAAAAGGCTTAACAGATTCTGACATTTTTTAAGTGTGTGTCTGCGTGAGGCAATCGGAGCTGCTAACTCCAGCTCTTGAAGCTCCGCCCTCTTCTAGATAGGGGGCCAGGAGCAGCAGCTCATTTGCATTTAAAGGAACAAAAAAAAAAAAAAACGGTGTGATTACCCTCAAAAAGTGACAATTTTATCCGGCTATTAAAAATAATCTTTGAGTATTTTGAGCTAAAACTTCACATAAACACTGTTTACATTTTTTTTACATCTTGTAAAAAGGGGCCTTATAGGACCTCTTAAATGGTTTTCAGTATCACTTTAAAAGTAAAACTCTTGTAAAATATAAAACAATTAGTGCTGTCAATCGCTAAAAAAATATTAACTAATTAATCAAAAATTTTTTCTGTAATTAATCCAGATTAATCGCAATTTAAAGCATCAGAGTTTTTAATATTTTTATATTGTAACAATTTCAGTTACTCTCCAAATTAATGTAGAAACAACTTAAAGACAATATTTTTTTAAATATCTGTTGTAATAATATAAAATAATATGTAATAATGTAAATAATATCTTTTTATGAATGAAGGCCAGCATCACTGATACTAATACTGCTACTGATGTCTCTATGAAATTGATTTTTTAAACATTAATGATAGACATTCAACATTGCAGTATAATTGAAAGCTATATACATTTTAACATTTATTAGGCTTTAAAAAAATAACAACTTTTAATTTAAGTGAACTTAAAACAATCTTCACATAAACCCATTATAATAACTCATATTTACCTGAGGCCTTCCTACCTGTCTAACAAGTACAAAATGTTGTGAGATCCAGGCGATCACCGGGTGCTCAGCACTCGTTAACCCCGCCAAGAGCAGCCTTTCCTCGGCTAGTCCTTCTGACGTTTGCCGCTGGCTCTGACGTCTCTGTAGAGTTAAACATGAGATATGCATTGTCTTGTGTAGATCTAACAGCCAATCTTTGGTCTCATGAATCTATAATTTGTTCCCTGGCAAATCGTTTTGGCTGAGGGCAAAGTGAAGTTTCATAACTTTATTTTTTTAGGATATTTAACTTTACAGAGTTGTAGCCTACTAGAGTGCTGACTTTGTATGTTTGACTGAATTGTTTGCTTTATTTATTATATAGCTTCTTATACCTTTTACTTATACTTTTATAATTGCTATTATTGATCACACATAAACTGACATTTAACAAAAAGAGGCTGGGTTCTGTTTTATGTCATATATAATTTTATTACAGTGATAATCATATGTACACTTATTGTCTAAACCACATAATAATATGTTTCTTTTTTTTATGGAAACAAAAAGAGGCAGGGTTGTGTTTTATATTTCGTTTTGTTATAAATTTACATGCATTGAAGATAATCAAGGTATGTGTTGCCTGAACCACATTTGTGTAGCTATTAGGGGTGTGACGAGACACTTGTCTCACAAGACGAGACGAGACACGAGATTGGGTTCACGAGAATGAGACGAGATTTTTACATAGTATTTTTAAGAAATCCTCAACACGCTCAATGTCTTCTCGTCACGTGATCAGTGCTGCACACTATGTACGACTCAAACAGCTCGTGTTGGTTGAGCTGATGGAATTGAAGCGACTGTTATCCACCTGAATTAAATTGTTTTTATTTCTATTAAAAGCAAAACTAGAGTGGAGGCGTAATGTAAGCGTAATGTTGGCATATTCTATCCTAACTTCACCCTCACACTCAGGCATGACCAAATCTCGTCACAGTTTAGTGGCTTTTAATATGTTTAAGATTTTTTTTTTTTTTAAGAAAAAAAAGAGACAGAGACTGGTGTTTTATGACATATTTTGTTTTATTGTAGCCTAAAATGTTTAAGATTGTTTTTTAAATGAAAAAAAAAGAGGCAGAGTGATGTTTTATGACATATTTCCTAAAATATAGCTACATAGAGATAACCGGAGTGAGAGCGAGCTGAGTCACGCTATCATGAACGCTGCTGTTCCATTAGCAGAGTACCAGACTTGTGTCCTCCCGTCCTCAGGAGTTCATTCTCCTGAGTCTAACTTTTCTAATGTGTCATGTTCTGATTTGATGTTTTGTAATGTGTTTCTCAGTTGTTCTCTCATCTGTTCTTGATTGCTTTCAGGTGTGTCTTGTTTAGTCATTAGTCCTTGTGTATTTAAGGCTTCTTGTTTGCCTAGTTACCTTGTCTTGTGTTGTTGGTATAACCTGCTGTTTGGTGAGTCTATTATAGTCAAGCATCATAACAAATGTGTAATAATAATTATATTTAGATACATGACATACATAAGTTTCACTAGAAAGTACATTAAAGTATATTTTAGTTTGCCATAAATGCTTGTCAGTACATTTATACATTGTCAATACACTTTAATCATATTTCAATGACAAAAGAGGACAATATTTTAAATATTTCAAGGACAGTATAAGTATTTGTATTTGTATGACTTACTGTGAGTGGGTAAAAAATAAGTACATAAGCTAAAAGTATGTACTTCCATTTCGCAATGTTTGTCAATGGGAGACCTTTCACATAAAATTGTGGCAGAGTAAAATGACACAACATTTCCATATTGAATCACATAGCTAGTAACAACCGTATTCAGAAATGTTTTGCCTGAAATAGGCAACTCATTATGTTTAATTATGTTGCATTTAGTTTAATCAGAAGGATACCACTCGTGTAATCAGGCATTTCATGCCATTAAGCCGCACAGGTCATTTTAAAACAAATGCTTATCCAATGTGTAACCATAATTAAACAGAGATTTTTTTGTTTTTTTGGCCAAGTTGTTTGAGAGCAAAAGTTCAAACTAAGTCTTTGATTAAATGACAGCTTGGCAAGAAAGACAAAGTAATATTTACATTTATATTTCAACAGCTTTTAAAAAACATTTGTGTTTCAACAGAAATAAGAAAAATCACACCTGCTGCTACACACTGGTTAACGTCTTGTTTATTTTTCATTTATTCACTGTCAAATGTGTGGCTGTCAGATTAGATAAAGGCGCTAATTGGCAGGAAAAGAACAGACAATTTTTTTTTTCTCACTCTGACATGCCATCACAATATCTCTCAGCACAGCATCACTTAACAGTTGTGGTAACTATACTTGTTTTATTTACTGAACAAATCCAAATTTAAACAATCCAGAGAGGAATGGTTAATAGAGACCATACAAAATCACAATGCTTTACAGCCTTCTGGGATAGCCTATTGCTCAGTATTATTCTAACAAATAATTATTCGCTTGCTGCTTCACAAATTACCTGCACCACACCCCCAAAAAACAGTCTTTACAGTTTGACACCGCAGATGGCTCGAGGACTGAATTTAACTGCTTTCAGGTTTGGAGGGGTGGACACTGCATTCCTCTCAGTCATGCAGCCGAGACCCATGAGCAGAGTTTTCTTGTGGTTTTGTAAACATAAAAACCAAGTAGAAAACATTTGTCATTTCTGTTCTTGGGATTTGGGTTTGTTTGCACTTGAAACACATTGACACTGTGCAGATCAAATTGCATTTTGTTAAAAATTTCCATCTCTTTATTTGGACTTACAAGTCACATTATCTCATATTGAGATGATGTACTGAATACGATGAATAGCCTTGTGAAACAGAACTATACTATAGCATAATTTAGAACACTAAAGTACTTATTAAAGAAATAATACACTTTAAAATATATACTTGAGCGCAAACTGAATGTAATGTTTTCTCACACTTAACTGCATGTTAACAGCAATTAAATGACAATGTATTGTAGACATTCTTTTATAATTTTATATTTTTTATTGTTATAGTGTTTATAATGAATTGATTAAGGTATACTAAGAAGGTTGATGTCTAACTTTAAAAAAATAATGAGAAGGTGGGTAGTGAAGGAAGTCCCAGGTCACTAAAGACCCGAGATATGCATTTAAGGGTTATATTTATATTAAATGCAATTAGCTGAACTTCAAAGTGCTTTTTGAGGACATAAATACATCTCATAATTATATGTAATTTTCTCATAATTACTTATACTGTCTTTAAAATATGGTTAAATTGCACTGTTGACATACTAACAAGCATTTGGTAAACAGAAATATACTTTTAGATAATGTCATTCCTATTGAAACTTGTATGTCATGTATTTAAATATATTTGTAATTAGACATTTGTAATAGTGAATTTGCAGTTTCCTTTTGAAGTGGAACTTCGATGCTACGTCATAGAGTTGACACTATGGGGATGGCATCACCGTGACTGGTGTCTGAAGCAGTTGTTGTAACATATTTAGGGGGCGCGGACCCGGACCCAGACCCTGGGGCGTGGGAGGACCCGGACCCGGACCCGGACCCGGACCGTGGGGCGTGGGAGGACCCGGACCCGGACCCGGACCCTGGGGCGTGGGAGGACCCGGACCTGGACCCTGGACCCTGGACCCTGGACCCTGACCCGGACCCGGACCCCGTGGGAGTACCCGGACCGTGGGGCGTGGGAGTACCCGGACCGTGGGGCGTGGGCGCATCAGGACCGTGAAGCATTGCATAAATCAAAAATGCAAAACATGGAACAAAGACATGGTTTGGCAAACCCGGGGCGTGGGAGGCTATAACATAAACTCACCAACAGAGCGGGTTACACTTTTCAATACAAGACAAGGTCCAAACATGAGGGTTTAAATACACAAGGACTAATGACAAGACGAGGGACACCTATGAACACTGACGAGACAATGAACCAATGACATGACAACACATGAGGGCATGGGAATCACATGACAAAAACCAGGAAGTGCATGGCAAGACATGACAGTGAACATGGCAAACTAAACACATGAAACATAACCAAAAACACCCTGTGACACTGGTGTACCAACACACCAATTCCCACTGGCCGACGACAGTCCGGGACGTCACAAGCATAGCGTCCGCGAGAATACAATGGTGTCTGAAATACATGTCATCAGCTTTTTTTGTCTTCAGGAGCTGTTTGTTTATGGCTTGAAGGCGATAAATTGTAATGATCAAGCAACAAGTGCTTCAGAAAGGGTTTGCCTCAGTTTCCACGTTAACTGACACCCAATGACACCCACAATCTGTGCTTTGTGCGGAGCACATGTATTCAGCACTCATGGTGTTGGATTCGCTCATTGTGACAAGTTAACAGTGAAGAAGCTCTGCTCACACTTGGCCCATTTCTGTCACCGAGGCACAAATCATGGGGATCGCAGGTCGAGCTGGCTGAGGAGTTTGAGAGAGGGGTCGCTCTCTCTCAATCCTCAGTTGCCAGCTTGAGTGATCTGCTGGATCAGTAAGGCCCATCTATGGTGTCTTCTGATCCAGCGGAGAGCATGCTGCTGGCGTCATCCAACTCTGATTCACAGCTTAGTGAGACAGGCATTCCCTCAGCATGGCATAGTGGGTATTGGTTTCCCATAGCATCAACATTAACTTTCGTTAATGCGGCTCCCTGAGAATAGTAACGAGACGTTGTGTCTCGTTGCCATGCTTCAAGCTTTTATACTCATGGGTGCTCCGCCTGTGACATCATGGACTACTTGTCAGCCAATGAGAATTAGCATGTTGGTACACATGCTTCAGACACCGGTCATGCTGATGACATTCCCAATAGTGACAACTCTATGATGCACCGTCTCATTCCCCTTCTCAAAACACTAACTTTAAATTTAATATCAAATAACACTTTACAGGTGCTGGTCATATAATTAGAATATCATCAAAAAGTTGATTTATTTCACTAATTCCATTCAAAAAGTGAAACTTGTATATTATATTCATTAATTACACACAGACTAATATATTTCAAATGTTTATTTCTTTTAATTTTGATGATTATAACTGACAACTAAGGAAAATCCCAAATTCAGTATCTCAGAAAATTAGAATATTACTTAAGACTAATTCAAAGCAAGGATTTTTTGAAATCTTGGCCAACTGAAAAGTATAAACATGAAAAGTATGAGCATGTACAGCACTCAATACTTAGTTGGGGCTCCTTTTGCCTGAATTACTGCAGCAATGCGGCGTGGCATGGAGTCGATCAGTCTGTGGCACTGCTCAGGTGTTATGAGAGCCCAGGTTGCTTTGACAGTGGCCTTCAGCTCTTCTGCATTGTTGGGTCTGGCATATCGCATCTTCCTCTTCACAATACCCCATAGATTTTCTATGGGGTTAAGGTCAGGCGAGTTTGCTGGCCAATTAAGATACCATGGTCCTTAAACCAGGTACTGGTTGCTTTGGCACTGTGTGCAGGTGCCAAGTCCTGTTGGAAAATGAAATCTGCATCTCCATAAAGTTGGTCAGCAGCAGGAAGCATGAAGTGCTCTAAAACTTCCTGGTATACAGCTGCGTTGAACTTGGACCTCAGAAAACACAGTGGACCAACACCAGCAGATGACATGGCACCCCAAACCATCACTGACTGTGGAAACTTTACACTGGACCTCAAGCAATGTGGACTGTGTGCCTCTCCTCTCTTCCTCCAGACTCTGGGACCCTGATTTCCAAAGGAAATGCGAAATTTACTTTCATCAGAGAATATAACTTTGGACCACACAGCAGCAGTCCAGTCCTTTTTGTCTTTAGCCCAGGCGAGACGCTTCTGACGCTGTCTGTTGTTCAAGAGTGGCTTGACACAAGGAATGCGACAGCTGAAACCCATGTCTTGCATACGTCTGTGCGTAGTGGTTCTTGAAGCACTGACTCCAGCTGCAGTCCACTCTTTGTGAATCTCCCCCACATTTTTGAATGGGTTTTGTTTCACAATCCTCTCCAGGGTGCAGTTATCCCTATTGCTTGTACACTTTTTTCTACCACATCTTTTCCTTCCCTTCGCCTCTCTATTAATGTGCTTGGACACAGAGCTCTGTGAACAGCCAGCCTCTTTTGCAATGACCTTTTGTGTCTTGCCCTCCTTTTGCAAGGTGTCAATGGTCATCTTTTGGACAACTGTCAAGTCAGCAGTCTTCCCTATGATTGTGTAGCCTACAGAACTAGACTGAGAGACAATTTAAAGGCCTTTGCAGGTTTTGAGTTAATTAGCTGATTAGATTGTGGCACCAGGTGTCTTCAATATTTAACCTTTTCACAATATTCTAATTTTCTGAGATACTGAAAAATACATCAAAACACATCATAATAAATGTACTTCTTTAAAGCACACATCAAAATTATTAAAACAACTTTGAATTTGCCATTAATACTAAGTGCACTTTTTTACATGAAAGTGTACCTTAGTGACTAGATTTAAACAACAAAAACACTTTTGCAGTGCAGAAATAAGAGGGCATTTGCGTCAACCAGCTGATGTTTTGATCAGATTAAACTTCTGTTTTCTCACCTATCAATGCCGTCTTGACTACTGAGTCTTTATCTCCAAGTTCCAGAGAAATATGGAAGAGCTGCCAGAAGTTTTATGAACTGTGAGGTGGGTAAAGAGAGAGAGAGAGAGATAAACACCAAGATAAAAAAGAGAGATTTTATGCAGAATGGATATATGTGGAACTAAGTTGCAAAAGTTTAACTGTACATAAGACTAGGAGGGGTACACCACTACCAGGGTAAACTCTAACACTGATAGAAAACATGGACATGATTTTACATTTCAATTTGTCATTTTATATCATTGTCATGTAAAACAACCCCCATCAACTGCACTCCCCAACTAAATCCCATTTAATTTTAAACATGTTAATTTAAAAAGTAAAAAAAAAAAAGAAAAGCTAAAACACAATTTGAACAAATAAATAAGACATTGGCTAATAATTACAGAAAAATTAAATTAAAAAACATGTAGTTAAAAGTTTCACTTAATTAAACCATATTACAAATTAAACAAGTGAATCTTTTGATTCGTATTACACCAGTTTTGTCATCACTCCTTAACCTTTTTTTGGTCCTGAAAATCCTTTATATTTGTACACAGAGACATACAACTTCTACTGTCACCTCAGGAAGATGCTGCTCATGTATGGTCGTGATTTCATCTGTCTCTAAATAAACTGATGGTGATAGAAGATCTGAAGAACAGGTTGAGCCCATTGGTGATTGACAGAGGTGAAAACAGAGAGTGCTGCTGGGGAACATGATATTTTTTCTGTCTCTTATATCCCATGTCAACTACAGAAAAAAACCCTTATGGAATTAAACAAGATTTTGCCTGTGGCATCACCCTTATGTTCAAAACAGACTGGATGGAAAAAGTTATAGCAGAGGTTTATGGGTTTCTCTTTCCACACCATTGCTATCTGCTGTATTTTGTTAGATCACACCCTTAACGTTCACTTCACTGTTACTGAAACCCTAGTCTCGCGTAGCCAGACCTTCAGACGGCTCTATCGCAGCTTTCATTGGTCAAAGACCGCCCAAGAGGACATTTGACTGACATGTAATGCAACCAATCACAGTTCGTTTTGTTCTGCGTCATGTTTAGGGGTGTGAAAATGTAAAGTTGATGTCCCTACAATAACAAACCGGCGTGCATCTATAAATTATTCATTCAAGAACGTTGTGCAAATTTACTGCAACAATGGAGCAGCAAACATCACATGCTTTTGAAAATCCGGCATTTAGTTGATTCTGGTAAGCGCTCATTGTCACAGTTGTAAACACGACGGCGTTCTTCTTCCACGAGGGAGTTTGACGTCACAGCATTTGTTTCCAAGTGGACCGTTTAAGAACACAACACACACGTCTCGCGGACATCCTGTGAAATTCAACCAATCAGATGACGACTTTGAAACTCCTAAAGTGTTTCCAGATAAGGGTGCCAGCATCAGACGTTCAGCCAAAGGTCCGTGGGTGTGACGTCTGAGGCTGAGACTACTGGAACTAACTGATCAAACTTCTACAAAACCAAGCTGGATTTTGATTTTGATGTTGTGGGTTTAATTGAGGGGTAGCAAGTATAGACAGACGCGATATAAAATATTGTACTTACAAACTGTTAGGTTAGGTTTAGTAGAATAAGTTGACATGTAGTTGCAAAGTTACTTATAGTCAGAGAGAATGTCTGTTGGATGACCATCAAAATAAAGTGTTGGCAGATATGAAGCAGACAGTCTACGAATACTCTAATGACTGCTAGTTGACGTACTTGCAAAGTTGGTAAAACTAAAACGGAAATAAAAAATATTAAAAAAACGATTTAGATTACTGCCCGGACAGTACTGCGTAAGTAAAGCGAATTTACAGCGTAACTTTCGGTAATTATAGTGTAACTATGAAGTATGTATGTGTAGGGATAAGGGAACAATATATAATATTTGGGGAATAAAGGGGTAACTATCAGGAAAATTAACAAATTATTTATACTGTAAGTATTTTTTAATTAAGGGGTAATTATCCATGTAGTTACAGGGTAAGTGTAAATCTGCGGGCTGTAAATTAAAGTGGTGTTTGTTCCCCTCTTGTTTCATGTAGTCACAGGGGAAGTACAATAAAAAGCACATACAAAATCTGATATCACTCGGAAACTTTTATTTGAAAAACAACTTTCAAAACAGATTTACAACACTTCTTATTCATTTATTCATTTTTTAATACTGTAATATAAACTTAATTGAGGGGTAGCAAGTATAGACAGACACGATATAAAATATTGTACTTACAAACTGTTAGGTTAGGTTTAGTAGAATAAGTTGACATGTAGTTGCAAAGTTACTTATAGTCAGCAGAATGTCTGTTGGATGACCATCAAAATAAAGTGTTGGCAGATATGAAGCAGACAGTCTACGAATACTCTAATGACTGCTAGTTGACGTACTTGCAAAGTTGGTAAAACTAAAACGGAAATAAAAAATATTTAAAAAAACGCTTTAGATTACTGCCCGGACAGTACTGCGTAAGTAAAGCGAATTTACAGCGTAACTTTCGGTAATTATAGTGTAACTATGAAGTATGTATGTGTAGGTATAAGGGAACAATATATAATATTTGGGGAATAAAGGGGTAACTATCAGGAAAATTAACAAATTATTTATACAGGGAGTGCAGAATTATTAGGCAAGTTGTATTTTTGAGGATTAATTTTATTATTGAACAACAACCATGTTCTCAATGAACACAAAACACTCATTAATATCAAAGCTGAATATTTTTGTATCAATATTTTAAGTAGTTTTTAGTTTTAGCTATTTTAGGGGGATATCTGTGTGTGCAGGTGACTATTACTGTGCATAATTATTAGGCAACTTAACAAAAAACTAATTTATACCCATTTCAATTATTTATTTTTACCAGTGAAACCAATATAACATCTCAACATTCACAAATATACATTTCTGACATTCAAAAACCAAACAAAAACAAATCAGTGACCAATATAGCCACCTTTCTTTGCAAGGACACTCAAAAGCCTGCCATCCATGGATTCTGTCAGTGTTTTGATCTGTTCACCATCAACATTGCGTGCAGCAGCAACCACAGCCTCCCAGACACTGTTCAGAGAGGTGTACTGTTTTCCCTCCTTGTAAATCGCACATTTGATGATGGACCACAGGTTCTCAATGGGGTTCAGATCAGGTGAACAAGGAGGCCATATCATTAGATTTTCTTCTTTTATACCCTTTCTTGCCAGCCACGCTGTGGAGTACTTGGACGCGTGTGATGGAGCATTGTCCTGCATGAAAATCATGTTTTTCTTGAAGGATGCAGACTTCTTCCTGTACCACTGCCTGAAGAAGGTGTCTTCCAGAAACTGGCAGTAGGACTGGGAGTTGAGCTTGACTCCATCCTCAACCCGAAAAGGCCCCACAAGCTCATCTTTGATGATACCAGCCCAAACCAGTACTCCACCTCCACCTTGCTGGCGTCTGAGTCGGACTGGAGCTCTCTGCCCTTTACCAATCCAGCCACGGGCCCATCCATCTGGCCCATCAAGACTCACTCTCATTTCATCAGTCCATAAAACCTTAGAAAAATCAGTCTTGAGATATTTCTTGGCCCAGTCTTGACGTTTCAGCTTGTGTGTCTTGTTCAGTGGTGGTCGACTTTCTGCCTTTCTTACCTTGGCCATTTCTCTGAGTATTGCACGCCTTGTGCTTTTGGGCACTCCAGTGATGTTGCAGCTCTGAAATATGGCCAAACTGGTGGCAAGTGGCATCTTGGCAGCTGCACGCTTGACTTTTCTCAGTTCACGGGCAGTTATTTTGCGCCTTGGTTTTTCCACACGCTTCTTGCGACCCTGTTGACTATTTTGAATGAAACGCTTGATTGTTCGATGATCACGCTTCAGAAGCTTGGCTATTTTAAGACTGCTGCATCCCTCTGCAATATATCTCACTATTTTTGACTTTTCTGAGCCTGTCAAGTCCTTCTTTTGACCCATTTTGCCAAAGGAAAGGAAGTTGCCTAATAATTATGCACACCTGATATAGGGTGTTGATGTCATTAGACCACACCCCTTCTCATTACAGAGATGCACATCACCTAATATGCTTAATTGGTAGTAGGCTTTCCAGCCTATACAGCTTGGAGTAAGACAACATGCATAACGAGGATGATGTGGTCAAAATACTCATTTGCCTAATAATTCTGCACTCCCTGTACTGTAAGTATTTTTTAATTAAGGGGTAATTATCCATGTAACTACAGGGTAAGTGTGAATCTGTGGGCTGTAAATTAACGTGGTGTTTGTTCCCCTCTTGTTTCATGTAGTCACAGGGTAAGTACAATAAAAACACGTACAAAATCTGATATCACTCGGAAACTTTTATTTGAAAAACAACTTTCAAAACAGATTTATAACACTTCTTATTCATTTATTAATTTTTTAAATAAACTTTTGCTCCTCTTGTTCCTCTTCTTCTTTTTCGTTAGTTTTACAGTTAAAAAAATGTAAAATATTGGTATTGTTCTTACAAACACTTATCGTTTCACTTCAGAAGACATTGATTCATCTATTGGGAACGTATGGATTACTGTAGTTATTGCTGTATGTGCTTTTTGATGCTTCAACTCTTAAAAACCCAAATGAGTTTTCATTAGCAGAGATTATTTATTTTTCTATTTATTTTTCATTTCTAGGTGTACTGTATTTTCTGTTAATACATAAAACAGAATAGCTGGAGACATGGGATTCCTTCTTAAGATTCATCTGTGGCAGGAACGAAAAAGAAGAGGAACAAGAGGAGCATGAAGCCAAGCAAGAGAAACGGATAAGAAGTGTCGTAAATCTGTTTTGAAAGTTGTTTTTCAAATAAAGATTTCCGAGTGATATCAGATTGTGTACGTATTTTTATTGTACTTTCCCTGTAACTACATGAAACGACTGGAACAAACACCACTTTAATTTACAGCCCTTAGATTCATACTTACCCTGTAACTACATAGATAATTACCCCTTAATTAAAAAATACTTACAGTATAAATAATTTGTTAATTTTCCTGGTACTTACCCCTTTATTCCCTAAATATTACATATTGTTCCCTTATACCTACACATACACACTTTATAGTTACATTATAATTACCGAAAGTTACGCTGTAAATACGCTTTACTTACACAATACTTTCCGGGCTGTAATCTAAAGCGTTACCAAAAACTATATAGAAATGTATAGAAATAAAAAAAACTAATAGAAACCTTAAACTGAAATTAAAATGAAAAAAAAAATTGGAAATATAAAATAAAAGCAAAATCAAATAAATACTATAATAGTATATAAATAATACTAAAATAACACTGTTTCTGATTCAAATCTATCAATGTTTGCTATTATTGCTATAATCTTTTGCATATTAATGTTAACTAATATTAAAGTATACCATATTAACTATAGGAACTATTGAAAAAAGAAAGTTGTTTCAAAGGAGGAGAGGAGCAAGTTAATCCATTTTTAAATATTGCCCACGTTTTGTCCTTTTAGAATAACGTGTACTGATGAATTGAACTTCTTGTTAAAGACTACAGGGGCGCGTATATCCAATGAACCCATTTAATTTTCCGTATCATTAACTGTCTTAGTGTGAGTGCAGTCAGCCTGAGGCAATGGTCGACATGTGGTTGTGTTTACTAGCATGTTTATGACCGTATGAAAAAAAGAGAACTGGATAAATGGTGGACCACTGTGTGTTAATGGCTTAATGGTTGAAGTGACCCCAACAAGCCCTTTACCACAGAGAGGGGTCACTTTTAGTTTAGACTTTAACTATGGGAGGCATCAATTTGATTTCCAACTAAATAAACTCTAAAACTGATGCTGTGCTGAACAGTGGAAATGTTGCCTCAGCACACAATCATGCGGCACACCATTGTGTACTCACTCAAGTTTTGGACTAATTGGTAAATTAAAGTAATTTAAATAGAACTTCAGTGTAAAACCATTAGAATAGTGAATAATGGTGGATTTAGCATGTGCTAGAACTTGAAACTTTGCTGTAGCAACATCTCACTGTAATATAAACTTAATATAAACTTTTTTTTTTTTGCTTCATATTATCTTAACATTTTCATGAAAGCCTTCTTTGCCGCAGGATAACTTTTCAGTGTCCATAAGAATGCATTGCTTCGATTTAAAGACTTGTCGTGCAATAATTCACACTGAGTGTGAATAGGCCATAGCAATGAAAAATGGTCCTGAAACAATGACTGAAATGAAACTATAATCTCTGAAGACTGTTCTGCACCGCTCACAAGGTTAACTATCCGAAAATGTCTTCAGACATACAATACAAACATTAGTCTTTTGAGGGAGACTTTTATTTTCCAATGAATTTGCATGAGGACAGAGCTAACTTTTATTCTTATCAGATTGTCTAGATGTAGGGTGATATTATCCTCTAAGGCTCACTCTTCAATATGTCTCGGTACCTTTACATAAATCCCACCCTTTATCTTGCGATTCCACTCTCTGTCTTAGACAAGACAAGAATAAAGATCCTGACATTATGATTTAAAGTCTGCAAATGTTTTAGTTCAAGTTCTTTCTTTCTCTTTTCCCTTGGCTTCCTTTTTAGCTGCCTCATACAATCTGGACCTCCACATACCCAGTAACTTTTATTGTAAATGTTTAAAAAATTTAAATACATTAAATCAAAATTAGTAATAAACTTATTACATTGAATATCATGACAACTCTTGGAATAGTTTTAGCATGTTATTGAATATGGCAGTATTCATGTATTTGGTCTTGGCGGACTATATTTGCTACTCTGCTGTTGCTGTTGGTTATTGCTGCTGCAGAGCAATATGGACTTGATACTGCCAATAGATACACAGAGACGCTGAGAACATACAGTAATATACACTGCTGCTGCCTTAATAGACATAAAGCAGCCATATCATCCTGTAGCGCAAGACTGGTTGCCCACTGAAGCTAAGCAGGGTTAAACCTGGTCAGTACCAGGATAGGAGAGCTCCTGGGTAAACTAGGTTGTTGCTGTGTTAGTGAGGTGCTCACCCTGTGGTCTGTGTGGGTCCTAACGCCCCAGTATAGTGATGGGGACACTATACTGTCAAAAAGCACCGTCCTTTGGATGAGACATTAAAGGCCCTGACTCTCTGTGGTCATTCAAATTCCCAGGATGTCCTTCGAAAAAAGAGTAGGCCAAATTTGTCTATTGGCCTCTGTCCAACATCATGGCCTCCTAATCATCCCTATATATACTGATTGGTTTCATCACTCTGACCACCAATAAGCTGGTGTGTTGTGGGTGTTCTGGCCCACTGGCTGCTGTCGCATCATCCATAAAATTTAGCATATTATTGTACATAATATAGGATTTATGTACAATAATATGCAAAATTTTGGCAAACAGGCATTCTAACAAGGCTAAAGACCATAGCCTCTAGCATCAGTCGCTACAGCGCCTCTTGAGATAAGGGGAGTGAGATTTACACACACAGCTCTTACTGACCTACAGCAGTTACACTCACCCCCCTAAACCTCACTCCCACCCGGGTCACAGCACCAAATGTAACCAGTTCTACTCAATTCACTCCGACTGGGACTGAAACCGTGGTCTCTGGCATGAGAGGCGGGCGCTCAAACAAGGAGGCTAAAGACTGCAGCATCTAGCGTCAGTCGCTAGAGTGCCTCTTGAGATAAGGGGAGTGAGGTTTACACGCACAGCTCTTACTGACCTACAGCAGTTACACTCACCCCCCTAAACCTCACTCCCACCTAGGTCACAGCACCAAATGCAACCAGTTCTACTCAACTCACTCCGACTGGGACTCAAACCGTGGTCTCCAGCATGAGAGGCGGCCGCTCAAACGAGGAGGCTAAAGAGTGCAGCATCTAGCGTCAGTCGCTACAGCGCCTCTTGAGATAAGGGGAGTGAGGTTTACATGCACAGCTCTTACTGACCTACAGCAGTTACACTCACCCCCCCAAACCTCACTCCCACCCGGGTCACAGCACCAAATGTAACCAGATCTACTCAACTCACTCCGACTGGGACTCAAACCGTGGTCTCCGGCATGAGAGGCGGCCGCTCAAACGAGGAGGCTAAAGAGTGCAGCATCTAGCGTCAGTCGCCACAGCGCCTCTTGAGATAAGGGGAGTGAGGTTTACATGCACAGCTCTTACTGACCTACAGCAGTTACACTCACCCCCCTAAACCTCACTCCCACCCGGGTCACAGCACCAAATGTAACCAGTTCTACTCAACTCACTCCGACTGGGACTCAAACCGTGGTCTCCGGCATGAGAGGCGGGCGCTCAAACGAGGAGGCTAAAGAGTGCAGCCTCTAGAGTGCCTCTTGAGATCAGGGGAGTGAGGTTTACGCGGACAGCTCTTACTGGCCTATGATAGTTACATTCACCCCCCTAAACATCACTCCTATATGGCTCACGGCACCAAATACAACTGGTCCTACTCAATCTGCTTTGAGTAGGACCAATCTGCTCAATCTGCTTTAGATTGCTTTAGTCCTACTCAATCTGCTTTACTTGAACCGTAACCTTTGGGTTACAAGTCCGACTCTCTATCCATTAGGCCACAACCTTCCAATGGTAAACAGCATCACCATTGAAAACAAAAAGAGATTTTTACAAAACAAAAATAAACAGAATTTACATAAAAGTTATAAACTTATATGTATATTGTCACATATAACATATCACATAAAATTGATGGAAACATTTTATTTGTCTACTGTTTATTAAAAGTCAAATAGTTGACTTTTGCAGGAGACCATAACCTAGATAATGGAGCTGTTTTGGTTTAAATATGTCCCTGTCCCTTTTTAGCTACAATTAATTTAATTTACTTTATTTAATTAATTAATTTTTTTAATTTTAGTAACACTTCGTCAGATAGAATGTTTAAAATCTTAAAGACATTTACTGTTAAAACCTATCTGTCACCCTCACCTTTTTGCCCTTTTCGTTTTGTTCTCAATGTTCCCTCTGCAAATTCCAGGTAATGTATGAGCTTTCTGCCAGCCTGCATTAGTGTCATAGCAAAGTGCTGCTTACCCAGGACACACCAGACGCCCTGGAGCACATGGAGGCAGTGGACCTTGTTCAGAACAAGTGTGATGCCATGTCAGAATGAGAGAACAGTTCCCGCCTGAGTGCAGCACTACTGTGAAAGGCTCTAGGTGTTCTAGTGTTTATGTAATATTTGTGTCAACTTTATTTGTTAAAAAAGTTCAGAAGTAATTATTTACATTCATTAATCATTTACATAATTTTGATTCTTATATCATCCTTTTTGAAACATATTTTTTTTTCTTGCACATGGCTCCACTTATGATAAGCAGATAACACACTGTTAAAAGTCAGGTGATCATCAGCTGTGATAAACTTATACACATTTATTACACTTATTACACATTTTTGTGTTGATTTTGATATTTGTTTTGGATCATTGTCCTGATGGAAGATCCAACCACAGCCCATTATATGATTTCTAGCAGAGGTAAAAAAATAAGCCCACAACATTAAAGATCCAGTGGTATTTTTAACTGTGGACACGGGGTACTTTTTATCCCTGTTTGCACCAAACCCATCTGGTGGATTTGCTGCCAAAAAACATTTTTTTTAGTTTCATCTGACTATAGAACCAGGTCCCTTTTGAAGTTCCAGTCGTGTCTAACAACTGAAAATGCTGCAGTTTGTTTTTTGATGAGCGCGGAGGATTTTTCTTGATACTCTCCCAGACAACATGTGGTGATGTAGGTGCTGTTTGATCATTTTTTAGGCTTTTTGACCCAAAACTCTCCTCCTCACCCTGCATTAGGACGATATAGTATAGACGATGGTGGAAATGGGGATTTTCAATGCTTTAGCTATTTTCTTACAGCCATTTCTTTGTGAAGCTCAACAATATTTTGCTACACATCAAAACTATATTCTTTGGTTTTATTCATTGTGATGAATGATCAAGGGATTTGGCCTTTTTGTTTCCTCATATTTATACTCCTGTGGAACAGGAAGTCATGGCTGGACAATTTAATGCTCCTTGTCACCCTGGTGTGCTAAAAAATATAAAAATGAATGGGTATATACTTCAGAGATATTTTACTCATAAGAATTTCTGGGGTGGCAATAATTGTGGCCAACATGCATTGGAAAAAAAAACCCCATTGATTTCATAATGTGAGTTTTCCCCCAATTTCAATTGTTTTACTTCAATTAAACATTACAATTTGTGTTTTTTTTAATGAAAGATCACAAAGATAAACAATGCAATTTTTTTACAGCCGCTTTTGCCAATATTAGTGGAGGGCATTAGCAATGTTGACATTAGCAATATAGAGGTGGTAAAGAGAAAGCCACATTTTTAATTAAAGTTTATCACAAGTAACCTTTACACAAGCTGAGGTAAACACTAATATATAGAAGGTACACACAGTGTCATACAAATAAACACATGACAATAAATCAATATAAAAAGCATTATTTTAACAACATAAGATAAAATACATAAATACATGTACATAACTGATAAGTAAAAATGAATATTGTAAATTATAAGATGCCATTCTTTTTTACTTCCAAAAACTGTAAAATTAAATGTTTTTTGATTTATTATTTTTTTTCACTGTATAGAGTAGGGCAACTTACTGTTAATAAAGGATTTACCTCAAATAAACTTTTTTTTTGTAATTTGGCAAAAACCCTGTTATTAAAGATAAATACAATGACTAAAATACAATACACTCCTCAAATACATAAAACATTAGCCTTTAAATATAGTGTTTCTTGATTAGATCTTTGAATATAGTGTTTCTCAACCAGTTCTTTATTTATCCTTGCATTGCAAACAAGCAGAGACAAAGCTCTTTGGACAGTCCAAACTGCGTTTGGCACTTCATTCACTATAGAGGTTCCCATTCGAGGGAACTCGCACTGCGTCTTGATGACAACACTTTGGGAACGCCCTCAGCGTAGCGCGTCTGAAGCATGAATGAAATCTATTCCAATCCTGATTGGTGTTGCGTCATGACGTAGTAGATGATGGCGTACCCGGAAGGTACAAATGGACGCTGGCTTGCACAACACATTAGCTTTTGCTCTTCAGCTAAGCGCTCTGTGTCTTGTCAGTCCTATTTATTGTTGTTTGTCATACGTTCACAAAGCATTATGGCTAGCGAGCAGTTCAGACAGTGTGTGCCTCTGTGTCCCCGCTTAATTTCGGGCACGGATATGCATCAGCTGTGTGTGCTTTGCCTGGGCGTGCAGCACGCTCGAGCAGCCCTTGAGGGGGCTGCTTGCGGCAAGTGTGAAAAGCTGCCGCTCCGGGTATTGCGCTCGTGGTTGGCTGTTTTTGATGAGGCCGGCCAAGCTCGCGAGCCCCGTGGTTCTGGGCCCGAAGACCGGGGATTGGGACTGCTGAGGCATCTTCCCAATCCTCATCGGAGGGTTCCGATGTTCTGCCTTCTTGTGCAGAAGCCCGCGAAGATTGGTGTTGCGTCATGACGTAGTAGATGATGGCGTACCCGAAAGGTACAAATGGACGCTGGCTTGCACAACACATTAGCTTTTGCTCTTCAGCTACGCGCTCTGTGTCTTGTCAGTCCTATTTATTGGACTTGCACAATGAGTTGTACAAGTCGTGGGGAAAACCGTATGCGGCCAGACTCTCCAAACCCCCAGTACTCGACTTCGCTAACGTGCTGGGGGCGGCGGAGGCTGGTTATGGGACTCTGCCACAAGTGGAGGAGGCTCTTGCGAGCTATCTTTCGCCCAAGGCCGCTTCGTCCCTTAAGGCCCCGGCGCCGGCGCTGCCCACCAAGCCTTGCAGAGACACGTCCTCCTGGCACATCAACTGTCTGGAAATGCTAGCGGTCTACAAAGCTCTGAGGAGCTTTTTCCCGGACCTCTGTGGACACCATGTCCTGATACGAACAGACAATACGTCTGTTGTTTCGTATCTGAATCGTCAGGGGGGTCTGAGGTCGCGCCCTCTATGCAGACTGGCACACCAGATCCTCCTGTGGTCCCAGGGGAAACTGTCGTCTCTCAGAGCGATGTACGTCCCCGGGGACCAAAACCAGGGAGCAGACCTCTTGTCGAGGCAGGGGCTGAGGCCCGGGGAGTTGCGACTCCACCCAGAGGTGGTGGAGGCCATGTGCGTGAGATTCGGCCTAGTGGAAGTGGACCTGTTTGCGTCTCAAGAGACGTCGCACTGCCCACTGTGGTTCTCTTTTTGGCATCCAGCTCCGCTGGGGCTGGATGCCATGACACAGACGTGGCCGAGGCTGCATCTGTACGCATTTCCCCCGATCGGTCTGCTCCCGGGAGTCTTGGAGCGGGTCTGCCGAGAAGGGATCAGCCTACTACTAGTAGCACCCTGCTGGCCGACCCGGGTATGGTTCCCGGACATTGTAACACTGCTAGACGGCCTCCCGTGGCGGGTTCCTCTGAGGAGGGATCTGCTGTCCCAGGCCGGGGGCACTATATTCCACCCCCGGCCAGATCTGTGGAACCTCTGGGTCTGGCCCCTGAAGGGGCCCAGTACCTAGAAGCTGGCCTGTCAGCAGGTGTTGTCGAGACCCTACTCAGCTCCAGGGCTCCTTCCACCAGGAACCTGTACAGCCTAAAGTGGAATGTGTTTTCCACTTGGTGTAGAGAGCGTGAGATGGACCCAGTTAACTGCCCAGTGGCTTCAGTGCTGGAGTTCCTCCAAGATCGTTTCTCCGCCGGGCTTACCCCGTCCACACTTAAGGTGTACGTGGCTGCCAATGGGGCTTTCCACTCGCCTGTAGGTGATGGACCTCTGGGGAAGCACCATCTGGTTGTACGGTACCTCCGTGGGGCTCGGAGGATGAGGCCTGCGACTCGTTCCAGAGTCCCAACCTGGGATCTGGCAGTGGTACTTGAAGGGCTGGCTGAGGCCCCCTTCGAGCCGCTGGAGTCGGCTGAGGCAAAGAACCTGACCCTGAAGGTGGCCTTTCTCCTCGCAGTTACCTCTCTGAGGAAAGTAGGGGATCTCCAGGCCTTGGCGATTACGTCGACTTGCCTGGAGTTTGCCCCTGGCGGAGTTAAGGCCATCTTACACCCTAGACCGGGCTACGTGCCCAAGGTGCCTTCTATCCCGGCACGGTCAGTGGTTCTTCAGGCCTTCCACCCTTCACCTCACGTGATGGCGGAAGAGGGGAGACTTCACCTGCTCTGCCTCGTCAGAGCCCTCAAAATTTATTTGGAGAAGTCTTCACCCAAGAAAGGGCTGCTTGCTTCAAAACAGACAATCAGTAACTGGATTGTCCAGGCAATAGCCACGGCTTATCAGGTGCGCAATCTGCCTTCACCTATAGCCGTGAGGGCTCATTCCACCAGGGGCATGGCCTCCTCGGTGGCCCTCCTTTCTGGAGTCTCGCTTCAGGAGATTTGCGAGGCGGCCGGGTGGGCCAACCCGCACACCTTCATAAGATTTTATATTGACGCCTGGCGCCAGAGTGCTCGCGCCCTAAGTGTGCCTGGGTTCCAGCTTCACACTAGGGCGGGTGTGATTGCGGTGTGGCATAGTGGGTATATCGTTCCCAAAGTGTCGTCATCACGACTGTAACCCTTGTTCCCCGAGAAGGGAACGAGACACTGCGTCTCGCCGCCACACCTATCACGGGCAGAGCGCTTGCTTCATCGCAAAGCTAATGTGTCGTGCAAGCCGGCATCCCTTTGTACCTTCCGGGTACGCCGTCATCTACTACGTCATGACGCAACACCAATCAGGATTGGAATAGATTTCATTCATACTTCAGATGCGCTACGCTGAGCGCGTTACCAAAGTGTCGTCATCACGACGGAGTGTTTTGTTCCCTTCTCGGGGAACAAGGGTTACAGTCGTAACCCGAGACGTTTTTGCAACAGTCTGAGGATCCAATGGAGATACAAGGTTTAGTCACAAGCTCTTTTTAATATTTTGTTGGCTCCTGTTGGCTTTCTTCTTGAGGAAAGAAAGTCTTATGCAATAAAGAATCTAGTGGCTCGGATCTCGCGTTTGCCGAGGCAACATGTAAATTATGGGTCCGCTATATATCTATATATATATATATACACACACATATATTAGTGCTGTCAATGTTAACGCGTTAATGCATGCAATACACTTTTTTTTTTAAGTTTAACACGTAAAAAAATATTTAACGCAATTAACGCAGCATCCGTTTTTTTTCTCATCCCTTGGCTAGCGTTACATTATATGATCACGCTCTTATTCAAGCAAATGCTTTTAAACCAGTCAAGCGTGACAAGACAAAAGAGAACACACTGTCTGTGAATGCCCTGTCTATGTGACACACATTGCACAGAAAGATAGAATCAAGTTCTCTTTCACGCTTGAACAAACAATAACACACAATTATGCCAAAATGTCTGTTTTGTTGAATATCCTCATAAAGGAGTTAAATTAAGTCTTAAATGAAGGTAAAGAGTCGTGAGAAAATGGGACACATTTAAAATCTGCGTTATGTGCAGCAGGGGCAGATCTTAAAGTGACAACAGCCACTAATGCTGTCTGTCATTAATGTTAATCAAAAAACAAAGGTAACAGAGAAAATTACTTTGTAGCTTTAATAAGGATAATCTATATTTAACTTATAATTTATGCAGTGCAGGCTGTTAACTTTATTACATTTCTGTGTATTTATGACATTTATTATGGGTTTATGTGGTGAATGGTGAATGGTGAAATAGCCATCTGGCTTTGAAAAGTCTGGATGTCCATTTAAGAGCTGAATGTCGCTACTCGAACCCATCATCCTCTCAAAGAAGGCTTCGGCAAAGAAATCCTGACGCCAAAAGGGCCAGGCCTGTGAGGGTAGAGATCCTCCGGGGGGAAATAGATACCACCTCATCACATGGTGCTTATCTCCCTTTGGTGCCCTTAGGGGTCCGTTCTCCGCTCTCACCTTCGGGGATCAGCGGTCACCAGTGAGTTCCAGAAAACTTGCGGGACTGGAAGACTCGCCGCCTCCGAGGAGGGTTTCAGAGGAGCCAGTTTGGCAGTTCCCTGCCAGTCATCTGCTTCAGGGCACCGAGTTGGCTACTCAAGTTATGCCAGAGACCAGTCTCGAGAGGCACCGGGCATATTACTCCGCCCACACTAGAGATCAGTCTCGAGAGGCTGACATAACTTTAGACTATTCGGCATTGTGGCAATTTCTGCCAATTGTGCCTCTGTGGGTTTTGCAATTTAAGAGGGCCTGATGCCAAGGTGCTCAGGCCTCTAAGGGCAGGCCCCTCTGCTCTGGGGGAAAACTATTCTTCACTCCAGAGCTCCCTCCACAAGGAAACTTTATGCCTTGAAGTGGAAGGTATTCACTTCATGGTGCCAGAATCGTCAGCCGGACCCAGTTATTTCCCCGGTTGGTGCAGTGCTGGAATGCCTGCAGGATCGATTCTCCCCAGGGTTATTCCCCTCCACTCTAAAGGTTTATGTGGCGGCCTTAGCTGCTTACTACACACCTTTGGGTGGTGTGATGGGGGAGAATGAGTACGGTAGCTTCGAAAGCCTTATAACAAGGGGTAACCCTACACAATGTGTGTGATGTGGCGGGCTGGACCTCTCTGCACACATTTATCAGGTTTTACAACCTAGATTTGGGCTTCACCCCGGGGTCCCAGGTGCTTCTGTCTTAGTTGCGCTCGCCTGATTTCACACAAGGCATTGGTCAGTATGGCAGAGTGGGTATTAGCGTTCCCATTGTGTCATAAACTTATGAAGCAGCGTGAGTTCCCTTGAAAGGGATCGTCTCGGTTTTGACTGTAATCTCGGTTCCCTGAAGAGGAAATGAGACGGTGGGTCGCCCTGCCATACTTCCGGCATACCTGTGATCGACTTGCTTCGGCCTATCAGAAGCTGACATTGTTTGGTCTGTGTGCGCTTTATAGCTTCCTGGTCATGACGACTCCCGCCTATGACATTCTGTCATGCCATTGGACTGATTTCACACGTGCTTCAAGACGCAATCACGCAGAGGCATTCCCATACTGTCATAAACTTATGACGCATCATCTCGTTCCCTCTTCAGGGAACCAAGGTTAAAAATTTTGAATTGTGGGATATAAACTCAGAATTGTGAAAAAAAAAGTCAGATATAAATTTGCAATTGCAAGAAAAAGTCAGAATTGCGAGATAAAAAAGTTGCAATTAACTTTTTTTTATTCCATGGCAGAAGAAAAAACTAGAATTATGATATATGAACTCAGACTTCTGAGAAAAGCAGAATAGTGAGATAAAAACACACAATTATATTTTTTCAAGCTTCCACCACGGAATAAAATCCAAACAAGCTTCCACAGGTCTGCCAGTTTATTAGACAAGCTTTTCTGAAATACTTGGAAGATCTGTGTGTTTGGATAGTTTTAAACAATTTTACAGAAAATATTAAACATACAGAAAAATGTTCTCAATGGGAACTAATAAGGATATACCTAAGAAATGGATGGATATTGATTGATTTTTTTCCCAGTACTCAAAAATCAGTTCACTATTCCGATTCATTACGAGGTCTAAGGTTGGTAGCTTTCTTGCGCTGCTGTCATCTTTTTTACACTGGACTCTTTGCGGTTTGATAATTTTGAAGCTTTCAAGCAGATAATAACAAAGGGGTTGAAATAAATCAATAAATCTCATGTATTTCCCGATATGACTTTGTTCCATGGGGGATGTTCCATTTTGGTTATTCTGTGGTCACACAGCAACGTTACAAAGAGGACATTTGGACATTAACAGAACATTCTCATATGGTTCCCTGTTAGTCAGATGGGGACGTTTAATTCGGGACTGCACTGCAACATATCTTGTTCAGTGCAGTGGTCTCTACTCTACATTCCCATAACGTTTGCAGGATTTTTAGGGGACCAACCTAGAATGTTGTTTTTTGGTCCTATTTAGGTCCTTCCATCATGTTTACTGAATGTTTGTGTGACTCAATGTACACTGGGCTGCAAATGAGGGTCAGTAAAACACAGGATTTGCACAAAAGTTGCTTCTCAAAGATGGATCAATACCAACTGTTTGTCCAACTTCATATTCAAAATATGTAAGTACTGCACGCTATATTTTGTGAACGTACACAAATCGCCTTTGTTAATGTGCTTGTTAGCATGCTGACGGCTAATGTGGCTAAAGTTACCATTGCCTTTGACTGTATTCACAGAGATCAGAGCTATGTCATTAGTTTTATTTTTAAGAGATAATAAAAGTGCACTTCTGAATTGTAAAGACGGTGAGCATTTTTGGGCTTAAAATAACAAGCTCTGGTCTCTGTGACTACAGTAAGAAACAATGGTAATTTTAGCCACATTAGCACATTCAGAAGGCGATTTGCAAACACACACATTATAAAGTGCTGTACTTGCTTGTTCTGGATATGAAGTTGGCCACAAAGGGTTTGTATTGATCCATCTTTGATAAGCAACTTTTGTGCAAATCCTGCGTTTTACTGGCCCTTATTTGCAAAGCAGCCCAGTGTACATAGATTCACACAAACATGTTGTGTAAACGTGATGGAAGGACCTAAATAGGACCAAAAAAATAACATTCTAGGTTGGTCCCTTAAAAGTCCTGCAAACGTTATGGGAATGTAGAGGGAACGTCCTATAGTAATGGTCCCCTAAACATTCCCAGAATGTCCTGAATGTTCCCTGAAGGTCCGCCAAATAACGTCCCCCAACCCTTAAAAGAACTTCTGGGAACGTTACCAGGCGACATCCTTGACACCAGCGGGGACGTTCTGAGAACGTTCTAGGAACATAACATTTCCAAATAAAATATGATCCCCTAAATGTTCCGAGGAAGTTTTGAATGTTCCATGAAGGTCCGCCAAATAATGTCCCCACACCTTTTAAAGAACTCCACATCATGACCATCTTGGAACGTTACTAGGCAACGTCCTTGACACCAGTGGGGACGTTCTGAGAACGTTCTGGGAATGTAAATTTTCTAGCGGGGTTAGCTGTTAAACAGTTTTTGCCATGAGTGTTGCACTTTTAATATGGAATGTCAAGTTGTTTGACTCTTAAAATGCTTCTGAAGAGTTTATTAAGAATCGTTGAATTAATGAATTTGTTTACATATGTGTAGAATTAGCAATCAACATGAGGTTTTTCTCTCATTCCTTTCATGCATTTTTCATTTTCAACTAAATTGCACACCTTTATTCCTTAATTTTCTTTTTCAATGAAACATGCCTGTTTGAGCACTCCATTATTTCTAGAATGAAGGCTGTAATTTACTACTTTAAAAAAAAATGTATTTGAACTAGCAAGATTGTTAATAACATAAAATTCAGACTCAGCCTAATGTAATTTATTTTATATCTAATGTTTTTTTGTTCATACAATGAAAGTCAATGTAGTCCAATACCTTTTTGGACCCCATTGTCTTTAATTAATCTAGACAAATATTAATCTGTATTGAAAGCCAAAGGTCAAAGTGATCTGGAATGGCATGATAGTGTGCAAATGATGACAAAAATTTTCACTCAACATTTGTGGGTGAATCCTTTTCACTACTTTCTTTCATCATAGTCAATAACCTCATGTATGCTTCAGTCCATTCTTTTTCTTCTTCTTTTTTTTTTTTTGGCCAAAAACTTCAGACTGTACACAATTTTTTTTATTTTTTTTTATTTTAGGACAAACATCAAAATTTACACAAGTGCTTGGATGAGTTTATGTGCTACCATTTCAATTGTGTGTGTCAATGAGGATGTCAGAACATTAACTGATTGATGACGGTCAGTCAACACTGTCAGTCAAGACCAAAGTCCTCAAATGTATTGTATGATGTGACTTAAAAATACTGTTGTTGCACAGTCTGCATTGGCCTTTACCTGTGATCTCAATGGGGTCATATTATATAATCTGACAAGCAATATTCATAAAGGACAGAAAAATTCTCATATTGTACACCTGCTATAGTGAGACAATCACTTCAGAGAGCATTGGGATTGCGGTCACATCCAGACGTTTTGAAGGTGAAGTATATAACTCCTGTGCACTTCAAGGTCCAGCGAGCGGAAACACATTCCAGCTGCCACTCAGTATAAGATGAGGCTATGCCATTTGATTGATAGCTGTCCATTTACCACATAACAACCTGAATTGTGCAATCCATCCTCTCATCTGGCAGTACAAGCAAACAGATCAGCGCACATCAACACACTCAATCTCTCTCATCGCTTAGATTTTAGCAGTGGCACCTGTAGCTGAGATGTCTAATTAAAGGACCTTCATTGTGCTTTTCCCACAGAACATATTGCACAGTTCGGACCATTTGTTTTGCAAAGGTCACAATCTAATGTCCATTTGAGATTTCTTCAGGGACATTTCATTGCAAATGTCTTGCTCTTAAAGGGATAGTTCACCTGGAAATTAAAATGTACTCACCCACCTATCATTACAAATCTTTTTCACAAAAGATATCAAAGCAATGAAATTCCACAAATTTCACAAAAGTAAAAAGATTAACACTTTAAAAATAAGGTTGATAACATTAGTTAACTAAATTAGTTAACATGAACAAACAATAAACAACAGCATTTTATTCTTAGGTAATGAACATTTATGTTTTAGCATTTATTCAGCATTTACGGTAACGCTTTAGATTACAGCCCAGAAAGTACTGTGGAACTAAAGTAATTTACAGCGTAACTTTCGGTATTTATAGTGTAACTATAAAGTACATACGTGTAGTTATAAGGGAACAATATGTAATATTTGGGGAATAAAGGGGTAATTATCAGGAAAATTAACAAATGATTTACGTAAAGTATTTTTTAATTAAGGGGTAATTATCCATGTAGTTACAGGGTAAGTGGTGCTTGTTATTTCATGTAGTTACAGGGTACAAAATCTGATATAACTCGGAAACATTTATTGAAAAACAACTTAATTCAAAACAGATTTATGAGACTTCTTATTCATTTTTTTAAAATAAACTTTTCATTTCAAATAATAATGTCCTGTCAGAAAGTGGCACGTTTTGTCCCTTTTTTGTTTCTCTTGATTGGCTTCTCCTCCTCTTGTTCCTCTTCTTCTTTTTCGTTATTTCCACTGATGGATCTTAAGAGCAATCCCATGTATTTTGCTATTCTGTATTATTATTTATTAAAAGAAAAAGTACATCCAGAAATGATCTCATAATTTACTAATCTTTTCACATCCGACCAACTGTTACCAGCGTGTGCGTGAGTAAAGAAGCTTCAAGCTTTCATGAAGTTCTCGCGCAAGTGGTGACTCTGTCTCTCTGGCGCCTCTGTCTTCTAGTCTTGTTTGTTTCTCACTGCTATTATCATATATTATGTTATTGTTTGTTTACTGTTGTGAGCATTAATTTAAAAATAATAAAAACAGACAGCATCTGACATCCACGTGACCAGTCATGCTTCAAGTTACGTCAAGCCTCTCATTCACGCAGATGACTGCTGGTCGGAAGCAATAGTTTACCGTTTAATTTTTTTTATAAAAATATTTTACTTACAAACACTTAACGTTTCACTTCAGAAGACATTCATTCATCCATTGGGGTCGTATGGATTACTATAGTTATTGCTTTTTGTGCTGTTTGATGCTTCAACTTTTAGGAACCCAAATGAGTTTTCATTATCAGAGATTATTTATTTTTCTGTGTTCATCTGAAGAAAGAAAGTCGTATACATCTCGGATGGCATGAGGGTAAAAGATGAGTAAATGGTGAGGACATTTCTGCGTGCACTGTATTTTCTTTTAATACATAATATAGCTACAGAATAGAGACATAGAATTCCTTCTTAAGATTCATCTGTGGCAAGAACGAATAAAAGAGGAACAAAAGGAGGATGAAGCCAAGCAAGAGAAATGAATAAGTGTTGTAAATCTGCTTTGAAAAAGTTGTTTTTCAAATAAAGATTTTGAGTGATTTTGTACGTGTTTTTATTGCACTTACCCTGTAACTACATGAAACAAGAGGGGAACAAGCACCACTTTAATTTACAGCCCGCAGATTCACACTTACCCTGTAACTACATGGATAATTACCCCTTAATTAAAAAATACTTACAGTATAAATAATTTGTTAATTTTCCTGATAGTTATCCCTTTATTCCCCAAATATTACATACTGTTCCCTTATAACTACACGCACTTACTTTATAGTTACACTATAATTACTGAAAGTTACGCTGTAAATTCGCTTTACTTACGCAGTACTTTCCGGGCTGTAATCTAAAGCATTACCGCATTTACTAATACACATTTAATTCTCTGAACACTGAGCTCTTTTCTGGACCCTGAAGGTGTATTGACATGCCCTGACATTTGTGCTTATTTCTGTTACTTGTAACATTTTCATGGCTAAAGTCTGATTACTCTGTATTCAGCAAAAACTCTGCTACAATAATATGTGAGCAGCATGTACACTCACCTAAAGGATTATTAGGAACACCTGTTCAATTTCTCATTAATGCAATTATCTAATCAACCAATCACATGGCAGTTGCTTCAATGCATTTAGGGGTGTGGTCCTGGTCAAGACAATCTCCTGAACTCCAAACTAAATGTCAGAATGGGAAAGAAAGGTGATTTAAGCAAATTTGAGCGTGGCATGGTTGTTAGTGCCAGACGGGCCGGTCTGAGTATTTCACAATCTGCTCAGTTACTGGGATTTTCACGCACAACCATTTCTAGAGTTTACAAAGAACGGTGTGAAAAGGGAAAAACATCCAGTATGCGGCAGTCCTGTGGGCGAAAATGCCTTGTTGATGCTAGAGGTCAGAGGAGAATGGGCCGACTGATTCAAGCTGATAGAAGAGCAACTTTGACTGAAATAAGCACTCGTTACAACCGAGGTATGCAGCAAAGCATTTGTGAAGCCACAACACGCACAACCTTGAGGCGGATGGGCTACAACAGCAGAAGACCCCACCGGGTACCACTCATCTCCACTACAAATAGGAAAAAGAGGCTACAATTTGCACGAGCTCACCAAAATTGGACAGTTGAAGACTGGAAAAATGTTGCCTGGTCTGATGAGTCTCGATTTCTGTTGAGACATTCAGATGGTAGAGTCAGAATTTGGCGTAAACAGAATGAGAACATGGATCCATCATGCCTTGTTACCACTGTGCAGGCTGGTGGTGGTGGTGTAGTAATGGTGTGGGGTGTGTTTTCTTGGCACACTTTAGGCCCCTTAGTGCCAATTGGGCATCGTTTAAATGCCACGGCCTACCTGAGCATTGTTTCTGACCATGTCCATCCCTTTATGACCACCATGTACCCACCCTCTGATGGCTACTTCCAGCAGGATAATGCACCATGTCACAAAGCTCGAATCATTTCAAATTGTTTTCTTGAACATGACAATGAGTTCACTGTACTAAAATGGCCCCCACAGTCACCAGATCTCAACCCAATAGAGCATCTTTGGGATGTGGTGGAACGGGAGCTTCGTGCCCTGGATGTGCATCCCACAAATCTCCATCAACTGCAAGATGCTATCCTATCAATATGGGCCAACATTTCTAAAGAATGCTTTCAGCACCTTGTTGAATCAATGCCACGTAGAATTAAGGCAGTTCTGAAGGCGAAAGGGGGTCAAACACAGTATTAGTATGGTGTTCCTAATAATCCTTTAGGTGAGTGTATGTTAAAGTTTGTAGATTTGAGAAAATGGCGTTTATGCGTGGTTTGTGAAAAAAAAATTCAAGTCAAGTCACCTATTTATATAGCACTTTTTACAATGCTTATTGTTTCAAAGCAGTGTTAACAAAAAATAATGCAACAGAATTTGATTCGCTGTACAGCCGCTCTGGAGAAACGGTGATGTCATCCAGCTCAATTAAATTATCATATAGTGTCAATGCGGGCAGATCAGTATTATAGTTGAAATTTTAGTGTCCCCAACTGAGCAAGCCAAAAGACAAAGGCGACGGTGACAGGGAACCAAAACTCTTTCAGTGGCCAGAATGGAAAAAAAGCCTTGGAAGAAACCAGGCTCAGTCGGGGTGCCAGTTGTCCTCTGTCCGACGAACAAACAGTGTATGATTATGATTCTAGCAACATTACAGGTCAGAAGTCATATTAGATCGAAATATATTCGTAAGATTATTCGAATGATTGGAGTCGTCACGCCGGAGATGAGTTTAATGAGGATGTCGTGTCGATGCAGCATTTACAGGGGGATGTTTAATTGACGGTCTCTGCAGACATTTCAGGGATGCGTTGGTCATGACCCAAACCTATACCGGACATTTTTTTCACAAGACTTTTAATAACTGGATCACGTAGGCTAGAATTTTTAATTTTTAAAAGAAATTAATAGTTTTATTCAGCAAGAATGCGTTAAATGTGTCAAAAGTGACATTAAAGACATTTTAATGTTACAAAAGCTTTCTATTTCAGATTAATGCTGTTTTTTTTGTTTTTTTTTACTTTCTATTCATCAAAGAATCCGGAAAAAATGTACACAACTGTTTTCAACATGGATCTCCCATTACAGTTTCACCATGAATATCATAATCATTTGTTTGCAATATAATCTTATGTTGTACGTGTATCTTTATTTAGCATTGAAAGGTTGCCTATCTGTCTATATTTCATATTTAACAGCTATAGCATAGCATGAATATGCGAATATGTGAATCGCTTTTACACGCGCATTATCGATAACGAGCAGCCGCTTAAGAAACTGGACCTCTCGTTGCCTTCATACGGATTACATAAACAGAGAATATTTGTTTTTGATATAAATTACAACATTACTTTCATTTAAAAGTAGACAATTTCAAGCTTTCTAAAGGCATATCTGTCAAGTCTGTGTGGCAAGTATTCGCTGAGTTTATTTTCAGACGCATTTCAGAGTGGACTAACAGAGTTTATAACATACATGAAATGAAAAAATAAAATAAAATAAAATAAAATAAACAATAGGAGATAGTTTCAATGTAGTTTATAGGAAAGGGCTGTTGGCATGAATTGTACTGGTGATAGAGAGGTAGTGGAGCGCTCTCGGAGTGAGTGAAAACCACAACGCTGCGACTTTTAAAAAATCCGCTCCTCACTCCATTCAAAATCACGCCGCTCCACTCCACTCCGCTCACATACTCTGCTTCACTGAGAGACAGAAGGGAGAACGCGCATCCTGTTTGTTTTCTTTATTTGTACATAGATACAAGTGGACACTTCAAGCTCTGTAAAGACATATCTTTCATGTCTGTGAGGCTAAAAATGATGGAGTATTTTAAGTTGTTTTACACTTTTTTAAGTTTTCATGAGGAAAAATCCAACAGAATGTGCCGGCGCGTTCGCCATGTTCAGAGGGTTAAAATCAAATGTACCTAACATTAAAAGTTAATAAATACTTTAAAAAATATACTGCTAAGTTCTGGTTAAGTTTAGCAAATGTTTACTTATGTTAAAGGGGTCCTTGATTATGATTTCACTTTTTTTAACTTTAGTTAGTGTGTAATATTGCTGTTTGAGCATAAACAACATCTGCAAAGTTACATCGCTCAAAGTTCAATGCAAAGAGAGATATTTACTTTAACAGAAATCACTTTTTAAGGACTACAACAAGCTACTTTCAGGGTTGGTGACATCACAAACCCTAAAATTTACATAAACCCTGCCCCTGGGAACACGGAACAAAGGGGGTGAGGCCATGTTGAGAAGAGGAAGAGTTGTTGTAGTAGAGCACATTTAGGAGTATTCTCAAGCTGTTGCATCCAACTTTTCACATTTATTGCAATACAGTAACAATACGTAACACAAATGCAATAGCATGTCATAAAAGCAAGATGACAACATAAGTTATAACCGTAATTAAACTAAATTATACCTGTTTGCTCTTCATGCAGCATTTATTCTCTGGCTCTGAAGGCATCTTACAACAGTTCCCAGAGGAGCAATTTATAGATTATCATGACAGAATATGGTAATCGATGACTTGAACATAGTTAACTCCACATCAGCTACATAAATTCATCAACTAACCATCCAGAAACGTCCTGTTGCATTCTACATGTTGTCACTTCTTCTTGAGTCTCTCCATTGTCCGACTTTTGAACAATGCCAAGGAGGAAAGACATCAGGGTGTCCTTTCTTTTTCACTTGACTGTGTGTATAAATAAAAAATAAATAAATATATATATACACTCTTGCTCAAATTTTGCTCAAAAGTTTACACACCCCTTGCAGAAGCTGTGAAAATGTGAATCATTTTAACAAAATAAGAGGAATCATACAAAATGCAAGCTATTTTTTATTAAGTACTGTAAAAATATGTTTACATGTAGTCCACAAGACAATCTTTTTTTTTCAATATTTTGCCATGGCATTTTGACTTCCTCTCCTGGTTGCAGTCTGTCAGTTCAGAGGTGTGCTGTTTTTGCCTGATTCTAATTTGAGACGCTGTCTAAAGATGGCTGATGCACTCGTATTTTACTCTGTACTGCTGGTGCTGTTGATTAACAACAAGGTCATGAAAGACAGACAGGGCTTTATCTTTGTTGTGTGTGTGTGTTCTTGTCTAACTCTTTTCACAAACCTCATTGATCCATCCTACCAAGCTCAGTATGGAAAAATACATATATAAAACAAATATCATCAAGACAAAGGAAAAGGATGTGTGGGTGGATTACTGCTGTGAGTCATTCACTGAGAGTGTTTTACTCCATCATGCACTGACCTTATGAGTTTCATCCATTGATCTCATTATTGTAGATCGTAATGAAGTGTGGCACTTTCCACAAATAGGGTACAAAAAAAGGACCTCAAATTATTTTTTTTCAATAAATGGGCAGTGAAAGGAAATGTTTAACCTTCAGAAAATGTTGATTGTTAACTCAGGGGGTCAAACTGTTTTATTTAATATTATTTGTAAATTATGTTTTTGCAATCCTTTTACCAAAATTTGGGACGAGTGGTAGAAATGGATGGAAATTTTAAAATAAATAAATAAACTAATAAAATAAAAAAAATAATAAACTACTGTAAAGGTCTCTTTCTGGTTTTTCATTATGTTCATTTGCATTATTTTCCCTCTTCCTATTTGCCAGAGTTCTTGTGCATTGTTTGCTTTTCACTTTCTATTAAAAAAAGCAAAATGACAGTGGGGGCAGTGCCGCGGTGGCCAAGTAATGTAATCTTGTATGGCCGAACATCTGTAACACTGACTACCGCAGTAAACCTACCCACCATCAGCCACATCCATCACAGATTACAAGCCAGAGCCCATTGCAGACCCGGAGACCACCGCAGTTCCAGAGCCCACCGCAGTTCCAGAGCCCAATACAAAGCCAGAGCCAGAGCCAGAGCCAAAGTTCCGGCAAAATGTATTTCTTAAATGTCCTCCTTTCCACTCTCTACGGCACAGCACAGTGTCAAATTATTATTTATTTTTCTTGCTTGAACAGAAACCTTGAGTCTTGATTGGGCGAGGGAGTGGCCCAATGAGAGAGTTTCTCTTGTAAGCCAGAGCACATAAGATTTGAAACAAATCGATTCTCATTATTTATGGGCTTTTCTCACCGTGTAAACCAGTCAGGCTTGAATAAACCAACCACACGCTCAGTCTTGCACAGAACATTTCATCACATGCACACACACACTATTCACCTTCAAGCTCAACACCTGACAAGAAAGAAATGTGATGGTGGATGGGGTCCAAGAGACAAGTCACCCTGGACCTGCAATGTGTGAGAGAGGAAGCCAACAGCCTAAAACCAATTTACACGCTCTTGCATTCCCAATTCATTTCACAATTATTCACTTCAGACTACATCTGCACCTGAGGCAGATGGTCACAGTGAGTTGATTTTTCCTGTAAGCTCACCTGAGGGATGCAGTGTTGGTGTTGATAATGAAGTATTCACTTTCAGTTGCTAATTTATATAATCATTCATGTCACTGTTAAAATTGAATCAATAGCTCTTTTTTTTTCGAGAATAATTCACCACAAATGGCACATACTGTACATGTACATTAGAAATACCCAGAGGAAAGTTTCATCACTAAGAGAATATTAGTTTTCTTAATTCATTCTTTGTTTTAAATGTTTGCCTTTAAAAAAAAATGGAATACATATACAAATAAAAAATAAAATAAACAGACATCCACATGTTAGTGCTCCTAAAATTTGATTAAAATGAACTATAGCAGATATTCACATTTAAGATGTTCAGTTATTCTCTTTTGGAAACAAATTACATTTAGATATTAGATAATTTAGAAAATTTGATATTTAGAAATAGATATTTCTCACTAAAATTTTAAGAAGCCATGTTATGCCCTTTAACAAAGTTTTGATTTTGTTTTTGGGGTCTATTAGAATAGTTTTTTTAATGCTTAAATGTAAACATAATTTACATTTGCCACGTTTTCATCCACATATTTTTATGCATACATTGAAAAACGGTGGATGGAAACATCAAGATGCGCATAATTTGTAAAAAATAAATAAATAAAATAAAAATGTGCATAAAAAACATATTTGCTCAATTGAAGCGGATCAACTTTTTATCCAGTAAGAAAACATGCACATAAACTACGATGGAAACACATTCACTAAATGAATCCCTTGATGTGCAACAAAACAACTTTGCCTTAAGGTTCAAGGTTTTTATTTGTCAATGCCACCATATGTGCAGACATACAGAGGAATCGAAATACCATTTCTCTTCTCTCACATCAAATGTTTAGCAGCAGTGTAAACAGAGATATATATATATATATATATAGACCGAGTAAATAAATATTGTATAACTTCTGAATGAATATATACATGAGTAAATGTAAACAGTAAACTCTGTTATATCCAAATATATGTAAAACAATTTGTAAAGTGCAAATATACATCCAAAATATGTAAACATTTTGAAGTTATGACAATGGATGTGATTGGATAATGGGATTAACCAGTGGACCAATCGCATCGCACAGCATCTTAAATGTTGGTTTGATCATTCTAAAATGCCTGAGCCAAGTCTGCCATCAAAATGATTTGGTTTAATTCCCTTCCAGAAGCGTCTCAGAAGATTGCAAAACACCATGCATCCGAATGCAAGATACACTATATTGCCAAAAGTATTGGGACACCCCTCTAAATCATTTAATTCAGGTGTTCCAATCACTTCCATGGCCACAGGTGTATAAAATCAAGCACCTAGGCATGCAGACTGCTTCTATAAACATTTGTGAAAGAATGGGTCAATCACAGGAGCTCAGTGAATTCAAGTGTGGTACCGTGATAAGTTGCCACCTGTGCAATAAGTCCATTTATGAAATTTACTAAATATTCTACGGTCAAATGTTAGTGGTATTATAACAAAGTGGAAGCAATTGAGAACAACAGCAACTCAACAAATCACAGAGCGGGGTCAGCGCATGCTGAGGCGCACAGTGCACAGAAGTCGCCAACTTAGTCAATAACTACAGACCTCCAAATTCCATGTGGCCTTCAGATTAGCTCAAAAACAGTGCGTAGAGAGCTTCATGGAATGGGTTTCCATGGCTGAGCAGCTGCATCCAACCTTACATCACCAAGTGCAATGCAAAGCGTGGGATGCAGTGGGGTAAAGCACGCCACCACTGGACTCTAGAGCAGTAGAGACGTGTGCTCTGACAAATCACGCTTCTCTGTCTGGCAATCCGATGGACGAGTCTGGGTTTGGCGGTTGTCAAGAGAACAGTTCTTGCCTGACTTCATTGTGCCAAGTGTAAAGTTTGGTGGAGGGGGGATTATGGTGTGGGGCAGTTTTTTTCAGGGGTTGGGCATGGCCCCTTAGTTCCAGTGTACAGAACTCTTAATCCTTAAGCATACCAAGGCATTTTGGACTTTGTAGGAACAGTTTGAGGATGACCCTTCCTGTTCCAACATGACTGCTGTAAGCCCGCCCAATCGTTCCAATGGAGGCGTACGATTGGTGGGTGAAGGTTTCTTGCGCGTTCGGTCTTTTCAGCGGGGCAAAGGGATTTAATTCTAATTTATCTTTATCTGACTCCATTTTAATTATGACCTCGAATTTAGGTTAGAATGCCAATTGGTTATTTGGTCATTTATATTTAATAGTTTACACATTTAATTATTCAGTTTAACCCTTTGTTGAACATCTCCTTAAATACCAGACCAAGACGGAAACCTCTTTCAAATGGAAACGTGTTAACAATGGGAATTTACATTTAATCTCTGTCCCATAGACCTGTATTGACAAAAGACCAAATGGCTAAAGCCACACCCAAAGTAATAAGCAAAGTATCTCTAAACTCTCAAAACCTTTATTACTTTTTGGTTTACTTCTGTGGGGAGGAGACCTTTGTACCAGTCGCACTGAGACGTTTCAAATAATATCAAACATGTATAATTCTGTATAGTATTTGTTCACTTTAGACCATATAGATTTTGGGTGAATTCTGGAGGGGAGATGGGGGGGTAGATGCAGGTGAAAGGAGAGACATGTAAATTTACAGTCATTCGTAGATGATTCACTCAGCGTGATGTCGTCTCAGATGGGGATGCTAAATGCATGAGTCGATTCAGATGCTAATGTCCTCTATTTTCTCAGAGACATTCTGGCATATGCAAACTTTTCCAATCTTACACTGCGCACCAGTGCACAAAGCAAGGTCCATAAAGACATGGATGAGCGAGTTTGGTGTGGAGGAACTTGACTGGCCTGCACATACTGAGTCCTGACCTCAACCCGATAGAACACCTTTGGGATGAATTAGAGCGAGACTGTGAGCCAGGTCTTCTCGTCCAACATCAGTGCCTGACCTCACAAATGCGCTTCTAGAAGAATGGTCCAAAATTCCCATAAACACACTCCTAAACCGTGTGGAAAGCCTTCCCAGAAGAGTTGAAGCTGTTATAGCTGCAAAGGGTGGGCCAACTCCATATGAAACTCTATAAAGTTCATGTGCATGCAAAGGCAGGCGTCCCAAAACTTTTGGCAACATAGTGTTCCATGACAGCGTGTATTGTGTTTTGTCTGCACGCTCTGAAATACAAGTAATTTATGATGTAGGGAAAAAAAAGAGTGACAGTGGCTTCCCCAATTGCTGTATCTTCCATTTGTATTCCAGATATATAAATAAGTTAATTTGCAACTATAGAATCATAGCTACTGTTGCAGTTTCCAGTCTCTCAGTAACTTTCTGTTTATGAAGCCCCTCCTTTCAAAAAACACAATGTGCTCTGATTGGTCGGCTGGACCAGTGTGTTGTAATTGGCCAACCACTTTGTGCGTGTTTCAGAAATGTCAAGCCCCTTACCATTACCGCGAGTTTCAACACACTACGAACACAACTCAACCAGCCCTTATCCTTGTTTTAAGAGAATAACTCTCTTTGGAGTGACTTCATGCTTTGTAACTATGCAGACCTTTTTCATGGAAAGTTGAACATGTAAAAGAGCATAATAGGTCATATTTAATGTTTCATAAGGAAATACATCAATACCAAAGGGGTCAAAGTTTGGCTGTTTGGCATATGTATGCGGCAGCTGAGCAACTGCAAATGAGATGAATGGGAATGCTAACAGAGTGCTTTCACAAAGTATTATAGACTTAACCAATCAATACAGGGAAGAAAATTGCACTTTTTAAGTGGTGCCAAAGGGTCTTTACATAAAGAGCAAAAGATAACTTAATCTCATTGGTGTCATCTCATTTTCTTGCGATTTTTCTTTCCAAGCTGTGACAGCAATCACATCACCAAATACAAGTTTTCTTATCAGGTGAGAAATTCTGAACACAACAGAGATAATTCCAGAATAAAAGAGAAAAACACATGAATTCAATAAATGAGACATCTATTAGTAAGTCAGAATATGTAGAACTATAAATGGCCGTCTTTACACTTGTGTACGCCTGCGACAGAGCAAACTACACTGCTTATTGTGTGACTTTTGATAAGCAACAAAAAGGGACTGTTGAAAATTCCCCGTTTTCTGGAACAAAAGGATAATTTGAAGTAATTGCAACGAGGCGGTCCACTGGAAGCAAGTTTGCTGAACCCAAGTGCAGTTTTATTAAACGACTTGACCTTGACTTGACCTTGACTTGACCTTGACTTGACCTTGACTTGACCTTGACAAAGACTCACCAACAGTGGGTTACATACATTCAATATCAGACCAGAACACATGGCCAACAAGACGGTTAAATACACATTGACTAAGGACAAGACGAGGGACACCTGTGAACACTGATTACCCAATGACATGACAACAGAACACAAGACAAAGGAGCACATGGCAGGATCACATGACAAGACCAGGAAGTGCATGGCAAGACATGACAGTGAACATGGCAAACTTAAACACATGAAACATAACCAAAACACCCTGTGACAGTAATAGATTGTGGTATTGATTTTAGACTAACATGAGCATTGCCTTTGTGAGTCTTAAGAATTGTAGAATTTTAAGTCAAACCACTATAATCTTCAAACCTTAAAAAAATAAAATAAAAAAATAAACACGAGTCTGGAAGTATTTTAATTTCAGTGATCTGAAAAGCTCTATTCCCCAGAGCTTCTGCATTTAGGTCATTTTCAATTAAATTTTTATAGTTAAAGTTTCAGGGCTGTAAGCCTCCCATCCTCTTACAAATGACCTCTTCAATGACCTTTTTCATTTACCCATAGAGCAATTAACCATTATATACAGCATATGCAGCATATTCAGCCCGATCTCTAGGCAATTCGTACACATTCGTATGATCTCACTCGTACAAATTCGTAAGATTAAAAAAAAAAAAGCGTCATCAGGAAAGACCACCTCTAACCCCGCCCCTAATCCTACCCATCACTGGGGTCTAGACAAATCGTACGGAAATTTGTGCGAATTAGCCACCTTGTAAAATACGTACAAATTGCTGTGAGATTGCATATTAGACAATAGTCTATAGAGTGAAACCATTTTCCACACCGACTGTCCTATGCAGGGTTGCAGGAGGAGGCTATCACTGAATCTCAGGCTAAAGGCAGGGAAACACCCTGGACTGACAGAATAAATAAATAAATAAATACATACATACATAGTAAAACATATTGACTGTGATGAAAATGTCATAATGGACAAAACCTAGTGGTACTAATTTCTTTGTGTAAATCATATTTGTTTTAAAATGGGGGTGAATTATGTTTTCATAACATTAACCCACATGCAGCCCACATACAGTAGGTTGTTTTTGCCCTCTTACAGATCTCTAATTAATCACAGGTCAGGAGAAAAGGACCACAGCTGCCACAGGTTTCCCCCTGTGTTTGTTTGCACTATAAATAAATTGATTATGCCTGACTAATCTCTTTAATGAAAGTGTAAATGGTTTTGGAGCAGCAGAACCAATGGGTCACAAGGATTAACATGCCACTTTTCCTCAGCCTTGATGTTTAATTATAGAAAAGTTGTTATTTCCCTTCCTTATTATCACTGCCTGTGTTCACTGTTGATAGTGAGCGTTTGTGAGAGATCAAATGGAGAACAAAGTTCTGCCGTATCCAGATTAGATGGTGGACCTGCACCTAGTGACGACCACAACACAACCTTGAATGTCAGCAGAGACCGTCAACTTGACAATCCCCTGTAAAGACCTCGTTGACTGGACAGCAATCGGCACAGATCCTCAGCAAAGGCCACAAGAACCAGACAAGTCCTCTGCACTGAACCCGATGACCAGCTTCGTCTCCATATTGGTGTGATGAATCCGATCTTCAAGAAGAAGGAATTGGATGAAATAGTTTGAATGATACCAATCCACAATCTGACTTATGACTTGATGCGGTCTGGAATTAAAGCACACCATGTTGTTTTGTTTGTCCAGGGGAGGACTGGTCCCCCGGCTGAGCCTGGTTTCTCCCAAGGATTTTTTTCTCCATCCTGTCATCTGATGGAGTTTGGGTTCCTTGCCACTGTCCCCTCTGGCTTGCTTAGTTGGGGACACTGCATATTCAACAATACTGCACTGAAACTGAAACTTTTTGATGAGCACTGAACTGAGCTGGATGATGACATTTTCTGCAGAGCTGCTTATAGCCAAATTGAACTAATTTAATAATTGATGATCTTTAAAACAGACTTCAGCTAAACAATGCTACTTTTTTTTCTTTTTAGAGCTGCTTTACAGTCGAATTGAACTATGTTTGCATCATTGAATCATTATTTTTATTATGAAAGTAAATAAGCTATTGTTTCAAATAAGCTGCTTTGAAACAATCTGCACTGTATCTCTCTCTCTCTCTCTCTCTCTCTCTCTCTCTCTATATATATATATATATATATATATATATATATATATATATATACTGTACATACCACTATAAAAATAAAGGTGACTTCAGTGACTAGTAAATGTTGAGTATGCAATCTCATTGGCTGCTTAATCATCACATGCACAATGCAGTAATTATGTGATTGCTTGCAGATTGCATGTAAAAGACTTATTAGCCTGCTTCTCTTAGAGTTTGACTGGACTAGATATTTATTGGATTGATATTCATTGTAAAATGTGTGAATGTTTGTCAAACCTTGGGTTGTTCCTGGCTGTGTGTAGCGCCTGCTGCTCTGCAGATCCTAATGGATCCTGTTGCATCTAGTTTATTTTGTCTAACATGTGTTAATGTGGCACAGTTAAAATAAATAAATAAAAAAACTGATTCTAAGCTGTTGAAAATACAAACCAGTATTGCAGTGCATATAATAGAGTGTTAAACCCAAAGTATACTTCAGTCCTTTATTTTTTTATGTTAGTTTTATTATAGTTTATTTTGAATTAGATTTTATTTTTATATTTTTAGTTTTCATGTTAATTTTAATTTAACTGTTAGTCTTCACAGTGGCAAACATTTAATTGTTCATTGGTAGATGGCCTGGGGAAATACACTTTTCTTGTGATTATTTAGATGGCAACCGCTCAAATAGGAAGTGGCCTGGGTGTGAAGTGTCCGGAGTGATTTTCTGAGCCGTTTTTCTCACTCTGGATGAGTGCAGTTCTTGGGAGAGTGGAAAGGGGAGTACCGATAATTCTCTCAGCAGTCCAGACTGTCTGTTGTAGTCTTCTGAGGTCTGATTTGGAAGCTGAACCAAACTAGACAGTTATTGAAGTGCAGAGGACAGACTGTCCCTTCAAGTCCTGAGAGATGGTAGAGCCAAGGAACCTGAATGACTCCACAGCAGCCACAGTTCAGTATGGTAAGGAGGAAGCCTGAAGTCCACTACCATCCCCACTGTTTCAAACATGTATGGCTACAGGTTATGACTGCACCAGACAGCCAGCTGCTCAAACTCTGTTTTATATACAGACTCATAACACTCCTGGATGAAGCCGATGACTGTGGTGTCATCTGCATACTACAGGAGCTTAACAGAAGGGTATGTAGAGGTTCAGTCATTTGTGTAGAGGGAGAAGAAAAGTGGGGAGAGGAAACGTCCTTGTGGAGCACCAGTGCTGATTGTGTGGGTGTTGGATGTGAACTTTCCCAGACTCAATAGCTGCTGCCTTTCTTTCAGGAAGCTGGTAATCCAATGAAAGATGGAGGTTCATTTGGACAGGAGGAGGTTTGGGATGATGGCGTTGAAGACCAAACTGAAGTCCACAAACAGAATCCTTCCATAAGTCCAGATGTTGCAGGATGTAGAAAAGTTTCATATTGACTGTATCATGTTTGCCCAATAAGCAAATTGATGTCCTTTAGGTTTGCCAGCACCAGTCTCTCATATGACTTCATGACCACAGATGGTAAAGCAACAGGTCTACTTTCACTTAGTGGGATGGGAATGATAGTGGAGAGTGTTTGAAGCAGGAAGGAACTTCACACAGCTCCAGGTGTCTGTTGAAGATCTGGGTGAAGATTTACAGCGGGTCTGCATAGACTGTTGCCCCGCCCACAACATTTGAGGTCGGGAAGTTCGGTCTGGACTTGATCCATTGTGGAGTTACTATGCCCGAACAGGAGCTGTTCGGACCAATCAAATTGTCAGGACGGGCTTTATGCGATGATGGACAGATGATCAACAGTAACGTAATCAGCTACGTCATCAAAGAGCGCTTGGGTTGAATTCGTTGTAATCTTAAACGGAGAACTTGTTTGTATATGCATTCATCTTTACCATTTCTCTCAAAAATGATGATCGTGTTGGTAAGTACTCCGTGTATCCTTAAATTATTTTTACAACACCGGCAAATATCGTTTACACTCATCTTCTTCCAGCGTGCGTGCAGTTGAGTTCTGTTGACAACTATGCGTTAGTGATGTGTCGTTCATGAACGATTTGTTCTTTTTGAACTAATCTTAAATATGACTCGGGAACAACGAGTTGTCTCAGAGAGCGATTCGTTAATTTTGTGTTGACCGTGCATGCGCTACATGCCATCGGTTCTGTACAGGATCTTCTGCATTCAGCCTATGGGGCTGTGTGTTGGTGAACGAATGACTCGAACCCGAAGACTCGAGAGGTGAACTAATCAGTTCTGTTTTCGGGACTGCATGCATTGCATATGGGGCTGTCCCGGCCCGGATCAAGTCAAGTCAAGTCAAGTCAACTTTATTTATATAGCGCTTTTTACAATGCAGATTGTTTCAAAGCAGCTTCACAGTGTTAAACAGGAAAATAATGAACAGAATTTGATTCGGCTGTAAAGCCGCTCTGGAGAAAATGGTGATGTCATCAGCTCATTTCAATTATCATATATATTCAAGTAATGTAGTTGATATAATTTAGTTTAGTAATTAAATTTATTTGGATATTTATTTGAAAATTTTGTGTCCCCAACTGAGCAAGCCAGAGGCGACAGTGGCAAGGAACCAAAACTCCATCAGGTGTCCTAATGGAGAAAAATAAACCTTGGGAGAAACCAGGCTCAGTCGGGGTGCCAGTTCTCCTCTGGCCAATTAACAAACAGTGTATGTTTATTATTTTGGCAGTATTATTTTGGTGTTATGGGAAGTGTTCCCGGTTCCGGCTGACCTAGTTAATGCAGCCTAACAATTTGAATAAAATATAAATTAAAATGTTTTATGTGTATGCCATAGTAAAGAGATGCGTTTTTAGTCTAGATTTAAACTGACAGAGTGTGTCTGCTTCCCGAACAATTCTAGGAAGGCTGTTCCAGAGTTTGGGTGCTAAATAGGAAAAGGATCGACCGCCTGCAGTTGATTTTGATATTCTAGGTATTATCAACTGGCCAGAGTTTTGAGACCGCAATAGACGTGATGGAGTATAATGCGTTAAGAGCTCGCTCAAGTACTGGGGAGCTAAACCATTTAGTGATTTGTAAGTAATTAGCAAGATTTTAAAATGTATGCGATGTTTAATAGGGAGCCAGTGCAGTGTTGACAGAACCGTGCTAATATGGTCATACTTCCTGGTTCTAGTAAGAACTCGACCTGCTGCTTTTTGGACCAGCTGCAGTTTATTTATTAAGCGAGCAGGGCAACCACCCAGTAGAGCATTACAATAATCTAGCCTTGAGGTCATGAATGCATGAACTAACTGTTCAGCATTTTGCATTGAAAGCATGTGCCGTAATTTAGATATATTTTTAAGATGGTAGAATGCAGTTTTACAGATGCTAGAAACACAGATCAGACACTGATGACGGAACTAACGACTCGAACCGAAGACAGGAGAAGTGTACTCTTTCCAGGGAACAGACGTGATTAAATGTGAACTGACAAAAGAAAGAACGACTCGGATTCAGAGGTGAGGTTAACTAACAGACTGCATAGCCTGAAGACCCAGCTAAGCAATTAATGAATCATTTCTTTCTTAAAGTTTTGCCTTGGCTGCATAATTTATTTTTTATTCCAAATGTGATCAACATTTGCATAAGTACTAGATGTGTGGAATTTAACATGTGACATTTTAATTATATTCTGCTGAAATGAACGAAATGACTTTTGTCATTTTGCTGAACGATTTGTTCATTTTGCTGAACGAGATTCAAAGATCCAAGTCCGTAAAATGATCTTGAACTTCCCACTACTACTATGCGTCGCTCAACATATGTCACTTACTCCGTTGCTTTGATTGGTTGTAGGTCTATCCAATTGAGTGCAGAGGCATTTTCTTTCCTGGTTCGGTTGAAACACGCCCAATGGAGCAGTATCAGACTCATATTCTGACTAGAATTGAGTATGACGACGTCAGGCTACCTTTTGATAGCATGTGCGATCACAGGCAGTATATCTTTGTACTCTTTTAAACTAGAGTTGCATGTATCTCTTAACCACCTCACACAAGCGCTAGTCAACATGGGTGTCTACGGTTGTTGCATCTCCAGTAGTTTGTTATTGTTGTTTCTCTCTTTATTTTTCTTTTTTGACTGAGAAACAACAGGCCAGGCCTGGCCAGTGTTGCAACCATGTGGACAAATTAATTAGTGCAAAAAGTTCAAGGCAAATGTGCGAGCTGAGTGCATGTGGTTAAAAAAAATTTGGCTGTCCACATAGAGTACTAGGGGTGGAATGGTTCAAATTACTCTCGGTTCGGTTTGTATCATGGTTTTAGGGTCACGGTTTCAGTACGGTTCGGTATGTGCTATGTTCAGGGTAATTAGAACATTTGTCAAATAAAAATAAACAAAATAAGAACAAATAATCAAACTACAAGCAACAGCACAAATACATACAATAGGGCAAAGATGCATATAAAATAAACAGTGCTTTTCAGGTTTTTCAGGTATCTAACAGTGGTTTTCAGATACAGAAACTGAATAAAATAATCAAATATAAAATAATAACATTGCACATTATAATCTTCACTGTATAAATTAAATAAAGATTAATCATACTGGCTGCGTTTACTATTGCCACTAACATCGTGCAACCTGTATCCGGATGTTGCCCACATACACATTGAAAAGATAAGTGTAAACGCGTTTCTGATCGGAATGTTATCCGATCAGTGTGTCCTGGTCCAGAGGTAGTCGAGAGTGCATTGTGATCGGATCTCAGTGTAATATAAACGCAATCCAGCCATCATATCTACATTCAGAGGGCCACGTCATATAAATCCCCGCCAACTCTCTCCGCGTGGCTGTCAGAAAAGAATGGACAGGCGCAGTTTTGACAAGAAATTAAACTCTGAATTTTACAAAAAATGTCAATCTTTAAAACCTACCGTGATAGCCTACCGTGTGTCATTTTTCATTTTAATTGAGTAACATTATCTGAATGAGGCGATCGCCTGTACAATCCCAGTTATGGGATCTTAATGAAGAGCTGCATGCTGCTTTGTCAGAGAGCCAGAGGAATAATCAGAATACAATTTTTTTTTTTAAATGTACCTATGTTTTTATTGTTTCAGCAATATTATTCATTTCACATTACTGTCAATATAGCCCAGTCATTGCATATGCACACTATAACCTTAAACCCGGATGATGTGATTTTTTTGTATGATCAACTCTGGAAGTATTCCTTTATTTAAACTTAAATTGATCTAAGACTGGAGATTGCATCGGAAAGTAAAGTAAGTGAGTGAAAGCAATGGGGTATTGTTTAATTTGTATCATCTTTGTCGTATAGCCTATACCCTTGTTTAGTTCTAACTAATGATCTTTAATGGGATGTGCGTTCTTTAATTTCTTTAATACAAAGGTGTTCAGCTGCTATTACACATACAATATAAATGATTGCGCACTCCTTCAATCATGAACTGCGTCGGAAAAATGAATCTTTTCATCATACAATATTAATGTGCTACTCTATTTGTGATCGATTGTAACATTAATTTTGTTGAATAAATCAAAAAAATTCTGTGCTGTGTGCACTGCCATTGATAGAGGCTAAAGTTGTTTTAAGCTACGAAGCCATTTAAATAACTGCTCATTCTTTGCTTCCGTATGAGGTGCAGCGGTCACGTGGTACAAGCCGTAACTCTCAGAAAATTCCCAGCCTACAAGCTGTGATTACGAGCTCTACAAGGACATGAACACTTTTTACAAGCTAGAAGTTTCTGCCTTTCAAGCGCCACTGACCTAATTTAAATATTTTGCGGGAAACAGAAATCCGATCTGTTATCCAGATACAGAGGCCACTTAATGTGAACAAATGTAAACGCACCGTGTCCTGATTTGCTACTGATCCGATCTGCTTGTTCGGATCACGGTGATCGCATGTTAATGCCAAGTGTAAACACAGCCACTGTTACACATGAACACATGAATTTAGTTTAAACACAACGTGTGCTGTTCAGGTCTCACCTGCGCTCGTTTGCTATCAACACCCAGGTGACGACGGCGTATATGACTGAGTAGGGGTTGAACGACTTCCGACGTCGACTAGTTGCTGGTGACGTCATTAATGAACAAATCAGCCTGAACCTTGAGCTGAGACGCGAACACAGGTTTTCTTGTGCACAGGACAGCTATGGCATATGACAGTGCTGCCCATAAGGTTATTGCTCCTACATCATAGCTTTTGTATCAGTTCTTTCATCTTTCTTTGGGTCGTTAATATTTCTCACAGATTTCTGCTCGTTCTGAATCAGATACAGATAACGTAGCACAGTAAAGATTACATATAATGTATATGAATGCATTAGTGAGAGAGCGATTGCGTGTGAATTAATTCTACCTGCCAGCGTCTCTCTACTAATAGTGAAGCTGTGAGTTTGTTACTAATAAATATATGCTATAACTTTTCAGTTTCTAAGATATTTTATTGATAAAATCACAGAACAGTGTTGACAATACATTTCTGCGCTACTGAATGGTTTTGTGTGAGGTGCGCGAGATCTCCGCGTGATGTGCGAGCTATGTTGTGTGTGTTACAATGCAGCGCGCATTAGTTTAGAACGGTGATTAACTTACGTGTACAATAAATTTTGAGCATCCAGATGGTATAATCAAACATGTCTTGTGGAGAGCACTCTGAGGATGTATTTATTTGTCATTTTTAACTGTTGGAAACAGAGCCTGCATGTCAGGAAATGGCTTATCCTGTTGCGTCCTCTATAGGCCAGCGACTAGTCGACGTCAAGCTTAATGCGTCATGGCAGAGCATTAAAGTCGACTAGTCGGTGCAACCCCTATGACTGGAGAGTCACGTTTGAGCATACGGCACTCACATACAAGAGTGACTGCTTTGTCCACGCTTTTTGATCATCGCTGTTGTTGTAATGTCTATCCATCGACAGAAACATACATTAACCAACTCTGTCTGTGTGTTTTACACATTGTTATTTTCAGCAAACCATATTATAGATGCGTCATCAGATTTGAACTGCGGTGCAAGTGGGGGGAAATTATGTCATGTGCAGTGTACACACACCGTACGTGTAAAACTAGAGTAAACTATAGGCTTTAGTTCCCCTGCTAGCTGCATTAGTCAGTTAAAAACACATTGAACGGCAGAAGAAAGTGCGTTTGTGCAGCCTTGATTGACCTGAAGAAACTGTAATTGATCCCTCTCTAAAATGGAGACACCAGACAAGAACTATATGGTGAGGCAGGCAGAAATTTAATGTGCAAGTCAAAACATCACATACATCAAGTTGAGTCTCAGGCATATGGTTGTACCTTTAGATTCCTGAGCAGCACGACGGCTGCAGAATTAAATATTGATTTACAAAGGTAAAGACTGTTGACTTGATCATGTATTTTGCTCAAGAACAAAATAAGCCTCACATTCTAAACTCCCTGAGGACAAGTAACAACTGGAAACTTCGAATGTCCCTTAATAAGCATCTGTTTCTCTCACAAAAGTTATATGGAAAAAGAGGTCTATTTGCAACTTACTTTACCCACACTGGAATTGATCAAAGCATTCATAACTGATTCAATTGCCCCCCTGCTATTCCCCCCCCTCAAAAAACAAGAAAAAAGAAAATGAATGTGCCTGAAATTAATGATTAGACCACTTACATCCCATGTGCTTTGATAATTAGAGGCAAAGTGCTTATTCAATGTTTAAAAGGCTGTTGAGAATCAGATGCAATTGTTTCAAAAGTTGCCTCTTGATATGGTAGCCAGTGTATAGTTTCTGAAGGTTTTCTGTATTCAATGGGCCCTATCGGACACCTGGCGCAATGTGACCCCAGGCATGACAAAGTGTTTTTTGCTAGTTTCAGCCCGACGCAGTTATCATTTTCACGTCCAGCGCCACGTTGTTTAAATAGCAAATGCACTCGTGTCCATCTGTACACCCATGGGCGTGCTGGTCAGAAAACGAGGTGTGTTCAGGTGCATTGTTGGCGCTTTGATATTTTGAGGCAGCTGAATTTGACTGTGCCATTGACCAAAAAAGTATTTTTTGTGTTATTTAAAGGACGTGTTAGTAATGTGTGGCTATATGCGGGTGCACAATGCGCATACACTGCGCATGCACAGCACACAAACATTTTTAAACATTAAAAATAAAAGGATTCCTCTCTGGAAAAGCGTTCAGTGTTTCCGCTTACAAATTCCGCCATGTAAATACTGAAATCCGCCATGGTGCAAGTGCAACTGGCTTTTAAAGGGAATGGGAGATGAGACTCTGATTGGTTTATTGCACATTACGCACAAAACACACCCATTACTCATTAAGAGAATACCAAGGGGGACAATCCCCTGGACCAGACGCAGACCGTTTTTTCCTTCGTTAAAATAGGAAAAGTGGATTCGACACACCCTAAATCCACCTGCGCCATGCGCTTCAGACCATGCACTCAGATTGATAAAATAGGGCCCAATGTGTTCAAGTATAATGTATTTAAGTCTTCATTACCAAGAGCAATCAAAAAATGTCTACAAAGGGGTGTAACGGTTCAGATTGCTCACGGTTCGGTTTGTATCACGGTTTTAGGTTCACGGTTTTGGTACAATTTGCTATGTTCAGGGGAAAAAGGACTACTGTCAAATAAAAATAAAGAAAATAAGAACAAATTATTTAAATACAAGCAGCAGCACAAATAAATACAATGGAGCAAAGATACTAATAAAAAAACCTTAAAAAAGTAATAAAAAAAAGTTTTTCAGGTAGGTCTAACATTAGTTTTTAGGTACAGAAATGGAATAAACTAATCAAATGTAAAATAATATTGCATATTTGACTGTATAAATTAAAGATTAATCCTTAAGATTAAACTTACAAAAGCTATTCAATCAAGAGCTGCCCCTTTAAGACCTAATGCACAGATATGCGTCATCCTTCTTGACTGTATAAAGTTCACTTAAGGCATAAACAGATGTCTGCTAGGATACTCATCAAGATGGACATGTTGACATACTTTTTGTGTGAGTTTATCCATTCAAGCTCAAGACTTGAAAGAGAACTCAATATTTACGCGCTGTAAGATGTGTACGTGCTTTGGATCAGTGCACAGACAAATCTTCTCATTTGCGTCTTCTGGCTTTTGAATGTTTAAATTAGCAAGGCTTAAATGAGTTTAGTTTAAACACGGATAGCAACATGTGCTGTTCAGGTCTCACATGCGCTCGCGCACTACACCCGTTTGATGATGGCGAAAATGGTCATATTTGAACATAAGGCAGCACTTGACATGCATTGAATAAAGTTTACAAAGAGTGACCATTTTTTTTTGTTGATTATTATTGCTGTTGTAATGCATCATTGGGGAGCCAGCACGTGTATCCATCAACAGAAACATACATTAGCGGAACTGTCTGTTTTACACGTTGTTATTTTCAATAAACCATATAGATGCCTTGTCAGATTTGAGATGAACCACGGTGCAAGTGTGTGCCGAACCGTGGGTGGAGAACGGTACAGTTAAATTTTTTTTTACAAGAACCGTTGCAACCCTAATATACACTCACCTAAAGGATTATTAGGAACACCATACTAATGCTGTGTTTGACCCCCTTTCGCCTTCAGAACTGCCTTAATTCTACGTGGCATTGATTCAACAAGGTGCTGAAAGCATTCTTTAGAAATGTAGGCCCATATTGATAGGATAGCATCTTGCAGTTGATGGAGATTTGTGGGATGCACATCCAGGGCACGAAGCTCCCGTTCCACCACATCCCAAAGATGCTCTATTGGGTTGAGATCTGGTGACTGTGGGGGCCATTTTAGTACAGTGAACTCATTGTCATGTTCAAGAAACCAATTTGAAATGATTCAAGCTTTGTGACATGGTGCATTATCCTGCTGGAAGTAGCCATCAGAGGATGGGTACATGGTGGTCATAAAGGGATGGACATGGTCAGAAACAATGCTCAGGTAGGCCGTGGCATTTAAACGATGCCCAATTGGCACTAAGGGGCCTAAAGTGTGCCAAGAAAACATCCCCCACACCATTACACCACCACCACCAGCCTGCACAGTGGTAACAAGGCATGATGGATCCATGTTCTCATTCTGTTTACGCCAAATTCTGACTCTACCATCTGAATGTCTCAACAGAAATCGAGACTCATCAGACCAGGCAACTTTTTTCCAGTCTTCAACTGTCCAATTTTGGTGAGCTCGTGCAAATTGTAGCCTCTTTTTCCTATTTGTAGTGGAGATGAGTGGTACCCGATGGGGTCTTCTGCTGTTGTAGCCCATCCGCCTCAAGGTTGTGCGTGTTGTGGCTTCACAAATGTTTTGCTGCATACCTCAGTTGTAACGAGTGGTTATTTCAGTCAAAGTTGCTCTTCTATCAGCTTGAATCAGTCGGCCCATTCTCCTCTGACCTCTAGCATCAACAAGGCATTTTCGCCCACAGGACTGCCGCATACTGGATGTTTTTCCCTTTTCACACCATTCTTTGTAAACTCTAGAAATGGTTGTGCATGAAAATCCCAGTAACTGAGCAGATTGTGAAATACTCAGACCGGCCAGTCTGGCACCAACAACCATGCCACGCTCAAAATTGCTTAAATCACCTTTCTTTCCCATTCTGACATTCAGTTTGGAGTTCAGGAGATTGTCTTGACCAGGCCCACACCCTTAAATGCATTGAAGCAACTGCCATGTGATTGGTTAATTAGATAATTGCATTAATGAGAAATTGAACAGGTGTTCCTAATAATCCTTTAGGTGAGTGTATATTCTGCCATGTACTACAGGTGCTGGTCATATAATTAGAATATCATCAAAAAGTTGATTTATTTCACTAATTCCATTCAAAAAGTGAAACTTGTATATTATATTCATTCATTACACACAGACTGATATATTTCAAATGTTTATTTCTTTTAATTTTGATTATTATAACTGACAACTAAGGAAAATCCCCTATTCAGTATCTCAGACAATTAGAATATTACTTACAATACAAAGAAAGGATTTTTAGAAATCTTGGCCAACTGAAAAGTATGAACATGAAATGTATGAGCATGTACAGCACTCAATACATAGTTGGGGCTCCTTTTGCCTGAATTACTGCAGCAATGCGGCGTGGCATCAGTCTTTGGCACTGTTCAGGTGTTATGAGAGCCCAGGTTGCTCTGATAGTGGCCTTCAGCTCTTCTGCATTGTTAGGTCTGGCATATCGCATCTTCCTCTTCACAATACCCCATAGATTTTCTATGGGGTTAAGGTCAGGCGAGTTTGCTGGCCAATTAAGAACAGGGATACCATGGTCCTTAAACCAGGTACTGGTTGCTTTGGCACTGTGTGCAGGTGCCAAGTCCTGTTGGAAAATGAAATCTGCATCTCCATAAAGTTGGTCAGCAGCAGGAAGCATGAAGTGCTCTAAAACTTCCTGGTATACAGCTGCGTTGACCTTGGACCTCAGAAAACACAGTGGACCAACACCAGCAGATAACATGGCACCCCAAACCATCACTGACTTTGGAAACTTTACACTGGACCTCAAGCAACGTGGATTGTGTGCCTCTCCTGTCTTCCTCCAGACTCTGGGACCCTGATTTCCAAAGGAAATGCAAAATTTACTTTCATCAGAGAACATAACTTTGGACCACTCAGCAGCAGTCCAGTCCTTTTTGTCTTTAGCCCAGGTGAGACGCTTCTGACGCTGTCTGTTGTTAAAGAGTGACTTGACACAAGGAATGCGACAGCTGAAACCCATGTCTTGCATACGTCTGTGCGTAATGATTCTTGAAGTACTGACTCTAGCTGCAGTCCACTCTTTGTGAATCTCCCCCACATTTTTGAATGGGTTTTGTTTCACAATCCTCTCCAGGGTGCGGTTATCCCTATTGCTTGTACACTTTTTTCTACCACATCTTTTCCTTCCCTTCACCTCTCTAGAGCTCTGTGAACAGCCATCCTCTTTTGCAATCAAGTCAAGTCAAGTCAAGTCAACTTTATTTATATAGCGCTTTTTACAATGCAGATTGTTTCAAAGCAGCTTCACAGTGTTAAACAGGAAAATAATGAACAGAATTTGATTCGGCTGTACAGCCGCTCTGGAGAAAACGGTGATGTCATCAGCTCATTTCAATTATCATATATATTCAAGTAATGTAGTTGATATAATTTAGTTTAGTAATTACATTTATTTGGATATTTATTTGAAAATTTTGTGTCCCCAACTGAGCAAGCCAGAGGCGACAGTGGCAAGGAACCAAAACTCCATCAGGTGTCCTAATGGAGAAAAATAAACCTTGGGAGAAACCAGGCTCAGTCGGGGTGCCAGTTCTCCTCTGGCCAATTAACAAACAGTGTATGTTTATTATTTTGGCAGCCTTATAGGTCAGAAGTAATATTAGATCGGATTATTCGAAAGATCGGAGGCATCACACCGGGTTTATTGAGGATGGCGTGTCAATTAAACAATTATTAAATAGGAATATTCGAAATATCGGAGTCATCACGCCGGAGATGGATCCATTGAGGATGCCATGTCGATGAGCAATTTCAGAGGGTAGACTAATTGACACGGTCTCTGCAGACACTTCAGGGATACGTTGGTAATGTCTGGGCGCTGGTCCACCATCTGATCTGGATACGGCCCGGATCCGGCTGACTGCAGTAAACCTCGGGATAAACAGAGAGACTAACATTAGCGTAGATGCCATTCCTCTTATGATGTAACGAGTACATCAGGTGTTATGGGAAGTGTTCCCGGTTCCGGCTGACCTAGTTAATGCAGCCTAACAATTTGAATAAAATATAAATTAAAATGTTTTATGTGTATGCCATAGTAAAGAGATGCGTTTTTAGTCTAGATTTAAACTGACAGAGTGTGTCTGCTTCCCGAACAATGCTAGGAAGGCTGTTCCAGAGTTTGGGTGCTAAATAGGAAAAGGATCGACCGCCTGCAGTTGATTTTGATATTCTAGGTATTATCAACTGGCCAGAGTTTTGAGACCGCAATAGACGTGATGGAGTATAATGCGTTAAGAGCTCGCTCAAGTACTGGGGAGCTAAACCATTTAGTGATTTGTAAGTAATTAGCAAGATTTTAAAATGTATGCGATGTTTAATAGGGAGCCAGTGCAGTGTTGACAGAACCGGGCTAATATGGTCATACTTCCTGGTTCTAGTAAGAACTCGAGCTGCTGCGTTTTGGACCAGCTGCAGTTTATTTATTAAGCGAGCAGGGCAACCACCCAGTAGAGCATTACAATAATCTAGCCTTGAGGTCATGAATGCATGAACTAACTGTTCAGCATTTTGCATTGAAAGCATATGCCGTAATTTAGATATATTTTTAAGATGGTAGAATGCAGTTTTACAGATGCTAGAAACGTGGCTTTCAAATGAGAGATTGGTATCAAAGAGCACACCCAGGTTCCTAACTGACGACGAGGACTTGACAGAGCAGCCATCAAGTGTTAGACAGTATTCTAGGTTACTACATGTGGAGTTTTTTTGTCCAATAATTAAAAATTCAGTTTTTTCTGAATTAAGTTGCAGGAAATTACTAGTCATCCAATTTTTTATATCAGCTATGCATTCCGTTAATCTTGTGAATTGGTAAGTTTCGTCAGGGCGTGAAGAAATATAGAGCTGAGTATCGTCAGCATAACAATGAAAACTAACGCCATGCTTCCTAATGATATCTCCCAGTGGTAGCATGTACAGGGTGAAAAGCAACGGTCCTAGCACTGAGCCCTGCGGTACTCCATACTGAACTTGTGATCGGTGTGAGATCTCTTCATTTACTGCTACAAACTGAAAACGGTCAGATAAGTATGATTTAAACCATGCCAATGCAATTCCACTAATGCCAACATAATTTTCGAGTCTATTCAAAAGAATGTTGTGGTCGATGGTATCGAATGCAGCGCTAAGATCGAGTAACACTAACAGAGAGATACAACCACGATCGGATGATAAGAGTAAATCATTTGTAACTCTAATGAGAGCAGTCTCAGTACTATGATGTGGTCTAAATCCTGACTGGAAAACCTCACAGATACCATTTTTTTCTAAAAAGGAGCATAATTGTGAGGACACTGCCTTTTCTAGTATTTTTGACAGAAAGGGTAGATTTGAGATTGGCCTGTAATTGACTAATTCTGTAGGGTCAAGTTGCGGTTTTTTAATAAGTGGTTTAATAATAGCCAACTTAAAAGTTTTCGGTACATATCCTAAAGTCAAGGATGAATTAATGATATTAAGAAGAGGATCTATGACCTCTGGAAGCATCTCTTTTAGTAGTTTAGTCGGTATAGGGTCGAGCATACATGTTGTTGATTTAGATGATTTAACGAGTTTAGCCAATTCTTCTTCTCCTATAGCAGTGAATGAGTGTAATTTTTCCTCAGTGACACTACAATGCTCTGTCTGATGTGATACAGTAGTAGACGGCTGCATGGTTATAATTTTTTTCCTAATATTATCAATCTTACAAGTAAAGAAGTTCATAAAGTCATTACTGCTGTGCTGTTGGCAGACATCAGAAGTTGAAGCTTTATTTTTGGTTAATTTAGCCACTGTATCGAATAAATACCTAGGGTTGTGTTTGTTTTCTTCTAAGAGAGTCGAGAAATAAGCAGATCTAGCAGTTTTTACGGCCTTTCTGTATGAAATCATGCTCTCTTTCCACGAAATGCGAAAAACTTCCAGTTTTGTTTTCTTCCAGCTGCGCTCCATTTTTCTGGCTGCTGTTTTAATGGCCCGGGTGTGCTCGTTGTACCACGGCGTTGGACTATTCTCTTTAATCTTCTTTAAGCGCAGAGGAGCAACTGTGTCTAAAGTGCTGGAAAAGAGAGAGTCAATAATTTCTGTTGCAACATCAAGTTCCTCTGGGCTATCTGGGATGCTGAGGAGATGAAACTGATGAGGAAGATTATTTACAAAGAAATCTTTAGTCGCAGCAGTGATAGTCCTGCCATATTTGAAGCGAGGGGACGGCTTTGCAGCCTTTGCTAAATTAAGTATACATGATACTAGGTAATGATCTGAGATGTCATCGCTCTGCTGCAGAATTTCAACGGTATCAACATTCATTCCATGTGACAATATTAGGTCTAGAGTATGATTATGGAGATGAGTGGGTCCTGATACGTGTTGCCTAACTCCAATAGAGTTTAGAATGTCTCTAAATGCCAATCCCAATGCGTCTTTTTCATTGTCTACATGGATATTAAAATCACCAACAATTAGGACTTTATCTGTAGCCAGTACTAACTCTGATAAAAAATCAGCAAATTCTCTGATAAAGTGTGTATTGTGCCCTGGTGGCCTATATACAGTAGCCAACACAAATGTTAAACAGGATTTATCAATTTCACTACATAACGTTACGTAAAGCACCAAAACTTCAAAATAATTATATTTGAAACTAGACTTCTGAGTAATACTGAAGATATTATTATAAATTACAGCAACACCTCCCCCTTTACCTTTCAGACGCGGCTCGTGTTTATAACAATAATCTTGTGGGGTGGACTCATTTAAAGTAATGTAGTCGTCAGGTTTTAGCCAGGTTTCTGTCAAACACAGCACATCTAGATTATTATCTGTAATCATATCATTAACAATAAGCGTTTTAGAGGAAAGGGATCGAATATTCAGCAGCCCGAGCTTTATCATTTGATCATCTGTATTATATCTGTTGTTTATTTGTTGGACATCAATTAAATTTTTACCGTTGAATAGTTTTGGTGGTTTTTTGTATTTACTAATTCGTGGAACAGACACAGTCTCTATGTGATAATAGCTAGGTGAAAGAGTCTCTATGTGCTGGGATTTATCTGACTTCTGTGACGCGAGACAGCTAGCAGACGGTCGGGTAAGCCAGTCCGTCTGCTTCCTGACCTGGGCCCTAGTTAGTCAAGGTTTAGCTTTAAGACTATGTGCCAAATTACTAGAGAGAAGAGCGGCACCACCCCAGGAGGGATGGATACCATCTCTTTTCAACAGGTCAGGTCTGCCCCAAAAGCTTTTCCAATTGTCTATGAACCCTATGTTATTTTGCGGACACCACTTAGACAACCAGCCATTGAGTGATGATAGTCTGCTAAGTATCTCATCACTCCTTTTAATGGGGAGGGGACCAGAGCAAAAAATCCGGTTTGCCATCGTACTTGCGAGTTCACACACCTTTTTGGTGATCTCCGACTGGCGAAGTCGAACATCATTTGTGCCGACATGAATAATAATCTTAGAGAATTTACGATTAGCATTAGCCAGCACTTTTAAATTTGCTTTGATCTCAGGCGCTCTGGCTCCCGGTAAACATGTGACTATGGTGGCTGGTGTCTCTATTTTCACGTTCCGTGTAATAGAATCGCCAATAACTAGGGCACTTTCAACAGGATTCTCAATGGGTGCATCACTGAGTGGGGAGAACCTGTTTGATGTTCTAATCGGAACGGAAGAGTGGTTTTTTGATCCGCGACTATGCCGTCTCACCGTCACCCAGTTGCCCTGCTGCACGGGCTCTACAGCCGGAACCGAACAATGTACAGATTTCACTGAGCTAGTCGCATCCAAAGCAGTGTCTAAAGCTGTTTTGTTCTCACTACTCTCAAATAAAATCTGGATGCGTGTCTCTAATTCTGAAATCTTCTCCGTCAGTCTGACTATCTCCTTACATTTATCACATGTGAAGCCCTGTTCACCAACGGAGACAGATATACTAAACATGAAACATGTAGTGCAGGTAACAATAAAAGGAGAAGACATGGCTTACCGTATTTGTTGATTAATCCAACTTACCACAGTTGTTTGATGGACTAGTAAAGGCACGAGAGACAAAACAGGAAACCCGGATGCACAAATGGCAGGCTAACAGGCTAGTGAAATGCTAACGCGTTGTGAAATGCTAACACGTTGTGATAGTGATTTAAATTAAAAGCTAACAATGTCAATTTTAACGTGATAGAAAATATTAAACAATATATGGTGATGAGGAAGTTATATTTAGCAGTATAAACAACAAGAAAAGATATCAAATAGAGATTCAAAAGCAAAGCTGTACAGAGCTGCAAACACTGTGACCGGCAGACAAGAGGCAGACAGGAGCAATCAATCAGACAGCTGTTGTGTCTTGCCCTCCTTGTGCAAGGTGTCAATGGTCATCTTTTGGACAACTGTCAAGTCAGCAGTCTTCTCCATGATTGTGTAGCCTACAGAACTAGACTGAGAGACCATTTAAAGGCCTTTGCAGGTGTTTTGAGTTAATTAGCTGATTAGAGTGTGGCACCAGGTGTCTTCAATATTAAACCTTTTCACAATATTCAAATTTTCTGAGATACTGAGTTTGGGATTTTCCTTAGTTGTCAGTTATAATCATCAAAATTAAAAGAAATAAACATTTGAAATATATCAGTCTGTGTGTAATGAATGAATATAAAATACAAGTTTCACTTTTTGAATGGAATTAGTGAAATAAATAAACTTTTTGATGATATTCTAATTATATGACCAGCACCTGTAAATTATGTGATTTCTAGCATATTGCATGTAAAATTCCTATCAGCCTTAAAGTCCCAGTGAACCGGAAGTTGCAACTGATTTTATTTCAGTGCTGTGACGTATTTCCAAGTGAAACGGAATATTGAATAGAGGGCAGGGTTTTACTTCAGCGCTCCTCCTCTCCATCTCGCGCTCATAGCATACTAACGGTTGGAGGGGAGTGGTTAAGGTTATTCAAAACCCAAATCATCTGAGAAAGAACGCCATTCCAGACAGGAAGTTACTTTTCAGATTTTGATTAAAGATTACCACGGCAAACAATTTTTTTTCTGTGTATTAACTTGCACGGATTAATTGTTCACCCTAAGACCTGTAATGTGTGCTAAGAAAGTAAATAAGATTTTATGAGGACTTTAATAAGGGACCCCTTAAAGCAGTGCTCTCAAACTCAGTTCCTGGAGGGTCACAGCCCTGCAGAGTTTAGCTTTAACCAGCTCCAACTCACACCTGCTTGGAAGTTTCTAGTAATCCTGAAGACCTTAATTAGCTGGATCAGGTGTGTTTGATTAGGGTTGGAGCAAAACTGTGCAGAGCTGTGGCCTGTGTGAGTTTGAGGCCACTGCCTTAAAGGGACTTGTGCGCATTTGGCAATGGATAATGTGTGTCTGATATCCACATAAATACACAAAGACTATTGCTTATACAGCTAATTTTTATACAGTCAAGGACCAACAGTTGATTGATCAATCATTAAGTCTTTCTCTCCTCTGCTGTCTGTAGAAAAGCCATATTGATAGTTACACTTGGGAAATTTCAGCTTGCACTGACAAAAAAAAAAAAAAAAAAAAAACCTTTGGTAGGCCTTTCGAAGCTCCTCTAAATAATTTGGTTGTCTTCATTATTGCTGCTTATTGTGTACCTGTTAGGGTCTAGAAATCAATCAGGAGCTGTAGAGGCCTGATTATTACAGTCAATACTCTTCCACTTTCTTAGTGTGATCTCAATGCAGGTAATTTAATAGCTGCACAGCACAAGGGTCAGAGAATAAAGCCCATTCTTGAAAAGGAAATATAATTAACATGTTAGATGTTTGATCCTGAAGAGAACAATTTTACTGAGGTACAGCCATGGGGATTAGCATGACCCCGTTAGCCCCTACTGGTAGGTGTCATAACTACACTATAAAAACCGAACAGTGAAATGAAATTTCACACAAATATTAATTTCACTGTGAACTGATTATATTAAGCTGAACATAAACTGAATGAGTTGCAGTAGATTTCTAGTTCTTAGCATGCTTTGCGTCACACTGTTATTTTGTGTTTAATATATTAATATAGGGAGAGATGTTATATTGTTAAGTGCAAGTGTATGATTGTCTCTTTGCTAGTTATATTATCACATGCAAGTGTGCTATTGCTAAATCACAAGCCCAAAGTATACTTTGGATGTCTCCATGCTGTCTGTGTGACGTAATTTTCATCATCAGGATGGGCAGCGGACGTCAGCACACACTGTCCACATGTAGCCCAATATTTATGTCCGCACAGACGGTGTATTTACAACCGTGCGTGTACAAGTGACAAGTGCGCTTGAAAACAAAGTTCACTAGATAGTGTGCACGCACTAAATGCGTCTTTCTACGTTCTGAAACTTACTTCACAACCGTTAAAAAGTATGTTCTAAATAGAATGAATAGTATTGTGACACTGCCACAGTAAAGATTGCATTATGCTCACTAAGGATAAAGAGTTTAAAAAGAAAAGTCATTGAATATGTATATGTGCCATTCCTAAATTTGTATTGTTTATTTTATTTTTTTTTTTTTTATGTGCATTTATGATTTTGTTTGAGGGGAAATTAGGGGATCTTTTGTTGGGTTCGCTAAGGACTTTTTTGGGCAAGCCCATAAGAAGAGAAGGGTAGCCATTTTGAAGAGGGATGTCTGTGTGGTGAGGTGGCTTTTGCTACCTTAACTCCAGATCATTGGTCCAAAATGATCTGTGAAAATAGAGTCATGGTATTTTAGACTTTTGAGCTGTTTTATTGGTGCACGCTCTACTCTGGAATAGGCCTATATGTTTTTTTTTCGGACGATACTCTGAGGATTATTTTTTTTATTCAGCTGGAGGTTAACTCTTATTTTTGTGGGGCCTGGAACCAACAGATTATACTTTTTTTGGGGACATTCAATTTTTCCATCTGGACCTTCGGTTTGCTGTCTGCCCAAAGCAGAAAAAGGACTGAGTCATCAGACTAATGAGTATTATTTTTATTACTACTTTTTATTTCTATGGACTAAGGTGTGTTGAGGCCACTGATGTGTTGAGGCCAGTGAGCCTATTCATGGACTTTTTTTATTGGGACTTTTTTGTTGGCGATTATAAAAGGGTCAACAGTTTGTTTTTTGCTTGGTATTACCTTCTAGCAAATGAGTAAAAGGGAACAATACAACCAAATTCTCCCCGTGATAATGATTCAAACCTTCCATAAAGAGTTGCAGTTGTTATAGTATAAACGAAATTCTGATGTACTATATCTGCCATGTTGTCATGTGACCATTCATAAATCCTCTCCCGTGGCCTCATGAGACATTCAGAATCTCACCAGAAGTAGTAGGTCATCCGGGTACCTTTTATCTTATAAATACTTTGAATGCAGATATTCTACTCGACTCATATACTGTTTTTCGCCCAGTATATATTATGGGAGTAGGCATCCAGATATCGGCTTTAATCTTCATGTAACTGATCACCTTAATTTTTTGTGTTATGCAAACTTGTTAGGGTTTACAGTGTACACTACCTGCAATAGTAGAGCATATTTTTCCATTTACAGCCATTTAAATGTATCACCAATATTTCATTGTTATAGTAGGATATTTGTTTTACCAGGTAATGTTAGTCAGGTACCATATAGAATTCTTTCGGTGGCACCACATTGCACCAACTTTTCCAACAAAGTCATATAAATTCATATTTGTTGTACCTAAAATATAGATGTATTTGGTATGACCACTTCCACAGAGCCATGGGTTTTGATGTATGCAGCAGGTTTCAATTTGTGTTTCATGCAAGACTGCAAAGCTTTTTTTTTTTTTTAACACAAGTCAAACTGTTCTTTTGCATTATATCCAAAGCAGCAAGTGATGAAAAAAAAACATACACGTTACTTTCGCTGAACCAGAATCATCGCTTCTTTTATCTCACAAGCCCTGAGGTTTCAGTGCAGCAGAACTCTGGGAGAAAAGTTGACATTTGGGTCAGATCCAATGACTCATTCTCCTCTCTTCTATCTCTACCTTTCCCAAATCTCATTTCACTCCTCTCCCCATCCCCCACACTTTCTGCCATGAACTTACTCACTGGGGATGCCGTTACCTGCACAAACTGCAGAACTACATCGAAAAAGGGTTGGGAAAAAAAAGTGGTTAAATTACTCTTTACATAAAAATACCTCCATTAGTATTCAATCGTGTTGCCATTTATCCACACTGCCTCCTAAAACAGATGTTCATTGTTTAGTATTTTAAACAGTGACATTTTGGGGAAAATATAGTGTTTATTCTAATGTCATATGCAACTTTAACCTGTCTGTTTTTTCCATGATTAAATGGAGCTCATCTTTTCAAATCAACATAAATTAGGTGAGAAATTTTCAGTTTGGTAATTATTATCTGACCAGACTCACAAATTGTACCCCAGTGTATATATGATTATTTACTGCTTGATAATTGAATTATATTTATTTGCAGCATGATGCCTAATTGGCCTTTATGGGATTATGTGGCATTTATGACAGAAATAAAACCGTATTTTATTTTAGCTCCCAAAAATGAAGTAAAAAATGAAGTCATCAATTACTCACTCTCATGTCATCTTTAATGAAAAAAGCTAAATATATGGAAATTGTTTCCCTGTCCATTGCATGAGCCTGATTATTATGAGCCAATTATTTTGTTATGCTAACTATGCACGATTATATGGTTAGTTGCCTTTTACTATTTGCATTTATGGTTTCAGCTATTATCAGAATAGAACAGTGATTCGTTTATGGGACACGACTCACCAGTTGTAGACCGCTGGACTAAACAATATCTTCTAAATGCAATGACCTTCATCTCTGTCTCTTCTCCTCATCATGAAATTATGCTTAACGTCCTGCCTCATTATGCTCAAAAAGCGAAGCTACATGAAAATAATAAACACTTTCCTGTTCTCTCATTAAGCTCTTATGAAATGCAAAGCTGCAAAACAAAGGCAATCCTTTATTTCCTCCACTAGACTGTTAATGATCAGTTTCGTTCATTATTAACTGTTTAAATCATGCAGCTCCACATTTTTCCAATCAGCATTCTTTATTCGTATAACAAGTTCCCTCTCAACAAAGTGTGGAGGAAACTGTTCATAATAATTTTGTGAGGTATGAAGTCTTCAGTTTGTGAAGTACTTCACTATATTGTAACAAAATCTTTAAACCACTGATTAAAAATGTTTTACGCATAATGCTTTCCCTCGAAAACTCTGAATTTGATAGGTGACATGATTTTCCTATAAACAGCAGCAGTGGAAAATGGCCTTGACTTTGGTCTGTGCTTTTCAAAGTTTTGGTGTAAAAATTGTGCTTAAAGCATTTAAAACTGACGTTTGTTATTTCTGTCTCAAAGCACTATAAAGGGAATTGCAATAATAATGACTATTTTCAAGCAGGTTTTTTTTAACACTCTTCCCGTCTTCCATTGTTCGGACAAACAGACAGCCCCGCCTCCAAACGCACGTCATTGGTTTGCAATTTTTATGCAGGGAAATCAACCCGCAAATGTCTGGGTGGGTGTTTTAACAACTACACACTTCAGCTTTTATGAATAAAAAAATCTATGTCTCTTTGAAAGAAAGCAGTAAAGTGCTTAGCACAAAAAAAACCCCTCTTTATATGAATGTTTTCTGGTAATACATTAATATAAAATATTTTACATTAATGATTACATTTTCTTATTAGTTTTGTCGTGGCCACAACATATAAACTTGCGGGAACATCATAATATGTCGTGGCCACAAGATATTAATTTGTGGGAATGTCATATTAACTCGTGGGAACGAGATAATAAGTCGTGGCCTCGAGATCATATATCGAGGAAACAATATAGTTTTCTTGTGGCCACGACTTCATATTTTGAGGGAACGACATCTCAAACTAACTGAACCAAACATGTCCCCTCCCGGTCACTGTGCTTTTGAGGTGAAAATTCAAAAATACAAATAATACATTTAATAAATCTTTACTTCTGTATTTATTTTGAAAGTTGTCAAATAGCGTGAAGGGCATTTGAAACCGTTTTGTTGCATGTAGTGTGACAAAACTGGAGCATCCAAAGTCTCACTGATCACATGGACTAAAATAGACATGCATTCCATTGGATGAGCATTTGTATCTATTCTGTGTTTTCTCATTTGCTTGGCGTGGAGATGGCTGAAGGCATCTAACAACTGCAAGGTTGCCAACCATCAAAACAAAGCCTAATCCAAATAATACAGACACTGAATAAACTTAAAAGTCAGCTGGTGTAAACTTAAAAGAATCACACAAATCAATATCATCTTTATCAGAGACTTTGTTCACAGAGCTGATTGTCGTTTTCGCTCATATAAGCACAGTGGCTGATGCGCAGATGTAATTGCAGGCAGCTGTAGTGTTGCCCTGACAGCCCTATGTAATTATACAAAAATTACAAATCATCTTAACAAGAGGATTTCTGCACTCAGCAAAATGGTATGCTTTGAAACAGAGACACATGCGCCTGTCTGACATTTTTAAAATGTAGTAAGCACATATTACATAAGAATTTGCAGTGAATAAAATGTGTGATTACTTTAGGATACAATTATAATCCGATATGACAATACATATAGATTTGGTCATGATGCTGTCAATATGAAATTACATTCACAAACTATAAGTCTGTAATCTGACACATTTCCAAATAAAACAGGATTGTGAAAAGCGGCCATTGCATGCATGAACAAAGTCAGGTGTTTGGAGAGAGGATTTAGGACATCATAATGAAAAATTAAGACTGAACAGGATAGTCGTTTCAGAGGCAGATCTTTCTATCATTAAATTCTGATTAAAGTCTTGTAGTACTGTGAATTTAACAGAGTTGGTTCTTCACTAGCTATTTGTAATAGCTTTATTCACATAATTACTTTGTATTTGGGTTTAATAGAAGTGCATAAGCAGATTATAAATTGCAAACTGTGACAGTAAAGAACTCCACCTGCATCTCTTTGGTTTCAGACATGACTCCATCTTTTAACGCTCTTCAGCATTAAAAGCCAACACCACACATTTTATTAAAGCTTATGACTAATGCGATTTTAGCATTATTTAATAAAACCATATCTGAGATAGAAAAGCAGTGCATGTACTGTGAGCAGAGTTAAATGTGATTGTATTTCTGAGGCAAATACCATATGTTATCCCTGTAATACATCAATTTCATGTACTCTTGGATTAATGTTTTGTACTGCACACCAGTACATGCTAGTGAAAGTCAACATTTTATTCCTTGAGTGGGTGTGTGTGCAACAGACAATCCATTATTTACATTTTTACAGATGCTTAAAAAAGCGTCAATCGCAGAAATCAGTGTTTGTCACAATAAATCAGAATAAGGGGGAAAAACACTAAGATAAACCTTTAAAAAATGGTTTTAGTGCCTTGCTATTTGGGTTAGAGTATCCTTTATGGTTCTCAGGCATTGGTAGATGATTGTTAGGGTGTGTGTGATGTTTGCCAAGAGGTTGTTTACTGATCCAAAGAGCTGATACATTGTATCTCCTACAATGGAAGTCTGTGAGACTTTTTTGCCTGTTTGATCATCCAACTGTAAATCATATAACTTTTTTAAAAGTAATAGAACCAACGTCATAGCAAGGACTGCAAATAAATTTCTCCCATTGTTGCTACTAAAACATACACTATATTGCCAAAAGTTTTGGGATGATCTTTAATGACATCCCATTCTTAATCCGTAGGGTTTAATATGGAGTTGTCCCAGCCTTTGCAGCTATAACAGCTTCAACTCTTCTGGGAAGGTTTTCCACATGGCTTAGGAGTGTGTTTATGGGAATTTTTGACCATTCATCTAGAAGCGCATTTGTGAGGTCAGGTGCTTCCACTTTGTTATAATACCACTAACAGTTGACCGTGAAATATTTAGTAGTGAGGAAATTTCATGCATGGACTTATTGCACAGGTGGCAACCTATCACAGTACCACGCTGGAATTCACTGAGCTCCTGAGAGTGACCCGTTCTTTCACAAATGTTTGTAGAAGCAGTTTTCATGTCTAGGTGCTTGATTTTATACACATTTGGCCATGGAAGTGATTGGAACACCTGAATTCAATGATTTGGAGGGGTGTCCCAATACTTTTGTACAATATAGTGTGTGTGGGAGATACACAAGAGGCGTTTTTAATCAACTTAATGTGTGTGTTCTTTGAAAGTCAACAAACTATAATATCAAATCAGTTCCACCTCAGACAAAGAGCAGTGCTGTGATCCATGAAGAGAAACTCTGTGTTATGTACTTACATACAGTGGCCCAAAATTGATTCTCAATGGTGTTTTACTCCCAAATGATCTGTGATCTTTTTAAATGGGCATAATACAACTAGAGCAGAATAATCAAGACCCTGTGAGGACCCACAAAGACTTCCTTGGGCCTGTTGTTATTGGAAACAAATTCCATGTGCATTAAGGTCCTGTCCATACTATTTGTATTTTATTGATCTATGAAGTGCATCATCAATCATGTGACTGTATCATCACAGATGCTATCACGAGATCCACGTGAACCCAGTTAATGATATTGTTACCCGTACTTATTGAACATATACTGTATGCATAGACACATAAAGTGGCTGGTGTGTAAGGCTTAATGTTGTGAAGTGCTAGGTAATTTACACAAGTGTGAGCCAGGAATTGTTCTGAATTGATTCTAGTAAGTGCTTGCAGTCAGTGAAGATAACTGAGAAGAGGTGTAATGTGAAAATTTCCATTAATTAAAAACAAGCTGTGCAGTGAAGGGATGTATGTATGACGCTAGTCCGGCTAGAAGGGCATTGTAAAAGTACTGCAGTTTGGATAAGGCTGTTGTTTTATGAAACATGAAGTTCTGGTACCTGGCATTTGTCCTAATGTGGTCCATAAAAAATAGTCAGTCATCTAGGATGAGACCAAGTGTGGAAAACCATTGTAGAAAATGCTGACATGTAGACATCCTAAAATACGTAATTGTTAAAAACATATTCAGTATAGCAGTTTTATAAAAAGTCTTGTAATGAACGACTGCTTAAATCACTGATCACTTTTGGGGATTTTCTTCACACAAATCAATCGTTTGGCCTCGGAACAGGAATATTTGTACTTTTTAAATAAATTGTGCCTGTAGGCATATCTGCCTGTTATTTCCTGTGTTTTATATCATATAATACACAAATTGGTAGGTTTAAGGATGGGGTTTGGTATAGTGTAAATAAAAATAAAATAAATGTAAATAAAATTATGTTGGCTGATTAAATTGAGAATCACACTTAAACATGTCATAATGGCAAAATCATAACCCAATATATAATTTCATCATGACGATAACATTCCAATGCCCAACGCGTCTGTGTATGATGCCAAAGGTTTCGTATTGAAATCAATGAAGCACCCTGCGTGTCGAAAAATTACGCTAAAGGGGTACCCTGTACGTTGAAAAGTGATGCCAAAAGGTCCTGACCAAGCGTCAATATGTGATGTGTTGGGAGTGAGACCGTGTTGGATGTGCAGACAGTAGACAAGATGCAAAAGATATTTATTGGGAAAGGATTGAAGATCCTTTACCTGTTAGATCCAGATGGATGCACAAAGCTCCAAAATGCTACAGTATGTTTACATCTCAGTATCTGAGAACATGCCCCAGAAAGAGTCGATAGAGAGGAGCACCAATAAGATTAAGGAAAAACATGATACTGTAGGGTCTGAAGGTTTTTCCTGATGTGACTGTGGATTAGTAGTGGGGAAGGGAATTAGTCAATGGGATTGAACGTGGAATGTGGTTAAATGCATTACAGAGAGTACAGATATTGTAGACCTAGTATAGATCTTTTGGAGATACGATCAGTTTGCTTTCCTTGTGTGTTCCAGGAGTTGGTGTGAGCTGATTGGTCTGAGATGTGAATGTAGGTTTGGAGTATTGGACTGAATATTAAAGAAAGTTGGAAGCATTGGTAACACTTTACAATACGGGTGCACTAATATGCATTAATTCATGCTTAACTAATGCACAGATAATCATGTGTTGATGCATGACTCATGAAGAACTAAACCATTAATTAATGATTACTGCATCAGTAACTAATAAAGAGTCCATATGAATAATAGATTAAGTAATGTATGAATTGTTATTAACCTGTTAGCCCACACCGGTGTGTGGGCGGAGGTGGGTGGGTGTGTTTGTACTTTTATTTACTTTTGTTTTATAAAAACTATTCAATCAACTATGACAAACTTTGCATCATTTGAAAGCTAATACCCTCAAGATTCATGTTCCGAACTTGTTTTTGCAATAAATATACCAGAGAGGAAAGGGTAAAATGAAATGCTGAAGGACTGGCCATGTAAACATGAACAAAATAAACGCAGTACTCATCTTTAATCTCTTATCGTGCAGATCAGATCGGACAAATCCAAGAAACACCAGCATACATTTCAATGTAAGGGTCCACTCTTCAAAATGCATCCCACTTTTTAATCCAAAACAATGAAAAAATAGGGAAAAAAACTAAAAATCCTCCTTTGTTTGCATGAGCGTTTTGAGTTAGAGTAATCAATTGTCCATTTTCAATGAAATATAGATTCTAATCAGTATTCTGATGATCTCCCCTGCAGTTTAGAGACTTCCGCTGAATATGAGCCCTCCCTTGTCTCTCTCCTTCAATCACAGGCGTTTGGGTGACTCAATATATCCAGGAAGTGCATTACTCTGTTCCTATACTACTTTGAGTTATGACTCTTGGGTAACAAAACTAGTTTAAAATAAGACCGGATTTATGAATATAGACCATAGGGTTTAAGAGCTGCAGACATTTTTATTTGGTTATGTCGTTTTCAGAAAAAATAGGGGGCAAGTTAAGAGGTTAATTAAATGTATAATAATGTCTTAATTCCTTAATAACATATAGTATTAATTAATAGTGTAAATTAATGCATTAATTACCACAATTGGTCAAAGCTATGTACTTCAACTTCCAGTTGTCTGCTTTAATTAATCATTAGCAAACAATTTGCAAATGTATCATTACATTATGACTTAACTTGTTGAGGCACATTACTATGTTTTGACATCCCCGCCATCTAAAGGTCTGTGGAGTAGTTGCACATGCAGTGAATGTAATGTCAGAGAATGTGTTTAAAGGATGGATAAGTTGGGCCACACACAAATATCAGCACACCAGAATCTGAATTACTGACCGCTGTTATACCTTGTTTAATCTGGACCATTATATGGTGTCACGCTGCAACAGCTGTCTACACTGGACATGATAGACCATTGCAAGTCCATTTGTCCTTCGTAACAGAAGTAGCACAAGAGCTTGGAGTACGTCAGAAATAGAATGTGGCATCGCTCTTTCCCTCACACGGGAGGGGAGTGTGTTCTCCTCATTAGAGCTTCAGGCGAATGTTGCTAGTAGTAGCGATGCACCGGTCTACCGACCATCAATCAGAACCGGACAGTTCCATTTTATTGTTTTATTTTGGCCGATCTCTGTCCCGGACTTGCACACAAAAATGCATTGCAATCATTTCCCAAAATGTAATTTGTGTGGACGTTAACAAAGGCCAGAGACTGGACACGCTGAAGACGGATGCAAAGAGAAGAGCAGAGAAAATACTGTACCAGCAAGCTCACTTGTTGCAATGCTTAGAATATTGGAAGAAAATTCTACACATTAAATTGAGATGGGGGCTTATGAATACATTTCTGAAGGGAACTGAATTAACCAAAAATTTGATGACATTTTCTTTTAATCTCACCTCTGTATGATGCCTATTAAGATAATGTTTATATATAGCACTGGCGCTGCTTTGTTTACAGAGGTAACCTAGGAAACTCTATATAGCTGCTGTTCCATAAGCGCCACCATCTGGTAGAGAGTAAATTTGCATGTTTTTTGGTTTTCTTATACACTCACCTAAAGGATTATTAGGAACACCATACTAATACTGTGTTTGACCCCCTTTCCCCTTCAGAACTGCCTTAATTTTACGTGGCATTGATTCAACAAGGTGATGAAAGCATTCTTTAGAAATGTTGGCCCATATTGATAGGATAGCATCTTGCAGTTGATGGAGATTTGTGGGATGCACATCCAGGGCACGAAGCTCCCGTTCCACCACATCCCAAAGATGCTCTATTGGGTTGAGATCTGGTGACTGTGGGGGCCATTTTAGTACAGTGAACTCATTGTCATGTTCAAGAAACCAATTTGAAATGATTCGAGCTTTGTGACATGGTGCATTATCCTGCTGGAAGTAGCCATCAGAGGATGGGTACATGGTGGTCATAAAGGGATGGACATGGTCAGAAACAATGCTCAGGTAGGCCGTGGCATTTAAACGATGCCCAATTGGCACTAAGGGGCCTAAAGTGTGCCAAGAACACATCCCCCACACCATTACACCACCACCACCAGCCTGCACAGTGGTAACAAGGCATGATGGATCCATGTTCTCATTCTGTTTACGCCAAATTCTGACTCTATCATCTGAATGTCTCAACAGAAATCGAGACTCATCAGACCAGGCAACATTTTTCCAGTCTTCAACTGTCCAATTTTGGTGAGCTCGTGCAAATTGTAGCCTCTTTTTCCTATTTGTAGTGGAGATGAGTGGTACCCGGTGGGGTCTTCTGCTGTTGTAGCCTATCCGCCTCAAGGTTGTGCGTGTTGTGGCTTCACAAATGCTTTGCTGCATACCTCGGTTGTAACGAGTGGTTATTTCAGTCAAAGTTGCTCTTCTATCAGCTTGAATCAGTCGGCCCATTCTCCTCTGACCTCTAGCATCAACAAGGCATTTTCGCCCACAGGACTGCCGCATACTGGATGTTTTTCCCTTTTCACACCATTCTTTGTAAACTCTAGAAATGGTTGTTCGTGAAAATCCCAGTAACTGAGCAGATTGTGAAATACTCAGACCGGCCCGTCTGGCACCAACAACCATGCCACGCTCAAAATTGCTTAAATCACCTTTCTTTCCCATTCTGACATTTAGTTTGGAATTCAGGAGATTGTCTTGACCAGGACCACACCCCTAAATGCATTGAAGCAACTGCCATGTGATTGGTTGATTAGATAATTGCATTAATGAGAAATTGAACAGGTGTTCCTAATAATCCTTTAGGTGAGTGTATGTAAGGAGGGGGGGCTTCATGGACAAAAGTTTTTTTTTTTTTTTTTTAAATTCAGAACGATTCGATTCGAGACATTTCATATTAAAATTTGATGCGATTCAATTAATTCGATTCGATTCTGTAATCTTTTAAATGCATTTATAGGATTATTAAAATGCTTCCCCCGATGTGTCTTAGTCAGGGTGTGAATTACACAGCGGCTTTCAGGGGTCAGAAAGTGGGCAAAAAAAACTTTCATCCATTGTTAATGTCAGTTCATGTTATTACTTAATTTTTTTTTAAATTATTATTACACACTTTATTTTAATAGCCTATAAAAATTGCCATTTGTAGAAATGTACATAAGCCAAAATTTAAAAAAGGCTTTAAAAGTATTGTTAGTGCATGCTAACTATTGTGTTGGATAGTGTTAATGGCTACACAACCTTATTAAAGTGTTCCAGGTAAATTAAACATGCAATGCTTCCATGGAGAGATTCGAATATCATGCACTTTTCCAACCAATCCTAAACTAACTTTACTTCACGGAATAGAAAGAAAAGCCCTCTATGTCCTATTGGTAACACTTTACAGTAAGGGTACATGAATTGCCATGAATTCATGCATTAATTCATGCATGACTTATGCATTACTACATGCATTAATATCTCATGAATCATCAGGATCTAACAGGAGTTCAAAGTCTTTCATTCATTGACTTCATGGATGAACAACACCTTAATTAAAACATTAACTAAGATGAGTACATCATTATGATTTATAGTTTATTATACATGATCATGATGTTTTCTTTGTTCACAAAAACATTGGTCTTTACTATCCATGGATAAAGCTACGGTTATGGTACATGAATCATCATAAATTTAATGCATGTAAGACTACTTGAATTATTAAATTAATGTACAAAAATCCACATTATCTCATGCATGCACAGGCTAGACCAGTATATCAATTAATGTGAGAACTAATGTTTTTCATTAATCATGATCTCTGAGTTATTAAGCATGTTTATGTCTTCATTGTGTGTAAAGGCTTGAAGTTTCATGTTCATATTCATGTAATTTCACAATTATGCCATCATTAATAACACATTGCTCATCAGTGTTTCAAAGGACCAAGTCACCAGTTTAGTTTAGTTTAGGGGGCCACACACATGAAGTCATGAGATGCTAATGCTTAAATTAGATTAGATTAGATTAGATTCAACTTTATTGTCATTACACAAGTACAGGTACAAGGCAACGAAATGCAGTTTAGGTCTAACCAGAAGTGCAATAGCAGCAAGTGCAGGATATACAATGGTTTCATAAGTGCAGGACATGAATATGTACTGAATATATATAAAGATAGCTATTACTATAAATAGAATTTTACAGGCAATATGTACTATGAATATAATATACAGATGGCTATTACTATAAACAGAATTTACAGAAAGATATGTACTGAATATAGTATACAGATGGATATTACTATAAACAGAATTTACAGATAGATATGTACTGAATATAATATACATATGGCTATTACTATAAACAGAATTTACAGAAAGATATGTACTGAATATAGTATACAGATGGATATTACTATAAACAGAATTTACAGATAGATATGTACTGAATATAATATACAGATGGATATTACTATAAACAGAATTTACAGATAGAAATGTACTGAATATAATATACAGATGGATATTACTATAAACAGAATTTACAGATAGATATGTATTGAATATAATATACAGATGGCTATTACTATAAACAGAATTTACAGATAGATGTATATAATGATATGTTAGGCTGAGTTGGGCAGTATAGCAATGGATGATATAGTGCAAATGAGCATATTTCAGTTACGTATAGTACTGCAAGATGCATATATGTACAGGTGTTACTGTAATAAACAGTCGATAGTGGAAATGAACATCCAGTAGTGCAAATAACAAAGTGAAGGCAGATGTGGGGGGGGAGAGGAAGGTTAGCAGTATATAAGGGGAGTGGGATCAACGAGGGTTAGAGTTCAATAAAGAGACAGCTCTGGGAAAAAAACTGTTCTTTAGTCTGCTGGTCCTTGTCCGGAGGCACCTGAAACGCCTACCGGAGGGCAGGAGAGAAAACAGTTTGAGGGCTGGGTGAGAGGAGTCCTTAAGGATGCTGCGAGCTCGATGCAGACAGCGTTTCCTCTGGATGTGGTCGATGGCAGGTAGTGGAGTCCCTGTGATGCGCTGGGCGGTTTTCACCACCCGCTGCAGTGCCTTGCGCTCTGCAACAGAGCAGCTCCCATACCATACTGTAACACAGTTGGTCAGGATGCTTTCTATTGCGCAGCGATAGAAGTTCACCAGTATAGCCGAGGATAGCTGATTCTTCCTCAGTGTCCTCAGGAAGAAAAGACGCTGGTGAGCCTTCTTGACCAGGCTGGAGGTGTTGGTTGTCCAGGACATGTCCGCCGAGATGTGGATCCCCAGGAACTTGAAACTGGAGACACGCTCAACAGCCATTCCATTGATGTGGATGGTGTCGTGTGTGCCTCTTGACTCTTTCCTGAAGTCCACAATGAGTTCCTTCGTTTTGGTGGTGTTGAGGAGCAGATTGTTTTCAGTGCACCATGTGGCCAGGTGCTGGATCTCCTCCCTATAGGCAGTCTCATCGTTGTTGCTGATGAGTCCAATCACCGTAGTGTCGTCCGCAAACTTGACGATGGAGTTAGATCCATACACAGGCTTGCAATCGGAGGTGAAGAGGGAGTAGAGAAATGGGCTTAGCACACAGCCCTGTGGTACACCAGTATTAAGTGTGATGGAGGTGGAGCAGGTGGAGCCTGATCGAACATTCTGGGGTCTGTTGGTCAGGAAGTCCAATATCCAGTTGCACATTGAGGCGTTGATGCCCAGGTCTCCAAGTTTGGCTATTAACTTGGTTGGGATAACAGTGTTGAATGCTGAGCTGAAGTCAACAAACAGCATACGTGCATACGTGTTCTTATTGTCCAGATGTGTGAGCACAGAGTGCAGTGCCAAGGAAACTGCATCCTCCGTGCTCCTATTGCTACGGTAGGCAAACTGGTGTGAGTCCAATGTGGATGGTAGAGAGTCTTTTAGATGTGCCAAGACCAGCCGCTCAAAGCACTTCATAACGATGGGTGTGAGTGCTACAGGGCGGTAGTCGTTAAGGCACATCGGGCTAGAGTGTTTTGGCACTGGCACAATGGAAGTGCATTTAAAGCATGTTGGTACAGTTGCTTGGGCAAGAGACAAGTTGAAAATGTCTGTAAAAACCCCAGCGAGCTGCTCTGCACATGCCCTGAGTACGCGTCCAGGGATGTTGTCTGGTCCAGCAGCCTTGTGCGGGCTGATTTGGCACAGTGCATTGCAGACATCTGTGGAGGAGAGTGTGATTGGCGAGTGGTCAGCTGAGGGTTTGGCTTTGGTGGCAGTTTCTCTGTTGTCCCTTTCAAAGCGAGCATAAAAGTAACTTAGCTCGTTCAGGAAGTTGATATCAGTGGCTGCAGGGGTGGAGTGGGTGGGTTTGTAGTCATTGATGGCCTGAATGGCCTGCCACATGCGTCGAGGGTCAAAGTTGGAAAAGTGTCCCTCTATCTTTAGCTTGTAGCAGTGCTTGGCCTCTTTGATGCCCCTCTTCAGGTTTGCTCTGGATGTGCTGTAGGCTTGTGCATCTCCTGATCTGAAGGCAGCATTGCGTGTCTTCAACAGGAGTCGCACTTCCCTGTTCATCCATGGTAAGCTCCAGCCATGTTTGTGTAAACATGGTCTAAAGTTTTGTTTCCTCTGGTGTGACAGGAAACATGCTGGTGAAATTTCGGTAGCACTGACTTTAAGTTTGAATGATTAAAATCACCAGCAACAATAAACGCAGCTTCCGGGTGGGCAGTCTGTTGTTTACTGATGGCTGCGTGAAGTTCTTTCATAGCAAGCTTAGCATCAGCATCCGGGGGAATATAGGCTGCAGTTATAATGGTGGAAGTGAACTCCCGTGGTAGATAAAACGGTCTACATTTAACCATGAGAAACTCAAGGTTAGCTGAACAATGTCTCCCAACAATAGCAGAGTTTGTGCACCAAGCTTTGTTAATGTAAATACACAATCCACCACCTCTGGTCTTACCGGAGCCATCTAATGTTCTATCTGCTCGGAGTGTGTGGCGTCCCGCTAGCTCAATAGCGTTGTCCGGTATTCCGCTGTTTAACCATGTTTCCGTGAATATTAAAACGTTACAGTTCAAAAATCTCTTGCTGTGTGTGATACTGAGTCGAATCTCCTCCATTTTGTTCACCAGCGACCGTACATTGGCAAGGAAAATGCTGGGTAAAGAGAGCCGGTGTGGTGTTAGCTTTAGCTTAGCTCTTAGTCCTCCGCGCTTCCCCCGCCTTTGTTTACGATCTCGACGCCGCCTGCGAGCACTTCCGCCTGGACGGGTAGAGTGCATAGCCTCGGGTGTTCTGGTGATCTCAGGAAGGAGTCGAAGGTTGTCCATAAAACTGTCGGAAATTCGCAAACCAATATCCAAAAGCTCACATCGGGTGTACGATGTAAAGGCACAACTGTTCTGCACGAACAGACCCGAAATGAGCAGGAAATATACTGCAACATTGCAGAATGTGGAGAGACCCCGGGCCTCGCGATGTACTCGCGCCGCCATCATGTCATCAGGATCATGTGTCAATGATGACTACTGTATTTGAATGTACTCGCGCCGCCATCATGTCATCAGGATCATGTGTCAATGATGACTACTGTATTTGAATGTCAACAGAATTCATGTGCTATGTGCTGTGATTGGCCAATTTTGGGGTCTTTCCATTTACCTGCAGACTACTATGAAGAAGACATGAACATGCTTATTAACTCAGAGATCATGATTAATGAAAAACATTAGTTCCCTTTCAAGGCAACTCGAGCTGCATCAAAACGTTTGTGAGAACACACGTGCGTGTGCGTCATGAAGCACGTATGAAATCAGTCCAATGGCTTGATGGAATATCATAGGCGGGTGGTATCATCGACCAGGAACTATAAAGCACACCCAAACCAAACATCATTAGCTTCTGTGCCTTCAGCAAGCGCTACATGTGAGATCTGTCTCTCTGTGTTTTTGTCTGTCTTTAGTTCTGGCGAGGCAGGAGTTTTTCACTTAAAACAAAAAAAAAGAAAAGAAAGAGATATTATGGCGAGTAAACCGCAGTTCAAACAATGTGTTCATCCCTTCCCTCGTTTCCTTAAGGGTGGGGATACACATTTGTTGTGTGTGTTTTGTTTGGGAGAGCAGCATGCTCAGTAAGTCAAGTCAAGTCAAGTCAACTTTATTTATATAGCGCTTTTTTATAATGCAGATTGTTTCAAAGCAGCTTCACAGTGTTAAACAGGAAAATAATACAACCGAATTTGATTCAGCTGTACAGCCGCTCTGGAGAAAACGGTGATGTCATCAGCTCATTTCAATTATCATATATATTCAAGTAATGTAGTTGACATAGTTAATTTAGTTTAGTAATTACATTTATTTGGATATTTATTTGAAAATTTAGTGTCCCCAACTGAGCAAGCCAAGCCAAAGGCGACAGTGGCAAGGAACCAAAACTCCATCAGGTAAAGGAATAATGGAGAAAAATAAACCTTGGGAGAAACCAGGCTCAGTCGGGGTGCCAGGTCTCCTCTGGCCAATTAACAAACAGTGTATGATTATTATTTTGGCAGCCTTACAGGTCAGAAGTAATGTTAGATCGGAATATTCGAAAGATCGGAGGCATCACACCGGAGACGTGTTTATTGAGGATGGCGTGTCGATTAAACAATTACTAAATAGGAATATTCGAAATATCGGAGTCATCACGCTGGAGATGGATCCATTGAGGATGCCATGTCAATGAGCAATTTCAGAGGGTAATTGAAACTAATTGACACGGTCTCTGCAGACACTTCAGGGATGAGTTGGTCATGTCCAGGTGCAGGTCCACCATCTGATCTGGGCACGGCCCGGATCCGGCTGACTGTGGTAAACCTCGGGATAAACTAACATTAGAGAGACTAACATTAGTGTAGATGCCATTCTTCTTATGATGTAACGAGTACATCAGGTGTTATGGGAAGTGTTCCGGTTCTGGCTGACCTATTTAATGCAGCCTAACAATCATTTAATTGATTTGAATAAAATATAAATAAAAAATGTTTTATGTGTATGCCATAGTAAGAGATGTTTTTAGTTAGATTTAAACTGACAGAGTGTCTGCTTCCTGAACAATGCTAGGAAGGCTGTTCCAGAGTTTAGGTGCTAAATAGGAAAAGGATCGACCGCCTGCAGTTGATTTTGATATTCTAGGTATTATCAACTGGCCAGAGTTTTGAGACCGCAATAGACGTGATGGAGTATAATGCGTTAAAATGTATGCGATGTGATGAACGCATTAACTAACTGTTCAGCATTTTGCATTGAAAGCATATGCCGTAATTTAGATATATTTTTAAGATGGTAGAATGGAGTTTTACAGATGCTAGAAACGTTTCAAATGAGAGATTGGTATCAAAGAGCACACCCAGGTTCCTAACTGATGACGAGGACTTGACAGAGCAGCCATCAAGTGTTAGACAGTATTCTAGGTTACTACATGTGGAGTTTTTATGTCCAATAATTAAAAATTACCAAACCCAAAAAATGTTTTTTTCTGAATTAAGTTGCAGGAAATTACTAGTCATCCAATTTTTATATCAGCTATGCATTCCGTTAATCTTGTGAATTGGTAAGTTTCCTCAGGGCGTGAAGAAATATAGAGCTGAGTATCGTCAGCATAACAATGAAAACTAACGCCATGCTTCCTAATGATATCCCAGTGGTAGCATGTACAGGGTAAAGAGCAACGGTCCTAGCACTGAGCCTTGCGGTACTCCATACTTGTGATCGGTGTGACATCTCTTCATTTACTGCTACAAACTGATAACGGTCAGATAAGTATGATTTAAACCATGCCAATGCAATTCCACTAATGCCAACATAATTTTCGAGTCTATTCAAAAGAATGTTGTGGTCGATAGTATCGAATGCAGCGCTAAGATCGAGTAACACTAACAGGGATATACAACCACGATCGGATGATAAGAGTAAATCATTTGTAACTCTAATGAGATCAGTACTATGATACGGTCTAAATCCTGACTGGAAATCCTCACAGATACCATTTCTTTCTAAAAAGGAGCATAATTGTGAGGACACTGCCTTTTCTAGTATTTTTGACAGAAAGGATAGATTTTAAATTGGCCTGTAATTGACTAATTCTGTAGGATCAAGTTGCGTTTTTTTAATAAGTGGTTTAATAATAGCCAACTTAAAAGTTTTCGGTACATATCCTAAAGTCAAGGATGAATTAATAATATTAAGAAGAGGATCTATGACCTCTGGAAGCATCTCTTTTAGTAGTTTAGCCAATTCTTCTTCTCCTATAGCAGTGAATGAATGTAATTTTTCCTCAGTGACACTACAATGCACTGTCTGATGTGATACAGTAGTAGACGGCTGCATGGTTATAATTTTTTTCCTAATATTATCAATCTTACAAGTAAAGAAGTGGCAGACATCAGAAGTTGAAGCTTTATAATTTATTTTTGGTTAATTTAGCCACTGTAATGAATAAATACCTAGGGTTGTGTTTGTTTTCTTCTAAGAGAGTCGAGAAATAAGCAGATCTAGCAGTTTTTACGGCCTTTCTGTATGAAATCATGCTCTCTTTCCACGAAAATGCGAAAAACTTTTGTTTTCTTCCAGCTGCGCTCCATTTTTCTGGCTGCTGTTTTAAGGGCCCGGGTGTGCTCGTTGTACCACGGCGTTGGACTATTTTCTTTAATCTTCTTTAAGCGCAGAAGAGCAACTGTGTCTAAAGTGCTGGAAAAGAGAGAGTCAATAGTTTCTGTTGTAACAAGGTTAGTCATGTTGATGGGTAAGTTATATTTAGCAGTTTAAACAACAGGGAATGATATCAAATAAAGATTCAAAAGTGAACAGAGCACACACGAGCACAGCAACAAGACAACAGGAGGCAGACAGGAAGCTCTCAAGGGAGCTGAATGTAAGCATTGCGAGAGTCTCCCTCTCAGAATGCTGCGTTCATGCCGGGCACACTTTTCGGCTCGCGTTCCTCGTGGCTCGGGTCCTGCTTCTGCCAAGGCAGACCAGCGGCTTTAGTCGTGGAGTTTCAAGCTCTGAAGTACTTCCTCTCAGAGCTCAGAGGCCATCATGTGCTTGTTCATACAGACAACACATCGGTGGTCTCTTATATAAACCATCGGGGGGGGGGGTACCTGAACCAGGGTGCAGACATCCTGTCGAGATGCTGGAGCTCCTTTGGGAGAATTTTGGCAGGGAGAAACACTTTCTCCTAGACTCCCCGATTTCAACTTCTGGCCTCTTCGGCAGCGCCGTAAACACCGTTGTCGAGAGGTTTCGGGAGGTGAAAAAGCAGTCGGCGGCCTTCTCTCAGTACCTTCCTCGCCGTTCTGACTCCTCTGGGAAGGCTGCCTCGAAAGGGCAGTCTCTGCCTTCTACCAGCTCCTCGCACTGTCAGGTGCAAAAGGAGAGCGTCGCTTCCCGCGCCCCTCCCGAGGGAGCCTGGCAAAGGAGGCGGCGTTCTCGCTGTAAGACTTCTGAGCCTAAGGTCGATCTGAGGACCGTCCTTCAGGCGAACAAGGCTTCCGCCAAGCGGCCCTAACTTCGGCCAGGCCGCCGAGAGCTGTCGCCCCCAGGTTGGAACGATCGAGGTCGCTTCCTACCCGGAGCTCTTGGGGAATCAGTGTTGTGCTTCCGCCGTCCAGTACGCTTCGGGCCACACTGTTTTCACGCGCACGTGCGCCGCTCCAGCAGCCTCGAAAAAGACCTGCGGCTGGGCAGCGAACGTGCCAGCACACACCGAAAAATCCTTCTCGACCATTCCCTGCCGGCAGCCGCTTCAGGGGGTCGGGGACGAGGCTCGGTTGACACCCGAGGCCAGATTATCTCGGCGCATGGTCTTGCCTACCGAATATATCTGTGTGGGCCCTGCGTACTGTAGAACAGGGTTACATGCTGCAGTTCAGCTCCCCTCCCCTGAAATTAAATGGTCTGGACTGTGGTTGGCCCAGAGTAGGTGCGGGTTATGGAACAGGAAGTACAATCCCTGTTGGTAAAGGAGGCCATAGAACGTGTTCCTCTGCCAGACAGGGAATCCGGGTTCTACAGCCGGTACTTCATAGTTCCCAAGAAGGATGGGGGGTTGCGTCCAATAATAGATCTCAGGCACTTGAATCATTCTCTGAGGAGATTCAGGTTCAAGATGCTCACAATTCCAGCCATCGTCAGGCAGATCCAGTTCGAGGACAGGTTCGTCACAATATCTAAAAGACGCATACTTCCACATTTCCATCCTTTCTTGTCACAGGAAGTTCCTGAGGTTTGCTTTCGGGGGTGAAGCATTCCAATATCTTGTTCTTCCCTTTGTCCTAGTTCTTTCCCCTTGCACCTTCACCAAGTGCATGGATGCAGTGCTGGCTCCACTAAGACTCCAGGGCATCCGTGTACTCAATTATATCGACGACTGGCTGATATTAGCTGAGTTGCGCGAGATGGCAGTTTGACATCGAGATGTCGTTCTGGCCCATATCAGGTGCTTGGGGTTGAGACTCAACACAGAGAAGAGTGTGTTGATGCCCTCCCAGAGGACTACGTTCCTGGGGGTCATATGGGATTCCACGACGATGCGGGCACAAATTTCCCCTGCGCACGTGGAATCCATACTGGCGATGGTCTCCAAAGTAAAGCTAGGCCGCAGCCTCACTGTAAAGCAGTTCCAGAGACTGTTGGGGCTCATGGCAGTAGTGTCCAACGTGATACCTTTTGGCCTGCTACACATGAGACCCCTACAGTGGTGGCTGAGAGCCAAGGGGTTTTCCCTGAGGGGAAATCCGTTCCGTTTATTCAGGGTAACGCGCAGATGTCTTCGTTCCCTCGTCATATGGAAGAAACCTTGGTTCCTGTCCCAAGGACCGGTGCTGGGAGCGTCATGTTGCTGGAAAACCATTCCAACAGATGCCTCCCTCACTGGTTGGGGCACGGTCATAGACGGCCAATTTGTGAGAGGTCTGTGGGAGATCTGGCATTCCTCCTGGCACATCAACTGCCTGGAAATGCTGGCGGTCTACAAAGCTCTGAGGAGCTTTTTCCCGGACCTCCGCAGCCACCATGTCCTGATACGAACAGACAATACATCTGTGGTGTCGTATATGAATTGTCAGGGGGGTCTGAGGTCGCGCCTTCTATGCAGACTGGCACACCAGATCCTTCTGTGGTCCCAGGGGAAACTGTCGTCGCGATGTACGTCCCCGGGGACCAAAACCAGGGAGCAGATGTCCTGTCGAGGCAGGGGCTGAGGCCCGGGGAGTGGCGACTCCACCCAGAGGTGGTGAAGGCCATGTGCATGAGATTCGGCCCAGTGGAAGTGGACCTTTTCGCGTCTCAAGAGACGTCCCACTGCCCACTGTGGTGATGAGTAGTGATCATCACATTATGCCTGCCCTGTCTCACTTCTTTTATACTGGCTCAAGTTAATATCTCCATTAAGTCACCCACTTAGTTTGTGCCCATTCTAGTCAGCACCCTTTGTCTTACCTCTCTCATGCCTGGTCCAGTATGCAGCCCGTGTCCCATCTTTTTCATGCCTATACCAGTAAGGACCCTGTACTCCACCTCTCTCTTGCCCGGTCAAGTAAAGACCCTACTTCCTACCTAGATCTGGCCCGTCAAGTAGGAACCCTGTGTCGCACCTCTCTCATGATCATTCCTGTTGAGAGCCTGGCTGAAGGGCCAGAGATCAAAGTGATAGGGCATCGCTGGTGTGAAAGAATTTAGTTGCTTTGTGGCACTTCTTTAACAATGTTTGTTAATGCTAAGCAAAAATCAGCAACTGGAAAGCAACCTGAGATAAGACAAAAAACACTAAGGGCCAGATTTACTAACAGCATGCACCAGCGCAAACTCTTTTTTAGTGTTAAAAAAAACTACTGTCAGGATTTACTAAAGACATGCAGTGAAAAAATTGCTAAAAAAAAGCATGTTTTAAACCAGAAGCTAATTTGCGCTGATCTTGGGTAGATTGTGTTGGTCATTATGGAAATGATCCAGCTGCGTTGTGTTCTTTAATGTGCGCATTGTCAGTAAATTACCTGCAGAATTTTCCACTCCCATCATTTTTTTTGGAATTGCGCTTTCACGCTAATTTGCCCTGTTTAGTAAATCTGGCCCTAAATTGGATATTATATTTAATGTATACACTACTTGAGAAAGAGAACAGGAGCTGTATTACAGCTTTTTCCTATCTGAATTCTTGACTTAAAACTTGAAAATATTCTGTTTCCTAAGTGAAATTACCATGGTTAGATAGGATAGAATTCTGAGTTAGGATGTTTCTGTAATACAGCCCCTGACTCTATTATTGGCTTAAATTCTGTCTTAGAGATATCAATATTGAAACATCCTGCCCTAGATTTCACCTTCCCCCAAGGTATGGTGATGTCTGAAATCCAATTATTCCATAATACTTTAAACTTTGAAATGCTGAAATATTTCACATACAAGAAATTGAGTCCACTTTAAAGAATGAATATCTTTAAAGCAGTGGACAAAGAACTGCAGCCGCAGAATAATCAGCAAGCTTTATGGCTTTTCATTTTTTCCAAGTAGTTAATCATCTGTGTGGAGCTATATTGCTTGAAATGGCATGACTATCCCAGCTCATCAAGCCTGGGGGAAACCAGGCATTCATATAGACTTCTCCTTATGCTCGTAATCTGCCTTTCCATAAAGCAACTGTTTATTCACACTGACATAACATCTCAATGTGCGCTCTGCCAAACTCTGACACAAAGTACAGATGTTTGCCTGTGTCTAGCATATCCAACAGCTTCTCTCACTTTCACATACTCTAAATAAACAACTTTCAATGCCCCTGATATTTTGGCTTTCTATGGTACATACTTGTTCTCTGACTCCTCCATTATGCGTCTCTATCACAGAGTGAACAGAGTGCATTTTGTAACAACTCACAAAAGCACCACACTCAGCTCCTGAGAATAGTTTCAGCACAGTATTGTTTGATGGAAAACATGTTCAGTGAAAATAAAAGGCAGTTTGAAGACTGCTAGGCGTCTGTGATAAATGGTAAGTGGAAAAAAATGTGAACATATCAGAATAAACTTGTACAGTTATGGGTTATTTTTCACAAGAACTAAATCAACAAGAAAATCTCACTCACCCAGAGTCTCCATTTTACATGAATTGGATTTAAATGTAAGGCTCCAATGCATTAAAATATGAGAAGTTACAATCAGGAATGGGGCTTCTGATCAACATGTAAAACAACCAAACACATTTAGGCCCAGATCATATTCTACACAAGTACATCAATGCAGATACTACTGGCCACACAATCTCAATTTTGTGTCATTTTGTTTTAAAAATGTGTACAAAATATTGCACTCAGGTGAATGAGTTCACTCAATAACTACTATTTTTTGCATGCCTCCCAGAGAACGACTACTGTATATGCAGGTTCATAATTAATGTGAAAAATGCATAATTAATTCTTAAGTGAAGATCATTGTAACCCACTAGTAATGACTCAAGTATTACCAAATCCTTCAGAAGGAATTACAAATTATTTGAACCGTATTCTAAAGCGAAAAGCATGATCCCTAGCAGTGAAATGCCCCCGCTCAGGGTATAGTGAAACTGAATTAAAACCAAAAATAGTTTAAAAAAGTTAACTTAAATAATCTTTAGCAAAAAGTCTAGTTGTGCTTCATAAAATAACTAAAATTAAACTGAAATTCAAACCAACCAAAAATAAAGAAAAAGTGACTGTAATAACCTTGATAAGAACTTTGTTTCATATGCCTAAGGAATTGCAATCCTCTCTGACTGAACAGTAGAGTATTTAATGTGTGCTTGCTGAGACATAACCAGGAATGGACTAGTACATTTGTTATTGCCTGCTGTATACTTAACAGGTAAAATTCAGTTCACACCGCAGGCAGTAAAAGAAACATTAGACAGCGCTGAGTGTCTTTAAATGCATTAAAACCCCTGCAATGCTTCTATCACACCACATTACAGCATGAACTTCAGAAAACGCTCTATATGGTCAATTACGAACATTCTGAAGTAGAATTATGGTTTTAAAAAAGAGATTTCCAGTGTGAAATAACCAGAACAATGGCATGAACATAATAAGTGTATCCTTGAAGGCCTAGATGAGCTCTGTTCTGTGGATAGATGTGCCTGCGTACATATTTAGATTCTATTATTGGCATCCTAAATCTCATCCATGTTCTGACATTAATTCTTGTATGACTCAAACATTGTCAAGCACTTATAAGAGATGTCCTTACCAAAGGATTTATTTGCCAAAAAGAGTGCTGGCAAATAAATATTTGATATAAGATATATTTCCTTACCAGAGATGTCCTTACCAGAGGATTTATTTGCCAGGAAGAGTGCTGGCAAATAAATGCTTTGATATATTTCATTAAAAAATATTTTGATCCCTCCAAGCACGGTGCCATGTTCGCATTAAATTGAATTATTTTCTTGTTTAATGTGCTCTTTTATTTTTTCCTCAAATACTTTGTTGATACATGGTTTAGTTTTGGTTTAGCAAAATAGGTATTACTTTAAACTGAAATCCAGTGATGTTTATATAGACCACATCCACATCAATAACTTACATAATAGAGATGGCTTCTTACATGAGTGCTTAAAATAATAATTCAACTCAAAGTCATTTACCCGGTAACACTTTAGAATACTGTTCTGTCATTAATGAATAGCTACACAGGAACAAATGAGTAACTTCTGTGAAGTTCACTTAATTTAGTAGAATTTAGTTTCAGTTTTACTTTAGCTCTGTGCTTTATCTCCAATTTCAAATGGTTATTAAATTTAGACTGTGTTTCTAATTAGGAACTAATCATAAATATTGGTTATGTACTAATTTAGATCTTTGATAATTCTGGGTATCCCATACTTTCAATTATTTGTTCATTAGGGACCCGATATTGCCGAGTCACACGCCGGCCGGGTTACGTGGATCTTACGGACACAAATCACCAGTCTGATCTTAGTCAGAGGATTCAGGGTTAGCTGATACCTTTTTAGTCGGTTGCCTACTCATACAAAAAAAAAAAGTGTAGTTTATTTGGCCACTTCCGTACAGTGGCGTAGGCAGAAAGTGGATGATGGGTGGGCCTTTAATAGTGTGGGTGGGCCGGAATCATTCGTATTACCCCTTAATTTGGAAGAAAAATCCGATTGAAACATTGTAACACAGCTAAAAGTATTCCTCATATGTTGGACCTTTTATTTTCTATTATCTTTTAATATAGTCTACTTCTACATGTTGATGCCTTCTCAAGCCCCCATACGAGCTGTGTTTTTTGATGTTTGAGCACAACGTGCGGAAGGACCGCTTTATTTTTTGAGGTGCTACTAGTGTCATAGAAACGAAATACTTCACCTGTAAGCACTAAGCTCCGTGCGATCAAGTGTGAGCGGCTGCAACGTGAAAAAATAGAAAACAAAACAAAGCATGAGAGAGATCAAAGCAGGAGAGAGATCCAGATAACTATATCATGAAGAGAAATCACAATGTCTGAGTCCTGTATCGACAACCTGCCATTGCTAATACAGTACATGTGGCTTAGGCTATGTACATTTCAGAAAACCACTTGCTTACAAATATTACATGCAAATATTGCATAGCCATGCCACGGCGGGCCAGACTAAAAACCTACCTATAGCTTACCTTATATGGCTGATGTCTGTTCTAAACAAGTCGGAGTTGGCTGGGTTTTGAATTGAAGATGTTGATAATATCATTATAATTCAAATTATCTGTTAGTTCACTTTCAAACAACAAATGTTATGGCGTCCTGTCATCTTTGTCAAGACATGTTTCTTTCTTAAATGTGTCATAAATGGCAGTTTAGCCATTTTTTTAATAACAAAAAAAGGGTGCTGCCGTGACGTAACTGAAGAGACGAATTAGCATATTCTATTTTATTTATTAATATTAGAATAGAGTTATAATGCATGACAAAATAAATCACATTTAAAATAATTATTGAAGAATTGTTAAACGTTAGAAAATAGTATTATTAAAAAAAAAAAAAAAAAAAAAAAAAAGTATTTCCCTGGATCTGACAGGATGGGCAAGCCCACCCAGGCCCACCCGTAGCTACGCTAGTGCTAAGTCGCTACAACTTGCTAAGTCAGTGATAGACAGAAATCAAAAGGTCTTCAGACGACATACTGCTCTGCTCATTCATGAGCCTTTAGTTTGACTTTCCCTGGACACAGATTTGTGGAAACATCAGCCTCCTCATAATCTACTGCACTGCAAAAAAATGCTCTTCTTATTTAGTATTTTTTCGTTTCCAGTCCAAATATCTAAACATTCTTATATCAAGATGCATTTACTAGATAAGTAAAATGACATAAGATATTTTTTCTTGTTTTCTGGGGGAAAAAAAATCTAAATGAAGTGAGTTTTTGCTTAAAACAAGCAAAATTATCTGCCAGTGGGGTAATAAAAATAATCAGAAACCAGATCTTTTTTTTAAGCAAAAACTCACTTCAATTTCATTTTATTTTCCAGAAAACAAGAAAAAATATCTTATGTAATAATACTTATCTAGTAAATGCATCTTGATTTAAGACATTTTATATATTTAGACTAGAAACAAGACAAAAATACAAAGTAAGAAGAGCATTTTTTGCAGTGGGGTAATAATGATTAATCAAGGTCCAGAATGAATAAAAAATAACATTTTTACTTGTCAGGTAAAAAATATATAATGGCAATTACATAATTGAACCATTAGAAGCCAATTCAGAAATAACAAATCAATTGCTCAAAGAATGAATCTAAGAGTAAGAAATGCAGACCTGACAGTGGAGACACAAAGCATGCAGTGTGTGGGGGATTTCTGGCTATAGAATTCTCAAATGACTGCTCTGCCACTTTCCTTTAAATACCCAGACCAGAACAAAAGAGTTATAACTATTGGTCCCACTTTATATTAGGTGGCCTTAACTACTATGTACTTACATCAAAAACTAAGTACAATGTACTTATTGCGTTCATATTGTATTGCAAAACACTTTTGATATTGAGGTGGGATACGGGTAAAGTTAGGACAGGTGTGGTGGTATGGGTAAGTTTAAGGGTAGGGTTTGGTGTAAGGTGTCAACAGTGTAATTACAAATGTAATTACAGAAATTAATTACAGATGTAATTACATGCAGGTAATTTTTTTTAAAATGCAAGTACAATGTAAAAACATGAATGTACACAATAAGTGCATTGTATCAAATGATTAATTTAAATGTCAGTACATAGTAGTTAAGGCCACCTAATATAAAATGGGTCCTAAATATTTACTACACAAATATTTTTGGAATTGTGTTGGGCCTATTCATGTGCCCCAAAGGGTAACACCTGGTTTCGGGGGAGAGGTGCCATTTTTACTGAATATGTTATCAAATTATAATTTCTCACCTGAGGTAATTAAATGGATAAGATCATACCTTGCTGATAGAAAACAGTGTGTCCGGGTAAGGCAATAAGACTTCACAAATAGTTACTAATTCTGTAGGTGTACCCCAAGGTTCAATATTGGGTCCTTTGTTGTTCAGTTTGTATATTAATGAACTGCCTGACATTTGTGCATCTACTGTTAATTGTCAGAGGTATGTTGATGATATGGTTATATATGTCCAAATATCTAAACATTCTTATATCAAGATGCATTTACTAGATAAGTAAAATGACATAAGATATTTTTTCTTGTTTTCTGGGGGGAAAAAAATCTAAATGAAGTGAGTTTTTGCTTAAAACAAGCAAAATTATCTGCCAGTGGGGTAATAATGAGGTAATTACCCCAAGGTTCAATATTGGGTCCTTTGTTGTTCAGTTTGTATATTAATGAACTGCCTGACATTTGTGCATCTACTGTTAATTGTCAGAGGTATGTTGATGATATGGTTATATATGTGCATGCTAAAAGCAAAAAAGCAAGCTGCAGAAGAATTATCAGCTGCAATGGTCAATGTCTCTAGTTGGTTAACAAATTCATGTCTACATCTTAATGTTAGTAAAACTGTATGTATGTTTTAATCAAAGTCTGCAAAAAGAGATCCAGATCCAGATGTTATAGTAGCTGGAAGAAAATTATCAGTAGTCCATGAGTATAAATACTTAGGCATAATAATAGATTCACAACTTACATAAAAAAAAGAGTTTAATCTGGTAAATTTTAGACAGAAATAATTTAACCACTGAGGCCTCAAAGTTATACATTAATGCCATGATTTTTTTTCACATATGAATTACTGCCTTACCAGCTGAATGCAGACAGGTGCATTACATTGCAGGCTTTGGATATTGAAATATTGGACAAAAGGTCTAATTTATATCACCATTGTAAAATTTTAACATATGATTTTTCAAATTGGGACAATATGATTAAATTTGCTGATATTTTGCGTGGTATGGCCCCATATCCTTTTAGGGAGTCAGCCTTAGAGCTGCACATACCTGGAATACTATACATATTTAATAAATATTACATATTTTATTTCTGCATCGATAAAACAGTGGTTATTTGATAATCAATCATGTCTTCATGATTTGGAGTAGTGGCTTGTTTCTGTCTCCTTATATTTAAAGTTATTTTGTATTTGTGTTAATATGCTCTGGTTATGGCTATGTTTGTTGGAATGTGTTTTTACATGATTTTTATGTTTTATTGACTTGTGGACTTTTCTTTACCATCAACCTGCCAGGGACTACAGATGAAAATTAGGCTGTACGGCTAAATCTGGCACATTTACACGATAGATTTGAGTTCTCATGTTAATTAATGTTCATTGTCCATTTTAAAATGAAATAAAGAATAAAATGATTATCAGATATCAGACACCACCAAAAAAGAGAATAGAATTCTCCTAGGTTTTCAATCTTTCTCATAATACCAGTGACTGCAGTGAAATTGAGACTATTTTACCAGTCACACTGAGACATTTAAAATGATACTGTTACATAACTACCCGTCTAGGGTAGGTAGTCAGTAACAATAAAACAAACAAACAAAAAAAAACTAAATAATGAAAACATCTTGGAGAGAGAACCAAGATTATTCAACAACCAATTCAAATGAACATCTTTTAATTTTAATTTGAAAAGACAAAGTCCCATCAAAGGGTAACATAAATACAATTCAAAGAATAACAAATAATCAAAAACAGGGGATAATACTTCAGGGGAGGGCTAGGCCAAAATTACAAACAAAACATAGGATAACTAACCCAAGAATAATCAATAAATGTCCTAGAAAAAGATCATAGAAATAAAAAGAAAACTTCCCTGACTCTCTACCTACCAATAAACAGGAGAAAAGAGAAGTACAAACATAAATGGCACCCTCCCCCTACAATCCCCAAATTACAGATAAATTAAGAGTGCTATACAAACATAATTAACATAAGATATAAAAGTAATTAAATCGACTGTAACACTTTAGTTCTCTCCCACTAAAGAACTGACAACAAGATCCTGAGCTCACTCAATCAGAATCAACTCAAACAACAGAGTCTGGGCAGACAGGAGAAAGAATTCATCCTGGCAAAAGGAAGTCTCTCTCCCTTCTCAATCGATCCACTTCTACTTATATCTCGGCTCCTCCCCTCCATTCTCCAATCACGTCAAGCATCGTTAGATTGAATACAGCTGGTCGTTATACCTGTAGGAATGACGAAAGAGAACAAGAGACAAAGAGAGCAAAACACCCAAACACATACACAAATGCATGACACACTGCAATAGCAAATAAACATACATCCTTGGACGTAACAATACCAAACATGAAATGGAAAAAAACAAGATATTCATAAGATACATCATATAATTTATATTGACATGCTTAAGTACCCTTTCTCAGAAAATTGCCATAAAATTGCTAGAGTGCCTTCTGTGGGAACGCAAACACGTCCCGGGATCACATTGCCCGGGATCAGTCTCGGAATGCGCCCTGTGTGTACAAAAGGCAGGACCAATGCTATAAGGGGTGTGTCGACGCTAAAGCTGAGATCGCTCGCTATTCTGACAAATGCACAAGCATGGTCTCTCAAGAGAGAAATCACAGATCATAAGCAAACTTAAGACGCTGCGGAGACATTACACAACACATTCTGATTTCTTACATCTTTGTGGGATCTTTACGGGATGTGTGAACGCATGCACATTCCAGAAAATCACTGGCAGTGTGAATGAACCAAAATCAATCGATCCCAGGACAAATCCCGGGACACATTATCAGTGTATTTTCCATAATCTCTGTGTGAAAGGGGCTTTGATGAACTTTCCATGACTTGAGTTAGAGTGAAAGGAAGGGAGTAGGGTGAGGAGATAAGTTTGGGCAAGGTTGTGTCCTATGCACTTTCTTGGAGATCTTCTCTCCAGATTAGTGAGTTTTATTGTTTTATTGCAGATTAGGATTCTCGAGTTCAGTCTGAGAGGAAATCCAATCTTACACCCCACTGACTTTCATTGAATGAAAAATAATAATAATAATATTCAAAATATCTTCTGTGATTTAAATGCAGGTGAGTAAATAATGATACAATTTTCATTTTTTTAGGCGACCCCTCAAGAGAAGAAATTCTCTTTCAGTAACGAACACTACGGAAGCTTGTTTTCGTAACAGAATAAACAATTTAAAAATAATAAAAGTATAAGTAATGATAAAACGTAATTGTGACTTTTTATCTCACAATTCTGAAGTTTATATCTCGCAATTCTTGCTTTTTGTCTTGCGATCATAGGCATAAATCTCGGGGGGGCTCGGGGGGTCAGGAACCACCCTATCTGAGGGTTGTCCCCCCCTAAAAAATATAATTAAAAACCACATTGTTTATTGCAAATCATTTAATAATATATACTTCAAATAATTGTGTAAGTAGTAAAACAATACAAACGCAAACACGGGCAAAAATGCGTTTTATATTTAGAAACATTATTGTTTGGTAGCTTGTTGCAAGTCACCCACATGGTCACCCACTACAACTAACACAGCGATAAGATGTGTTAACTGATATTAGGCTAATATTGTAGATCCACCGCTGTGTTGGGTCAGCATTTTGAGATAAGTTACCTTTTTTATTCTGTGGTGGAAATAAGCTTCCATTTATAGCTGCACATATAGACCAGCACCAACGTTTTTACCCTTTTTTTTTTTACCCAGTGTCTCCTTTGTCCAGACTATAAAAGAGGTTTTTGCAGAGTAAATGGAGCTGTCTGTCAACGACAATAACGTGGGGCCGCAAAACTGATAACTAAACTGGATGCATACCTCATTTTCTGCTAGATAAATTATTGACACAGCTATTATTACCCGTTGACGGATACTAATTTTCATATGGGGCCTATATGATAAACTACTTATCATAATTATATTAGTTTATATCTGTAATATGTCTTTTAACGTGTACAATGAATCAACTATTGTGTGGTGAATTCTTTATGACTCAGTGCCCTGATAAAATGAAACTCTGTGAGCAAATTTTAAGTGCTCACCACATATAGTCTTGTACTGCATTATTACCCAGAGGAACAATTGCAGTTAGAGCCCTCATGGGAATGTTGTCTGACTTTTGTGAAGACACTCTTCTTAATATGTTTTCAATTTTGTTTTATTCAGCTGAGTTTCTCTGTACAGCTCTAATTTCTTCCATCACCTTCTGTGGGTGGTAAAACAGTTCAACTGGGACTTTTGGGACAAGTCTATAATAAGGAGTTGATTCCATCTTTAATGAATTATTAATGCTAATCTACACTCTGATGAAATTGAGTTTTAGTTGAAATATCCACCACAGGCAGCTCAGTTATTATAAAGCAGACAACTGGCAAATATTCTAAATCTCTTGAAAAAATAAAAAGATAATGTCAAATTTAAAATCTTGTAATTCTGCTATTGCTGTCATCATGACTTCAAATAGCATGTGTTTATTTTCCTTTGAATGTTGTCTCAGCTCTGACAGTCGTGCTGTTTGTGTTAGACATGCCACAAACAGCAAATAAATCAGTTCATATTATGGTAATGTAGGGAACTCCACTGTACTGTCTAGCTGTTTTGAACGACTCTGTCCACCTGCTCCCAGTAGGCGTGATTTGGCGAGACACATTGCCTGTAGAAACCGCTGGGGCTGTGCTGACTGCAGAATATTTAAATATATATTTAAACATGTTTTGCAGGTTCATCATGTTTGACTTTGAATGAAAAAAGGTAGAAAAAAAATATTACTATGGACACCTTGGTTCATAGCCTGTAGATAAACATTTTAAAGGGGTCCTATGATGGCCCTTTGTACAAGATGTAAAATAAGTCTCTGATGTCCCCAGAGTGTGTATGTGAAGTTTTAGCTCAAAAATACCCCACAGATAAATTTTTTTTATAGCATGTTAAAATTGTCAGTTTTTGAGGGTGAGCAAAAATGTGCAGTTTTTGTGCGTGTTCCTTTAAATGCAAATAAGCTGCTGCTCCCGGCCCTCTTTCTAGGAGAAGGCGGAGCTTCAAGAGCTCATGTTAGCAGCTCCGATGACCTCATGCAGACACACACTGTAAATGTCAGAAACTGTTGAGCCTTTTATGTTCAATCTGGAGCCTCAAGAAGAAGTGACAACATGTAGAATGCAACAGGACATTTAGTTGATGAATTTATGTAGCTGATGTGGAGTTAATCTTCAAGTCATCGATTAGCATATTCTGTCATGATAATCTATAAATCGCTCATCTGGGAACTGTTGTAAGATGCCTTCAGAGCCAGAGAATATATGCTGCTTGAAGAGCGAACATAGTTTAGTTTATTTACAGTTATAACTTATGTTGTCATCTTGCTTTTATGACATGTTGCTTTGTGTTACGTACTGTATTGCAATAAATGTGAAAAGATGGATGCAACAGCTTGAGAAGACTCCTAAATGTGCTCTTCCTCTTCTCAACATGGCCTCATCCCCTTTGTTGTGTGTTCCCGGGGGCAGGGTTTATGTACATTTTAGGGTTAGTGATGTCCGTGAAGAAGCTCGTTGTAGGCCCTATTAGCCGTTTGTTGTAGTCCTTAAAAAGTGATTTCTGTAAAAGAAAATATCACCCTTTGCTTTAAACTTTGAGCATTGTAACTTTACAGATGTTGTTTATGCTCAAAAAGCAACATTAACTTAAGTTAAAAAAAAGTGAAATCAACCATCCCTTTAAAAGAAGATTTACAATTTGTTAATCTTGTTTACTCCATTTTCTGGGTCAATGCAATATTTTGTTTTGTTTTATTTTATTTATTTATTTTTTATTGTATTCTTTTATTGTATTTTTTTTATTTTATTGTTAAGAGTTGATAACAATATGCCATATTTCTATTTGTATAAATAAAAAAATTTTTGCTTGCTTTTTACCCAGCATTTTAATTAGATGGAAGATCATATTGATTCTATCTGCATTTACATACTGTGAAGTAAAATGATTTCATTTAAAAATCAAATTGTGCCTGAAACTATAATTAATTATAAGTATAGGTACAAATTCCAGTATTAGTTTCTCTAGAAACTGAATGAATTTTTAATTATAATAATTATAATACATTTATATTACTTTTAATTAAGATGAATGTCGGTTGGAAACAAATAACCCTACACAAAGAAGAATGAAGCACACTATGAATACACAATAATATTTCCATAGATGGCAACCAAATGGTTCCTCAGACATTCAAATAAATCAATAAATACATGATTTGTGTTTAGAGAAGGTGTTTGTACTACTAACTGAGTTACAGATTCAGGCTATCAAGACTGCATGAGCTTTGGAAAGAGAAATTTAAGAACATTAGTTTTACATAACTTTTAGTGGTGTCTTGCTGATAAAATTGACCTCCTGTTTAAAACTTTCAATTATATTTTTTAAGGTTATGTATTTAAATTTAAATTACATAACAAATAAATAATTGTTCAGGGTAATGTAGGTGGACACCCTTGCACTCCCTGCCTGCCTGCGGAAATGCCAAACTGCATGCTGAACTGCCTGCCGAACTACCGGTAACTGCCTGCCCAACTGCTTGCTTTCCAATCTGCCTGCTGAACTGGCTACCAAACTTCCTGCTCGCCAAACTGCCTGCCAAACAGCCAGCCGAACTGATAGCCAAAGTGACAAACCATCAAACGAAGTAGTAGTGACTTCCAGCAATGGGCCCTATTTTAACGATCTGAGCACATGGTCTGAAGCGCATGGCGCAGGTGCACTTAGGGCATGTCCGAATTCACTTTTGCTAGCTTAATGACAGAAAAAAGAAGGTTGGCGCACCAGGCGCATGGTCTAAAAGGGTTGTACCTATAGTATCTTAATGAGTCATGGGTGTGTTTTGGGTGTAACATGCAATAAACCAATCAGAGTCTCATCTCCCATTCCCTTTAAAAGCCATTTGCACTTGCACCATGGCTGATTCGCTATTTACATGGCGGAATTTGCGAGCGGAAAGATTGAACGCTTCTCCAGAGAGGAATCCTTTTATTTTTAATATTTAAAAATGTTTGTGTGCTCTTTGCTTCTCATCCCTGTGTGTGTAATAAGCAGAGTGTACGCGCGTTGTGCACCCGCCTATAGGAGCATCTTAGTAACATGCCCTTTAAATAACTATAAGCTATAACTATAACTAAAATAAAAATACTAAGCTATTGACTTTAGACCAGGTTTTTGTTGGTCAATGGCGCAGTTGATTTCAGTTGCCTCAAAAAAGCAACGCGCCAACAATGCACCTGAACAAGTTTTCAGACCAGCACACCCATGGGCGAACAGATGGGCGCGAGTGCATTTGATATTTAAACAACGTGGCACTGGACGTGTAAATGATAACTGCGTCGGGCTGAAACTAGCAAAAAAAGACTTTTGATCATAGCCGGATATCTGTTCAAATGAAAGACAGGACAAGAGAAGCAGGCCGTTATTGGAAAGCTTTGGTCTATCATCAAAGTGAAATGTTTATTCCATACATTCATCATCCTGATCGACACCTCGCCTCAGGGAACAGATTCAATTTAACATTAGCAGACATCAAAAATGCTTTGTTAATTATAGCACAAATGGCAACAGAGATTTCCCGTCATGTATATCCCATCTTTTGACTTCTCAAGGGTGGTCTGAATTGCCTGATCTCACCAATAAGTACTTCCGACCCCTACATTGAGTTGGGAATATTGTCTTATCTCTCTTTATAGTAATTCAGCACTGTCTGTTATCTTTCATGCATATGGGATGTATGAACATTTTCCCCAGAGGGGATGAGGCCAGAAATAATGAACAAAGCCCAAGAAACATGCAGTTAATTATCTATTGCTCAGTCATATATCGGTGCCACTGGAGTGTGGATGTTTTCATCAGCTCAAGGTGAAATAAGGATACTTTAAAAACTAATCTGAATGTGGATACTAGATTATAAAAAAAGAACACAAGGATGAATTAAAAATGGGCTACATAAGACATACTTAGGTGTCCCATTACTTTAAACATATTATAGACAAAAATTGCATGTTTTTCTGTCTTTTATGGTATTATTATCTAACATAAAATTAACGTAGCATAAAAGGTGCCTAGTTATAAACGCATCAAATCTATCCCCTTAAAATTGTAATTTTGGCTTATCCCACTTCGGAGGCTACAAGTAAAACTTAAATTATTTATGAACTTCTTGTAATAAACACAAATATAACTTTATAAAGATAATATTAATAACTATAATATTGTATAAAAATATAAATATGAACTGTGTGAACACAAATTTTTGTGTGCAACCTTGTTACCACATGATTCTTCCCATATTACCATCACATTCCCTTCTGTGACACGTACTTCTTAATGTAACAAGAATTAAAGGTGCTGTTTGTAAGAATGACAGCTAGTGGTTGAAATGGGTTCTGCAATCCAAATTCAAAATATAATTTGCCCCGCCCCTCCTCCTCAGACGGTCACGTGGGTTACCAGTTTGAGGACACGCAAAAGGAACGAGCACAATTGACAATGGAAGGCGAGGAGACTTGAGTAAGTTGATGAGTTGATTTATCAGTGTTTTAATGTGCTTTTTTCCATTTTTAGATGGGTGCTGAGGCTTTTTAGGTCGAGTAAAATCTGCGATCTCTGATCCAATTTGTTTGCTGGCTTCCATGACAATGGCGACTTAATATCACACAATTCTGACTTTATAACTCGCAATTTTGAATTTATATCACAAAAATCTGAGATAAAAGGTCTGAATTCCGAGATAAAAAGTTGCAATTACCTTTTATATTTTTTATTCTGTGGCGGAAACAAGCTTCCATAGATTATTGCCTTTCATTCACTTAAGTAAATGGTGTTTGTGGTCACAGTTTCATTCGCAGATCCTTCATGTCGGATACGACTGACCAATATTGAGTAGCCTACATATTGGATAAGATTCGCACCTACAGCACACATTACAGACATTGATGCACAAATGCACCAATGCAAAGAATAAAACAGGCTTATAAACTCCTTGATTTCACTAAACAAAAAAATATAATCTGCATGCACAATAAACCATAGTAAACTTTATTTACATCGCTGGACAGAAAGGTTTTTGCGGGTTTTAATAAAATGTTACTTATAACAGTTGTCATAATAAGCATATTTCCAGTACGTGCCTCAGGCTTGCATAGTAACTTCAAATCACTCATCAGACTCCTCTGTAAACTTCGACAGTTTGAACGTCTCATTCGGTTCTTTTTGAGTCGGACGTGCTACTTCGGCTGTGCGTCTTGCGTCATCAACCCGGAACTAAAGTTTGATTAGTGAACCGGCTTGACCGGTTACTTCCTGAGAACTGGCTCAAAAGAACGATTCGTTCAAGAATCAAACATCACAATTCTGGTTGATGATCAGCTTTTTCTGATGGTTAATCTCCTTCCAATGACCATTTGTTTTAAAGAAATGAAGTAAAAAAAAAATTTCAGGTTTAAACCCTATTGTGGAAAGTGCTGACTACACTTATCTTTAGTAAAAATCAGTGTCATAGTTAAAATGGGTTATTGTGACAATATGAATAATGTATGATGCATGCTTTATGAGTGCTCAATAAAATGTTTCCCATACACTGACAAAATAAAATGCCTGAATAATGGTAATAAAATGGCAAGTGTTCAAAGAGAGTCAGAAATAGAGAGCCACAGATAGATGGTGCTAATCATAATTACTCAAAGCCTGTCTGCAGAGAGAACATTGCACTTGTCAGTTTATCTGTTTAATGTGGAACAACAGCATATCTTGTTCTATTGCCAGTGCATTTTAACACTGAAGAGGATGATAGAGATTTGACCATTTCCTCTAAAGGAAATTAATGAAAAAGCTGCACTTTTCCCACTCACAATTGGAACATAGTCATGACAATTCTGTGAATTCTTTGTGTAAATAGGAAATTGAAAATGCAAACCTGTTTTTTTTTTTTTTTTGTATACAGCCATGAAACTGAAAGGACGTCTGCCTTTACATGTACATGCAACTTTAATGACATCCCTTTTTAATCCGTAGGGTTTAATATGGATTTGGCCCACCCTTTGGCGCTATCAACTCTTCTGGGAAGGCTTTCACAAGGTTTAGGAGTGTGTTTATGGGAATTTTTGACCATTCTTCTAGAAGCGCATTTGTGAGGTCAGGCACTGATGTTGGTCGAGAAGGCCTGGCTCGCAGTCTCCGCTCTAATTCATCCCAAAGGTGTTCTATCGGGTTAAGGCCAGTCAAGTTCCTCCACACCAAACTCGTTCATCCATTTATGGACCTTGCTTTGTGCACTGGTGCACAGTCATGTTGGAACAGAAAGTGGCCATCCCCAAACTGTTCCCACAAAGTTGGGAGCATGAAATTGTCCAAAATGTCTTTGTATGCTGAAGCATTAAGAGTTCCTTTCACTGGAACTAAGGGGCCAAGCCCAACCCCTGAAAAACAACCCCACACCATAATCCTCCCTCGACCAAACTTTACACTTGGCACAATGCAGTCAGGCAAGTACCGTTCTCCTGGCAACTGCCAAACCCAAACTCATCCACTGGATTTCCAGACAGAGAAACATGATTCGTCACTCCAGAGAACACGTCTCCACTGCTATAGAGTCCAGTGGTGGCATCCTTTACACCACTGCATCCAACTCTTTGCATTGCACTTGGTGATGTAAAGCTTGGATGCAGCTGCTCGACCATGGAAACCCATTCCATGAAGCTCTCTACGCACTGTTCTTGAGCTAATCGGAAGGCCACATGGAGTTTGGAGGTCTGTAGCTATTGACTCTGCAGAAAGTTGGTGACTTCTGCGCACTGTGCGCCTCAGCATGCCCTGACCCCGCTCTGTGATTCTTTTTTTTTTTTTTTTTGTCGCCTACCACTTCGTGGCTGAGGTGCTGTTGTTCCCAATTGCTTCCACTTTGTTATAATACCACTAACAGTTGACCGTGGAATATTTAGTAGTGAGGGAATTTCACGAATGGACTTATTGCACAGGTGGCAAATCACGGTACCACGCTTGAATTCACTGAGCTCCTGAGAGCGACCCATTCTTTCACAAATGTTTGTAGAAGCAGTCTGCATGCCTAGGTGCTTGATTTTATACACCTGTGGCCATGGAAGTGATTGGAACACCTGAATTCAATGATTTGGAGGGGTGTCCCAATACTTTTGGCAATATAGTGTATGTTACGATTATTCTGATGATTCAAATCCAAAGACATTTAAAATGTTTTCTAATGAAAACATCAACAGATACATTTAAAGAATATATCTATCGCGACTCCTGCATCTTCTAATGAGTTTTACCTCACTTAAAATTCATATGGATATTTTTAAAACTTTATACGGAAGTTTTTCTAGGAAGCTTAAATGCAACTTTTAAATGCCTAAAACAAGGGGGTCCAAAGTTCGGCCCGCGGGCCAAATGCGGCCCGGGGATTAATTTCAAATGGCCCGCAGCTTGTCTATTAAAATATATTATATGTGGCCTGCCACACATGATTGACAAATCGTGCAGTTTCACAATGTCAACACAAAAGGCCAGTACTAGACATTAGACCAGGAAAACATTAGCGCGCGACTCACAAGCTCACAAATGTGTTTACTTGCTAAGTGTCTCGATCACGCGACCACTAAACAGCCAGTGAGAAGTGTTCGTGTTCAGCGTAGAGGTTTCCGGTACAAGCTGCAAGTTTCTCTTTGATTCAATTTAGTTTAAAGCCAGTTGAAACAGCGCTGAATTAATTCAACAACACTAACGTGCAAACCAGGAGAAACATTGAGCCGATCCAGTTAGAATACTTTTTAACCAACATAGATTTAAACATGATCATAACCTTGGTATTTTGTCAGAAATATAGGATAATATCTAATTTTATTTATTTTTTTAATGTAGACATGTTGTATTAAATACGTAATAGTCTAAAGGCCAAAATTACAGACTTATTTTTTGTCTTAAACTTGCAGTTTTGTGCATTTGTATTATATTAAATGTGTTTATAGACTAAATACCATAAAGACATTCTATATAGAAACAATATTTTAATTGAAAAGTGTGCGCTACAAACACAGCATAAAACGCAGCTCACTGTCACCAAACGTGTAACGTTGTGTTCAATTGCACACATACAGGTGCTGGTCATATAATTAGAATATCATCAAAAAGTTGATTTATTTCACTAATTCCATTCAAAAAGTTAAATTTGTATATTATATTCATTCATTTCACACAGACTGATATATTTCAAATGTTTATTTCTTTTAATTTTGATGATTATAACTGACAACTAAGGAAAATCCCAAACTCAGTATCTAAGAAAATTAGAATATTGTGAAAAGGTTCAATATTGAAGACACCTGGTGCCACACTCTAATCAGCTAATTAACTCAAAACACCTGCAAAGGCCTTTAAATGGTCTCTCAGTCTAGTTCTGTAGGCTACACAATCATGGAGAAGACTGCTGACTTGACAGTTGTCCAAAAGACGACCATTGACACCTTGCACAAGGAGGGCAAGACACAAAAGATCATTGCAAAAGAGGCTGGCTGTTCACAGAGCTCTGTGTCCAAGCACATTAATAGAGAGGCGAAGGGAAGGAAAAGATGTGGTAGAAAAAAGTGTACAAGCAATAGGGATAACCGCACCCTGGAGAGGATTGTGAAACAAAACCTATTCAAAAATGTGGGAGAGATTCACAAAGAGTGGACTGCAGCTGGAGTCAGTGCTTCAAGAACCACTACGCACAGACGTATGCAAGACATGGGTTTTAGCTGTCGCATTCCTTGTGTCAAGCCACTCTTGAACAACAGACAGCGTCAGAAGCGTCTCGCCTGGGCTAAAGACAAAAAGGACTGGACTGCTGCTGAGTGGTCCAAAGTTATGTTCTCTGATGAAAGCAAATTTTGCATTTTCTTTGGAAATCAGGGTCCCAGAGTCTGGAGGAAGAGAGGAGAGGCACACAATCCACGTTGCTTGAGGTCCAGTGTAAAGTTTCCACAGTCAGTGATGGTTTGGGGTGCCATGTCATCTGCTGGTGTTGGTCCACTGTGTTTTCTGAGGTCCAAGGTCAACGCAGCTGTATACCAGGAAGTTTTAGAGCACTTCATGCTTCCTGCTGCTGACCAACTTTATGGAGATGCAGATTTCATTTTCCAACAGGACTTGGCACCTGCACACAGTGCCAAAGCAACCAGTACCTGGTTTAAGGACCATGGTATCCCTGTTCTTAATTTGCCAGCAAACTCGCCTGACCTTAACCCCATAGAAAATCTATGGGGTATTGTGAAAAGGAAGATGCGATATGCCAGACCCAACAATGCAGAAGAGCTGAAGGCCACTATCAGAGCAACCTGTGCTCTCATAACACCTGAGCAGTGCCACAGACTGATCGACTCCATGCCACGCCGCATTGCTGCAGTAATTCAGGCAAAAGGAGCCCCAACTAAGTATTGAGTGCTGTACATGCTCATACTTTTCATGTTCATACTTTTCAGTTGGCCAAGATTTCTAAAAATCCTTTCTTTGTATTGGTCTTAAGTAATATTCTAATTTTCTGAGATACTGAATTTGGGATTTTCTTTAGTTGTCAGTTCTAATCATCAAAATTAAAAGAAATTAACATTTGAAATATATCAGTCTGTGTGTAATGAATGAACATAATATACAAGTTTCACTTTTTGAATGGAATTAGTGAAATAAATCAACTTGTTGATGATATTCTAATTATATGACCAGCACCTATAAATGCGGCGCACTGTAGCCTATATCATTTCATATTAAAGCACAAAAGAAACCCCAAGCATGCACTGACATAGTTATGTTGTCAATTAAGTCATGAAGTTACCAAAAAGGCAATAAAAGTTGCCTCAAAACTGTGCATGCATGTATGTATTTGTTATGTGTCACATTTAAGAACAAAAGAAAAAGAGGAAATCAATATTTTTCTACTTTTAAGGATTAATCATATTTAATTATAGAATTTAGTGTTTGATAACTTTAATCAATTTCTGTATATTTACAAGATCAGAGGTAAATATGACATTTATTATAATGGGTTTTTGTGAAGAATATTTTAAGTTTACTTCAATTAAAAGTTGTTATTTTTAAGTCTAATAAATATAAAAATTGATAGCTCTCAATTATGTTGAATGGCTATAATTAATGGTTAAATTTGTGAGAAAAAAAAAACTGTTTAATAGCGACAGAGACATATTGGTATCAGTGAGACTGGCATTCAGTCATAAAAAGATGCCATAAATATAAAAAATATACTTTCTTTATGTTGTTTATACATCAATTTGGAGATTCAATGTAAAGATATTGCAATATGAAAGAATATTTAAAAACATTACTGTTCAGAAAACGTGTGATTAATTAGTAAATTTTTTATTTGAATAAAAATAAAAAAATAAAAAATAAATTATATGTATATATATATACACTCACCTAAAGGATTATTAGGAACACTAGTTCAATTTCTCATTAATGCAATTATCTAATCAACCAATCACATGGCAGTTGCTTCAATGCATTTAGGGGTGTGGTCCTGGTCAAGACAATCTCCTGAACTCCAAACTGAAAGAATGGGAAAGAAAGGTGATTTAAGCAATTTTGAGCGTGGCATGGTTGTTGGTGCCAGACGGGCCGGTCTGAGTATTTCACAATCTGCTCAGTTACTGGGATTTTCACGCACAGCCATTTCTAGAGTTTACAGAGTTAGAATGGTGTGAAAAGGGAAAAACATCCAGTATGCGGCAGTCAAAAAAGGCAAAAATGCCTTGTTGATGCTAGAGGTCAGAGGAGAATGGGCCGACTGATTCAAGCTGATAGAAGAGCAACTTTGACTGAAAAAAACACTCGTTACAACCGAGGTATGCAGCAAAGCATTTGTAAAGCCACAACACGCACAACCTTGAGGCGGATGGGCTACAACAGCAGAAGACCCCACCGGGTACCACTCATCTCCACTACAAATAGGAAAAAGAGGCTACAATTTGCACGAGCTCACCAAAATTGGACAGTTGAAGACTGGAAAAATGTTGCCTGGTCTGATGAGTCTCGATTTCTGTTGAGACATTCAGATGGTAGAGTCAGAATTTGGCGTAAACAGAATGAGAACATGGATCCATCATGCCTTGTTACCACTGTGCAGGCTGGTGGTGGTGGTGTAATGGTGTGGGGGATGTTTTCTTGGCACACTTTAGGCCCCTTAGTGCCAATTGGGCATCGTTTAAATGCCACGGCCTACCTGAGCATTGTTTCTGACCATGTCCATCCCTTTATGACCACCATGTACCCATCCTCTGATGGCTACTTCCAGCAGGATAATGCACCATGTCACAAAGTTTGAATCATTTCAAATTGGTTTCTTGAACATGACAATGAGTTCACTGTACTAAAATGGCCCCCACAGTCACCAGATCTCAACCCAATAGAGCATCTTTGGGATGTGGTGGAATGGGAGCTTCGTGCCCTGGATGTGCATCCCACAAATCTCCAACTGCAAGATGCTATCCTATCAATATGGGCCAACATTTCTAAAGAATGCTTTCAGCTCCTTGTTGAATTAATGCCACGTAGAATTAAGGCAGCTCTGAAGGCGAAAGGGGGTCAAACACAGTATTAGTATGGTGTTCCTAATAATCCTTTAGGTGAGTGTATATATATATATATATATATATATAATAGAAAAGGAACCGGCCCCCAGGTGTGTCCACAACATCGAATCTGGCCCCCTTTAAAAAAAGTTTGGACACCACTGGCCTAAAACAACAAAATCATGAAGAATCTTTTGTAAGAGATTTTATTTTTTGTATACAGTTTTATTGAGAGACTTGATAATATCATCAGTGACATAATAACCTGCACTGTTTGTCACTAATATATGTCAAAAATATAATTTTAATAAAAACAATGCAAAACGTTTCAGATAAAACACTACAGGAAAAAATATATATATTTTACTCAAAATGAGTTTTTTTTCCTCCTTTTTTTTCAGGCTCTGGCTATTTTCTGAATTATGGAGTGATAAAAAGAAATCTCAAAATCTCCTCTGTAAAAACCTTCAACTTTAGTATCTCAACAAATTTGAACCTGGCTTTATCCAGTGTTCGGATTTCTGTTATGGAAATGTATGTATTTAATTATATATTTATTTAGATATCGGCATATTTAATTAGACAATAGTGCATTTTCATATTTAAATATAACATTTTAGAAAACAGTTGTATTTTTGTACTGTGATTAATTAACTGAGGAAAGTATGTGATATCTATTTGTTAAAATTGTTACCCTTTTTACCTGTGGTGTCTTGCCTTATGTGCAGGTAAGACATACATGCATTCCTAAGGATTGTATCCTAAAATCCAAGTACTGAATTTTAATGCCTTTTCTTATTATTTGTTCCAAATATACTTTCACTTTCTTTCCACTTCTAAACAATAATCCACAAAGGGACCACTAAAGGACCATCTTGCTATCGTTACACTCTTAAACTCCAAGGAGAGACAATTTATCACATCATTACTTGAAGCATGGCCGCAAGCTTGAGATCCTCGTGGGTCAATACAGCAACTGGGGCTGAATCTGAACAACACTTGCTTATTTACAGAGCCGCTGCCTGCCTGATGCGTATGGAAGCCCCCTTTATTTGGGCTATTGCTGAACAGATGGAAGAATAATATTAATATAGACAAGTTATATTTGCACTGCTACATCACCTGATCAATAGTAGATCACATTAAGGGTAGACAAGGGGAACCAGTCTTGGTGCCTGACATCCTAATTTGGTCTGGGGAAGAGAATCAATGCATTAGGCATAAAGACATTCCAGCCTCCGTCTATATCATCCATCAACAAACTCATCTCATCAACCTATTTATTCTGCTGGCATAAACAAAAACGGCCTCTATCTGGAGTCATGGAGCCAGAGAAGGTCTCCAGGCGAGGATCTATGCTGAGCCAGTCGTAGACAACTCCATCAAACAGGCAGGTAGACATAAGCTCAAATGGGTAGATAATGGGCTCATCTGCATAACACCGATCTAGGGTTGAGAAAACAATTTCTCTCGCACAAATGATAGCATGAAAGCCATTATCAAATGTGCCCTCGGTTGAGCTCTGCCACAATCAGTTATGTTGTATCGGTCGATGATATTTGCTGGGAGGGCGAAGGGCGATCGTACACTTTTATTTGCAAACATCTCCCATATCATCCATTAGTGAGGAGTGCGCCAGTCATTGCTCTTCTGTCTGGCTTCTCGTGGGTGGTATGTCTACGGGTGGTGCAATTAATGAATTTTTAATCAGGGTGTTCTTTGGTTGCAGTTTGTGTCTTGTTTCCATATTGCTGGGTAATTTAATATGGTGAACACCTACTGTGTCTCTGAAAATAATATGGGTCTGATGAATGAGGATTACGTTCAACAGGAATTTTAAAACCGCCATTCTCATATCCTTAATATTAACACAACTACAGTTAGCCAGTATGAGGAAAGGCCATATGAAATAGTTATAGTTTCTGTTTTGTCTTAGTTTTCATTGTGTTTAGTTGCTGTTTTCCTTTGCCCTAGTTTTCCTCTGTGTTTCATTGATTCATCCCATTTACTTGTTACCTTGTTAATTACCCTTGTACTTAAGCCCTCAGTTTCAGTCAGTTCTTTGTCCTGTATTGTTTATCGGTTGTGGAAGAGTGGTTTGTTGAGTTATTGAGTTGAGTTATTGAGTTATTTCTCCTGTGATCTCCATTGTGTTTGTTTTCTTTTGTAATCAAGCACTTTCTTTTGGATACTTCCTCGTTGTGCGCTTTATATACTGCCACTTTCCGTGACAGATTACCTCCTCTTCTCCCTTCGACAGAGTGAATGGCCACTGGAGCAATATGCTGAGGAGTTTCTGCTGTATTACCCTCTGGTGAGCTGGAGCATTCACTTGCTCAAGGCTTGCTTTCGAGAGGGACTCAATGACGAACTGTCTCCCGGTAGATGCAGTTCAGGATTGCAGGGATATATGAACTATGTTCTCTGGCTGAATGGTTCAGATTTTGGTTCAGAGTCCTTTCCAGTGAATGCAATCTCAGAATCTGTTCCAGAGAATGAAAACACAGAGTCCGTTCCAGTGAGTGAAGTTCCTGAGTCCGTTCCAGTGAGTAAAATTCCAGAGTCTGCTCCAGTGAGTGAAATTCTCGAGCCCACTCTGGAGGAAGCAGTTCCAGAACCGCCTCTTCCTGTCTGTTGTGACATGATTGAAGAAGTGGTAATTTCCCTATACGTTACTGCTGCTATGTGTGTCTGGGCCACACTCACATTCACTCTATCCCTTGAGCACAGTCCTGAACCTGCTCCAGCCCATGTGTCCATTCCACCACTCCAGAGTATGTTCCAGCCCCAAAGCTCGGACCCCGCTCAAGCCCCAGAGCTAGGCCAGATAAAGCAGTGCTGTCCTTGATGGCTTCTACCATCTTGGGGGTATGGGCAGCATACACCACCGTAGCTCCTCCCTGATCTACTGGTGCCTCCCTGGCTCTCTGCACTACCGGCACCTCCCTGGCTCCTTGCACCGCAGACACTAATAAAAATAAGATGTAACTAATAATAATGTATTTGTATTCATAATGAAGTATTCTTTAATATTTTTTTTTAAATAATGTAGAATTGTATTAATGTAAACACCCTACAATTGACTTGGCAAGAATTATTATTATTATTAATATTAGTAGTAGTAGAAGAATAATTTAATTAAAATAATAAAACATGGATTTTTTTTATTATACAGTTATTTATATTCATATAAATCAATACATATATGGTTATTATTATTTAAATTATTCATGTAAACAGCCTACAATTAGGCAAATATACTATATATGCTATATTATAATTTTTTGATTTATAACTACAATATAACATACATTTTTGTCACTGTTTTATAAAAGCAATAAGACAAAAGTTATGTGTTTCAGTAATGTTACCATGGTACCCCTGTAATGTCAATCTGAAGTAAAATAAAGCACAGCATTTTGTGGTGTAGTGCTTTTTTTTTTTTAAAGCCAGTTTTGTCCATGAAGCCAGTCTCCTTTTAAAAACAAGACAGGCAGGAAAGATAATGATTATAAGGTGTTGTACCCTTTCCAGATTTTGGGTAGTTAAACAGCTTAAAAAGGGTAGTTAAACAGTTAAAAGGGGCAATTACATGGTCTGGCTGAAAACATGACATCTCTCAGCATTGTGTTTACATTATAGTTTTGCTTTAGATTTAACTTTGCTCATCACAGGATGAGAAAAGGCAAATTGGCTTACCTCAGATTGATGGAGGCACACAAATAGCTGTAATCAGGGGCTGCGTTACGATAATGAGCAGGCAATACAAAACAGAAGCGAGAACCAACAGTCTTTGATCGTCAGCTCCACCTTTGCCTACTTTAATTAGAGATATGCTAATGCAACATACGCTCACAATGGGAGAGGGGTTCCTTGTTCAAGCTTAACAGGGATTCAGAGTGAAAACATAATAAAAACACTGTCTTGTAGAGAAAATGTGTCTGTGAATGTTTAATTAATGATAGCTAGATAGATCCCTGGGGTCAAGTTATAATGTTGGTCATAATTTATTATTATATTTTTTTTAACAACCATTTCTAACTCTCTCTCTCTCTCTCTCTCTCTCTCTCTATCTTTCTGACCCTTAAGGCCAAAGTATACTCCACCTTTTACGCGTACGTGTCACGATCCCTGTGTCTTTTGTTTTAAAGTGCCTTCTCTATTCTCATTGTTTCCATGTTCTCTTCCTGTTTGGTCTCTCCTCATTGTCATATTAGTTGTTATAGTTACCGTCATTAAACACACCTGCAGTTAATTTTCTACTCATTGTTCTGTGTATTTAAGGTCTTAGTTTTCAATTATGTTTTGCTAGTTGTTGTATACTGTTTTCTGTGGTGGATTGTGTTCTGGGTCAGATGTTCCTGTATTTTCATGTGGAGTGTTGTAATTAAAAGCGTGCATGCAAGTGGAATTTCGTCATCAGAAGAGTATGCGCATACTGAACGCGCATCACCGGATATTTGTAACCACACAAACGTTGTACGCGCAGGTTGCACATGCGCTTTTTTTTTTCTTCAGTATTTACATGGGTTGTAACTCGTGGCGAGAGATTGCTCATAACTGCGAATACACAGGTGTTTGACACACACGTACGAGTCAAGTATACTTTGCAAGACGTACGCTCGCGTACGCGTAAAAAAAAGTATACTCTTGCCTTTAGAATTAAATGGGCCATTTCTTGTTTATTTGCCTTTAAGAATTCAGTGTAAAAGCCTTATTTCCATGTTTATTAGCACTTACAGTTGTTGTTGTTGTTTTTAGCCAGGTCTAACATTTTATTGTCTTATAAGAGTCATCCTCTATAATGTTTAACTGAGATACAGAAATCCCACAATGATATTGTGACATCCGAAATCCAAGGATTTTGGATAATCTTTTCTAAACAGGGAAGGAAATTAAAGTAAGTTTCCAAGTAAAAATTCAAGTAAAATTTTGCTTCTCACAATATGACCTCTTTAAAATGATTTTGCTTAGAATGTATTTTATAACAAATGTTGAACTGCATCTCACACCAGTTTTCTGACCATTAAACCTTGGCAAATTGATTTATTTGAGAATCTACAGGAAGCAATGAATAAATAAATGACATTCTTTCCCACCCCTTCACTGCCTTGATATCTTATGGGAGGTGAAGTTCTTCATATCCAAATCTCAACTCAATAATTTAAATGTAGGAAAAATATTTATTCACTGTTATTTATGAGGCAAGTCAAGCAGGTTGTAAAATGTTGGCATAAAGATTTTAGAAAGTTTTATGGAATATTATCCAAAATTATTTATTATAAGAAGTAAAATAAAGTCAAACTAATGATAGAGAAAATATATATCTTGATATAATGAAATTAATAACTGCCTACAAGCCACAGTGACAGAAAGTGTCAATAAGTGGTATCAAGTTGCCGTAGTAACAGATCTAATTCGGTCCACTGACAGGTTTCTCCTGTGTACAGCACTATCTGCTTGAATGATTAGAAGACCAGCGATGATAATGTTCGGTCATCAGAACAATTGCTTCACCTCTCCCCCGCTTTGATATTAAAAAGTAATTATGAGTCCTGTGTCAGGTCATTGTAAATGAGCGCTAATGTGTAAAGTTATATAAATGCTATTTATCAAATTTCTATGAAATCCTCCTGTCAGGGCAAGGGCAAAGTTAACGTATGACCTAATGTGCCATATTCACACTGCCTCTAATTATGGCCCAAAACTGTTTTTTTCCCCTCACATCTTAACTGGGTGACAGTAGGAACTGCCTGACGCGCATTCAGTCTGACAGTTTCCAATCTGATCTGGTTCATTTTTTTTAATGGAACTATCTCAGAAAAATAAAATGGACAAAATGTAATGAGCAACTCAAAACATTGTATGCATTGAGTATGTCAAGTAATCTGGAGATGTACAAAACAATTTGTTTGTGAACTTTAATCCTAGTACTTTTGAAAGTTTTGAAGGCGGTTCTGCCAAGAGCTACTCTTATGAATTTGAATAGTACCATACATCATTGTGCCAAAGTATTACTGAGGGTAATGAAGTGTGAAGTGCAAGTGGAGCTGTGTTCTGTCATAAGATGTAGGAGGAAGCTTTTCTCCTGCAGTGAGGGATTGTGGTTAGCCTTTCGGCAATCATGGACGAGTTCCTCACACCTTCAACTGTGAGAAAAAGAAAGCAGGGTGAGAGAGAAAGAGAGAAAGTAGCCTAAGTTAAAATGTGAGCGTAAGCTGTAAATAATTTAAAAAAAATGCTTCATGATGTGCAAGCACAGATAAGCGTCAATCTTCACTCTTCAACAAGCTTCCTGCGTTGAGGAACACAAAGTGGCTGTCTGAAGGAAGCGTGAAGCCACTCTAATTCAGAAAGTGTTTTAATGCGTGCCACAGTGTTGGACTTTTGTTAGTTCTGACATGTTTCCTTGCTCTTTGAGATGATTAGTGTTCAGCTTAGCTCTGATTCATTGGAAAGTCTCTGTTTGAGAGAGTTCTTCTTAAAGTCATGAAAAATAAAGAAAGAATTTCAACCAGGAAAATTCGGTGGGACAAGTATTCCCAATGTCTGTTTGATGTAAAACCATTTATTGTTCAGCATCGGAAGCTGCAAGAGTTTGACTAGCTTTAGATCTGAAAAGACAAAAGCGAACTGAATCACAGATCCTTCTAATCACCAGGCTCATTATATTGAATGGGTATTTCAAAAGGGTTGAATGCTTTTGTGAAATGCACCCACTTTGCGATCAAAACCTTATTGAACTAATTGTGTTTACATGAAAGAGTAAGTAGATGGATGTCCTCATTTTCCTTTGATTAAATATTAGGGGCCAGATTTACTAACAGCCTGCACCAGCATAAACACTCTTTTGGCGTTAAACTACTGTCAGGATTTGCTAAAGACACGCAGTGAAAAATTTTGCACTGAAAAGGCGTGGACAGGTTATTTTTGCAGCTGACCTTATTATATATGCATTTGTAGGAGTTTCCCTTTCAGATGCAAAATTTATGGGATGAGAGTATTTGAATTAATCATGCAAGGTGATTTACTAAGGTTTGCGCTCGTCAATTTACTGGTATTTGCTGCATTATTTACCACCCAAAAAATGTCTTATACCAGACGCTTAATTGCGCGGCTCCTGGGTAGATTGCGTTGGCCATTATGAAAATTATCTGGCTCTGTCTGAGTTCTTTAATTTGCACGTCATCAGTAGATTATGTGCAGAACTTTACACTCCCATCTGGGGGTTTTTGGAATTGTGCTCTTGTGCTAATTTGCCTTGTTTAGTAAATCTGGCCCTAGATCAGCAGTGAGTCTTGCTAATCTCATTGCTGCCTTCCTTGAGACTGTTTGATGTCAGAATTAGGTTTATTTAGTTGGTTTGAAACCTATATTCTAAACTTGAACAAAGTGAATAGACAGTGTTGCCTGCTCCCTCCCTGGACACGCAAGGACACCAGTGTGCATGCACAGGGTGAAGATGCAGGTCTCTTGAGAAAGTGGTGATGAGGCTCCACTCCAGTACATTCAGGTGAGCCTTGTCATGCACTCCAAGCACTTTTCTTTCTAGCACTCCTTCTCGTGGTGCCCAGCAGGGTCCAGCAGGTGCATGCAAGCTCCCAACCAGAATGGACTTGAGACAAGCAGCATGTGATGAGATACACCTAAAGTCAATATCGCATGGTCACCACTGCCATAAAATGCTGAGCACACCTCTCTTCAGGAGACCACTCTGTGCATGTACAATGGTGTCTTTGCAAGTCGAGGAAGGAAATAGGTAGGGAAACTAAGCCGCCATGCAAAGTCCAGACCCACATCCCAAAATGAAAGGTCCTTCTGGTCCGGACCCAAGGGATGCAAGCTTCTTTAGGTGGCTCAGCTCGAGCCGATGGGCATGGTGACTCTGTGATGACTGTGTAAGGGTGGGCACCTACAGTGGTTCAGGCTGCAGGGTTGCCGAAAGACTAAAGAAACTTTATGAGCAAGATGGTAGAAAACTGTACATTTCTCGTCTATATCCACCCACTGTACTTATACCAACGACGGAAATAAGCGCAGTTACAATAGCTAAATATGTGGGAGAGCGTTGCTATAGTGTGACTATATTGTATTGCAATAGGAAGCACTTCGAAGTCAATACCAAATCAAAACTAGTTAGCAATCATTTATAATTGAAAGAATTTAATGACAAAATCTGGTTATGGTTACACTTAAAGTAGTTACAAAATAGATGTATGAGATGATAAAAACTTATACCATTAATCGTACCCAGCATGAATAGAATGTTACCTGAGGGATAGAAAGAGAGAGAGAGGGAGAGAGAGATCAAAAGAGACAGAGAAGAAGAGAGCAAAGAAGAGAAGAGCCGAAGAGAAGGCCCCCAAGAAGAGAGAGACACAGAGAATAGAAGAAGAGAGCAGAGAATCAAAAGCCCCCTGAGAGCAAGTTACAACCTTCTTTTATACTTCCTTGACCATGTAACTCAAACCCTATTGTGAGTCATTCAAACTGACCAATCAGACCAAACTTCCCCCACTGTACTTAAGGGGTGACACACATTTGGCCTACAGGCCTTCAGAATCTCTTTGTCTTTAGGAATTCCAAATGGCCCTTCTGATAAGAAAGATGGGGGTTGAAAACAGTAAAGCAGTATGTCTTTGTTCAATTGCAAATATCAAATATCTTTGATTATTTTCAATCCTACAACTGCTTTCATTTTGGGATGTGGGTCTGGACTTTCCATGGCTGCTTAGTTTCTCTACCTATTTCCTTCCTCGACTTGCAAAGACACCATTGTACATGCACATAGTGGTTTCCTGAAGAGAGGTGTGTTCAGCATTGTATGGCTGTGGTGAATATGCGATATTGACTTTAGGTGTATCCCATCACATGCTGCTTGTCTCAAGTCCATTCTGGTTGGGAGCTTGGTTTGCCGGGTGCGAGAGAAAGTGAGAGGCGTGCTCTGCATTGTATGGCAGTGTTGACAATGCAATATTGACTTTAGGTGTATCTCATCACATGCTGTTCGTCTCAAGTCTATTCTGGTTGGTAGCTTGGTTTGCCAGTAGCGATTGAATGAGATGCGGTGGTTCTGATTAAGGAAGAACACTTTCCATTTTTAGCACATTCTCCTGAGTCATTACCTAGCATACTCAAATTGATGTAAAGCAGTTCTGAGTCAAATAAAACTATATGAAAACCTAGGTAGAACTGAACTGGGGTTCAGACAAAGCAATTCTCAACCAAGGGTGTGAATAGCAAGTCCTTAAGTTGAACAAAGACAGAGCAGTTACCCTACTGAGATGCATAACTTGTGGATGAGTCATCATTTTAAATAAAGATGCAAAGATGGTATGTGGCTGATGCCCCTGCTGTATTATTTTCCACTGAGACCATTGGTTTAAACTAATAAGGACTTGATTCCTAGGCCTCATCGGTACATAGGATGTTGTAATTATTCTTCATGGTGATTCTCAGTCTGTGATTCACTGCAGGGCAGGACTTTGTCTCTGTGGTATTTCTAAGTGGCCGCCAAATGTTGCAAGTAAGGTCAAATGCATTACTACAGCACACCATGATCCTAAGTTTAGTGTGTTGTCTGGTTTTAATTGGGATGTTGATGTTACAGGACTGTTTTGACCCATTTGATTCATGCCATCTCCAGTGGGCACACATCCCAGCAGACCTCATGGTGGATATAAAGCAAGCCACCACATAATACATAATCCCCTCTTTCTAAGACTGGCTGCACACTTTCTCTGTTAGCGGTGACACTTTTTTTTTTATTATTATTCAGGGCTATTCATTTATAAAGCACCATGAGAGATGTGTCCAGCCCAAAGAAAGAAATCTGTTAAATTGAATCATATTTTCTCTTGTGTGCTTACTCATTCTATTACTCTACAGTACATCCACTGCTAAGTCATTTACATGGAATATTCTGCTGTTGACAAGACAGCTAATGTCCCTTAAATGCATTAAATGTAAATAGAGTTTGCTGATTATATTTCATAAATTCAATTAATTTTTTTTTTGCTGAAGGCCTCATTTTTTGGCCAGAGTAGTTTTAACTCCATCAGAACCATCCTCAAGTAATATAAACACAAAACTGTTTTTGTGCAGGTCCAGTTTAACAGGGTTGATTGAGGGTGCTAACCCAGACCAAGACCTGTCAGCACAAAAACCAGGCTATCCATTTTAACAAAATAAAAAAGAGAAAAAGGTTATTTTTTTGTACAGTGGCTAAGTTGCTACTTATAGTGGCTGTTGCAAATTCCCACTAATGGTGAAGAAACTAGGCAGACCCGTGGTTGAGGTAATTATCACCTTTAGTACACTGAAAATAGACTTTGTCTAATGAGGCTATTTTTTACTGAGAACTGGATCCAGACCAAGGCTGTCTGTTTATATTAACTTTGCCTTAGCTGTTTCTCATATAATTCCTTAGGATAGAATAGATCAGATTATTTTAAAAGACTGATGAGAAATGTTGAATGAGAGATATTGCTGAGGTGTTGCTAGCAATGCCAAGGTCATGGATTTGATTCTCAAAGAATACATGAACTGATGAATTGTAAAAATGTGTATCTTGAATGCAATGCAAGTTGCTTTAGATAAAAGTGCCTGCCAAACGCATAAATGTAAATGTATGAAATTCTTAAGGCCCCGATATACTTCAAGCAAAATAAAAAAAACAAACTGGTGTGACAAAATCTGGTCAAAACGAAATTCGTTTTGTGTTAATTTCGGGAGTTTGAAACAGTTTGCCAAAGCGAACTTTCCAGAAAAGTGGCTGATAAACACCTTTTAAAACCGAAATTTTCTCCAGTTTATTTCATCTGTTCAGTCTGTCACGCTCAAACATCCGTGAGTAAAACCGTGAATACAACGAAGAGCCACTTTTATATTAGTAGAAATTGAAGTTGCAATTCTAATGGTAGGAGACAAAGAACAAAAGAGCAAAACATAACTTTGCTGTGATTATATCGAGGCCTTAAAAGGAGTAAATGTGAAATTCCATGCCCCTTTGTCTTTGAGGAAAATCTGAGAAGCAGGAGAAACAATTGTAATTTTTCTACTGTAATAAAATACAAGTAGCACAAAATAAACAGTACAACTGATGTATTCAGCTTTTCTTTTACATGCAGACACAGGTGAAACACTACAGGTGATTTATTTGTTTCTGTTTGTGACCTCTTAGTGCTTATGATTCAGATGATGTACTCAATAATGCACAAAGCTTTCATGCTGCGTAAGCTGACTCTTTTAAAAGGTAGAATACCAAGAGTGACTTATGTGTTATAGGAATGCAGTCCATGTGGCAAAATGATTGAAAGGGTCACATGTTTTCCCAGGAATTGTGATGCATCACACAGTGGGGAATTTTCTAAGACGTACAGAGGTACAGCCTGGGGATGTGATGAGTATTAAACAAATGCAAATAAAATCTGTATTTCTACGCTGAGTGTTCGCCCATCTAGACTTTTGACTTTGCTCTGACAACTACTCACTGTTCTTCAGAACTGACTGTGAGAGCATAAAAAGAGCTAAAGAAGGTCAGAAAGCCTGAAGGCTAATGTAAACCCTATTTTTGTACATTAGCTACTAAGACTGTTAACAATAGAATTCCCTTTCAAGCGAACTCACGCTGCGTTGAGATGACGCTGTGGGAACGCTCTGCGTGATTACGTTGTGAAGCAGGTGTGAAATCAGTCCAATGGTGAGATGAGATGTCAAAGGCGGTTGACGTCACAAACCAGGAAACTATAAAGCCAGCCCAAAACAGTGCATTCTTCCACCCCTTCGGCTCTGTTGGGCTCCACCTTCTCTTCGGCTTCGCCTTGGTCCTCAGTCCCACCGGCATCACCTCAGTCCTCTGGTACCCTGGCTCCACCTTGGACATTCATTGCTGTGGCTTTGCCTTGTTCTCCGGAAACATTGGTGTCACCCAGTCTCTATGGCTCCTCGGCTCTACCTCGGTTTCCTACTCTCCTGGCTTCACCGCTGGCATTCGGACGTCTGGCTCCTTCCACCATCTGTTCCGCCATGCCCTTGTCCTGGACTTTGGATTATCCTCCTGTCTCTGCCCTTGCTCCTCCTCCTCTTCAACTCCCTGGTTCCTAGGGTCATTGTCTCCATGGTGTCTTCCTCAGTCTACTCCTTGTCCTCCTCCAAAGCACCCATCCTCCATCCTCAGTAGAGATTCTCATCGGTGTGAGGATGCACATTCCAGGATGGGTTAGTTTCATTGCATTTTAGTATGGTTCTGTTCCTGTTTGCCTGTGTTCCCTTTGCTCGTTTGTCTCAATGGTTTCAGATTGAGTTAAGTGTTTCTTGTTACATTAATTACCCTGTGTATTTAAGCCTTGATTTCTTTCTGTTCGTTGTTCTGTGTTGTACGTTTGTGGTTTGCTTATTTCTTACGTTCTCCCTTATTGTTCCAGAGTGTTAATCTTGAATAAAGAATATTTTGCTTTATACTTTGACTCGTCATGCATGCTGGAGACCCCGCGTTATGTTACTAAATTGCAACTTCATTACAAATACGTAATTACAAATATATTTAAATACATGACATAAATGTTTCAATAAAACTGGCATTAAAGTATATAGTACAATAAGCAGTACTCTTTAACAATAATTCAAATATGGTCATATTAAAAATGAAGCTGTGGTCACATTTACCGTTACTCAGTGAAATTTTACTGGCTAAATACAGTCATTTATAATAGGAATCCACGCGATTAGGAGTTTCGGTCATGCAATCAGGTTGTTGCTCATGTTCAACAGAATGACCAACAGAAAGCTGCTTGGTTTAAAAGTAACTTCTGTGTGAACGGTGCTTTGTGTATCACTACACTGTTGACAATATACAATGGACCCGTTTTTTTTTCTTCTTTTGCTATGTTTAGTTAAAATACTTGAATAAACTATAATTTATGCGAAAAGGTTAACTGTTTTTCTCCATAAAATGAAATCAAACGGATGTGACAACACGAGGGTGAGTATTTTGGATTAACTCCTCCTTTTAGAATCAGATGGTGTAGTTAACCACATCCAACTGCAGGTACTAACAAGGTTAAACATCAAAAACTTGATCTCTTGAGAGTTGAGTCTCAGAGGTGTGGAGCAGAACAATAGGATCGTACTGTATATTTTCATCTATTAATCTAAGGAACAGTGTAAGTGTAGTCTCACAGTTTACAAGCCTGTTTACGCTTATCTCCCTCCTGAGGCTGAAAGGGCTCTGATGGGTTGTAGTACATTGAGAGCGCAAGAGAAATCATATAGTGGTGTTTGTGAGAAAAGTCATTTTTTCCCTTGATAACCTGATCAGAGCTTGCTGTCTTAAGGGTAAAAGGATGTGGGAGATAAATTGGCCTGTTATCCTCATGAACTCCATTTAAGAGCAGTTCACTGATTCACTGACTGAGACAATACTACCACTTGTCTCTCATGACAGGATTTCTTGAATCACTGCCTTCTGTTCTAGTAGTCCATCTGTTTTATTTCTTTTTTTATAGAAATGTGTTAAATCATCGAGTCATCTCACTTGCTTAGTGAGGATTCCTTTGATCAATTGAGATCACTTTAGTGGTCATTGTTTTAGTTGGTCACTGACAAATTATCATGTCATTGTACACATCATAATCAGATCCCTCTGCGTCTGTTTTAATATAGCATGCTATCTGGCACTTTTCTTCTTTGTATCACTGTATCACATCTCAGAGGACTACGATTATGTCTGGTTTATTTTTATTGTCAGTAGTCTTATGGGCATTGTGCTAAGGGTTTAATCTGTTTCATTTCAGTTTTCAATGTGGTCCATCCGCTGAGTCACATAGATTCTACATTTGGGACTTTCTACGAATTTGATGGCATGATACCAGGGGTGGGGGTTCTGTTTACATGTTTCTTTTGTAAAATTATTAGTTTATTAGAAAAAAATGCTGTTTTTTTTTTCATTTACTGAAAAGTAGCCTAAAAAATGTCACTCGTTTTAAAACACACACCACGCTGAATATTACCTGCCATTCATTTTCACTCAAATGTAATGCTTAATGGTTGGTGACATATCCTTGGAAAAACTCCTGAGATCTAAAAGCCATGCCATGCCATTTTGATGACTATGATGCCATTGCGATTACCTATGATGACTTAACATCTGAGCGTGGGCATTTCACTCACGTTGGATTTTCATAGGCATTACTATTTTAATCATGATTGGTTAACTGCCGAATTAAAAAATTAAACAGAACAATAAAATAACATTATTAACCGGTTAAAGGTAATTTCAAATAAGGGTTTCTGTTCAGAGCGATTAAACTTGATTTAGTTTTTGTTTATGTTCCTATTAAAATATCATTCATTTATGTTTGTGTTTCGTTCCAGTTAAGAAGCCTGCATAGAAGGAAAAAGGCACATATTCTGGCTTATTCGGACATTGCAATCTGATCAATCCAAGACAAAGAAGATGAAACTTGGCTAAATGTCTGGTTTATTTTCAATGTCAGTAGTCTTTTGAGCATTGTGCTAAGAGTACCATCTTTCTGTTCACATATAAATTTGAACTATAATACCGTTTATTTTAATAGTACATATAACATTGTAACAATGTTAAAGTCTCAGGGAAGAAGGAGCGAACGTTCAACATTTAACTTTAACATTCAACTTTAATCCAAAAATAAACAAACAACAAAACGAAAGTAAAGTGGCAGTTATCCATGAGGTGCTGCCACTTTACTTTCGTTTTGTTGTTTGTTTATTTTTGGATTAAAGTTGAATGTTAAAGTTAAATGTTGAACGTTCACTCCTTGTTCCCTGAGACTTTAACATTGTTACAATGTTATATGTGCTATTAAAATAAACTGTATTATAGTTCAAGACCATAAACTAAAACTAAAACAACAACATAAAGTCCAGGCCTGGTCCTCTCTTGTCTTTCACTGTTGTCACTCCTCCTTTTATCCTTCTGGAGCTCCTCCGTGGGACTCAAGAGTTGCAGGTGGCGCTCAATAACACTCACTCCGTTCCCTTGGCTCTCAGCACCGCCTTGCTTGCCACATAGGCTATCTCCTTTGCAGGCCTGGGGCACCCACGAGACTGCACTCTACTCACGGCGACCATGGCACTTGAGGGTAAGGACAGAGGAGAGAGAAAAGGAGACAAAAGGATGAGGAACAGAGGCAAGCGAAGGGAGAGAAAAACATAAGCTAAAACATAAACAACCACATAGTCCAGGCCTGGCCATCTCTTGTCTACCACTGTCGTCACTCCTCCTTTCATCCTTCCGGAGCTCCTCCCATGGTTCTTGGCCCCGCCCTGCTTGCCACAAACATGCAGTGACCAAAACATTACATTCAGTTCACAATTTTGTATATTCTTTTCAAAGTATATTATTTCTCTTTTTAAAAATATGCTTAAGTGTACTTCTTTTTCACAAAGGGTAAGGCACTCACTTTTGTGTTTTGGTCACTTAACTGTGTGTTATTTACAATTAAATGAAAATATATTATAGTTTACATTTATATAAAATGCAATTAGTTGAACTTAAGAGTGATTAAGTAGGACTTAAGTCCTAGGACTTAAGTGCATATAAGCTCATATCTTCATATGTAATTCATAATTACTTCTATTGTCTTTGAAATATGGCTAAAGTGTGCTGCCGAATGTACTCACAAGCATTTACTTGCTTTTGTAAGTCGCTTTGGTTAAAAGCATCTGATAAATGCATAACTGTAAATAAAGGCATTCTGTCCTTAAGGTCATATACTTTATGTGAAGTTTACATCATTTTCCCATCAGTATATGGAACTTTTGGGAGCTCAAATTTAAAAAAAAAAAAAAAAATGCAACACATATCAGCTGTTGACTTTTGTACAGCAATCTGAAAGCAAATTTAGATGACACCTGTTTTGTAAGCAAAATATCACATTAGCATCATCACAGATGTAAAACGTTCTAAACAAGTTGTTTATACCTTTCTACCTAATGGAATAAAACACTGATACAACTTGTATTTAAGAATCAGGGATACAAAAAAAATTAAAAATTATCTCAAAATAAACAATATACAAAAGATTACAACTGTCACATGGTGCAGTGGTGTGAATACCTCTAATAAGTGTTAAAAGGCTCCTAAAGGAGCATGTTCAGTAATTATAATATATAATTCAATATTGGATAATTTATTCATTTTAGAATTAGTCACATGCATTAAATAGGGTTAAAACATACAGAATATAAAAATACTGTATAATAGTTTGGTCAAATGTAAAATTTTGTCAAAGAAAATAACCTTGTGGCTTCTTTCTCTGACTTTGCTTCCTGACTGCATTCCAGTCCCAATAAATACTAAAGCGCCAAAAATAAACCTAAAAAGTAACATTTTGACTGGTTGGGGGCATTGCACACCTCTTTCAGAGGCCCCCTTCATTGGGACGTCCCTCAGATTTTAAGAGTTACCGTTAATTTCTTCATATTTTCATGATGTTTTATATTTCTAGGCTGATAAATGTGTAATTTCATTGTTTTGCATTTTAGGGATAAAGGATAATGAATAAAGCTATTCTCTCTCTCTCCCTCTTTCTGTGCGTGTGTGTGTGTTTCCATCTGGGTAAGTCTACAAGGATGCATTTCTATTGAAAGGGTAGAAGTGGAAGTAATATAAATGTAAATTTTTCCACAAATGTATACTTACAATTCATTGATGCAAATAAACAAACATATACTTTTCTCAAAACTATTATACTAAATACTGTTAAAATCAATCAGTCATACAGTCAAACAGTTCCTAAAAATTTTTTAAATTAAAATAGATTATTCATATCATGTGTGTATGTGTGTGAACAGTGGCCCCAAAAAGGATTTTGACAAGTGAAACTATACAAACACCACAATATCTAAAACATCTAAAACATTGCAATCCATTTCAAATATACTAGTACCTAATAACAAATATATGTATAAACTTGAATCAATGTTGTGTGTCTAAAAACTTCTCCAGTCTGTTTATAAACACTGATCTGGTTTCATTATCGATATGATGCTCAAAAGTGTTGAATTCAAAAGTCAATTATTAAATTAAGCCATTATTAAATCAAGCTCACAGGCAAACAGAATGATAGTTCGGCCTCAGTTTTTGACTGCTCTTCTTTATGGGACTGTGATGTGCACACTTTTAGACCTGTAGACATTACCTATTCACATCCCACCGCCCCAGTGTAAAAATGTATGTGCTATGCTGATTGACAGATAAAAATACATTTGGTAACATTTTATTTTAAGGGTCCAGAATAATGCATTAATTAATTATTAACTTGTTCACAATTAAGCATTAGTTAAGCATGAACACACTAGTAATTAATGATTAACTTTACATTAAGGGCCCGGAATTATGCATTAGTTCAACTAGTAATTAATGATTTGCTTGTTCACAATTATGCATTAGTTAAGCATGGACACAATAGTAATTAATGATTAACTTAACATTATAGTAAGGGCATATTAGCCATTATTTACAACTAAATAAGCCATATGTTATTTTTTGTGTAGTGATGTAATTATATTTCTGTGCTAGTCTGTTAAGTTAACTGAACAATAAGCTAGTAATATATATATTACACTAAAATAGTGTAATAAAGACAATTTGACCCACTATTCTAAAGTGAAAGTTTTATCCTCATTAATTATGGCACTTATTGAGTGATATTTAAGTTTATTGACCAGAATAAGCTAATAATTAGGGCTAAACTGCCACTAATTCAAAACAAATAAAGACAATTTGACCCCCTGTTCTAAAGATAAGTTCTTATTTACACTATTGGTTTGTTTAGCAGTTATTCTGCATCGTGATCTCACGAATGTGTATTTTTATGTAAAGTGTGGTTCTACATTCATCTAACACATACAACACACGGACAGCACTTGTAACAATTGATCCACTGAAGGCAAGCTTGCGGAACCCAAGTGCAGTTTATAAAACATAAATCCTAACATAAATACAAAAACAAACAAGGCTTGGCTTGAACTTGGACAAGAATGAACTCACCACAGTGGTACAGGGAGCCATGGCGGCTCGGGCAGTTAAGGAGGCCACAGAGGCGAGGCCTTCGTGGCCTTATCAAGGTATCCACTGCCCCCCCCCCCCCCCCCCAAAAAAAATATTGGGCGGAGCTATGGGGTCATGGGCTGGAGCCGTCTCTGGACGCTGGTCAGGGGCTGGATCCCTCTCTGGACGCTGGTCACGGGCTGGAGCCCTCTCTGGACTCGGCACAGGAGACGCCGCTGGACTCTGGACGTGGACAGGAGACATCGCTGGACTCTGGATGTGGACAGGCTGTGGCAGGGCATGCATGACGTGAACAAAATCAGGCGTGGCAGGCAGGACAGGAACGAAATCAGGTGTGGCAGGCATGACGTGAACAGTCCCTGGTGTGCTGGCTGGGGTGTGCACTGTGAGATTGTGGAGCCCCTTATCCTCATCCACTCAAAAACAAGGCATGGTCAATATATTCCTCCAGGGACCAGTGTATTTTTCCCCCTGGAAGCTGGGAGCAAATGGGCTCATTTAGCCCAAAACGAAAAATGTCCTTTAGAGCCACGTCATTAAAATCAACCAAGTGACCACAAAATTTTTCCACATATTCCTCGATGCATCGAGCCCCTTGACAGAGTTGCAGGAGACTAAAAATGGCTGGGTTCATTGTAAAGGTCTAGTATTCTGTAACAATTGATCCACTGAAGGCAAGCTTGCAGAACCAGTGCAGTTTATTAAACATAAATCCTAACATAAATAAAAAAACAAACAAGGCCTGGCTTGGCTTGAACTTGGACAAATTGCCTTTATTAGTACTGTATTAATGGTAGTTAGGCTTAATTATTAGCTTATTCTGCTCAATAAACTTAAATATCACTCAATAAGTGCCATAATTAATGAGGATAAAACTTTCACTTTAGAATAGGGGGTCAAATTGTCTTTAGTACACTATTTTAGAAATGTATAACGGCAAAATCAGTAATTAAACATAATTACTAGCTTATTGTTCAGTTAACTTAACAGAATGGTACAGAAATATAATTACATCACTACACAAAAATAATATATGGCTTATTAAGTTGTAAATAATGGCTAATATGCCTTTACTATAATGTTATTCATTAATTACTATTGTGTCCATGCTTAACTAATGCATAATTGTGAACAAGCAAATAATTAATTACTAGTTTAACTAATGCATAATTCTGGACCCTTAAAATGTAAGGTTGATCATTAATTACTAGTGTGTTCGTGCTTAACTAATGCTTAATTGTGAACCAGTTAATCATTAATTAATGCTTAACTAATGCATTATTCTGGACCCTTAAAATAAAGTGTTACCATACATTTAAATTGTAATCAGACATTAGAGATTATTTAAATAACTATTGTCTAACTATTATTTAACTATTTAAATAATTTAAATAAAAGTATTTACTTTTAATATTTTCATATCAAACTTTTGATTGCTCCAGAACGCAGAAATAGACATCATTGTGCATTGAGCATTAGGAGGCTTCAACCAGAACATGTTCCTCTGATGTATGACATCAGAATGTAAGACCATCTATTAGAGAGAAACAGTGTGGTGTCTTCTTTTCAATCAGCACACTAAACACCAACCACACAGAAATTGAAATAAATAATGTACCCTAAATTTCATTTGATAGCATCTATAATTATCATCAAAGACCACTGCAGAGCAACTCCAATCATTTTGTCCAATTGCAATTATGTACATGCACTACTGTAACTGTCAGATGTGCTGTAATCTTCAGATGCTATAGTATATATGGTAGGGTATATAATCTGAGTAAAAAAAAAATGCTCAAAGGTGGTTTGAAATCTAATTGAAATCAGAGTTTTGTTAATCTGTTTCTGTCTAAAATCCATATAGGATGGATGGTCATATGATGCTACTTTAAAGTTCATTATTTTGTGAATTTTGTGTAATGAAATTGGTTAACATGCTTTAACGTAAAATAAACCCACATTATTTTTCACATACTTCCCTCATGAAAAACAATCAATGGCAAAATCCATCTAAAATCACTAAAGTCATGGAAGGTGAACTTAAGTAAGATTGTGTTATTATTATTGCAACCAATGCAAACATGGTTGCAAAAGTGACTGATCTGGGCTGTATTTCTCAAATACATCATAAGCCTAAGTAGATTGTAGAACCATTGGCACCAATGATCCCTACAATCAACTTAGCTCACGATGCTTTTTTTAGAAACCCCAGATCACTTATAGCATTCTTTTTAACACTGAACATTCACATGCCTTTTGTACAAAGCCTTAAAGGGATATGTAAGACGTGTATAAGGGAAACAGGTCTATTTAACTCAAAGGAAATTATTAATTAATTCATAGGGAATTTTGAAAGAGTGGCTGATTTTACGGCCGAGCAAATGACTCGTCCAGCGTTTATTTGAACAGGCCGTAACTATTAACTCTGCAGGGGATATTACTATCCAAACAATAGCTGTCACGGGTGGTTGCAGGCAGGAGGACGAAGACAGGCAGATACAATTTTAAAGGAAGTTTTAATGTTGAAGATTCTCAGGTGAGTCATACAGGAAGGTAGCGAAACACACTATACACAACGGCGATCAGACCAAGACTAAGGGAAACAGCAGAACTTAAATAGGGAACACAAACAAGATAAGATAAGACACAACTGAACAGAACTAACTAACGAGGGTTACCATGGTGACAGATGAGTGGCGGGAAACTGGAACATAGGAACATGTAATCAGGAAACAGAACGACAACACAAACTGACAGGCATGTGACAAATGAAAACACACTGAAAGTCCAAGGACAAAACAGAACATAACTGTGACAATAGCGAAACACTATTTAACAGCCAGGTAACATAGATCAGCAGTTTAAGACATTACATTTGTAAGCACATAACACAAGAACACTTTAAATACAAACAAGACTTTATTGATTATTCTAACACCTAAAACTAATATCTAATACAAACACACGCACACACACACACACATTCACACGAGTTGCAGAGAGAAGGAAACTGAGGAAAGAATGAGTTTTGAGAGAGTAAAATTATGAAATCCCAAGTTTCTAGCAATATATGCATTTATAACACATGACCTGAACGAACCATCAATCATTAATTTAACCCTCCTATCGTTTCTTAGGCGGGGTTATTAAATTTGATATCAATGCACCAGTTCAGTTAGAATCTGGAGGTTACTTGCGTTTGTGTCTCGTATCTTTGAATGGGGATTCCCTCCTTCTTGGTCCTGGCTGCAGAGGGATTTCCCAGGTTCTTTGATTCGCTGGCGGCCTTGTTGTGTCTTTAATCGATGTCTTGGGAAGCCAATCACGTGGTGTGTTGGCGGATGGATGGAAAGTCTCGTGGATGAGGTTTGAAGTTAAAGTGGGCTTTGCTGTAGAATCGCTGATTGAAACTTAGGGGCAAAACTTAACTTAGCACACAAGACTCAACGGAAAGAAAAGAAACTAAGTAAAAGAAAGGAAAGTGAGACGAGAGTATTTAGATGGCTTGAATGAAATTGTTAACCCATTTTCTTTGATCTTGATCTGACTCGATCGTCTTCGTCTGATCATCTATTCGTCATGTCATTGTCTCTGTCCTTTGTCTAAACTCTGTCTTCTTTGTCTGATTCTTTGTTCATGTTCTGAGATTTTAAACTCAAATGTCTGCCAATTAGGTATCATCTTTGGTTCAGAGGTGACTGCTTCCCCACCCTTCATCATAAATTACCTGTTAACTGTTGTTTCGTTACTTGCCGCTCTAAGCAGAGAGTGCATTTAGACATGTTTTCTTATTACAAGAACATGATACATTCTACACAGATTTCAATCAAACCATCTTCTGAATTTTGAGCATACAATCATACTGATACCACGCAAGGCACACTTTCAATCAACCATTCCATAGTTATAACAATTATATGAATTGTGACTGAGTTAAAGCATAATGGTCACGTGTATTGGTTATAGACATGCAGTAGAAGGATGTTTGAATGTAAGTCCGGCTATCACCCTTTTTGAATGATTTGATGCAGTTTATATGTAACAACAGTCTCTGTGGGTTTTCCTGTGTCACTCAGTGTTCATTTAAAGGTTGTTGAGAAGAAGGGTATCTGTTTAGGCTCTTTGTCTTGGGGATCAAACAACCTCTGCTGTTATCTTGGTGTGGTCCAAAGTTTGTAAGGCCATAAAGTACTTAGCTTTTGTTATCTTGGTGCAGGCTGAACGGAGCTTTATGACCATAGATTGTTGATTCTGGGTCTGGATTGTTGAGTTGGGTTTTGTGTGGAATTATGTTTGAACGAATCATCTGGAAGATTCATTTGTGTCTGTTGCGCCCTCAAATCCTACAGCTAGTTCACCCAAAAATGAAAATTCTGTCATTAATTACTTACCCTCATGTCGTTCCAAACCTGTAAGATCATCTTCGGAACACAAATGAAGATCATTTTGATGAAATCTGAGAGTTTTCTGTCCCTCCATTGACGCAACTACCACTTTGACACTTCAAAGTTAATAAAGAGATTGTAAAACTAATCCATATGAATTGAGCGGTTTAGTCCAAATTTTCTGAAGAGACGCAATCTCTTTATATAGTGAACATATTGAATTTAGGCTTTTATTCACATATAAAAAATGAATCAACTCACACATCAGTTGTGGTAAAAGCAAGCTCAAGCATGTTCGCTTGACGTGCGAGAACCAATGAGGTTAATTCTCGTGTTACGCAGCACATTTGAGCTTCAGCAAGAACCAATGAGATTCATTCTGGTGTTACGCAGCATGTTTGAGCTTCCGCAAGAACCAATGAGGTTTGTTCTCGCACATCAAGCAGGTTCGGTTGAGCTTCTGTTTCTTCATTCTTCATGTTCGCTGAATAATGTTTATATGTGAATAAAAACCTAAATTAAATCTGTTCATCATATAAAGTGATCGTGTCTCTTCAGAAAGTTTGGACTAAACCGCTCAATTCATATGGATTCGTTTCATGATCTCTTTCTGAACCCTTTTCTTAACCCTGATTATATCAAAAAGATCTTAATTTGTGTTCTGAAGATGAACGACATGAGGGTGAGTAATTAACCTATTTAATAAAAAAAAAAAATCCCAGAGATGACATATATGAATTTCAATAAAGTCCATGACAAAATGGGTTTTATGTCTGGACACAATTGTGACCGGTGGTAGAACTCAGGGAGTCTAAGTCTATCGTGTTAATGCATTTACAAAATGACAAACCTCCAGCAATTCGTTTAAATAGTTGAAATGGCTCAGTTTCAAAATGGACAAAAGAGCAGTCCTATGCAGCAGTACGGCACAAATAATCAAATAAAATGATGACAAAATTACAAATTATAGGAAACTGGAAGGTAATTATTATAAACTTAATAAGTACAGATTAGATAGAAAGACAGATAAAACTACAGACAGATAGAGACAGTCTAAAAAAGAGTTCATAAGAATAACACAGAATGTCATATAGGGGACATAGACTCCCTGTGCTATACCACCGGTCACAATTGTGACTGTCTTCATTTATGAAGAATAAACCATGTATTAATATCATTTGAATATGTATGTATAGATAACCCTTTCATTGATGATGTGTGCAAAAAATTTATGAGCTATTCAAAAATGTACATAGAAAACTTGCCTGTAATTTTTGAGCTTTGACGTCATCATTGTGTTAAGCTGGCACTATCAGGAAATAAATGTGTGGTCACATGACCAAACTACCCAACAATGTTAGACCTGCCCAGAACTCATGTAGATATCTTACATGTTTATTACAAATGAACATTTGCTTCATAATATAAGTTGCTTTTCAATAACACACTAAAATATGTGAGGAAAAATTGTGGTCACAATTGTGACCAGTGGGATTAAATAAGGTTTAATGACAGAATTTCCGGTAACACTTTATTTTGATGGTCCTTTTTGAACATTCTGTTGACTATAAGTAACTTTCCAACTACATGTCAACTAACTCTTAGAAGATTATTAATAGACTGTCTGCTTAATATCTGCTAACTCTTTATTGTGATGGTCCTCCAACAGACATTCTACAGACTATAAGTGGCCCTACTTTATATTAGGTAGCCTTAACTACTATGTACTCACATTTAAATTAATAATTTGATACAATGCACTTATTGTGTACATGCTTTTACACTGTACTTACATTTTAAAAATTACCTGCATGTAATTACATCTGTAATTAATTTCTGTAATTACATTTATAATTACACTTCCCTTACACCTAACCCTACCCTTAAACTTAACCATACCACCACACCTGTCCCTAACTTTACCCATATCCCACCTCAATATCAGCAAAAGTGTTTTGCAATACAATATGAAAACAATAAGTACATTGTACTTATTTTTTTGATGTAAGTACATAGTAGTTAAGGCCAACTAATATAAAGTGGGACCCTATAAGTAACTTTGGAACTACATGTCAAATTATTATATCCCTAACCCTACCAGTCTACTAATACGCTACTAACACTCTAATGAGAGTTAGTAGACATATAGGTGCAAAGTTTCTTATAGTCAACAGAATGTATTAAAGGGATCATCAAAATAAAGTGAAACCGTAATTTTTGGGTGAACTAACCCTTTAATTCCCAGTCACTCCAAGAACAATATAGATAACTACACTCACCTAAAGGATTATTAGGAACACCTGTTCAATTTCTCATTAATGCAATTATCTAATCAACCAATCACATGGCAGTTGCTTCAATGCATTTAGGGGTGTGGTCCTGGTCAAGACAATCTCCTGAACTCCAAACTGAATGTCAGAATGGGAAAGAAAGGTGATTTAAGCAGTTTTGAGCGTGGCATGGTTGTTGGTGCCAGACGGGCCGGTCTGAGTATTTCACAATCTGCTCAGTTACTGGGATTTTCACGCACAACCATTTCTAGAGTTTACAAAGAATGGTGTGAAAAGGGAAAAACATCCAGTATGCGGCAGTCCTGTAGGCGAAAATGCCTTGTTGATGCTAGAGGTCAGAGGAGAATGGGCCGACTGATTCAAGCTGATAGAAGAGCAACTTTGACTGAAATAACCACTCGTTACAACCGAGGTATGCAGCAAAGCATTTGTGAAGCCACAACACGCACAACCTTGAGGCGGATGGGCTACAACAGCAGAAGACCCCACCGGGTACCACTCATCTCCACTACAAATAGGAAAAAGAGGCTACAATTTGCACGAGCTCACCAAAATTGGACAGTTGAAGACTGGAAAAATGTTGCCTGGTCTGATGAGTCTCGATTTCTGTTGAGACATTCAGATGGTAGAGTCAGAATTTGGCATAAACAGAATGAGAACATGGATCCATCATGCCTTGTTACCACTGTGCAGGCTGGTGGTGTAATGGTGTGGGGGATGTTTTCTTGGCACACTTTAGGCCCCTTAGTGCCAATTGGGCATCGTTTAAATGCCACGGCCTACCTGAGCATTGTTTCTGACCATGTCCATCCCTTTATGACCACCATGTACCCATCCTCTGATGGCTACTTCCAGCAGGATAATGCACCATGTCACAAAGCTCGAATCATTTCAAATTGGTTTCTTGAACATGACAATGAGTTCACTGTACTAAAATGGCCCCCACAGTCACCAGATCTCAACCCAATAGAGCATCTTTGGGATGTGGTGGAACGGGAGCTTCGTGCCTTGGATGTGCATCCCACAAATCTCCATCAACTGCAAGATGCTATCCTATCAATATAGGTCAACATTTCTAAAGAATGCTTTCAGCACCTTGTTGAATCAATGCCACATAGAATTAAGGCAGTTCTGAAGGCGAAAGGGGGTCAAACACAGTATTAGTATGGTGTTCCTAATAATCCTTTAGGTGAGTGTATAACGATAACTATATCATCATCACCACCAGATTATAATGTTGTGTTTATTCTAAGTGTGTGTTGCAGTTGTGTCATCTGCCACTTTAAATGCTTGAACCCTTTAGCAGGATGGATTCTGATCATTGATTTTATCGTTCTTCAGATGGGAAAAAAAAAATCATTCTGAAAGTGATTCCAACGATATCGTTCCTCTGTGCTATTATTGTTATAGCTAGTTGTGGTGTGGATTTTGCTATTCTTTTATATTTAGAAAGATTTTTATAACTATATATAGTTATCGTCCTTTGTGTGAATGAGCCTTTAGACTATGTTCTGTATAAAATAAAATATTTATGCATTCCAAGGCAATTTCAAGGTTTGTTTTACCTAGCTTGGTATATGGAGATTCATGAACTTGTTTAGTTTAATTTAAGTTGTGTTTTTGAGGGTCGCTAAGCAATCCAAAGTTCACATGGCTCTTCCTCACATAATCCATGTACAGTGTGATTTTTAATTTATTCATTAGCCTTGTGCAGTGGGATATTTCATGCGGTTGCATCAAGGAGCTACATCTGAGAGTAATTTAACCCAGGGAATTGCAGAACATATTGTCAGCAGTTTCTTAGAAGAAAAGAAAAAAAAAACATACCACAAAGCCTTAAATGATGTATCAGTAGAAGCTCTGAGGAAACGCCAAGTCTTATCAAACAATGCAGTATCACAATAGTTCAATTCATTTTCAGAAAACCCATCTTTCCTCCTGAGAGTATATGCAAACTCCAATGCAACAAACATGACACTTTTAATGTAATTGCTTTCAGAGATTTAGCTATCGTATTTATGTCATGCCTCAAGCATAATCAGGTGTTTTCTGTAACAGGTTATGACGAATTCTCAAAGGGGCTAATTACAATGGCACAGAAGTGAAGCTGTCATCACTTCAACCAAGGAGATGCGCTTGTCTAATGTAAATATTGAATCAACAGAGAGGAGTCGATAGAGGAAATGCTAAATATTAAACATGCACATTTTGGGAAGACATAATGATAATAGTTCCTGCATATTTAACATGTTTTAATGAGTGGATAAAAAGCTTTTAAATAATACTTCATGTATTTATTTATTCAAATCAAGCCTTACATTCCCTTTTTGTAAATGAAAGCCCATTATTTGCAGTAACTCAATTTTTCAAAACAAAACTACATAAAAAATTGACCCTTTGCGTAGAATAAGATGCTCCAGGATAATAATAATAAAAACACAAGTAATCATCAAGCTAAATCACCAACAAAAATGCCAGATGCTGACAGAGGAGAAATTACATTATTACATCGTAACATCTGGCACGCGGAGGATCTAATCTCCCAGGCTGGGCGTTCTTGAAGAATGGGTGTTCATGTGAGGCTGACATATCCCCAACATTCAGCATCTTAGGAATCACACGGGCCTGCTATGGCATTCCACCGGAGGCGGACATCCCGACTGCAGCCTTTGACATCTTCATGAAGAAAACTAACTTGCTCAATCAGGAGGCTCAGCACCTGAAGATAAATGCTATTCTTTCAAAATAGAAAGCAATCCAATATCTACAGCATCTGTAATGTGCAGGGGTCCTGATAGCTCTACATACGGCTCTATTGCTTCAGCTCCTCTGGGACAGTAGACCATTTATCCTCTCTGGAGACTGAAGCTGGACTTGAGGCAGCTGTAAGTATTTGCCATGGTTTAAAAAGTGCAAACATTAGTTCAATCATTAAGGACTCATTTTCATAGGTCTACAGTGAGGCATGACAGCATAAGTTATATGTCTAGTTAAATTATATAAAAAGTTTTATATTTGGGTCAGTCCTTCTTTTTGTTAATTATCTTTTTAAACATAATTTACCACTCTACAAAATATTAATCTCCAAAGCAAGTTCAGAAGAGCACCACAACTAGGGCTGGACGATATTAACAAAAATCAAAATCTTGATTCTTTGAACATTGATTACGATTAATGAACGATTATTTTTATTTTTATTTTTTGCCCTCATAGTTAAGGTTTGTACTGTAAATAGGCTTGGCTATCAAAGGTGGGATATTTTCCTAATGAAAGAGTGCTCCGACATAGCTCAATTTCAGCAGTTATTTTATCTATGGTTAGTAACCTTTCTTTCAAATACACCGCTCGTTGTAAATCAGATAGAGATAAATTAGCACAGTACCAGTACAAATAAATTAGCACAGTACCAGTACATTTATTTGAATGCATTAATGAGAGAGCGATTACGTGTGTGAATTAACTACATTAGTGATATATCACAGAATGGCGTTGACCGAGTTTCTGTGCTCCTCTGTGCGTGCAATCTTCACATGATGTGCGAGCTACTGTGCAGTGTTGCCAAGAATTGGGCTATTTTAACACTGTTGTCGCAATCTCTTTTCCATGTCCGCGGTTTGAAGCGACCCCAATAACGTGATATTTACCCCCTGGAACGCGATTTTTACCGGTGGACCCCCCTGAAACTAGTTTTGAGTAAGTTGTTTTGTTGTGAAAACCTGGTAATCCTGCTACTGTCTGCAGGGGCGCCACTGGCAATTTTGGGCCCTATGAAAGAATATAAGGTTGGGCCCCCCTACTGTACCAAACATACAGGCCAACCTATAGTGATCCAAAATCAGCAATTTAATTATATGTATATCTGTGTTAAATAGCACAATACCTCATCTTCATCACCTTCTCCTTCCTGACCTGCATATTTCCCTTCCCAAAGCTGATCTTTGGTTGATATAGTCTTTGCAAACTGATTGTTTCTGTCGCTCGTTTAAAACTTCTATCGTAACACAGCTGTTTAGTTTAGCTACACATCTCATCTTGCACTTCATGAATGTTAACTGAAGCGGTGCGCTGGAATTCACGCTCAGCAGCTGTGAACATAAAGCCTGCAGAACTTTGTACATGTTCGGTTGACTGTATTTTATTTTGATAATGAACAGGCTGCAATGTCAAATTGGCAGTGCTAGAACTGACATATTATGCACGCGTAATTTGGCCAGAAATGCAGAAACAAGACGTAATTTTGTTTTATTTGTTACTCTGATAGATTACACATTTATAATTTATATTACAATACTACTTGCTAGTACTAGTAGTAACAGTACTTACTACTAATAAAACCAATCTCTGGGGGCCCCAAAGGTGCATGGGCCCTTAGAATCGACCTAACTTTCCCCCCCTTAGCGGCGCCCCTGTCTGTCTGTATGAGTGTTCGTGTGCCACAATGCATCAGCGCAGTAGCTCAATATAATGATACACATCCAATGGTCTAAAATCGCTCGAATGTCCAAACTGGCAAGCCTTAAAACACATACAATTGAAAAAGTTTAGTGAAGATGCAAGTGAAAGTGATCTGGCTTCAGGGCTCACGCGTTCGTTGTCAGAGACGTTATCACAGAAAACAGCTCGCGAGCACTTAAGTGAGATGTTTTCCATATTGTTGTTCTCTGCGTTTGAGTTAGACTCAGTGTTGCTTCCATGTCGAAAGAATAGAAGTGAAATGTGACAACATGCCCCATAGGTGGGGTACATTGTAATGTGAGGGGCACGATGTAACATTAACATATGACAGCTTAAAATGTTATCTGATATAATTAAAAAAATATCCAAGACAAACTAAAATATTTTGTCAATAAAATACAATTATTAACTTTTTTAAATAAAATAGTCTTTTTTTTTTAAATTAAAAATATAATTAAACATATCGCTAAATACAGCTAAACAGCATAGTTCAAAACATAATAATAATGAATAATTTCTGAACATTGACTCTCAGTCATTATTCACCCTTTTCTCATTGGTTTCTCAAAATAATTTATAAAAGTATAGAATATAATAGCATAGTTCTAATGAAAAATAAACTTAGTAAGAAATTTACTTTTGCTATGGTTAAATAAATGTTCAGTGATATCTTCCAAAGATTTTTTAATTTTGGCGCAATTTTTTCTCTAAATAATGTTGATAGGGCAACTAGTAAATACACTAAGTTTCATCATCCTGGCATGTGTGGAAAGTTTTAAACCATGTGTGTTACAACTAACCCCGCGTTAGGTTGTGCCCCGCTCTCCTCTATTATGTTTTCAAGGGGAAAGTATAAACAGGATTAAAAAAAATAAATAACCGACATGGGAAAATTACGTTGGTTCTGAATTTCGGTTTCGATTACTTTTCGATTAAACGTCCAGCCCTAACCACAACGCATGCATGTTGTTTTGATGCAAGAGCAGACCCAAAGCCACTTCAAAGCAAGCTTTTTTATTAACAAATTTCGTGAGGAACGTTCAAATGATTTAGCCAATCAGCATGTGAGGAGGCCTATATATACGTAGCTGACTCACCAATGTTCCTCTACAGTTTTTCTGCATCCCTCCGCCACCCCAACTCCTCACTCTTGGTTGGTTCCTATCACAGCCAGGGATACGGGGGGGAGTACTCTGGGTTCGGGCCAAAATACAGAGCTCGGAGCCCTCTCCTCGGACAGCACGCCAAATACGCACTCTTTTACTCTATCTGATTATTTGTAAGTGTGAACTCGTGAAATGGATGTCAGTGGACGGAGAGGCTTCACTATGCTGAATAAACCTTTTTTTGTGGAGAATTTAATCAATCAACAGACAATCGGCTAATCTTCAGCATGTTTGCTCTTAAACATTCATTTTGGATTGATCTATTTCTAGAGTTTACACAAAAAAAAACGGTTTTATAAGATAAGTCATGGACAATTGCATGACAGGTATGACAGGTAGTTAATGGCACTTCTCCTTCATTTTATGGTATCCAGTGATTGACTGCACAACTCAAAATTCAATGAAGTCAAGGCTGTAATGTGATTGGTTATCAAGGCACACGCGATCCAAGTTAGCCATTGCGCTTTATCCAATGGTAAAGCCACGGACCCTCGTATCACCAAATAATTAGACCATCTCTGGCAGACTTGCGCATGTTTACAAGAGCATCACAACACGTGTGTTGTGTTGACACGAGAGCAGATTTTATTTTGTGAACGTGCGTTGAAGATTAATATTTTGTAAATAAGGTAAATTATGTTTTTTACACCAACAAAGCATTCTTGTTGCTTCATAAAATTGAGGATAATCCACTGGAGTCACATGGATTACTTAAATTATGTCTTTACTACCTTTCTGGGGCTTCAAAATAGTAGTTGTCAGCTGTCAACGGAGGGACAGAAAGCTCTCAGATTTAATCAAAAAGATCTTTATTTGTGTTCCGAAGATTGGGAATGACATGAGAATGTTTGGAACGACATGAGAGTGAGTAATTAATGACAGAATTTTCTTATTTTTTTGTTGTGTGAACTAACCCTTTAATTTGTTAATTTATTTTATGTTAATATTATTAATTCCAAAGTACATTAAAAAGCAATTCATACATACAATGCATCATGCCTCACAACCAACAAAGACACGTGGTCCAACTACATGGTAAACATATAGAAAAAAAAGCATAAAACAGGAAATTATATCATAGAGAGGACCTCTGCATGACTTCATGACTCTATGTGAAATCCATTCAACCGTAAGTGGACTGCGAAGTGAACTTCACAGGGATTTCCACCATCTTAATTGAGATTCCATTCCAAAGGGAGCGATCATGTTCAGTTTTTAAGGGCACAGCCAATGGCATAGGGAGTAAGGGAACACTGAAACATCACTTCACAGGAAGTGGAAAAGGGAAAAATCACCTAACTGTCATTGCACACAAATTTTGAGTTTACATATGCGTGAGTATTCATAATTGTTGTTATTATTACACAAACTAGAGTATTTATGAATGGTTATGGCGATGATTGTTACATTTGCATATTCTACTGTATGAATAGGTATGACTGAAAGTGCAGAGAAAAAATTGGGTTACAATTTATTTTGATTGTCCACTCTAGACATTCTACTAACTAAACATAACTTTGCAAATACATGTTAACTAGCAGTCATTAGAGTATTAGACTGTTACAGGTTCGGGTTAGTAGAATAAGTTGACATGCAGTTGCAAAGTTACTTATAGTTAGTAGAATGTCTATAATGGACTATCAAAATAAAGTGTTGCCAAAAACTTAAAAAATATAAAAACAGTAAAAACATGTTAATTGGTTAACTGTAAGGTTTAAATAATGTTATGTTATTTTACTCTAAAATAGTCAAATGTATTAATTACAATGTTTACTAAATGTAATAAAAAAAACATTTTTGCAAGTAAAAACTAGACCAGGATAAGGGTGAGTTATTACCACTACCAATAAAGCACTCAGCAATCACTTCGAATTTCCCTTCCACAGCATAAGACTTATGTCCGGTACACATTGCACAATTATGGCTGCCCCAGATGAAAAATGACCAATCGTGACAATTTCTATAGTCGCGGCTCCTAAACGGTGTACGTTGCACAGTGAGAGATGTTGAGAAGTTAGCCGTTGTCAGAAAGTTAGCATGATAATCTCACAGTGTGTTTGCTGCTACGACCTACATTTACTGACTAGCCAATTAAAATACAGCATGAAATGCCATATTGATCAACGCAACATGGCGCTAAAACTTAAAACTATTACCTCAAACTCTTTTCCCTAGCCACTACCGTGTCCATATTCTTCTTTTTCGCTTCCTCCTCTTTTTTGTCAGCGCACAATAAAAACCACAATTGCCAAAGTGTGATTTATCTTCCTCTATTTGTTTACCACTAGTGCATGCTGATTACGTTATATTCTTCTATACTTACTTGCGTCGTAGCCTATCATTTAATAGGTGACATCATACAGTCTACATACATGTCATAAATGTAGTTTATTAGATCCTTGTCATACAGTCTGATTTGTACAGATCTTATAGGGTTGCCAAAATCGCACAGTTTGTAGCAAGCATTAAACAGACTCATGCACCCTCATCTCTTTACTGGACATGGTGATCTAATCAAAGCTCTAATTAAATCTGCAGTTAATGAACTAAAACACTGCAGCTGCAAGATTCAATTGGGTCACGATCCTGCAACAAATGAAACGAGGGGAGGGTAGCCTTGGCTGTTCTAGCTTTCTGCAGATTGAATACGTTTCTTACTCTAAGCAACAGGTTGATGTTCCTGATAACTCTAATGGAAAATAGCATTAAGAGTATTATGGTGACAGACATCATTGACTGCACTGGGTAATAGGGGTCAGTTTGTGTTAAGCAGTTCAGGGAGGCTAATAGGTTCTGAGCGGCATATTGATTGGTGTTCAGTCAGCAGGGATAAACAAAACATTTCCCACGAGGACGCTCTTCCTTTCTCTGATCTTGCGATGAACGACTGCACTATGGCTGTTAAAAAAAAACTAATTCTGGCACTAAAAGTAAGAAGTCCTCAAACCACAACTAAGGTAATTAGTAAAGTGATAAGGCAATAAGGTGAGTAAAGTAAGACTTTAACTAATAGACAATACCATACTTTCAGTTCATTATTCAAATGCAAATGAGGCATTGTCTAATTAAATATGTTCTTATGTGCATACATTTCCAGAACAGAAATCTGAACTTTGGGAAAAAAGCCAGGTTCAAAACTGTTGTTTTTGCCTCTATAGTGTCATGCCTTTAATTATTTAATTAAAAAATATATATGAAAATAGTTTTTGAGGTTTTGAGATTCTACTAACTATAAGTAATTTTGCAACTCTAAGCTAAGCTACTTTATTTAACATGTAGTTGCAAAGTTACGCATAATTAGTAGAATGTCTAAAATGGACTATCAAAATAAATTGTAACCCATTTTTTTTTTTTTTTAAATAACCAACATATTTTGAAATACACTCACCTAAAGGATTATTAGGAACACCTGTTCAATTTCTCATTAATGCAATTATCTAATCAACCAATCACATGGCAGTTGCTTCAATGCATTTAGGGGTGTGGTCCTGGTCAAGACAATCTCCTGAACTCCAAACTGAATGTCAGAATGGGAAAGAAAGGTGATTTAAGCAATTTTGAGCGTGGCATGGTTGTTGGTGCCAGACGGGTATTTCACAATCTGCTCAGTTACTGGGATTTTCACGCACAACCATTTCTAGAGTTTACAAAGAATGGTGTGAAAAGGGAAAAACATCCAGTATGCGGCAGTCCTGTGGGCGAAAATGCCTTGTTGATGCTAGAGGTCAGAGGAGAATGGGCCGACTGATTCAAGCTGATAGAAGAGCAACTTTGACTGAAATAACCACTCGTTACAACCGAGGTATGCAGCAAAGCATTTGTGAAGCCACAACACGCACAACCTTGAGGCGGATGGGCTACAACAGCAGAAGACCCCACCAGGTACCACTCATCTCCACTACAAATAGGAAAAAGAGGCTACAATTTGCACAAGCTCACCAAAATTGGACAGTTGAAGACTGGAAAAATGTTGCCTGGTCTGATGAGTCTCGATTTCTGTTGAGACATTCAGATGGTAGAGTCAGAATTTGGCATAAACAGAATGAGAACATGGATCCATCATGCCTTGTTACCACTGTGCAGGCTGGTGGTGGTGGTGTAATGGTGTGGGGGATGTTTTCTTGGCACACTTTAGGCCCCTTAGTGCCAATTGGGCATCGTTTAAATGCCACGGCCTACCTCAGCATTGTTTCTGACCATGTCCATCCCTTTATGACCACCATGTACCCATCCTCTGATGGCTACTTCCAGCAGGATAATGCACCATGTCACAAAGCTCCAATCATTTCAAATTGGTTTCTTGAACATGACAATGAGTTCACTGTACTAAAATGGCCCCCACAGTCACCAGATCTCAACCCAATAGAGCATCTTTGGGATGTGGTGGAACGGGAGCTTCGTGCCCTGGATGTGCATCCCACAAATCTCCATCAACTGCAAGATGCTATCCTATCAATATGGGCCAACATTTCTAAAGAATGCTTTCAGCACCTTGTTGAATCAATGCCACGTAGAATTAAGGCAGTTCTGAAGGCGAAAGGGGGTCAAAGACAGTATTAGTGTTACAATCTGGTTGTGCAGTGAGGGAAAACAGGATGCAGACTTCAAATAATAGATGGGTTTAATACAAAGCATAGGACACAACCAAACATCAGGGTAACACAAACGAGAACGGACCATGAGTGCAGAGGAGTGAGACAATATAAAGGGAGTGCTAACGAAGACGACCAGGTGCAGGGAATCCAGGGAGAGTGGGAGAGATGAGGAGTGAGTGAGTTCAGGTGTGAGACGGAGGATCATGAGAAATGGAGTCTGGGACAGGCATGGAATGTAACATTACCTCCCCCTCCCGGTAGGCGCGTCCTCGCGCCTTAGATGAAACACCGGGGGGGGGGTGGGCGCCCTCTCCAGGGCGGGATTAGGACATCGGGCGGCCATGGCGGGTCAGGAGTCTTGGGCGGCCATAGCGTGTCAGGAGTCTCGGGCGGCCATGGCGGATCAGTAGCCTCGGGAGTCCACGGCGGATCAGAAGCCTCGGGAGTCCACGGCGGATCAGGAGCCTCGGGAGTCCACGGCGGATCAGGAGTCTCGGGAGTCCACGGCGGATCAGGAGTCTCGGGAGTCCATGGCGGATCAGGAGCCGTGGGATGCCATGGCGGATCAGGAGCCCCACCCACATGTGCTCCACCCACATGTTCCCCACCCACGGGTGTATAGCCCCCCCCAAAAAATGTATTGGGGGAATCCAGGGGTAGTATGGAGGGCACGTGGAATGGGACGGGCTCCTGGGCTGGAGCGGCCTTGCGGACTGGATCGGGCTCGAGGAGAGCTGGAGCGGGCTCGAGGAGAGCTGGAGCGGGCTCGAGGATAGCTGGAGCGGGCTCGAGGAGGGCTGGAGCGGGCTCGAGGAGGGCTGGAGCGGGCTCGAGGAGGGCTGGAGCGGGCTGGAGCGGGCTCGAGGAGGGCTGGAGCGGGCTCGAGGAGGGCTGGAGCGGGTACTTGGAAGCCTGGTGCGGAATCCAGGAGACCCGGAGCGGGAACTGGGAAGCCTGGAGCGGAATCCAGGAGACCCGGAGCGGGAACTGGGAAGCCTGGAGCAGAATCCAGGAGACCCGGAGCGGGAACTGGAAAGCCTGGAGCGGAATCCAGGAGACTCGGAGCGGGAACTGGGAAGCCTGGAGCAGAATCCAAGAGACGTGTGAACTCGTGGAGAGCTGGCTCGTGGGGAACTGAGGTGACAGGATCGCTCCAAAAGTCTATGAACCAGAGGTCCTGTGGCTCTGGCGTGGCGGCGGCCATCTTGGCCGGAGACGATGGCTCTGGCGTAGCGAAGGCTTTCCACAAGGTTTGTTTATGGGAATTTTTGACCATTCTTCTAGAAGCGCATTTGTGAGGTCAGGCACTGATGTTGGACGAGAAGACCTGGCTCGCAGTCTCCGCTCTAATTCATCCCAAAGGTGTTCTATCGGGTATTTTCTAGCCATTGAGCATACATCAGTTGTACACTCGTTATTGCAATTACTGGGATAGAATGAGTGCACTCAATAATGTCCACTATGGTTTCGTACACCACTACAAATGGCTGTCCCCTCAAATAGTGTCCTATTTAAGGGTACAGGGGGTGATTTCGGACACAGACAATGTTTTCAAAACAATTCCTGTTTACAAAGATCCGATTAAAAATGTTGTGTTATGCATGCCAGGCCAGCCTATAGACTGAACACGTAATATGCATGCGCGTGACATCACCATTTTCACAAATTCACGTTTTTGTAGTTTACGCAGCGACGATAATGGTATCATTTTCAAAAACTTGCACTTTCAGGCCAAAGTGCATAAAAAGCGCATAAAAAGTTTTCCATTTTTAGTTGAAAACTGCCATGTAAACGCCATCTTTGTTCAGTTCAAGGAGTTCTCTCCTAATGGGCTGATGATCTGAATCTGGTCTGGTAAATAAGAGAGACATACAAAATGTGCAGAGTGGTGGGTCCCCAGGACCAGGCTTAAACACAGTATTAAAGTGGCCGGTACAGTATTTCCTTGGGGGGGAAAATCAGTAAAAACTCAATCAACAATCTATATCAGCAGACACTAAGCACAACAGCTCTATTTTGATGATAAAATGAATGGCTTTCAGCCATTTTTACTGCCTTATTGCTGTCACTCTAATTGAGGTTGTTCATTCTTTCATAAAATGTTTTTATGCCAGAAAAACATAGTTCTGATTAAATTATATAATCAGATAATCATACATTTAAAAAATATATTGCCCCCTAATGTAGTTTTAATTTTAAATGTATTGAATAAATGAATATGACATGATGAAATATTGGCTAAACTAAGTCAAAAGACTAACTAAAATAACTGTAAAAAATGATCACATTTCATATTAACATTTATTAAATTAATCATCCATCATACAAGGCATGATTGTAACAACTTGGCACAGTCAAAACATGAAGATTAAAACCTCTAAGAGAGGCTGGAGCAAGGCTTAACTCTGTTCTGATGGAATGCCATTTCTTCCCCTATAAGGAAAAGCATTTTTCTGGCTATTACTTTTACAGCCCAGTCTCACAAAGTTGCTTGGCAATTAAACATTTGGCTCCCCTAGTTTTTCTTGTTGCCACATAATAGATGTAGCAATTTTCTTCCACCTCGAGCCCCCCTGACAGAACATTGTAATCAGTTTTTTGCGTCCATTCTTCTTGAGCTGCCCAGTTAAGCCCATAGGACAGTCTAGGTGCTTGTTGCAGTGCCCCTCATCGGCATTAGTATGCTAAACTCCACCATCCATGCTAATCAAAGTCAACTACACATTTCTCAACCACAACTCAGTCAAGCCAAGCAAGATCTAGACAAGAGGACTGTTTAAATTCCCATGACCGATGGGTCTCATTATGAGCACAAGGAATAAGCAAACTGATTAGCTAAAAATTTGTCACGCCTAACTGTTGCCAGCTCCTGGGTATTGTGAGGCATTTTGTGCTCCGAAACACAACAATTTATTCACTGCGGACATTAATTGTGCCCCTCCCCCAACCCCCAACCATCAGTAAAGTTGCACAGTCCCCATTGCAGGGTTTTTTAGAGCTGTTAGTTTGAAAAACAGTGTTTATGAACACAGAAATAAATCACTTCCAGATGGAGATGGAACACAATTATATTATTATAAATACTATTATAAGTAAGAATGTTTCCTGGAAAATAAATAACCTGAACAAAACATAATATTATAATGATTTGACTATTACTTACATCCTTCTGTCACTGTCTGTGCATCTTTCTAAATGTAATTGGCTGAAATGGATGTTCTCTGTGTATTGCATCATTATTCTGACCAACAAGAAACATCTCACAAAAGGCGTTTGCTTTGCAAGGAAAGAAAACATGCACTGGCCTCATAAAGGTGCTGAAATATTAAAAATAGTTATGAAACTTTCAAATTGGTTATTTTGAGATGTTTACACCACTGATATGATGTAACACCACTATCACAAATGTATATTTTAGATGTTGGTGGGTAGCTGACATGACATATTTATGGGAAGCTGACATGTCCTGTGGTGTGACATGTCCTAATCAATCTCAAAAATATTTTAAAAAGCATTTTAGATTATTATGCATGCAGCTTTTATGAGCTTATATTTATTTAGATACTAGATACATTAAATATTTGTACTTTTAAAAATTCATTTGTCAAGTCTGCGGACACGTTCTGTATCAAGTGCTGTAAACAAATCTCACAGCCTTTGCTCGATACTTTGTTGAAGAATTTTTGGCACCAATTACAGCCTCAGGTCCTTTTGAGTATGATACTGCAAGCTTGGCACACCTATTTTTGGGAAGTTTCTCCCATTCTTCTTTACAGGACCTCTCAAGCTCCATCAGGTTGGATGGGGAGTGTCGGAGCACAGCCATTTTCAGATCTCTCCAGAGATCAATCGGGTTCAAGTCTGGGCTCTGGCTGGGCCACTAAAGGACATTCCCAGAGTCGTTGCGTAGCAACTCCTTTGTTATCTTGGCTGTGTGCTTAGGGTCGTTGTCCTGTTGGAAGATGTACCTTCGCCCCAGTCTGAGGTCCAGAGCGCTCTGGAGCAGGTTTTCATCAAGAATGTCTTTGTACATTGCTGCATTCATCTTTCCCTCGATCCTGACTAGTCTCCTAGTTCCTGCTGCTAAAAAAACATCCCCACAGCATGATGCTGCCACCACCATGCTTCACTGTAAGGATGGTATTGGCCAGGTGATGAGCGCTGCCTGGTTTCCTCCAGACATAAAGCTTGCCATTCAGGCCAATCTTTGTTTCGTCAGACCATAGAATTTTGTGCTTTTTAGGTGCCTTTTGGCACACTCCAGATGGCCTTTTACTGAGGAGTGGCTTCTGTCCGGCCTTTTTGTTTATCACTAGCGCATGCTGATGTTTTTTTCTTCTATAAAAATTTGCGTCGTAGCCTACGAGTCAATAGGTGTCATCATCTTACAGTCTACATGCATGTCCAAGTTTATTAGATCCATTTCGCACAGTGTGATTTCTATTGCTCTTATAGGATTGCTGAAATCGTGCAGTGTATCCCGGGCTTAAGGCCCTTCTTCCCCGATTGCTCAGTTTGGCTGGGCGGCCAGCTCTAGAAAGAGTCCTGGTGGTTCCAAACTTCTTCCATTTACGGATGATGGAGGCCACTGTGCTCATTGGGACCTTCAATGCTGCAGAAATTTTTCTGTACCCTTCCCCAGATCTGTGGCTCGATACAATCCTGTCTCGGAGGTCTAAAGACAATTCCTTGGACCTCATGGCTTGGTTTGTGCTCTGACATGCACTGTTAACTGTGGGACCTTATATAGACAGGTGTGTGCCTTTCCAAATCACGTCTAATCAACTGAATTTACCACAGGTGGACTCGAAACAAGTTTTAGAAACATCTCAAGGATGATCAGTGGAAACAGGATGCACCTGAGCTCAATTTTGAGTGTCATGGCAAAGGCTGTGGATACTTATGTACATCGTTTTTTATTTTTAATACATTTGCAAAGATTTCAAACAAACTTTTCACATTGTCATTATGGGATATTGTTTGTAGAATTTTGAGGAAAATAATGAATTTAATCAACTTTGGAATAAGGCTGTAACATATAATGTTAAAAAAGTGAAGCACTGTGAATACTTTCCAGATGCACTGTACATATCTGAGTAAAAATGTCAGTTTAAGTTTTAGCAGTCAAATTATTAAAAAGGTGTTCTTAAATTATGCATAAATTAAAATAATTTGAATATTTGTTTGCCCATTTATCTGAAAACAAAAAGAACTAGCCTGCTGACTGGGCAATGTAAATAGATCCATTTATTATATACAATTGTAAAGTATTATATACAAATTATGTTTTATGTTATATTATGTTCTTATTTAAATATATAAAATGAATGGTAAGTTTCCTTAATCCATTAGTCTTAGACTACATAAATAATTCTCACTAGAAATCTGTAGGTGCGTTCCATTCTACAGTAAGTGGACTACGATATGGACTTCACAGGGTATTCCGCCATCTTAGGTGAGATTCCAATCCGAAGGGAGCAAACATGTTCAGTTCGAAGGTCACTGTGAAGAGCATAGGGAATAAGGGAGCATCGATACATCACTTCACAGGAACTGGAGAGCGAAAATCACCCGGCTGTCATTGCGCAAAAGAGTTTTTAAACGGCTCTGCAATGGAAGAGTTTACACATTAATTTAAGTATTCATAAATATTTTGGTGTTATTATACAAACTAGAATATTTATGAATGGTTATGGCGATGAATGTTATATTTGTATATTCTATTGTATAAATAGTTATGTAAAAAAAAGTAAAAGTGTTGAGAAGCAGCTAAGGCTCTGTCAGTTTTTATTTTACTTTATGTACCTCAGGAATGTTTACGATGCAGCTGCGCGTGGGAAAGAAAGTGCAGGAGATGAGAATGCTATAAACTGTCACTGTCCTGCCAGCGGGACGCCAAAGTTTACTTCACTTTATTACAATGAAATCCTAATCTAATCATGACAAACTATATATTGTTGGAAAGGTCTAAGACTCCTAAATAGATATGTTAGATACACTGTTTTTGTTATGAATTATGTAGGAACAGTAATAGATTAATTTATGACGAGTGCACCTCAAAAAATCTACATCATAACAGGAGTTCTGACCTTTGTCACAAAAATTCGATGCACGCGCTTTTAATCATTGAAACTTTGGTTTTCATGCTAAAGGTTCATAATAAAACATATATATTCTAGTATTTGTCCATAAAAAATTATAAAATAATATTATCCTCTAAAATGTATAATATATTATCCTCTAAAATATAATATAATCTTTTTTATTGCCTTTTTATATCACATATTTTAGTAATTATCATAAGTTAGGTATCATTTGAAAGCTTACAAACTCAAAATTCATCCTGTAACTCTAAATTATTTTAGCGGGCTCCTACCCTATTGGGCGTCGTCATGTTACATAATTTATAATCGAAACCTTTTCTAATCTTGACAAAACACATACTGTATATCGTTGTAAAGGTCTGAGTCTCAAGGTTCCATATTTTGTTACATTAGTGATTTTTGGACATAAATGTATTATTTTGTTAACAGCAGAATGCATTAAAATGTCTGTCACCCGGTGGCTATTTTTGGTATTACGCCAAAACAAAATCTCATGGGAACTTAATTTTTTTGGAACACAACTTAGTTAGATATGGCTTTGATTTTATAGTCATTTTAGAGTAAAACATATTTTGTAAAATATATATTTTATATAAAATAAAAAATATTTAGTACAGTACATTTGATTTACAGTAAATGTATACTTCCATAACTTGTTCATACTTAATTGTTTTTTATTTTACTTCAGCAATGATCTACTGCATGTCTTCTTTAAAACAAGATCAAATGTCTTAGGTCCAAAGCATTCTTTAATTACAACCATTTAGGTTTAAATGTGTAGTGTGTAATATTTATGAGGATCTATTAACAGAAATGCAATATAATATACATAAGTTTTCAGTGGTGTATAAAGACCTTACATAATGTACCCATATGTTTTTATTACCTTAGAATGAGCCATTTCAATCTACATACACCGCGGATCCCCCTACAGTGAAAATGCCATTTTGCGCCGTCATGTTTCTACAGTAGCCCTAAACAGACAAACTTCTCTACAGAGTGCTAGTCACTCTTTGCTCTCTCCAACGACAACATTTTTGTCCTGTGTCGGCCCCCGTAGCTTCTCTATAGCTGTGTCTCATTTCATTTAATTTCGAAGGCTGCATCTTCCGGAGGACACATCCTGTGAAGGATGCAGTATACGGACTGTCCTCAATCAGAATTAAACGAGACGTCCTTCGTAGGACATACAGGCGGAAAAGGAAACAGGAAGAATCACATTGTTATGCCAACACGTTCCCAGCGTCTTCGCGCTCTCACACCAGTTATATGAATGAAAATGATTTATAACTTGAAAATGACTATGAAATGTTTCTTGCCTTGACAGCAAAGTACTGTTCTAATGTATCATCATAATCATCATGTATATCTGCCGGCGCCGCCATTTTTCAAAATAATATTAAAAGAAATATGATGGTTGTTAATGGCGATGCAAAGAATTGTGGATTATCTGCAGCAGTGAAGGATACATCTCATGCACCCTCCGAATTCCTGTGAAAGAAGGGCGCATTTGAAGGTCGCATTCAGAGTGTCCTACTTACTTTTCTGAAATGAGACAACCTTGATGACACATGCAGCCTTCGATTGCGACCTCTGGACCTCTTTTAAAAAGGGGGTGAAAGTTAAGGGACCATTGATTAAGAACACATTTACACATAGTAAACAAAATTTATTTTCATATTGAATGACAGTTAAAGTAAAGCTTCAAATATGTTAATAGTCAATTAACAGTCAATTAATGTGTGCTTGTGTGTGCACAATATTAACAATATTTTTTCTGCTGAAAAATCATCTTTGCCATTGCAGATAAATGTGTATATATATATATATATATATATATATATATATATATATATATATATATATTGTAATAATAGTTCACAATATTACTCTTTTAGAGTATATTTTTAATCAAATTAATTCAGCCTTGGTGAACATATGACTCTTTTTTTCAAAAACATAAATATAACCACAAACTGTATATATCCTCCCTAGCTCTGTTCACCTGCCTGGGCTGTATAGGATCGTACAGTCCATCACCCATGTAGCTGACATTACTAAAGGTAATCGGGGGCCGGTATCATCTTGAACTGTTTCCAAGTGTCTCAGCATCCCTTCAGAGAATTCTGAGCTTTGTGCTATTAATCAGTCCAACGAGGAAAAAAGTGGCTGCATCAGCACAACCACTCCCCTACAAACCAACAGGCCAGACAGAATCCCCAGCCAGTCAAACTGTCCAGTCCCATGTCATTTTACACAATTTCAATGGCAAATGCACAGAAACAGAGAGAGTGGAAAACTTACCTAGTAGATGTGTTGGGGAAGTATAAATTCAAGGAACAATGTTATTAAAGCAATACCTAAAGTAAATTTCTCCATGATCTGCTTATAAGGTTATAGAGTAATACTTCAGAAAATTATAATGGGATTGAATATCTCCTCTTTCTGTCTGGTGAGTCAATCTAGAGGCAGTGCTGATAATTGAAATGATGGCAATTTAATTTGTATTTCCACTTTTTGTCATTTAAAATGAGACTGTAATATGATGCTGGTTCCTTTAAGTGGGAAATATAAGAAAGAATTTCCTTCCTGAATATAAATCCAGTCAGGATAATAACTTCAGCACCTCACCATCAGTCTTTAGTCCTCCTGTGTGCGCCATAATTAACTGGCACCCAAAGGGAGAGCATGCAAACTCTGCTTTGCAAGTCAATGGGACGGTAATTGTTGCTGGTGAGTTGAGGTCAGGACAGGGAAATAATTCTGTGGCTGTATTTGACTGTACTCATTGCTCAGGGGATCAGAGTTCTACAAAGTGGCCTCTTTTTTCGGAATTGCAATTTAGGCCCGATGCGTATGGATGCATGACCTCCCAGCGAGGAGAAGATCTAATTTGCTTTTGCTGCGTTCTGCACTCCTGAGACTGTTTAGAAAAGAAAAGGCCTGATTCAATAAAGGTCTTGCAAAACTTTGTCTTCCCCCTAGCGTCGCTAGCATATTAATGCATAGAATATAAATGTGATTGTCTTCCATCCAAAATCAGTGTCAATTAATGGTTACAAAGAGGTACATCTTCTACTGAAACTCAATAGAGTGCAACAGTGGCCGGAATTAGCTCCAGGAATATTTTTCCCATTCATTTTCTCCATAGCAATAAAAAAAGTTCTAAGCCATGAACTAAACTACCTCTGAGATGAAGCACAACATTATAACCTTTGATCTGAAGGGGGAAAAAGAGACAAAGATACAAGACGTGTAATTAACCCTAATCCTTCCCTCGGGTCATTTTGACCCGGTAACTCATTTTTAAAAAATAATAAAAAAATTGAGTGTTCATCGGAGTGGTCCAAGTTTTGTCACACTTGAACAATACGATTTTTTTTACACAAAAAAATGATTGACTGGATCCAAGGATTTTTGTGGTTGAAATTTAAAAAAAGTAACAAAAATCCTTCCCTAGCGGGTCAAATTGACCCTCATAGGAATGAATGGAATGTGAGGAATGCTTTAATACACATAGAAAAACTGACGTTAGAACCCAGCGGAAAAGCTCATTTGCTCTATATAGAGCTATAAGGCCATAGTGGCAAAAGTCATGAGATATGTTATATTACTATTTTTCCACAAGAGGTCAGCAAAGACACCCAATGTAAGATATTTTGAGCTGAATTAAAAGGGTTGTGCATGAAAGAGTTATTTTTAATTTAAGTTGAAAGAATGTGAAGAATGTGATAACAAATTTTTATATTATTATTTATTAATAAAATCTAGTAATTTAAAGGTAAATAAAATGACAAAATTACACAAAATCTTCCAAAAAAATTGCATTAAAAAATAGAAAAAATATTCTCAAAATGAAATAAGCTTTCTGGAAAACAAAAATTAAGTATAATTTTAGGGCTTTGTGTCATTTTGACCCACGAGGGAAGGATTTGTTACAAAGTGCGAGGAAACGATAAGGGTTAAATTAGGTTACAAATCAATGAGATACTCATGCCTCATGCTAGGAAACAGTGTTTTCATCATAATAAGAAATCATCCTATTAGAATGATTTCTGGAGGATCATGTGACACTAAAGACTGGAGTAATGATGCTGAAAATTCAGCTTTGATCACAGGAATAAATTGCTTTTTAAAATACAATAAAATTGGAATGGGTCATCACTCCTGAGCACTTTTGCCAACTAACGTCTCTATTTGTTAAGCGTTTCTCTCGAGGATTATGGGTATTGCAGTTTGTCACATCTTTACATCTATTGAAAGATGTATACGTTATTGATATATATATATATATATATATATATATATATATATATATATATATATATATATATATATATATATATATATATATATATATATATATGGAGATAATGAATGTACTTTTTACCAGTATCTTACTGTTCCCTATTGTTCTCTTGAAGTACAATAAGTAACACTGAAAGGTTTGAATGGTATAACCAAATATATACGTTTGGTAAAGTCTGGATAAACTCACTTGTACGAGTCTTTAGATTTTTGTTCAGGAGGGAAGTCAAGAATAGCCATTGAAATCCAAGACACTGAATTTAACTGACAATTTCTGCTGAACAGGCTGGGGATGAAAGGGGATTTAGAAACGAGAGAAATCTATTCTAGAAATCTATTGTTGAAATCATCATCCTTTCAAGCATACAAGTCGTTGTGAGTGGAGGCCATCATTTGAATCGGGGCCCGCCTAAAGCGCTCTACAATTCAGCCTGACATCTCACATATTTACTGCATCCTGCTCAAAGAGGATGTAAAATCAAACTAATGAACTATGATAAGTGGAAAACCCAAATGCTCTCATTTGCCTGGCAGAATACAAATGAGATTCTAGACATGTATGGTCACAGGGGTGTATAAACAGATTCATAAATAGAGGTTCAAGGTTTGGCCACAGGCTACTTTATTCTCAGAGGTGAGAATCAAATGTTGTGTGATTATAGGCTAACATTTCATGGATCATGAACATCCAAGGTACAGTATATCCTCCATCTGCAGATTCTTAATTTGGATTATTTTTATAACATACAACAATCCATTTTTCAAGTATTTACCAGAACAGCAGCAATTACAGAAATGCCTAATGGCAGGAAGATCTTGAAAGCCAAGGCTTGTAATTGCCTTCTATCTTTTGAGGTTTTAGGGAAAATGACTGTTACCAGAACAGAGCGTTCATTATGAAGACAGTATTGGCAGGCTTGAGGACTGGACAATGTTTTTACCTTCCCTACATGAATGAATCCCTTTCTTTGTACCCAAAAGAAGGTCAACACAAGCTTTTTCTTCGTCTTACAGCTGGCCACGTGATTTTCTTGTAAGAGACACTCTTTCTGTTAAAAAAACCCAAAACGTATTCATACATATTCATCAACATTTAGAGAGTCTAAAATTTGCAACTCACAAGAATAGCCAAGCTGCTAAACATATTAAATGGAGCATATGTTGTTTATGAAAACAGAAATTGCCAGAAATGCTATCCAGATTGAAATCTTTTTCAGCTTACGTAAAGGTAGATTATTTGATAATGAACTGTCAAGTAATATAGATTGATGAGAATTCTCTATGTGAAATAATAATAATAAAAAAAATAAATTATATAAAATATTCTTTATTTCTATTTAGGGGAGTTGCTCAAACAAAACTTCAACATTATTCTTGCTCATATTGGCTTGTGTGAACAAACATCTAATTATTCAGATTTGCCTGTTGGACGACTAAACATATATTTAATATTATGTTTTTATATATGAAATCAATATTTAAATCTTGGCCGATACTCATAAGCTAAGTATTTTATATTGTGGCTGATAATACATAAATAGATCTTTGTCTGAATAAATAAAAACTAAAGCACTAAAAACTAAAATCAGTCAGTTTAAAAATGACGGGTACTATTTTAACGATCTGAGCGCATGGTCTGAAGCGCATGGCGTAAGTGCACTTAGGGTGTGTCTGAATCCACTTTTGATAGTTTAATGACGGAAAAAAACAGTTGGCGCACCAGGCGCATGGTCCAAAAGGGTTGTCCCTATTCTCTTAATGAGTCATGGGTGTGTTTTAGGCGTAACGTGCAATAAACCAATCAGAGTCTCATCTCCCATTCCCTTTAAAAGCCAGTTGCACTCGCACCATGGTGGATTCACTATTTATATGTCGGAATCTGCAAGCGGAAAAACTGAACGCTTCTCTAGCTAGCGAGTAAATGGATCTGCTCGTCCAATGACACCTGCTTGCTCGTCATTACTGCAAAGAGGTAGACTAATTCTGATACATGCTAATGACTATCCATTATGACATGTAGGCATTTTTATATTTATGTACACGATAATCTTTTACATTTTAATCCTTTTTCATATTTAAAAATGTTTATGTGCTGCTGCGCTTCCCTGTGTGTAATAAGCAGAGTGTATGCGCGTTGTGGACCCGCCTATAGGTGCATATTACTACCGCACTCTTTAAATAACACAAAAAATACTAAGCTATTGACTTTAGACTAGGTTTTTGTTGGTCAATGGCGCAGTGGTTTTCAGTTGTCTCAAAATAGCAACACGCCAACAATGCGCCTGAACACACCTCGTTTTCAGACCAGCATGCACATGGGCAACAGATGGGAGTAAGTGCATTTGCTATTTAAACAACGTGGTGCTGGACATGAAAATGATAACTGCGTCGGACTGAAACTAGCAAAAAACACTTGGGCCGGGTGTATGATAGGGCTTGACAAGTGAATTTGGGCATCACTATATTATAATCAGGGTTTGAAATTAACTTTTTCACTCACTGGCAAATTTGGCTCTTCAAATTCAGAACTTCTACTATCCAAAAAGAAGGGGGGAAAAAAGGTAACACTTTACAATAAGGTTTCATTGGTGAACATTAGTTAACTACATTAGTTAACATGAACTAATAATGACCTGCACTTCTACAACATTTATTAATTTCAACATGTATTAATACATTATTAAAATCAAAAGTTGTATTTCCAACAAACACGATAACAAATGTATTGCTCATGGTTAGTTCATGTTAGTTAATAATATTTATTATAAAATTTGGATTTCATACATTAATTTCTTATTCAAACTAAATCCTGTCATCCAGCCATCTCCTCCCTTCCTCTTTCATCCTCATCCTTTTCACCAAAAATGTATTTTAGGTGGACAGATCAACACAGTACAAAGAAAAGCAAACACGCGCAATACTTCCCCATCAAAGTGAGTAAACAAAATAAGTAACCCACCAGATTGGTTAGTGATTTGACAGCGTTACCCGCCAAAGTCGATTTTTACCCACATTTGGCGGGTTGGCGGGTGTTCATTTTAAACCCTGATTATAATGCAGTGGTTTTCAACCTGTGGGCCGTGGCCCACTATGGGGCTTTAGTGATCCTCCAGGTGGGCTACGAGAAAACTTAAAATTAATTAAATATATAGTAATATAATTCATTAATTTAATTATTAATACCTTAAATAAAAAAGATGAATTAATTAAAAAAATAAATTAAAACATAGCACCACCTCTCTCATATGTATTCTATGATTGTTTCGGAGCAGCCCAAGCCGTTTCTTGCGCTGTGTGAAATACTGACTGAACGGCGGCTCAAAAACATCCAACCGCTTCATGAACATAGGATACGCAAACTACATCTCTCAAATGGATAAAGAAAACCAGTGTCGATAATAAAGTTTTAATGGATGACGATTGTAATGAAGGTAAAGACGATTACAGTGACATACAGGAGTCATACAGGAACGCGCAAGTCCAGTATTATTGATGCGCAAACAAACCGTGTATATGCGCTCTCGGCTCTCTGAATAAAGTTTTGTTTAGATGACGACTGTAATGAAGGTAAAGACAATTACAGTGACATACAGGAATTGTACATTAAGCATGTGTGAGTCTGTTATTGATGCGCAAACAAACCCTGTATGTGCGCTCTCGGCTCAGCTTGCAGTGTAGATTCGGAAAAGAGGGGGGGCCTTGGAGTACAAAAGGTTGGGAACCACTGTTATAACACTGTTATAGCATGAAAAATATTTGTTTCGAAAACTGATGAAGAATTACCTTTTACAGTGGTATTAAATGATTAGTGTTTTTAAAACGATTAGTACATTTTCTAAATATATTATAATAATTTTATATAATTTACTTTTTTTTATAAATTATATCACCAGACCATGCTTATATTGGCATACCGATATAGTACCAATATATCTCAAATAAATTAATAAAAAACCCAGAACACCCTAGCAACCACCTTGCACAAAAAAAAAAAAAACTGAACACCTTAACAACTACATAGTAATATCTTGACAACAATCCACAACATCTTAAAATACATCCACAGCAAGCACCAATCACATTTTTATCAGACTCCAGTTTGACATTCTCCTCTCATCTGTCCTCCACTCAGTCTCTCAGGAAAGTAAATTATCATTAGCTGCTGTACTTTTAAGTGTGAAGAGTTTTCAAGGTGGAATTTCAGTTCATTACATCTCCTTCCTCTCCAAGGAGTTTGTCCTCCAAGTGAATGCCCATTGGGAGACGATAATTACTGTAGTAAAAACAGATTCCAGGTACCTTCAATTTAGTACCACAAAACCACTGTGTTTTGGGAAGGTTGAAGAGGTTGCATGATAAACATGATGAAAAACAGTGCGAAAAACTCATGAGATACACATACGTTAATATATATGGAAGACATCATTATAGAGATGTCAGAGATTATATGGTTTGTGAAACTGGAGGAAGGAGATGATTGCTGTGATTTTTAGGTTGAAGAGGATGTCTTATTGTTTTCTGAGAAACAGCACAGCACACCTGTGTCGCACACACCATGTGTTCGATTAATCATAGCGGTCCGCTGCCAGGTCTCACCACACACACAGCCATGAAAGTGACGATAAAAGGAAGAGAGATGAGAGATATCATTTATGATTCCACAGAGCTTCCCACACCTGAGGTTTCCATTTGGAATTGCATGTTTTTTTCAGTGGACACCTACCACCTCCACCCACTCATACATATTTATGGATCCGATGTTTTGGTGTGTAAAAGAGTTCCAACTGTGCCCAGCCAGCAGATGGATCTCTTTTTGCTTAATTTCCTCAACACGGTTTACTAGTTCCTGTGTTACTGCAAAGAAGAAAGATGGAATTCCAGAGTTCTTCCAGGCGATTATTACCTTTAGTGTGTGCATGGCTGGGTTCGAAACCTGAAAGAAATGCTGTTTTCTGAGGCAGTATCCAAATCAAGTCAGAATCCAATGTTTATGAATTAATCTATAGTATTAATCTATAAATATCATTTTTTTTTCATCTGATATGTATCTTTCCATAAAGAAGCAAGCATTTTTTTTTGCTTTAAAGGAATAGTTCACCCACAAAATAAGTATAAAGTATTTTCAAAATATACTATTTATTCACTTTCATGTCATTGCAGTATATTTTATTATTATTTTACTTTAAGTGTTGGTTGTAACACATTACAAGTGACACGAGTTAAGTAATCAGATTACTTTTTTTTTCTCTAAGTAATGAGTAAAGTAATGCATTGCTTTTAAATTTACAACAAAATATCTGTTACTTTTTCAAATAAATATTGCAAGTTACTTTGTTTACTATTGCAAGTTACTTTTATTAACAGACAACTCTTTTGTCCCCATGTTGAGAGAAATCGGGAGTAAAATGCAGTGGCGTTGTGGGCTGTGTGAACATGATGGTTACTGTAGTTCTAGACTAAACGTGAAAATGCATTTACTTATGTCACTTGCACAAAAACAGATTCAGTATTCCTCAAAATTATTAAATAGTAAAATGCAAACTCTGAAAATTACATAAACCTGCAATTTTTTATAGCTGAAGAAAGCTGCATCTGAAAACTGGAAAATGCTGCCTTCGGAGGACACATTTCAAGGTAGGAAGGCATCAAGGCATGTCTGAATCCAATGTTAGCTTCACTTCCTGCCTCCTGAGAGATAATCATCTGATGGATTTTTGAAGGCAGCATATATGTATCCTTCACTGCCTTTGATATCCCACAATCCTATGCGTTCCATTCAGTGACAGTTGAGCTAGAAAAAGAAAGATTGCTGGTCAGTTTTTTGTTTAAATGTAAGTTTTTTACCCAACGTTTCCACTTCTGATGTCATTTCTGGCAAGAAATTGTACTGTAGAAATTAAATATTTGGTTAGTTCTCGCTTTATTTTGCTGTAGACCATTAAACGTCTCGGTTACGTATGTAACACTCGTTCCCTGAAAGAGGGAACGGAGACGTACGTCGGACATCACAGACAAATTGGGATCACTTCTGGGAGCCCCTATCAGCTTCAAGATATAGAGAACGGGCCAATGGCCATTGGCGTGCGAGATTTGCATCTTGCGCTCTGCCCCGCGCCGAGGGTATAAACAGGAGGCGAATGCAGCGCACCATTGTTTTTCACGGATGAGCCGAACTAGTGACTCGGCCATGCAGTGATGGTACAGCAACTGTGGCGACGGGATGTACATCTCCGCTCCCTCCTTTAGGGAACGAGTGTTACATACGTAACCGAGACGTTCCCTTTCAGTCGGTCACGTTCGACGTACATCGGACGTCACCGACGAATTGGGATCCCTATAGAAAACGCCACAGTTACTACCACTTCCAGCGGCCAGCGAAAGCCCCTCAGACCCCCGTCTGTTCGGGGCGGGAACTTACGCAGGGAGAGTCACTGCTGCTGTTCCGCAAGACCCACTCAGCAGAGTATTGGATAACGCTGGGAAAGCGTGCCCAGGGGGGCCGCTGCGGAAACCCACTTCCTACCCGTAGGGAGGTATCATGTGGAATATACACGTATGGACTGGCCGTGGGCAGTGCAACATACGTAAGTCCCAGGAGTGGCCCCAGCCAATGCAGGCGGGGGACTACACTGCACAGAGACGGCAGAGCAAGCTCTACCAAGGGAAAGACACGGGCTCGCCGTAGGGAGCCGTACTGTGGAAGAATACACATTTGGGACCGCCGTAGGGGTCACAACATATGGATACCCAGCCTAACACTAGTTCCACCAATGCATATGAGTGTTAGACCTGGCGTTGGACGCTCTGCCACGAGTTGCGGAGGAACTCAACAGGGTTCGCCAATCCTGGGGAACTCGACTGGAGCATATCAGCGCACATGTCCGGTCCATGAGGAGGGGAATGGCGCAGCAAGCCGACACAAGAGCGGGCACTTCGGTGTTACTGGCTATTTGAAGCGAGCACACGGGAAGAAACCGGCTCTACAAGGAGGCTATAGAATCTAGCGAACGTGTTAGGTGTCGCCCAGCCCGCAGCTCTACATATATCTGTAAGTGAGGCGCCATGCACCAGCGCCCAGGAAGAGGCCACACTCCTAGTGGAGTGGGCCCTCAACCCGAGCAGGCAAGGCACGCCTTGGGTTTCATATGCCAATCCAGTGGGCCATCCTCTGCTTGGAGACAGCCTTTCCCTTCTGCTGGCCTCCGTAACAGATGAAGAGCTGTTCTGAGGTCCTGAAGCTTTGCATTCTGTCCACATAAGTCTGCAGAGCGCGAACGGGACAGAGAAAAGCCAGGGCTGGCTCTGCCTCCTCCGAGGGCAGCGCTTGCAGGTTCACCACCTGGTCCCGAAAGGGAGTGGTGGGAACCTTGGGCACATATCCGGGCCGGGGTCTCAGGATTACATGAGAGTTACCCGTCCCGAATTCCAGGCACGATTCGTCGACCGAAAATGCAAATCCCCTACCCTCTTGATGGAAGCCAATGCAGTCAGGAGTACTGTCTCCCAAGACAGAATTTTTAACTCTGCTGACTGCAAAGGTTCAAAGGGAGCTCTCTGCAGTGCGGTTAGCACCAGAGTTAAGTCCCAAGAGGGTATGGAGTGAGGGTGAGGCGGATTTAATCTCCTCGCCCCCCTCAGGAACCTGACGTGCTTCCCTAAGGACTTATCATCAACCATGTCGTGATTTGCGGTGATAGTGGCAACATAGACTTTGAGGGTGGAGGGAGACAGTCTTCGCTCCAACCCTTCTTGCAGGAAGGGAAGGCCACCTAGAACCTCCGCGTCCCATCCAGGGACCAGACATGGAGTTTCCACAGGTCCGGACACGGGTGCCATAGGGTGCCCCATCTCTGAGTCAGGAGGTCCTTCCTCAGAGGAATGGGCCAAGGAGGTGCTGTCGCGAGGAGCACTAGTTCCGGAAATCAGGTCCGGTTGGGCCAATACGGAGCCACCAACAGGACATGCTCCTCGTCCTCCCTGACCTTGCACAGTGTCTGTGCAAGAAGGCTCACTGGGGGAGACGCATATTTGCGTAGGCTTCGGGGCCAGCCGTGTGCCAGTGCATCCGAGCCGAGGGTTCCCTCGGTCAGGGAATAAAACAACAGGCAGTGAGACGTGTCCGGGGCAGCAAACAGGTCTACCTGTGTGGGCCCGAAGCGACTCCAGATCAGCTGGACCACCTGGGGATGGAGTCTCCACTCTCCCGGGAGCACTTGCTGTCGTGAGAGCTCGTCGGCTGCACGATTGAGCAGGCCCGGAATGTGAATGGCACAAAGCGACCTCAGATGCTTCTGACTCCAGAGGAGGAGAAGGTGGGCGAGTTGTGACATGCGGCGGGAGCGTAGATCACCCTGTTTGTTGATGTATGCAACGGTCGCAGTGTTGTCAGAACGTGCTTGCCTAGTAGCGGCCTCTTGAGGCGGCCCAGCGCAAGACGTACTGCTAACAACTCGAGGCAATTGATATGCCATTGCAGTTGAGGCCCCGTCCACAGACCCGAAACTGCAAGCCCGTTGTACGTGGCCCCCCAGCCGGTGGATGAGGCATCCGTGGAGACAACAGCATGCCTGGACACTTGTTCTAGGGGAACTCCCACCTGTAGAAACGAAGGGTCCGACCACGGGCTGAAGGTTTCGGTGTTACTGAGACACGGAACGAGCCACTCTGCCACGGCCATCTCGGGACTCGGTCGTGTAGCCAGTGTTGAAGCGGCCTCATATGAAGCAATCCAAGCGGCGTCACTGCGGCTGCGGATGCCATATGCCCCAGGAGCCTCTGAAAATGTTTCAGTGGTACCGCTGTCCTGCATTAGAACAAATTCAAGCAGTTCAACACCGACTGGACACGCTCCTCTGTGAGACGCACTGTCAGATTGAGTCCAGCTCCATACCGAGAAAAGAGATCCTCTGCACGGGGCAGAGTTTGCTTTTTCCCCAGTTGACCCGAAGTCCCAACAGGCTGAGGTGACTGATCACCGTGCGTCCCAGCGTCGCACACTGCCATTCTCGCCCTCTTGTGGGGAGGGGAACGAAAACGGCGAGGCTTCGTAGTGTCACATGCTGCCATTCCTGAACTCCCGAGACCCAGAGGTATTGGAACTGCTCTTAAGAATTTGGGTACCACTGGCTGTAACACCAGTGGCGGAACAGAATTTACCAATGATTCTCCACCTGGCCCTCCTCCGGGGAAGAGCAGCTTCAACCAAGTCCGGGTCACCCGTCTCAGCTGACTGGCAGCCAAGACAGGTGGCATTGTGGGACCGATGCCCATGGCGAGCAGACTGAGGGGTTCCATCTGCTTTGCACTGTGGAGGACTGCTGGGCACAGTGACCAAAGTGTCGCCGAAAAGGGTCACCTTGTGAGATGGGAGCATCGAGAAAGCGTACTTTGGCAACGTCTCACACCCCTGCAAGGTAGCCCAAGGGTGTTTCTGGACCAGGGTGGACATCGTCTGGCCAAGGGCCAGCGCTGTGACTTTAAATATAAATCAGTCACTGTGCGCAGCTCAACCTCTGCTCAGAACTACCCTCGTGCACTAAGAGCGCAGGGCGGAGGTGGCCTGCCAGTGGCACTGCCACCCCACCGATGAGAGAAAAGAAACTAGATCAGGGAATAGGTGAAGGGACTGAACTCCGTTTGAGGTTTCAAGTCTCGACCGCGCATCTAAAGGGCTAAGTGATGCGCTGGGTTGCCGTGACAACCCGCGCTGTCAGCCGGCAGCTAGACAGCACACGGCGCGCTGACCGCTCAAACCCTCACGAGGAAGGCGAGACGAACAGCACATCGATGTAATCTCGTTCTCCTGAGAGAACATGGATCACCCACGAACACAATCTCAACATGCTTATGCGAGAGGGCTCGTGGCCGTCAAATAAGGACAGGAAACAACCGCATCCAGAAATGCACGGGTGGAATAACGTCTTGAAAAAGACACAGTGTCACACCCGCGCTGCTCTTTTAGAAGAAAGCTCTTTTAAATGTGCTGAAGTACCCAGGGAGATAGCCGCGGCAAAAACACAGGAGAGTAGTGCAGCCTGTGTATGCACTCACCGTTGGTAACGCCCTCACCGAACCAACAGACCAAACAGTGCTGTGAAAACAGCAGTTTATCACTGTATCAGTGAGCTTGTGGCCACCGCTGATCGTGCCTTCTCTCTCAGCACTCAAAGAAGCCTCTTCTCTCATTCTCTTTCTTTCTCTCTGCTGAAGCAGGAACAGTCTCCTTCATTGACACTGTGTTCGGCTCCGAAGTAAATGACAATGGTGCGCTGCAGTCGCCTCCTGTTTATACCCGCGGCGTGGGGCGGAGCGCGAGATGCAAATCTCGGACGCCAATGGCCATTGGCCCGTTCTCTATATCTCGAAGCTGATAGGGGCTCCCAGAAGTGATCCCAATTCGTCGGTGACGTCCGACGTACGTATGCTGCATCAGAAGTCTGTCCAAAAACTGTTTCGTGAGGTACCTTTGTGCACTTACGCTGCCTTATAAGTCATTATAACGCAACAAGTCAACGAGTCACTGCCTAGGTTTTCGTATGCTTTAATCATTTTCAATCATTTAAACCAGGCAGGGTTAACCTTACAGTAATAATCAACACTGATTACTGTCAGACTTTCAAAATCTTTTTTTAATTAAGATTATAATAATACAATGTTTAAGCACAGCCACCACAAAATCAGACTTTAGCACCTCTTTATTTTGAGATCATTCTGAGATTAAATACAGATTTCTGGATGAAATGATTTTAAAATTCCCAGCACTGAAAGAAACATTTTTATCACTCACCATGGTGGCAACTCTTTCAGCTGCAATGTGGATTTATGTAAAGTCAAATAAGAGAGCCAGTCAAAAGCATCAGAATAGCATCGCTTTACTAAACGGCCTTTAAATGGCAGGAGGCATCGTGCCCATCAAAAACAGGCAAAACAACAAATGAATATTATTCAACATATACTAGCTTTTTACAGAAAATATTCAGATGTAAGCCCCTTTTTAATCGTTAACATTTTCATAAGTAACTATAATTGAATTAAACTTTTTTTTTTCTCAGTAACTGTAACAGATTACAGTTACATTTATTTTGAAATTAAATTGCATAACGCCATTACATGTAACTATCACTCCCCAACACTGCAGACATGCAAGTCAAGCCCAGGTGAGAAAAAGTAACGCAAAAGTAATGTATTACTTAATTTTTTATTACTTACGTAATTGTATTAGTAATCTATTACTTTCAATAAAAAGTACTTCTAAATAAATGTTACTTTTTTACATTTCAGTACAACAATGGTATGGATGGAACGGAACACCTCTTTAAAAATAGCGAGTTTAGACACACGGCACATTAACAAAACACAACAACTGCTGAACTTTTATCAAGCCAGTTGTTGTGAAAATAGGTTGCGTACTTACTATGATTATTATGGTAATCTGCAGGCAGGACAAAAAGACAGCATGTTTTACATTAGCAAGTCATCGGCAATAACTGCCAAAAAAATCTGATAAAAACAAAGCCTGTCATTTTCTTCTTAAGAAAATTTTTTTTTCGTAAAAATTGTTTTCAGAACTTTCAGAAAATTGCAAACTTCTGACAAAGATTTTTGTCATTCCGGTCCCAGGTTCTGTAAGAGGTACCTTTAGACAGAAATGCTGTCTATTAAGTTACTGCCTGACTGGGAAGAAAGGTATAGCGGCCCTCAGTTTCAGATATAGCATATGTGTCCAGACATCATTTATAGGGTTTGGCATTGACAACAATGCACCTGTTTAGCTATTGCAGATGGGTCACATGAGTGCAGTAATGTGTTCATGAGCCTGTTTAATGTGAATTCTTTGTCCGCAGCATGCATACTTACTTACTGTTCTTCTGTTCTGCACCACCATGATTTATTATACTGCAGATATGTGGCATGTTGGGCTTCTGTTCCTTTTTATGATGCTAATACTTGATGTTGGATCTCTGTAGAGGTGACTTGCTGTTGCCCAGTTACGTGTTCGGATCTGGCCTTTAGGTAGAGCTGTGCCTCATTACAGCGTCTTGAGCTCGTTATCTCCCACTCTCCATCCTCCAGCCTTTAATAATGCATCCGCAGGTGAGGCACCGCATCATTCTTAAATGTCTGCTGTTTGTCATCCTGCTCTGGTGTGTCTGCCCTGTGTCTGCGCACGTTGTTTTTAAGGCTTCACCTTTAATGCAGGTCACACACATTTACACAAGCATAACAAGATAAGGTGGACAAAGAAGCCATATCCAGATTAAGTGGTAGCACTTTATTTAAAGCTTATATAGATAATGGTATTACTTGTCATTATTATACATTATAATGCATTGCAGTCTTTCAAGGTGAAAACATGAAAAGTATCATAATATATCTTAATAGAAAGATACAAAAATAATATTCAGAGTTCAGAATATTATTTTCGTTTTATTCTAGGTTTGGCTCAAAACTAGAAAAATTCAATTTTGGCCAGACTATTAATGCTTGAGCAGAAAAGCTGTCTGTTTGATGCCCGGCACTTTACTCTACTCCATTGGGTTGAACAAATAAAAAAAGCCCCTCTCGTGTCAGCGAGCTTTGAAAACCCAATTACTCCCAAGGAACAATTATTGTCTGTTTGTGCTGGCGCGTCAGGCTGCTTGAGTCTTCTGTTTCTGTTCATTTGAGACAAGGTAAAAAGAGAAAAATGGTGACACTGAGATGGAAAATGATTTGAGGGATGATTCACATCGCTGTGTTATTCTATTTATGTCTGGATAGATTAATAAGAATGCACAAATATTTCATTTTCTTTTTAAACTCATAAGGCTCATAAATATTTCATATCAAATATATCATATCATATCAAGGAAATATAGCCAGCAGTTTAATAATTATACTGCATCAAAAATATTCTCGATATACTCTTTTTTTTTTTTTTCCCTAAACGCAAAGCTAAACTCAAAGTCTCTCTCGTTTTTCTCATTGGCACATCAGCTGTAAACTTGAATTTGTTTACACAGAAAATATTAATAAATTGGCAATAATACGTCAAGCTCACGCAGGGAATCCAAACACTTCCTTAGACGGCAATAACTCTGAACTAATGTGAACTTTTCTGAATTAATGTTTGTTTCAAGTAAAGTGAGCCCTTTTGACTTTGTTTTATTTTACTGAGAATTGAAAAGTTTTCTTTTTAAGCTCAGTTTGTTTTTTCAAGGAAATAAACCAGCCATTAATAAGAGCATTGATAATGCGGGATTGTTTTGTGCATGTCAGAGCATTCAACATGGACAATTTTGCTGCTGCTTTTAAGTCTTTAGAATTAGACGGAACAGAATAATGGATCTTTTTAAGTTAAATTAGGGAAAATGTGTTAACGTGTTAATTTAATTCTCTAATTCGATTTAACAACCCCCTGCAGTTTGATTATGAACCCCAAGGCTTTTGCGAACAACAGTTTTAGAAAAAAATGCAGTGAAAAAAGGGAAAGGGAGGGAGATGATGGAAAAGGTAAGTGATGGATGAGGGAAAAACAACTTGGCTCCTTCAGTGACATTGCAGCATGTAGGTGAGTGACCTGGGTGATGACAGGAGGTGCCGGGTCACAGGACCACTTCAGTCAGAAACCCCAACTGCCACACACACAAGTTACAGGAAACACTCACCATGAAAGACATACTCAGAGGGAGGTAGAAAGACTTTTGTAATGTAACAAATCGCAATGTAACAGAAGTAGCGACAGATCTTTTCTTCTATTGTGTGTATAGGGTGGAAACATGCTTCTATTATTTGGTTGTTGATTGGATGGAGGCAGATCTGAATGTGAGCTTGAGGTTAAATTTACGAAAGGGCCGCAGTTTAAGTGGACAAAATGATTGGTCCTCACGTCACCAAAGAGAAGTCAGTCACGGGAAGATTAAGTTATGACATTTTGATTAAACACTACGAACTCAACAAAAAAAAATGTGATGGATGAATCGTTCACAATACGATGCATTTAGAAAACATATTAATACATTTCCATTTCATGGAAGGTTTGTCGATTGAGAACAATAGAAATATGAATGGGGCAGTCTGCCACACCAGACATAGACAATCGACTGCAAGGGAGCTTACAGGGGGCAATATATTATTTTATTAGCCTTTTATTAGCCTTCTCTAAAGGCACACATATGACATAGTCTTAGAAAATAAAATTAAGTTTTTACGAGATTTGAAAATAAGCATTAGCAGACTTGTGGCTTTAGCTTTACTGTGTTTCACACACTGCTGCCACATAATATTTTATACTTTTAAAACGTATATGTTGTTAACATCTCAATATTAATAACAATCTGAGTAATTCTGAATCTTGAACTGTAAACTTTCAAGTGTTGGCTTTCTAAATATATGTTGGTTGTGTGTCTATTCGGAACAACTTATGATAAGCTACCTTTTTATTTTGGGTATGTCATTTATGCCCCCCTTAGAAAAGGTGTTAACAAAACACCAAGCTATGGAGACCTAAAGGGACAAGGTGGTGGAAAGCAAAACATTTGTGAGAGAACACAAAAGAATTGACAAATAATTTTTCCTCCCATCTCGTATTTTTTTCCTTTCCCTTTAGGGAATCTATACCATACTTCTTTGGTTAGGTGGAAACAAATAAGTCTCTTAGCTTTTTGAGCCGTTCATCCTTGAAACGTCATAACATTTATAACATACATTTATATAACAGACATTTTCATATATATATATATATATATATACTGTATGTGTATATACACATATATATATATTTTTTTTCTTATGTATATTTTAAAGCCATTACTGTGTAAAGCACTTTAAATTGCCTCTGTGTATGAAATGTGCTATATAAATAAACTTGCCTTGCCTTGCCCTGAAGGTGTGCTGTGGTATCTGGCACCAATATGTTAGCAGCAGATCTTTTAAGTCCTGTAAGTTGCGAGTTGGCGCCTCCATGGATTGGACTTGTTTGTTCAGCACATCCCACAGATTCTCGATTTGATTAAGATCTGGGGAATTTGGAGGCCAATTCAACACCTCAAACTCCTTGTTGTGCTCCTCAAACCATTCTTGAACCATTTTTGCTTTGTTGCAGGGCGTATTATCCTGCTGAAAGAGGCCACAGCCACCAGGGAATACCGTTTCCATGAAACAATGCTTAGGTAGGTGGTACGTGTAAAAGTAACATCCACATGGATGGCAGGACCCAAGGTTTCCCAGCAGAACATTGCCCAAAGCATCACACTGCCTCCAGCGGCTTGCCTTCTTCCCACAGTGCATCCTGGTGCCATGTGTTTCCCAGGTAAGTGACGCACATGCACCCAGCCATCACGTGATGTAAAAAAAAAAAAACGTGATTCATCAGACCAGGCCACCTTCTTCCATTGCTCCGTGGTCCAGTTCTGATGCTCATGTGCCCACTGTTAGCGCTTTCGGCGGTGGACAGGGGTCAGCATGGGCACCCTGACTGGTCTGCGGCTATGCAGCCCCATACGCAACAAACTGCAATGCACTGTGTATTCTGACACCTTTCTATCAGAACCAGCATTAACTTGAGCAATTTGAGCTACAGTAGCTTGTCTGTTTGATCGGACCACACGGACCAGCCTTCACTCCCCACGTGCATCAATGAGCCTTGGCCGCTTCGCTGGTTGACCACTGTTTCTTCCTTGGACCACTTTTGATAGATACTGACCACTGCAGACCGGTAACAAGAGCTGCAGTTTTGGAGATGCTCTGACCCAGTCGTCTGCTGTACATTGGTGGAGGTTGTGGACGAATCCTTCCATATGTAAAGAGTTTTGAGTGTTAAGAAAAGTGCCATATAAATGTAATTTATTATTATTTTTATATAAAAAAAATTGTGTATTCAACCCCTCAGACCAAAGCACCAGTTCTATACACTCTCAGCTATCACAGGGGCCCATTGCACCCACACACACATGTTGACAGCAAGGAGGAGAGGACAAGAGTTATGAAGTCATTCTGCAATAAGTGTGGAGGGGGAGCGGACTCGATGCATTACAGATAAGAGGATTACAGGCCAAGTTTCCTCTAACTGTTCATCTGAGATTTCAAAGCTCCTTCAATCCTTTTGGGGAGACCCCATATGGAGGGTGCTAATCTCCAGTGCAAAGTTAAAGGGGAAATTTCAAAGTCTGCGCACATCTGTCCTGTTATCTTCACCAGGCCACGGATGGTCAAGGTTTCCTTAGCAAGTACAATTCAAAGTGTAACGCTGTGACTGGTCGCTATCAAAATGTTGCTCTGTTTGTTTGCACATTCTGACCAGCCTGGCACGGCAACAGCTCAACCAATGGTGTGGGTCTATTTATCTGGCCAATGGCAGATAGGACAGATCTACTGTTTTATGGAACTTTTTTATGTGATGACGCATTTTAAAGTTTTTTATATATATATATATATATTTTTTTTTTTTAAAGTATGTACATTTATAACAGTATACTTTGTATTATATGACCTTTGCATGAAATAAAAAAAATAAAAAAAATAAAAAAAAGTTAACGCAGCTGTAAGGGTCTTTCTAATTTAGCGGATGTGGGAGTGACAGTAAAATTGAAATCTTTCTCTTTTGACTGCCATTATCAATCTCTCTCTATTCTTTCCTCTTTTGAAAGTTGTGGAAAACACTACTGTGAATTTTTTCCTTTTGCTATGTGAGCAAATGGGAATATGAAAAATATATTTAATGTAGTCTCTCATTCACCACTATAGAAGTTTACCCAACTATGATGACTTTAACTTCTGAAAAACCCGGAAATGTGAAAAGGTACAATTATGTTCCTAGTATTTTTGAGACTTTTTATATATATATATATATATATATATATATATATATATATATATAAATGTATATATAAAAATTCTCAAACAGTCTCAAAAATACTGGGAACATAATTGTACCTTTTTACATTTCCGGGTTGTGACAGGGTTATTATAATCATAAAACATTTCTAGCAATAAAGGGCACTTCTATTAACAACATCTAAAGCTTATTTTCCCCAGTGTTCCCTTGTCTGTGTGAAAACGGAGTGCTGCTTATTTGCCGGCCTTCTATGCAAGCACTAGTTTGTCACATTGCAGTAAATCACCCTTAAAAAAATGGCCTGCAGGTTTTCCACAAAGCAAACGAGCCTATAGGGTCTAAAATGTGTTTAATCTCTAGCACCCCTGTGATCATCCTTTTAAAGGAAATCAGCAGTGCGGTTGCAATGCTGGGGAGTGTTGAGTGGACATGTTTTCCGGGTTGGATATGGTGCTAAGAGACAGTCTGCTTTATGAACAGAGTGCTTGAGAGGATTCAGGGAGATTAGCATTAAAGTTGGTGGTAAAAAAATGACAGCAGCACAGAAGATTCAATAATTACAGTTTGACAGAAAACTTAATAACCTGCAAGAACACTCTCTTCAGAGAGCTCAAACTTCAGCATTTACTATAACATAAAAGAACGGCATATTTTTTTCTTAATCTTTTATTAATAAAAATTAAACCGACACAATTTTGTTTTTAAATATTAATATTTGAATCATTTGTTATTAGAATCAATGGTTTAGATGTGCAGACTTAAAGTGTTACTACCGATTTTCAACCAGCTTTGTATTAATATCGAAAGTATACAAATGAGCAATGTTTACTCATTGTGCAATGTGTTACCAGGGGTCCGTTCTTCGTACCTCGCTTAATACATCTGAGATGATTTGACAAATCCCAGATCTTCTAATCATGATAACTGATCTCTGGCTAATTTGGTTCTGCAAAAGAATTTGCAGATTGGATTAAAATATCTGGATTAAAGGGATAGTTCACCCTGAAATTAAAATAAAGCCATCTTTTACTCACCCTGCTGTTGTTCCAATGCCCTATGTCCTTCTATCTTTTTCGGAACTCAAAAGCAGAAATTTTAATATAGTCTTGCACGCACTCCTCCATATAATGGCAGTGAATAGCGACCAGGCTAAAACATTACAAAAATGATACAAAAGTATCACAATGGGTGAGTAAAAGATGGTGAGTAAAAGATGGCTTTATTTTCATTTCAGGGTAAACTATCCCTTTAAGTTGTCTGAGATTACTGCGCGTTCCTGTGTTCCCTGAAGAGGACAGATGTATCGATACTCGAAACCACAATCAGCAATGCAGTGATTGGCTGGCGGCAAGACAACGTAATGACATCATATAATTAAAAAAGACACCTGTCGAAAAACTTGATGAATAAAAAAATTAAATAAAAAAACTAATTTCTGGACCTTATAAGGAAACAACCAAAACAACATAAAAGTTATAATAGATAAATTAAATTTGCACAGTTTTTTTTAAACATGAATTCCAATTATTTATATTCACGATTTTATAGTATTTGTACACCCTTTACATTTGTATTTCAATGTTGTAATTAGCAATTTATTTCATTTTTAATTCAAATTTGAAGCAGATTTGTTACGTGACAGTATTAATTAAAGTTTCTTAAGGGTCAAGATCCAGTTATCTGCTTCTCCTGTGCTGCATCAAGCCACTCCCTTAATATCTGTCACCACTCAAATTAATGCACGGCCCAGATTAACTGTACAGCATGTGTGTAAGACTTAATAAAATTATAAAGTAATTATTCCATCACAAATAAATCTCTCAATCAAGTGGCTGTGTCTATAGTATTATTCACAACATTATAATATTATTTTCAAATACATTTTTATATTATTATTATTATTATTATTATTTAAAATTATTATTGCCCCTGGTTCAGTAAGAAACTCTTGACATAAAGTAGCAGTGGCTGGGACTTTAAGTATCAACGCTGCTTAAAAAGATGCAATCTAATCCTGTTTACATGAAATAAGCCTGCTCTTGAGCAGGTTAAAACTTATGGACCTGTTGCTATGACAGCAAGTCCAGGATGAGCTTCGAAGGACCAAACAATCCAAGATGATGCCAAATCGTCAACAATCAAATACAGCTAACTGAGTTAGCGGAGTACGAAGAATGGACCCCTGGACTGAGAAATTAATGTTTATTTGTCAGTAAAAGTCTGCCGGATGACGCATTTTGTGAGTTTTATGAAAACGTCTCGGTTACGTATGTAACCCTCGTTCCCTGAAGGATGGAACGGAGACGTACGTCGGAACTGACCGACGAATTGGGATCTATTTTCAGAGACCGATCTACTTTGAGTGTTCTAAACGAGCCAATGAAGATTGGCATGTGGTTGACGCATTCCACGATCCGCCCCGCATCGCGGGTATAAATACGGAAGTGGAAGTACCGCATATCGCTTTACAACTGAGGAGCCGAGATAAGTGACTCGGCCTTCAGCTGAAGCACAGCACCTGGCGACAGGACGTACGTCTCCGTTCCCTCCTTCAGGGAACAAGGGTTACATACGTAACCGAGACGTTCCCTTTCAGTCGGTCACGTTCAACGTACGTCGGAACTGACCGACGAATTGGGATCCCTACTAACACGCCAGAGATGCTGGCCCTTCCAGCGCCCTGCCTGAGCTCACTGGACCACACCTATGTTGGTGTGGGAGTCAGGGCTCCGGGCAGGGAGGTCAGTCACAGCTGTTCCTGCAAGACCCACTCAGTATGACTATTGGATAACGTTGGGAAAGCGTGCCCGTCTCGGGAAGATGGTAAGCTGCGGAGCCACGTCCTTCAGTGAAAGGAGAGGTGGAAATACTCATAAGGACTAACCTAGCAGGGTAGTGCTACCTATGGCAGTCTCTGGGGTGGACCCAACCTGGTCCCGGGGGGGAAGAACACCGCCAGAGATGACAGAGCGAGCTATGTCAAGGGAAAGACACAGGGCTAGCCGAGTAGGGTAGCTGGTACCGTGAAGAAAACACATATGGGGTTACCGTTAGGGAACCGCTACATATGGAACCCAGCCTACACACACGTTCCAAAAGCATACTGGTGTAGGCCTAGTGTCAAACGGCCGCAACGTCTGACACCAAAGGGGTAGCGGAGGAGCTCACAGGGTTAGCCGTTTCCGGGGAACACAACTGGAGAGGAAAAGACGCACGTATCCGGCCCGGAGGCGGGAGTGGCGTATGCAAGCCGACACTAGAACGGGCACTCAGCGCTACTGGCCACTGAGGGCGAGGATGCGGGAAGATGCCGGCTCTACACGGAGGCTACAAAATCTAGCGAATGTGTTAGGTGTCGCTCAGCCCGCAGCTCTACATATATCTGTCAGAGAGGTGCCTTGAACCAGCGCCCAGGAGGAGGCTACACTCCTAGTGGAGTGAGCTCGCACCCCGAATAGGCAAGGCACGTCTTGGGACTGGTAAGCCAAGATGATAGCATCCACTACCAAGTGGGCTAACCTCTGCTTGGAGACAGCCTTTCCCTTCTGCTGGCCTCCGTAACAGACGAAGAGCTGCTCTGAGGTTCTAAAGCTTTGGGTTCGGTCCACGTAGGCGCGGAAAGCGCGGACGGGACAGAGCAAAGCTAGGGCTGGGTCTGCCTCCTCCGAAGGCAGCGCTTGCAGGTTCACAACCTGGTCCCGGAAGGGAGTGGTGGGAACCTTGGGCACGTATCCAGGCGAGGGTCTCAGGACAACGTGAGAGTTGGCTGGCCCGAATTCTAGGCACGATTCGTTGACCGAAAGTGCATGCAGGTCCCCTACCCTCTTGATTGAGGCCAATGCAGTCAGGAGCACTGTCTTCATGGACAGGATGTTTAGCTCTACAGACTACAAAGGCTCAAAGGGAGGACCCTGGAGTGCTCTGAGCACCAGGGCTAAGTCCCAAGAGGGTACCGAGGTCGAACGAAGAGGATTCAGTTTCCTCACACCTCTGAGGAACCTGACGATTAAGTCGTGCTTACCCAAGGACTTACCTTCTACTGCATCGTGATACGCCGCTATTGCGGTGACGTACACTTTGAGGGTGGAGGGAGACAGCCTTCGCTCCAGCCCATCTTGCAGAAAAGAAAGCACAACATTAATCGAACACCTTTGGGGGTCTTCCCGGCGGGAAGAGCACCACTCAACGAACAGGTTCCACTTCAGTGCGTAGAGGCACCTCGTCCGCGTCCCATCCAGGGACCAGACATGGAATTTCCAGAGGTCCGGACGCGGGTGCCATAGAGTGCCCCGCCCCTGAGAAAGCAGGTCCTTCCTCAGGGGGATCGGCCAGGGAGGGGCTGTCGTGAGGACTGTGAGTTCATAGAACCAGGTCCGGTTGGGCCAGTAGGGCGCAACTAACAAGACCTGCTCCTCATCCTCCCTGACCTTGCACAGTGTCTGTGCGAGAAGGCTCACTGGGGGAAACACATATTTGCGTAGGTCCCGGGGCCAGCTGTGCGCCAGTGCATCTGTGCCAAGGGTGCCCCCGGACAGGGAGTAATACAACTGGCAATGGGTCGAGTCCGGAGAGGCGAACAGGTCTACCTGCGCGGCTCCGAAGATGTCCCGAGAACAGGCTGAGTTGATGGAGCACCAGGTCCCTGTGTTCGCACAACTGATCCCGGGACTGAGCCAGTATGAGCCAGTCGTCGAGATAGTTGAGAACGCCGCGTTCTCTGAGTGGAACAATGGCTGCCTCCGCGACTTTCGTGAAGACGCGAGGCGACAGGGACAGCCCGAAGGGCAGGACTTTGTACTGAAATGCCCTCCTCTCGAACGCAAAGCGTAGGACCGGTCTGTGTCGAGGGAGAATGGAGACATGAAAGTACGCATCCTTCAGGTCGATCGCTGCGAACCAATGTCGGGGACGGATGCATTCAAAAATGCGTTTCTGCGTTAACATTCTGAACGGGAGCTTGTGCAGGGCCCGATTCAGAACGTGCAGGTCCAAGATTGGTCTTAACCCACCCCCTTTCTTTGGCACAATGAAGTAGGGGCTGTAGAACCCCGACCTCATATCGGCTGGAGGAACCGGCTCAATCGCATCCTTCGCCTGCAGGACATCGATCTCAGACCGCAAGACATGGGCATCGCTGCTCCGCACGGAGGTGAAGAGGATGCCCCTGTACTTGGGAGGCCGGCGAGCGAACTGAATCGCGTAGCCGAGTCTGATGGTACGGAGACCTAGCCAGGCCCCCAGAGACCGAACAAGCGGGACCAACGGCACCACAGACGTGCCCGGGGTGAGGCAGCGAGCTGGAGTACGCAGACCCGACTCGGGAGGCCCGGAGGTGGCCCGGAGTGTTGCCTGAGTACTCCAAGGTGGGGCAGAGTGTGGGTGAGAAGGCCCGGGGGCATCCTCGGTGCCCACACTGCTGCCCTCTGGCGAAGGGGAGAGGGAAGGAAAAGAGTGGTGGAGGCAGACACAGGGGGACGCCCTCGGCGACGAGCAGGCGGGGGCGCTGCGGCCAGCGACTGGGTGGAGGCAGCAGCGGGTCGCCAGGGCAGGATATTTCTAATCGCCTCCGTCTGCTTCTGGGCAACCGAGAACTGCTGGGCGAAGTTTTTCGATTGCGGCGCCGAAGAGGCCGGCCTGGCAAATAGGTGCGTTGAGGAACCGCACTTTGTCGGTCTCACGCATATCCGGCAGGTTCAGCCACAGGTGGCGCTCCTGGACCACGAGTGTGGACATCACCCGACCCAGGGAGCGTGCGGTGACTTTCGTCGCCCGGAGGGCGAGGTCCATCCGGTACGCAGTTCCAGCATAACCCCTGGGTTGGAACTACCCTCGTGCAGTTCTATGAGCGCTTTGGCCTGGTAGACCTGCAGGAGCGCCATGGCATGCAGAGATGACGCGGCTTCTCCACAGGCTGTGTAGGCCTTGCCGTTTAGCCCAGACGAGAACTTACACGCCCGGGAGGGGAGACGCGGATTTCCCCGCTAGTCAGTAGCGGTCTTCGGACACAGTTGCATCGCAACTCTACTCGGGGGATCTCCACGTAACCCTTCGCCGCGCCACCATCGAGGGTAGTGAGGATGTCAGTCGATCGATTTCTATCGCTATAGGGCGCTGTCCACGACTTTGTGAGCTTCTGATGCACTTCCGGAAAGAAAGGCGAGGGTTCGGGACGCGGTGAAGGGTTCCACTCGAGCCAGACACTCGCGGCGGCCCGGGAAAGCATAGCCGTGAGCTCTGGATCAGACTCGGGCAACGCTACCACACCCGAAGGGGGGAGCACAGCCGAATCCTTGAAAGCCCGCTGAGAGCACTCAACAAAAGGCAACGCCCAGCGAGCTGTGAAAACAGCTTTTGTTTTGCTCTTTCTTGTAATCCTCGCGACCACCGCTGCAGGCACCGTCACACCGACACTGGACACAGTAGGAGCGATCCTCTTCACGAGACTCGAAAGAAAAAAACACTCTTCGTAGGGACACAAAGGTATGTGCGGCTCCGAAGTTGAAAGCGATATGCGGTACTTCCACTTCCGTATTTATACCCTCGATGCGGGGTGGATCGTGGAATGCGTCAGCTGCATGCCAATCTTCATTGGCTCGTTTAGAACACTCGAAGTAGATCGGTCTCTGAAAATAGATCCCAATTCTGAAAGGGAACTACAGATTATACTTCTGCTTTTTTGCATTCCCATTCATTGACAGTCAGATTGACAAAGGGTTATTAACAGGACAGTTATTTACCGGTAAGTTTATCACTGAAAACTGTATCGTACTACTATGTCTACTCTTTAGCTCTCTTTAGCTCACACACATGCTGTACAGAGTTATGTTAAAAATTAAACACTGGCAAAAGCTTTCTTAAGCCCAGAGTATACTTCGGCTGTCCGCGTTCTGCCACAGTCCGTGCACTGTCCGTGTGATGTAATTTTTGTCATCAGGAGGATCCGTGGACGTCCACATAGACCGCCCGCGTGCAGCTCAATTTTATTGAAACGGTGTATGTGCAACAACACATGCACATGAATGTTGAGACCGAAGAGTCCACTAGGTGGCAATATGCGAATGTGTTGTATTGTGCAGTAGTCGCAGAAGAGTGCGGAAAGAGCGATACAAAACAACACGCTGTTCCCTGCAGTAAACAAAGAAGCATATCATTCTACATTTTTTTTGGTTCTTGTTCTAAACTTTGTACGTAATGGCGGATCCGCTACTTGGCTTTTTCTATCATTCTGAGCTAATGTCCTGTAAATGACACGACTCAGTGCTTCTCTCTTACGTCTTCTAGAGTACTACTTGACTTTTTCAAGGGAAAAGTAATTAAACTACAGTAATTTAATTAATTAATTTCTTAGTAATTCATTACACCCAACACTGAGTATACTTTGAAAGCTGTACGGACATGACTGTGCGCAAGATGGAGCGGAATTGCCAGACTGAATTAGTCTTCAGTTAGAATGAATTGAAAAGAATAATCAAATCACCACATGCTACTGTTTTCAAGAATTTGGAAAACAAAGATTTGTAGGATATCATGTTACATTAGAGTCCACTGGGTGGAAATACGCAGATGAATTGTGCAGTAGAAGAGTCTGGAAAGAGCGATACAAAACAGCATGAACATGGACACTACTGAGCGTGAGATGGAGCGAAACGTGGAAAATGAATGTATATCTGGGCCTTTACCTGTACGTGGCAGCGTTTTGCTTCAGGGGTTTGGGCGGAACTGACAGAATGGCAGTTTCTTTCAGTTTTTCCTCTACGTTTGGCTATCCACTATGTCGACAAGGACCATTACATTTTTGTTGGTGTCAGAAGCCGCCCGTGGAGGTACACTTTCCATCTGCTTGTCTTCATCAGTCCAGTCATCCAGTCAAAAACTACATTTCCCAGCATCCCTCCTGTTCATCAACTACATTTATTCAGCCATCACCTACACCTGTTTCCCATCAGCACACCAGTCTGCACCAGGGCAAGAGCACACACCTCACAGTTACTCATCTCCAAGTGATTCTTTAGTAATCTTCCTGTGATACTCCAGCAATCTCCTGTAATGCTTGCTACAGACTGTGCAATTTTGACAATGCTATAAAATCGTTACAAATCACACTATATGGCATGGATCTAATAATCTTGGGAACGGCATGTATGTAGACTGTTTTATTGGCTAGTCAGTAGACGTAGGTCGTAGCAGCAAACACACTGTGAAATGATCATGCAAAATTTATGACACTGTCAGAAAATTATTGCAGGCTATATTTGGTTGCAAGACCGTGACAGCTGTCTTTGAACCATCATCAGTGGATGACGTAGGACCACCGTTTTGGAGTCAAAACCAGAGAAATCGCCACAATTGGTCATCTTTCGTCTGGGACAGCCCAAAATCGTACAATGTGTACCATGCATTAGTTACTCTTTAGAATATTACACATACCTGTCTACTCAACATAATTCTGTGAAAAGGTGTGTGCTCTCTCTGCTATCACGCTCCAGTAAAAACAATTTACTAAAAGGGTTAACTTTGTTAGCATTAGTTACTGCGCTAAGTATCTCAAACTGACAATGAACTATTTTGTTTGTTCATAATAAATTAACTAACTTATGTTAATTTATACAACTTGAAATGCTACAAACATATTAGCATTTTTAAAATGAACATAAACTTGACTAACTAATTTTATAGAAGTGAAGCTTATGCTGTTACCAAATTATTTTTCCCAAAACCTCAAAGCTTGTGCTGTAATATTCACAATGCATTTGCAATAATGGACTGGCTGGCCGAGGTGTCAGCTAATGCAGTACTCTGTCCTAGTGAGCGTCATAGCAATATGGTTAAGAAATCCTCCTCGAGCCCCTGGGCTATAGTTAAAGCACTTCCTCTATTTCAAAGCAGGGAAGGAAATGTCTAAAAATAATTTTCTACAAGCCCTCCTCAGAAGGCTTCATATCTCATAAGAGTCAACCTACCACTATAAGGCCTACTTTACCATGCGGAACTCGCTTGGAGGGCAGAGAGGTCACAGTACTCAGCGAAACATGCAAGGCAGTGGGATCAATAGAGCATGCCAAGGGGCTTCTCTTTAGGTTCAAATTAAAAGAGTCATCACTCATTATTTTTTATTACATTATCTGCTCGGTCTGGCAGATCCATCACTATGAGGGTCTGATAATACGATTAGCATTCAGGATGCATGTGGCGTAGTTTCCACCCATTCACGCATGAAGCCTCAGTTCCCAAAGTTCATGGACTTCCTGTTATTATTGCGTTTATGAATCAACATCCTGGTAAACATTAAAATTACTACCACATACGTAGATCATGTTTTGTGCAATTTTTTCTCAGTACCATATAACTTTCTAAAACCACATTGCAGTTGTGCTAAATAGAGCCTAGACTGATGCTCATGTATCTGAGCTCTTGTTGGCTCAAATCAAAGGGGAATGCTTTGATCAAATCCTGATATTGCCGTAAAATGCCTCAGTGCTCACTCTTTTTCCATTTTTACTGAATGGTGGCCCATTTCCTCCATCACGAAGATGGAGCCAGCTCACCATTTACAAATGCACCAGACAATTCAGTCAGTTTGAATTCAGCTGACATAACTGCCACCAGTCATTTAGTCTGTGTATACAGGCCTTCTTTCCCAAGGGTATTTGCATAGCATGATCTAGATTCATTTGTAAGCAGTGATAGGGATTCGATGATGGGCCCAATTACCCTTAATCATGTGCTATAGCTGTGTACAAATGGAAACGCTGAGCCTGACTGCCACGTGAAGTTTTGATTGCCCTTCCGCCCACTTTCATACGACGCGTCTTCAATTATTTTTAGATGTGACTGTGCTTGTCCTATTTTAGTGTGCTGAAATAGTCTCAAAACTGTTGACAGGCCAATGATTTCAAGTACACACTAATGACATCAGGGAAATGTGGAAAGAGTAAAACCATCGCCCAGGAATAGTTCACCCAAAAATAAAACTTCTGGCATTTACTCATCTCAACATGTTGTTCTAAACCATTCCAGTATATAATAATTGTTTTATTTATTTATTTATTAATTTTTTTCATGGTGCACAAAATGTTTTGCTAAATTGTCTGTATTGTAATCATTATGTTCACAACTTATTACTTAAATGAGCTCAAAATTAATACATGATGTTAGCTAACTGTGTAATACATTTCTGAAATAGTACACTATTCATATCACTCTAAATTGTTATGTAGACACATACATTTTCTGTAAAGCTGCTTTGAAAAGATATGTATTGTGAAATGAGCTATACAAATACAATATACAGGTGCTGGTCATATAATTAGAATATCATCAAAAAGTTGATTTATTTCACTAATTTTATTCTAGAAGTGAAACTTGTATATTATATTCATTCATTACACACAGACTGATATATTTCAAATGTTTATTTCTTTTAATTTTGATGATTATAACTGACAACTAAGGAAAATCCCAAATTCAGTATCAGAAAATTTGAATATTACTTAAGACCAATACAAAGAAAGGATTTTTAGAAATCTTGGCCAACTGAAAAGTATGAACATGAAAAGTATGAGAATGTACAGCACTCAATACTTAGTTGGGGCTCCTTTTGCCTGAATTACTGCAGCAATGCGGCATGGCATGGAGTCGATCAGTCTGTGGCACTGCTCAGGTGTTATGAGAGCCCAGGTTGCTCTGATAGTGGCCTTCAGCTCTTCTGCATTGTTGGGTCTGGCATAATCGCTTCTTCCTCTTCACAATACCCCATAGATTTTCTATGGGGTTAAGGTCAGGCGAATTTGCTGGCCAATTAAGAACAGGGATACCATGGTCCTTAAACCAGGTACTGGTTGCTTTGGCACTGTGTGCAGGTGCCAAGTCCTGTTGGAAAATAAAATCTGCATCTCCATAAAGTTGGTCAGCAGCAGGAAGCATGAAGTGCTCTAAACCTTCCTGGTATACGGCTGTGTTGACCTTGGACCTCAGAAAACACAGTGGACCAACACCAGCAGATGACATGGCACCCCAAACCATCACTGACTGTGGAAACTTTACACTGGACCTCAAGCAACGTGGGTTTTGTTTCACAATCCTCTCCAGGGTGCGGTTATCCCTATTGCTTGTACACTTTTTTCTACCACATCTTTTCCTTCCCTTCGCCTCTCTAGGCCAGCCAGCCTCTTTTGCAATGACCTTTTGTGTCTTGCCCTCCTTGTGCAAGGTGTCAATGGTCGTCTTTTGGACAACTGTCAAGTCAGCAGTCTTCCCCATGATTGTGGAGTCTACAGAACTAGACTGAGAGACCATTTAAAGGCCTTTGCAGGTGTTTTGAGTTAATTAGCTGATTAGAGTGTGGCATCAGGTGTCTTCAATATTGAACCTTTTCACAATATTCTAATTTTCTGAGATACTGAATTTGGGATTTTCCTTAGTTGTCAGTTATAATCATCAAAATTAAAAGAAATAAACATTTGAAATATATCAGTCTGTGTGAAATGAATCAATATAATATACAAGTTTCACTTTTTGAATAGAATTAGTGAAATAAATCAACTTTTTGATGATATTCTAATTACATGACCAGCACCTGTTTTGCCAAAGTATTGGGACACCCCTCCACCATTGAATTCAGGTGTTCCAATCACTTCCATGGCCACAGGTGTATAAAATCAAGCACCTAGGCATGCAGACAGCTTCTACAAACATTTGTGAAAGAATGGGTTGCTTTCAGGAGCTCAGTGAATTCAAGCGTGGTACCGTGATAGGTTGCCACCTGTGCAAAAAGTCAATTCATGAAATTTCTTCACTACTAAATATTCCATGGTCAACTGGGTTGTTTGTCAGGGGTTGGGCTTGGCCCCTTAGTTCCAGTGAAAGGAACTCTTAATGCTTTAGCAAACCAAAACATTTTGGGCAATTTCATGCTCCCAACTTTGTGGGAACAGTTGGGGGATGGCCCCTTCTGTTCCAACATGACTGCGCACCAGTGCACAAAGCAAGGTACATAAAGACATGGATGAGCGAATTTGGTGTGGAGGAACTTGACTGGCCTGCACAGAGTCCTGACCTCAACCTGATAGAACACATTTGGGATGAATTAGATGTAGCGACTCGGCTACATATAATAATAATAAATTAAATTAGCTCAATAGGGAATTATGATTATTAATATTTAATTATTTATAACTAATCGCAATGGGTTATGATTAAATTATAAATCTCCAAATCACCCAAAAAGGGAAATACCTAACCTAGGTATTTATGCAATATATATATATGGTTAACAACAATGGGTTGCAATTAACTACGAATATATATTAAATCATTACAGAATAACCTTTGAATTAGAATTGATTCAAATTCATCTGATCCGTTCATTTAACGAACGAACAGTACTACAATCTTTTATCAATTCTCACAAAGTTTTATTCTTTCTTATCAAATCTTCTGGAAGGTTATCCTTCTGGTCACGAAGAATAAACTTTCCGAATTATTAGGATATTAATTAAAGTATTCAAAGATACTTATGAGAGCTCGTAGCTAGATCTGAACATTAAAGTGACTACGCTTTGTGAGCGGCAACAATGACAATCGAACGTGGATACAATGGTTTTAATAATTGATACTACGAATACATACGACTAAACAAAGAATACATGTATATACAGAACGAATAGTAACGAAAGAGAATGAAAAGAAGAGAATGAAAGAGAGGAAGGAAAGGTTCAGGAATGGCAATTTCACAAACATAACCACCGAGAGCCAGCAACGAATAATATCACCTTAAACAGGGGTACACATCTTAAAACGCATCTAAATTTCGATGGAATTCATACTTGCATGGGTTGTTTTGTGCTGAGTATAAAGAATGCGCGTGAGTCTTCTCAGAGCGTTCTTTGAGCTGGAGTGTGTTCTCTTTTGGTCCTTCCTGAGCGCTGAGATGGAGCGCGCTAAGATGGCACGCGTTGCCTGTCCGCCTGGCTGCGGAGCGCGCAGACTTCAAAGGAACCAACCCGCGTGACTGAGCCGCCAAGCCAGGGCCGAAGCCGCCTGGCCAGGGGACGAGCCGAGATGATAAGAGGGTTGTGTATCGACTGCACCGACTGAGCAAAGATATGCTGGTGTTACTGTCCTTTAAAGAAACATTAACATCCGCCCATCTTTTCTGAAATGACCAATCAAATGTGGGAGTTTTAGGCGGGAGACCACTTTCTCCACTGTCTCCGTTTATGACTTAATTTGCCTAATTTATGATGGTGTCATACTTGGTACATTTCTACTCCAAAGGGGGGGTAACATAATGTGATGCATTTCATAATCATCTACTGTGCACCGTTGGTTAAGAGAAAGAGAGAGGAATATTTAGATATCAAACACAGTATGGCTGGGAGATATTAGAGCAGAGATACATTCTTACACATGAATACAAGTATTTTAAATGACTTTACATTGTTCGTACATCATGACTATGTTGGCAATGACATAGGGAGCATGCGTACACACAGGGATCATCATATACATTCTGGGATAGTTTAATTAAAGTTACATAAAGAAAATGTTTGTGTCTGTGTATTGGAAGGAGCCTGTGTGTCTAGGCCCCCCTATCTTTTTGAGTGAGGGGGGGGGTGATAGGGGGAGAGATTGTGTCCTGATTGAAGTTCTCACAGGATTCTAACGGTGCTGTCTGTTATACCTCTGCCAAGCCACAAAACTGTCCACGATGCCATCTTCCTCAGACTCCTCGGTACCAGAACCTAATTTATATACGGCTAAAAGCTTTCTGACGTTTATAGCGGAATCGACTCATCTTTGATCCTGTCCAGAGAGACTCCAGACGCTACATAGAGCAGAGACTGCAAGCCAGGCCTTCTCGTCCAACATCAGTGCCTGACCTCACAAATGCACTTCTAGAAGAATGGTAAAAAAAAAGTCCCATAAACACACTCCTAGACCTTGTGGAAAGCCTTCCCAGAAGAGTTGAAGCTGTTATAGCTGCAAAGGATGGGCCAACTCCATATTAATCCCTACAGATTAAGAATGGATATCATTAAAGTTCATGTGCATGTAAAGGTAGGCGTCCCAAAATGTTTGGCAATATAGTGTATATGTGAATTGAATATAATTTTGGAGAATCTCCAAACTGTTCTTTTTATATACAATAACAGCATACAGTGGCTAAGTGCTATAAAGTGCTGTCTTTTAATTCATCTAAAGTCATATAATTTGTGAGGAACAGCCCTGAATTTAAATTACTCAAAATAAATTCAAATCTTAATTTGCAAATGTACATATTCACATTTGTCATGAGAAACCATGGAAACCAATGGTGTCTGCTATCATTAAAGTCAAATCTGGCACATCACATCTTGTCGCACCTAGATTGAAAATTTGCATGCACTAATGAGATTTGAGATATTTTCAATGAATTCCCAACTTTGTTTTGGGAGGTTAAGGTTTGTGTCAACATATTTGATGCAGTGTTTGTATGTGTTGACATGCAAATAAATGCTTACAATCTTTTCATCATGCAAAGTGAGTCTCACAAGAAAGAAAACTTAGTTTGTAGAGACATGGAGGTGAGTAAATGATGACAGAATTTTGGGAGAACTAATCCTTTCATTTCCAGTATATTTCTCACACAATGTTACTGTATGACTTCAGAAAACTTAGAATCTAGAACACAAGTCAAATGAATCATGAACTTTATGGTTTTATGGCTTTTTTGTTCTGTTTGGAGCTTGACAGGCCTTTCTTCACAATATTGATTATACTTTATTTCAAGGTTGCATTGTAATTATATATTTCATCACTGAGTAATTAACAGCATGTACTTACTATAGAGTTAGGATTATGGTTAGTTGCATGTTTTATGCATAATTTACTGTTATTACTATAGTAAGTACATGTAATGTTTAACAAGGACACTAAAATAAAGTGTTACCACAATATTCTTTCCATTGAGTGTAAAAGAGAAGCATTCTTCGAAACATCTTATTTCATATTCCATTTACAGACAAAGTTAGGTTCTAATTAACATGAGCCTGGTTGTATACTGACAACATTTTATTTTTGTATCATTGTATAATTTTTGTATCATTTTAAAAATGACTTATGAAAGCTGTCCTTTCCTCTCAAATAGTCTTTATAGCACCATAGTTACAAAACCTCATTTAGTACAAATGCACTCTTTTCTGTTTAATGCATTCCTTAATTACACTTCAAGTGCTGACTCACTGCTTTTAAATAAAGGTGCTTGAATGGCGACCATTGCAACAAAGTGTACAATAGCTGTGCGGTTGATACCAATGTATGTACATAGAGACAAGTGGAAAGACGAAAGGAGCATAACAGACCGATCAATAATGCATTTGAAGTACAAGTGCATTAAGGTGGGAGGAAGTATTGTGGTGGGCGTGTTGTGTATGGATGGCTGATTCTAGCTCATAAATACTGGAAATGCATTTCAAGAAGGCTCATGTTTCAGATGACAGTTATAACCATGTGATGTCACTTTCAAACTCACTTTTGGCCAAACTTTCTATTATATGATCAGTTGCAAGGCTATTATATAGTGTATTATTGTAGTTTTTGCAGTAGAAAGAGAAGGCAGAACTTCCATTGACACAACTAAACTGCCCCTAGAGATGTATTTATTTAAAAATATGAATAAAATGGAAATCCAGTGACAGTCCACTACACATCACTGATATGTTAATAGGTTTTTGCAAATGACCCAGCTTTGTATTGTCTTCCCTTGCATAAGCACACACAGAACCTGCACCGAAGTGAGTTCAATCTTCTGGACACTAAGAAATATAAGGTTGCTGTGACAAGGTGCAAAACGCTCACGGTGCCACATCTCACACTGTTGGTAGCGCTCTTTTTCTCTGGTGTTTGTCCCATGGCAACTTTTTTGATCCATGCCAAAAGGTTGAGGGTCTCTGGTGGACCCGAAGGTGGGAGGTTCCAAGGCGAAGCCAACAGGTTGGCGGGCCGAGGTGGAATAAAGGGATCTGAGGCCGAAGGTGGAGCTACAGGATCCTCTCACCCGGACGAGGCTGATGGTTGCACGACCTGAGGCTTCATGTCACAGAAAGGCATTCCCAGGGAAGACAAAGGGCTGCAGACTTCAAGCAGAGGCAGGGCTGGAGGACTGGCTGAGCTTTGTGGTGAAGGTGACAGAGGTAAGCTTGATGTGATCAATAATGTTAATTCCAATTCCTAACAAGTCGACGATACATTTTCTATGCTGGGTCCAACCAGCGATGACGAGGAACAAACAGATGATTCAGGGTGGGAGGCAGTACCTCCATGTCCAGATCGATCAGCCAGTCCTCGATGACCCTTTCCACCTGTATTCCCTTCAGCTGCTGATGTCGTGGGCTTACACCCCTGGTCAGACTCACTCTGGGAATCCTGTTCCGGGGCAATAGTTGGCACTGCCCTCTTCTCCTCTGGATCTGGATCACTCATCGTGGCGGCGTTTGATCTCCTTCTGAAAGGACACTCACGAATTCTCCACAGTCGAGGGTGTTGGTGGGTTGGGCTCTGGGTCTGGCTGTGTTCTGGAAATTGTGGCTTCTCTGGGCCATTGTGGAAAATATCGCAGCGTATTCCATTTTCAGCTGTCGGTTGTTCTGCTACGCAGACTGAAGATAAAGACAGACTGACAGAAGGCAGGATTAAAAAGTTTAAACGTGGTTTTAATAAACAAAAGACGGACTGGATGCAAATACAAGCATAGACACCATTAACAACCGACAACTGAAGGAAAAACTGAGCAATTTAAATACTGGCTAAATGAGGGAACAAATAAAAAACACCTGTGACGATTAAATGAATGTCCATGACAACAAATGAGAAGCGGGAAACTGAAACAAAGTAACACAGGAACTACCGAATACAAAATAAAAGTCCATGAAAACAAAACTAAAAAACAAACAACTAAATATCTGTGACACATATACTCACCAAGGCTGCATTTATTTGATAACATATAATAACAGTAAAAACTGCAATATTGTGAAATAATAATGAAACTAGCAACACCTACACCTAACCGATAATGGTAATACAAGCAAATGTGACATAAAAAAAACTAAAGCAAGGTACTTCTACAAGTCTTTGAGCTCTTTTATTTTGAAGACAGAACATATTTTGTCATAAGTATTGCATCTCAGCCTCATTTTCTGTACTTTAGTACTTAAGTGCTTAAATGTAGGTTGCCAATCAATTATAAAGTTTCATTTTAAAATGAAAAAGAACAGAGCGTTTTTAAGACCGAAGGCTGTATCGTGACTCATGTTTCAAATTCGTACCTGAGTGCTCCGCATCGCAATGCTGTACCAGGTGATCTACCGAGCAAGTTTAGTATGTTAGAAAAGCCATACATATCGTGCTGGTAAGGCAATTCTCTCTTTTGTTGTTTGAATAACATTAATGACATGGACTGCAGCAGAAATATATACTGATCCAATAGGCTACTGATACATATGCGTTTTTGTTCTCAACTGTTTATGTTCACTTAAGACATAACCAAATGGCATTTTGACACATATTTGTGCATATTGACACAAGAATGATAATTTGTGTGAAAAACATATCGTACTTGGAGTTCATTTCAACTGGAAACTGCAATGCCCTGTATGTAAAAGTAGCCTAGTTTTTTAGAGTTTTGCAAAAATCCAGTGTATAGCGTTAGTTCTGGCAGGACACGTTAGTCAAGCTCTCATCAGTTGACTGTCAGCTGATCACGTCTACCTATAGGAATACGATGCCTATCACAGCATGCATATATAAGCTCCTTCAGTATTATCAGCTGCTATCGCGTTTCTCCGGAGCTAATTACCCTCCTACATCCCCAGCTCCTCCACTCGTCAGTCAGGATTTGGCATCTGAATCAGACTAAATTCCCGAATTAGGTTGTGCATTTTTATATTTACATTAGTGCTATCTGCAATACATTGTTGCTTCTGTTCTGTTTACCCTGGGGGGTTTATCACTGCTCTTGTCCTGCACTGCTCTTGCCCAGAACAGAACCATACCGCCAATCTAAACTATGCTAATTGTCTATCACTTTGACAATAGTGATCCTGACAGAAATGTAGGTTGAGGTACATAATTTCAATGATCCTAGGTTGTAAATGTAATTAATTCCTGTGATGGCAAAGCTGAATATTAATCAGCCATTATTGTTAAACAGTTGAAAACAGCTGCTTAATATTATTGTAGAAACTGTGATATATACGTTTTATCAGGATTCTTTGATGAATAGAAAGTTCAAAGGAACAGCATTTATTTAAAATAGAATTTGTTTGGAACATTTCTGTCTTTTCTGTCACATTTAATCAATTTAATGCATCCTTGCCAAATTAAAATCTGAATATATTTTGTAAAAAAATAAAAAATAAAAAAAATAAAATAATAATCATACCCACCCCAAACTTTTGAACGCTAGTAAATAAGCTTTATACACACATGATTAGATCCATTCTGCACTCACACTGATGTCTCCCTGGTGAACAAATTCACTTTATTATTAGCAAAATGCCTTGATGTTATGGAAATGACGTCAAAATTGTGGACTTATTTTTAAAGTGAAATAAAATATTTTCACAATAAATATTGAAATTTTGTTTATTTTACTCTGTTTAGATCAACATAGTTTTCATGGATTTTCATAGTTTAAGACTGAAAAAAATGTATAGTTTAAAAGTAATTTAAAGGGTAACAAAATGATAAAGGCAATGTAAAGACAATTTTAATGTGACCTTGACATAAAAAAAAAAAAATAAATAATAAAAAAACATCAACCCCTAACACATTAAAATGCCTGATGTTGCAGAAAGATTCAAGTATGGAATTTACATTGCATAATTTTTTCTATAATTAATCACACTAACAGCCCCAGCAGAGAAGAAAACAAGAGAGCAGGATTCATGCTAATGCTATTCTTGTATGCAGGTCAGGACCTCCGATGGCACTCACGCATGTAGTGGCGCATAATGCGATACACCTCATATCTCAGAATCCTGTAGACCGACCACCCAGGTGCTTCTACAACCTCAGCTGAGCTAAAACCTTATGTTTTACTACTTAGTCATTTGGCAGTGTCCACGATAACAACGTGTTTCAGAGTTAAACTAAATCTTCCTGTGGCACCGGTGTCATGGTGGACACCCTAATCAGCATGCAAGGTATGTTGCCAGAGATGTTGAGTTCAAACTAAATTAAACTCATCTCAGCTCACTGAGTGGCTTAAAATGGGATTTGGTGCTCAAATGTGATCCGAATCTGAGCTTAGAAAGAAATGTTACGTACCTTTCATTCAGGGGATAACAATTTCTTAGCTGTTTAATTTGATTAGTTTTGAAGCCCTTCACTGAGCTCTCTGTAAACAAGAATACATTGAAGATATTAGTATTCAGAGGGAATCATTGCATCTTAAGCATCACAATGACACTATTTATTCCACACCTCACTTTAGATTCCCTGGCATTGCAGTCTGGTCAGTATAGAATGACACTTACGGCTTGGCTTTACTGCCTTGGATTGTTTCCTTGACAACTTTGCATTTTATAGACCTAATGTTTGGATAAAGAAGCTAAATGTATGTTGGACGGTAATTGATGCCAAGAAGTCAATCATCCCTTTTCACGGCAAGGACTTTTGCCATTCAGCCATGAACAAAAAGCTTCTCAAATGTCTGGGAAGACCAAACTCTTAGCCTGTGGTGACTAGCAAGACATCATTTTTAACTAAGGCTCATTGCTTCCTCGCCAAACAGGAACAGGTAGGTTTTAGGCAATGCTACAGGCACCAAACGTGAAGTCTGGAAAGCAATCTTGATGCCAGTAAAGTGTGTCCCTGGGCCCTTGCTGTAAACAAAGAGGTTTTGTTACTGATAAAACTCTAAGACAGATCAAGGCTGAAAGCCTAAACAAGACTAGAACAACAAATCAGGGTCCTGTCGGTTTGTGTTTGCCACAGGACTCTACATGCTGTATTACAGCATTATTCTGTAGCTCCACAGGAGGCTTTGGCAGAAAAAAAACAGTGGTTTTTGAAATCACCTCCATAGGGCTAGCGATAGCTTGCCAGTGGCCATGTAAAGTGGACCAAAGTGTATGCAGACCTTGCCACATCGTATTAGATGAAGACCCTGCTTTGAAATGCCCAGAGACATCAGGGGTACAAGTTCTTATTCACTTTAGTCTCCGGTCAGCAGGGCAGATTTTCTATGACATTTCCCTCAGATTCAGTTTGCTCTCTAAAGCAGAAGACCAGACTTTGGGTATTCTGGGAGAATGAGGCTGTAATATAAATCATGTTCTGGTTGGTTAGTGGCTTGACATTTTCTAACGCGCATGTCTACTGTCTTGTAATGCTCTGTGATTTGGTTCCTGGGTTGAGAATGGGCTGCACGACTTGGAACAAACAATAATATTGTGATTATTTTTTGACAAATATTGCAGCTGCAATTTGTACTGTGATATGTTTAACATTTAACATCTCATGTTTCTGCTGCCAAGATATCAAGGATTAAAGAACAAAAAGACCTACTATCACACTAAAACAGTTCTCATCCTTAGCTTTTTTTCTCCCAATGAAGTTATGTTTGCCTATGTTCTGCTGCCAGCATAAACTGTTACTTAATTTTGTTTAGAACTGTTCTCTTTGCATTCACATTTATTTTTGGCCAACCTACTTTTCACTCCCATATATATATATATATATATTTTAAGTAATTTGAAGAGAGTCATGTTATTATTGTAATAATAATAAAATATAAATAATTGTTGTTATTATAATTCTTATAATTACAGTGCGTGCATAATTATTATGCAAGTTGATATTCGGATCATATTTTTTCCATGCATATTTTACCAATTCCAACCCACATTAATCTTAATAACTACTATTCATTTTGTATTTAATCATTTATAAGTGATATATAATTGTTAAAAACGCCTTATATTCAGGTGTGCATAATTGCTTAGCAGGTTTTCCAACCCATTCTCACTCCCAAGGCATCAAAATCTGAAGCATGGTCAAGTGCCTTCTGCGTCACAATGAAGATGCTAAAGGTACCCTAGGTGTCACTATATCGACACGCAGGGTACTCCATTGATTTCAGTTGTTTGCCAATGCGTCAGATCAAGACGCATTTAATTCTTTGCATTTGTAAGCAGACAGGATTTTATGAATATTTCTAGACTACTTTTATATTTTGGAGCAACTAACCCAACTCCTACCCATTTTACAATCAAAGCTGACGTAATGACACAATTGGTCACAAGAGAATTTCCCTATGAAATCTGACGTATTGTTTCTTCGGGCGGCAATTTTTGAAATTTGAATGTGTGCATGATCGTCGGTGAACGGAGACGCTGATAGCTTTTGGGGATTTCCTTCACACAAATCAATCGTTTGGCCTCAGAACTTTTTGAATAAATTGTGCATGCAGTCATATCTGCCTGTTATATCCTGTGTTTTATATCATATAATACACAAATGGGTAGGTTTAGGGATGGGATGTGGTTGGGTTACATGTTCAAACGTGAACATGTTTTTTGAGAATCACACTCCAACATGTCATAATGGCAAAATCATAACCCAATATATAATTTCATCATGAAGATAACATCCCCATGCCCAACGCGTCTGTGTATGATGGCAAAGGTTTCTCATTGAAATCAATGGAGTACCCTGCACTTCGAAAAATGACGCCTAGGGGTACCTGTGGCTGAACAAATGAGCATTTTTCAGTCCATTGGTCTCACCTTAATTTTGCAATTTCTAGTATTGACATATCGAAATGGCTATCGATAGATAGATAGATAACGATAGCGTGGTAACTATAGCAAAGTTCTGGTTACAGTGTATTTGACACTGGCTTGGTAAATTAGTCACCTAGTCTGCTGTTTAATGTCCATCCATAATGTCCAGCCTTAATTAATGAACAACTGTGTAAATGTAATGCTAGATAGCCTTAGTAACTAGCAGACTCACTGATGTTAAATAAAAAAGCAATGTAGAGAAATTTGACAGAACAGTTGAGAATTTGTAAATGCGCTGGAGGGTAGTAAGCTAATCCCATCATATAAGGGAAGCAGAATAAATCCATGTCAAACATAACCAATTAGCAAGCAGATAAGGACTGCATGCTTTGCAGTGACAGAAACAGCACTGCTAAAGATGCTGCAGGTATTTGTCTCCATGAGTGACTGCGTCTCACTTCAGTCTCAAAGTAAACTTCCTTGAGCCTTATGACATTATTTGCTTCATCAATCATTGTGATGCTAGCTAGCTGGGGACATACAATATTAAAATGTTTTCTAGAAGTGGGAGAATAAGCCAAGTCCTAGAGGGAATTTGTTTGGCCATGTCTCACAGTAAAATAACTTTTAATACTCTTAATATTTTAATCTAATTGCAAGTTCTTGGCTTAGAAGGATTGGGAAGCATTGGAAATGAGAATTGGATGGTGCACCTGATGAATTCTCCTGACATCAAGAAAGTTGGGATTATTAACGTTATCAGATATTTCGCCATCGACTGGAGCAAGTAGCTTCCATTCTGAATATAGTGGTAAATGCTCTGTTTTGAGTTATAAACCTGCTGCCTAAAGGGAAACAAGGGAGAAAGTGCATAAAACTCAGCAACACAACCCTCTCACCTCCTCTGACATGCAACACAATATCACCAATATTACTTATAAAAAATAATCCACCATCGCATCCACCAGAACGAGTCTCTATGTTAACGCTGCATATTTAAGCAGACAGAGAAGTTCAAAAAAGGCAGGCCTGCATCCACCGTGCTAGATCAGGCATTTTGTTATGAACCTCAAGGTCAAACGCAGAGCTGCTGCTGTCTGAGCACTGAGGCTGCCAGGGGAGAAAACTGACTGCAGCAGTGAGGAACTGTAAGTAGAGGAAAAGACACAGGGGCTTATATTAAAACCAAACCAGACCTAAACCCAGCGAGCTGCCACCTTAGACAGCTGTTAAGGCATCATAAGTTTGCCCTTGATACAAAAGCTGTTCCAAAAGGTAGGCAGCAATTATGCTGCTTCCTAAGATACTTTGCATGGCCAAATTCAAATGTAGCATTGCATGTACCAGAGAAGGTAATCAGAAGGCATTATGCACAGTGAAAAAAGGTATCCAAGATGGCAGACAAAATGGGCCATTGCTAGAAATTGCCATCCCAACCACTGGATCCGTCTCGGGGCAGACGTGACTGGTATCCAGTGTGGTGGATCCTCCGCTGATGTCAGTGCGATCGGCCAGCATCCAGATTTAGGTGGTCCCAAGTTCGGTGGTCTCAACGCATCCTTAGTCATTACAAGCATCAAGATAGATTTCGAAGTGCTGTAGTGCAAACAACAGCGCAAGAGCCTCTTTTTTCGATTGTGCTATAATGTTGCTGCGATTTACTGAATTTCCTTGAGAAATAACACACCGGGTGATCAATTCCCGCAGCATCCTCCTGAATAAGGACTGCACCCGCTCCCACCTCACTCGCATCCACTTCCAATTTAAATAGTTGTGAGAAATTTGGAGCTGAAAGAACTGGAGCACTACACAGTAAAGTTAAAAAAAAAAAAGCATCAAAAGCTGACTGGCACTCTGAAGTCCATTCAAAAACTTTAGATTGACTCAAGTTTGTGAGTGGTGATGCAACTTCAGCAAAGTTCTTGCAAAAAGCACAATAATATCCTGTCATTCCCAAGAAACGACACAGCTCCCACTTCATTTTTGGAGCTGGAAAAGCAACAATGGAATGGTAGGTCACGACAGCTTTACAGAACTCACACTTGGCAAGATTCAATGTAAGGGATGCATCACTTAAACGTTGAAACTCTGAACACAGACTTGTTAGATGCTGTTCCCAGTCAGATGAATAAACGACAGTGTTATCCAGGTATGCCTCACAGTTTTCTAACCCAGCCAGCACTATTCTCATTAGGTGTTGGGAGGTGGCAGGTGCATTTTGCATCCCAAAAGCCATCCTCTTGTATTGCAGGAAGTGATCAGGCGTAACAAAGGCAGAGATTTTGGAAGCCCTGGCCGTCAAAGGTACCTGCCAGTAACCTTTTAACAGGTCCAGCTTCGTCACAATCTTTGCAGCGCCAACCCTATCAATACAATCGGCCATCCTCGGTAAAGGATAGGAATCAGGTTTCGTTATGGAATTTACCTTGCGGTAATCTGTGCAGAATCGAAATATACCCATCTGATTTAGGCACCAATAAACAGGGTGAACTCCATGAACTGAAACTTGGCACAGTAAAACCATGTTCTAACAAGTATGCAGACTCCTTTTGCATTATTTTTCTCTTGATGGGGTTTACTCGATAGGAATTTTGCTTGATAGGGGAGCAATCACCCACGTCGATATCATGCTCCAATACTGTGGTTTGACTAGGCACATCAGAAAAAAGGGAACTTTTTAATTAGAGTAATAATATCACTCTGACACACTTCAGTTAAATAACACAGTAACGGTGAACTGGGAAGAGAAAGAAAGACGAGCACCAAATCACCTTCCTGAAAACTCAGATAAACACTCTTCTTATCAAAGTGAGTCTTCATTTTAGTGTGAGTACGGCCCAACTCCGAAAGTGCCACTTCACGAGTTCGGTGTAGGCGTTCTCAGAACAAATTCACATACTCAAGTACACTAGTTTGGGGTACCGTCTCAGACAACAACTGTACCCGAAACAACTTTAGTGGACCTGAACACTAATTTGGCAGAACTAAAACCTAAGGATTTGTGACCGGTCTCTCGTACCGCAAACATGACCAAAGAAAATGCCTCATCCCAGTCTTTTGCCGTTTTAAAACAGTACGTACGCAACATTCCGATGAAAACGCTCTAGCACTCCCTGCGACTCTGGGTGGTAAGCACTAGAAAGTTTATGTTTCACAGACAGACAGTCCAAAACCTGCTAAAACAGCTTGGAGGTAAAATTATTACTGTATAACTTGGGGAATACCAAATGTAGAGAAAAATTTGATCAGTTCTTTAGTCACATTTTTATTCTTCAACAACTTACCTGTTCACAGAACCCAGACACATCTGGCTTGTCTACAACAATGGGCTGAGGGAACACGTTACCACCAGCAATATCATTGCCTAATATCAGAACTACTCCTTCTATAGGAAGCTGAGAATGCACTCCCAACTTCACAACTCCAGTGATCAACTCAGATTTGAGATAAACTGAGTGCAATGGAACTTTAATACAGTTGAGCTCAATACCACGGATTAACACACTTGATGTATATGACGGCTCCGAAAAATATAGTGCACTTTTCACAATAAAGGATTGAGCCGAGCCAGTATCTCGCAAGATCGTAATCGGCTTCAGATTTTCCTGCTCACCTGAAAGAGACACAGACCCATTCATAATAAATGGGCAGTAGAAGTTTGTATTCAAATTAGTAGAATTAAGCACAAAAGAAGGAGTTTGAACTAAAGCAACTCCCTTTGGTTTCTCAGGGGGCTTACTCTGATTCCAGCTCTTACAATCTGCAATCACATACGCCTCTCTCCCTCATGAGCTACATTTGTATTACGGAGCACATTCAAAGCTGCCTCTCTATTCTCCCGTTTTCCCTTACCCTTAAAAAAAACTCAAGCTGTTTTTCACAGGAAATTCAACAGATGAACCAGGTTTCCCTCTACACACAGACAGAGTAAAAACAGTTTTGTGTGCGAGCACAAATTCATCTGCTAAAACAGCTGCATTAGTCACAGACAATACCTTCTGTTCATTTAGATACACAACAATATCCTCTGAAACAACTTTTAAAATCCTCTAACAACAAGAGTTCTTGTAATTGCTCAAACGTTGCAACCCTGCTTGCTGCACACCATTTGTCAAACAGCACAGTTTTCTCGCGAGCAAACTCTCCAAATGTTTGACTTGTAATTTTCTGATGGTTTCTGAATTTCTGGCGATAAGCTTCAGATACTAATTTGTACGCTCTTAAAACAGCAGGTTTAACTGTATCATAATTCAAATTTTGTTCAATAGGTAAGGCTGTACACACTTCCTGAGCCTTTCCTACTAATTTACACCACATAACAATGACCACAACTCTTTTGGCCAATGTAATGTAGCTGCTATGCGCTCGAAAGCAACAAAATAAGAGTCTACCTCCATCTCTCTAAAAGGAGGAACAAGTGTAACGTACTTACTCACATCTAAGCTGGGGAGGAGATAGTGTGTGGCGGACTTTGATTCTCTGCCGATGAAACAGGTACATTCACTAGTGAATGAGGAGATGGAGGTCTAGATCTGGGCACAGGCACAGGCACATTAGGCAGCAATTTATTATCAGTCTCTAACTCCAGAGTTCGATAATAAAGAAGCTGCGCATCATAATCCTGTTTCTTTAACTGCAGATCCAACTCCTTCAATTGAATAGTTAGCACAGGATCAAAGCAGGGATGACTAGGATCTATGCTAGGAAAAAAAAAAAACGATCCCCATCTACCACCAATTCAGAACCCTTCCAAATTACTCATTCCTTGGACTCATCCGGCAAAATTCAAGCCTCTGCCAACTTGCTATACAACTTTTCTTTAACAACTTGTTTTGGTCCCTCCCTAGGAAAACGTCTCGGTTACGTATGTAACCTTAGTTCCCTGAATAGGGAACGAGACACTGCGTCACCGCTATGGGAACGCCTCTGCGTGATTGCGTCGTGAAGCACCTATGGAATCAGTCCAATGGAGTGACAGAACATCATAGGCGGGTGACGTCATCCACCAGGAAATTATAAAGCACACCTGCACCAAACACAGTCAGCTTCTGGAAAGGCTGAAGCAAGACGATTGCGGGCATGCAGGGAGTATGGCCGGGTGACCTGAATAGGGACTGAGAAGCTGCGTCACCGCTATGGGAACGACAATACCCACGTCCCCATAGGAGCCAGATGCCCGCCCGTGAAACATTGTCTACGGAACGAGCACCCGCGCTCCCGGAGTAGCATTGAGGTCAAGTTCATAGAACCTCATGAATGTCTGCGGCGAGGACCACCCCGCCGTGTCACAAACTTCTTGCAGGGAAGCCCCTGCTAGTACTGCCTTAGAGGCAGCCATACTCCTAGACGAGTGGGCCCGTACAGCCAAATGTGAAGGCTGACCGGCCGCCTCATAAGCAAGTGAGATAGCCTCAACCATCCACTTGCTCATTCTCTGCTTGGATGCTGGGCCCCCTCTCGAGGGTGGCACGAAACACACAAACTGTTCAGATCTTCTCCACAGTGGCAGCTCGGTGGATATAAGCATCTAGAGCCCGAACCGGGCACAACAGATTGAGTCTTTCCTGGCCATAAGGAAGGAGGACAAAAGGCCTGTAGTACAACTGGTCAATTAATACAATTAGTAGGAACCTTCGGAATATAGCCTGGCCTAGGGTGTAGAAAGGCCTTAACCATGCCGGGCGCAAATTCCAAGCATGAGGGTGCCACTGACAGTGCTTGAGTATCTCCTATTCTCTTATCTCCTATTCGCTCTCTGTTTATCCCGAGGTTTACTGCAGTCAGCCGGATCCGGGCCGTATCCAGATCAGATGGTGGACCAGCGCCCAGACATTACCAACGCATCTCTGAAGTGTCTGCAGAGACCGTGTCAATTAGTCTACCCTCTGAAATTGCTCATCGACATGGAATCCTCAATGGATCCATCTCCGGCGTGATAATAATAATAAAATAATAATCATACACCGTTTGTTAATTGGCCAGAGGAGAACTGGCACCCCGACTGAGCCTGGTTTCTCCCAAGGTTTATTTTTCTCCATTATGCCAACTGATGAAGTTTTGGTTCCTTGCCACTGTCGCCTTTGGCTTGCTCAGTTGGGGACACTAAATTTTCAAATAAATATCCAAATAAATTTAACTACTAAACTAAATTAACTATATCAACTACATTACTTGACTATATATGAGAATTGAAATGAGCTAGATGACATCACCGTTTTCTCCAGAGCGGCTGTACAGCCGAATCAAATTCGGTTGCATTATTTTCCTGTTTAACAATGTGAAGCTGCTTTGAAACAATCTGCATTGTAAAAAGCGCTATATAAATAAAGTTCACTTGACTTGACCAAAGGGAAGTACCCGATATTGGTATGCTTCTCCCCCAAAAGCGAACCTCAGGGACCTCCTGTGTTATAGAAGGATGACCTCCATCCTTCTTTGGCAAAATTAAGTAATGGTTGTAAAACCCTGACTCCCTGCTGGCTCCCCCTTTTTATAGCCTCCTTTCGCAGAAGAGTCTCTACTTCCTGTATCAAAACCAGAGCCTGCTTCTGCAGGACCCACCAAGATATATTTGGCAGATGATTCCACCCAAAAATCTCTAATGGTACCAGTCCCTCAAGACTGGCCTCTGGTATACTGCAAACAGCAAGCGCAGTGCCCTGAAGCGGCGAACCGGCAGGGAACAACTGGCAAAACTGCTCTAGGACCCTCCGTGGAGGGGGCAAGCCACCCTCGGGTAGTTTGCGAGACCCCTCTATGCCCCGGCATTGCGGTGAGGTTGGCAGAACGGTCCCCTGAGGGCACCGAAGGGAGATGAGCACTGTATGATGAGGTGGACACCGCCTTCCTATAGAGGGGACCCTCAGAAACCTGACATTGATAACGTCAGAAACTTTACGAACATAAATTGGGAGTTACGAGACTGGCCCCTGGTGTACCAAGAACAGCAAGCGCAGTGCCCTGAAACGGCGAACTGGCAGGGAGCGACTGGCTTGACTGTTCTAAACCCCTCCTCGTAGGGGGCGAGCCACCCCCAGGTGACTCGCGAGGACCCTCTACGCCCCGGCATTGCGGCGGGGTTGGCAGAACGGTCCCCCGAGGGCACCAAAGGGAGACGGGCACCATATAATGTGGTGAACACTGCCCCTTCTACGTTTTTTTTTTTTGTATATGTGGTGAAAAACTCCTGCCTAGTCTCAACTAAAGATGGACAAAAACACCAAGTTTGACAGACAATGATTCACACAGAGCCCTTGCTGAAGGCACAGAAGCTGACTGTGTTTGGTGCAATTTCCTGGTTGATGATGTCACCCGCCTATGACGTTCCGTCACTTTGTTGGACTGATTCCATAGGTGCTTCACGACGCAATCACGCAGAGGCGTTCCCATAGCGGTGACACAGCGCAAGTTCCCTTGAAAGGGAAATAATATTAAAGAAATCTGCAATCTGTAACAAATCAGCTTTACGACATTTACTAAATTCCTAACGTAAAAGACGTTGAAGAAAATTACCAGGCAAACAAATGTGTGCTTATCAATTACCTTCATTGATGTACAAATGGACGAGCTCCCAATTTATGTTACGATCCCTGGTCTAGGTCAGGGTGTAACATAAAAGACAAAACAATACTTCTTAACTATACATTTTTATTTTATTTCTTGTTCTCTCTGTTGTTTTCATTCTGAGGTTGTTTTCAGTTTACAATTTCTTAAAAGAAACAAAATGTCAGAAGCAATCTCTTCAGGGGTGAGCTAATGCCGAAACAATAAACAAACCAAAACTTTCCACAAAAAAAACTAACTTCCTTACGAATCAAAATAAAAGAAACCAAACATACAATAACATACTCTATCTCCTTATCTAACCAAAAAACAGGAGTGATGGCCTTTTGGCCTACAAAAAAACAAGGCACTCACCCCCTATGCTTCTCAAATAATCAAGAAGTTTACGAATAGGATCAGTAGGACACTGTTTTCATATAGGGATCAGAATAGTTTCAAAAGTCGTTAACAGCACTCTGTTAACACAAAGAAGAGCACAGGCATCACCATCCGTCACACTACAATTCCACCATCACACAGTACAACAACAATCAATACAGAGCAAAAAAAAAAAAACAGAGAGCTCCCTCCAGAGGAACTCCAAGAAATTATAGTCCAGGTCTCTTCTCTGGTCCAACCAACAACAGTCTCACATTACGTCCAGGATCAATCCTAAAAGAGAGAGAGAGAGAGAGGGGAAAAAACGAAAAACAGCAGGAGCAACAAAACCCATAACAACACATTACTTCACGGACGTAACAAATGGTTGTGTCCTTTTTTTATGAAAAGTGATTGCAGCAGTGAGGAACTGCAAGAAAAGGAAAAGACACATGGGCTTATATTAAAACTAAACCAGACCAAAACCCAGCGAGCTGCCACCATAGACAGCATTTAAAAGGGGTGGTTGATCAGTTTTTTTCTAAGGCTTGATTGTGTTTATGGGGTGCAGTCTAACATGTGTTCATGCTTCGTTGAAAAATAAACAAAAAAAACCCCATTATTTTTCACATATTTTACCTTTATTCTACACCGCTGTGTCCCTTCTTGTAAAAACGTTCTGATGATTTCCCGGTTCTATGAAGCCCCTCCCTCAGAACCACGCAATGGGCTTGATTGGACAGATTGGTTAGCTGGCCCAGTGAGTTGTGATTCGCTTACTGCCTAGTGCACGTTGTCTGGAAACGTCACGCCCCTTACCATTACGGTTAGTTGCATATGCTCAGGTGTAATGTAATAAACAATAACGTCAATATTGCCTTAACAATTTGAGCCCGAATCAGACCCAGAGAATTTTAGTGAAGAGGATCGAGCAGAACCTGTGCAAGAACAGCTGTTACAGTATGTTTTTTCTCATACTTTTAGATACGCTGTTATTTGTAAATGCTTGAAGGGATTAAACACTATAAAAGCTCTGATCAAATAATAATTTACACTGATCACATAAACGCCAACAAACACCAGCATTCAAAGTTCGCTGGTGGGATTAAAAAGAAGTTTGTTGCTCGTGTCGTAACAGCTAAAGGCTGTCCACACTGAACATGACAAAGTGCCTGTTGCAAAGCATTTGTCCATCATGTCAGTGCATCATAAATAGAACGAGGCATCAGTTTAATGTCAAAGATTTACGTCTCACGCCGTGCCACATCCAGTGTAGACAACATCACTGTTTAAAATGGGTTCTATTGTCTTTTGTAGCGTTGCATCGCGCCACTCGTGTCCGGTGTAGACATGGTGTTAGTCCCCAGGAAAGCAGAACAAGTCAAGTCAAGTCAACTTTATTTATATAGCGCTTTTTACAATGCAGATTGTTTCAAAGCAGCTTCACAGTGTTAAACAGGAAAATAATGCAAAAGAATTTGATTCGGCTGTACAGCCGCTCTGGAGAAAACGGTGATGTCATCTAGCTCATTTCAATTATCATATATATTCAAGTAATGTAGTTGACATAGTTAATTTAGTTTAGTAATTAAATTTATTTGGATATTTAGTTGAAAATTTAGTGTCCCCAACTGAGCAAGCCAAGCCAAAGGCAACAGTGGCAAGGAACCAAAACTCCATCAGGTGTCCTAATGGAGAAAAATAAACCTTGGGAGAAACCAGGCTCAGTCGGGGTGCCAGTTCTCCTCTGGCCAATTAACAAACAAGGTATGATTATTATTTTGGCAACCTTACAGGTCAGAAGTCATATTAGATCGGAATATTCGAAAGATTGGGGGCATCACACCGGAGACGGGTTTATTGATGCCGTGTCGATTAAACAATTATTAAATAGGAATATTCGAAAGATCGGAGTCATCACTCCGGAGACGGGTTTATTAAGGATGACGTCAATTAAACAATTATTAAATAGGAATATTCTAAATATCGGAGTCATCACGCCAGGGACGAGTTTATGAGGATGCCGTGTCGGTGAGGCAATTTCAGAGGGTAGACTAATTGACACGGTCTCTGCAGACACTTCAGGAATGCATTGGTAATGTCTGGGCACAGGTCCTCCATCTGATCTGGATACGGCCCGGATCCGGCTAACTGCAGTAAACCTCGGGATAATCAGAGAGACTAACATTAGTGTAGATGCCATTCTTCACCTGCCATCAGGTGTTATGGGAAGTGTTCCCGGTTCCGGCTGACCTAGTTAATGCAGCCTAACAATCATTTAATTGATTTGAATAAAATATAAATTAAAAATGTTTTATGTGTATGCCATAGTAAAGAGATGTGTTTTTAGTCTAGATTTAAACTGACAGAGTGTGTCTGCTTCCCGAACAATGCTAGGAAGGCTGTTCCAGAGTTTAGGTGCTAAATAGGAAAAGGATCGACTGCCTAGAGTTGATTTTGATATTCTAGGTATTATCAACTGGCCAGAATTTTAAGCTAAACCAAATTTCTTCATATCTTAAAATAGCTTGAATATAACTCTACATCCTTGCTTAATTTTGTATACGCGGATTCATGAATATGCAAATTAGTCCCCGCCTCCACTCAGCCACACCATCTCAGACTATCTGATCCATTCTGTCATCTGTAGTAAATGCTACACAATGGCAAGTAGAAATATTGTTTTCTTTAAGTGGACTTTTAATTATATAATATTAAATATTACATTTTGAAAGTATATTAAAAAAAACTGTACTTAAAGATAATATAATTAAAAGGCCACTTAAAAAAGTGGTTAAAACAAATGTAGTTATTTTAAGGTAAAAATAACTACATTTGTTTTAAATCTGTTGCTCCTGCTACAATGAAAACTGATAATATTTTGACTCGTGTATTACAACATACTATACGTAAATGAATAATCATTGCAACCGGTGAGGCAGAGGCAACAACAGCAAAACCTCCTTCCGTTGATTATCTTTCATTACAGTCTGTTTGTTATTTGTTATTATCTGGCAATTTTCCCATTTAATTGTCTGATTAGAAATATCAGCAGATGCCCACCCAAAACATTGCCGCCATCATTATGCAAAGATATCGCTAATTAATAATTCTGCATAATTTGGAGAATCTGTTTTTTTAATTATGGAGATGAATGAAAGTCCATCTGATGAAATGATAATTACCTGCGGGCGTGTTGTAAAATCATCATTTTCTCTCTCTGTCCAGGGTTAATATCATCAGGGTGCATTACGCCCCTTCTGCCCATTAGCTCGCCTTGTGTTTTATGGGTACTTTTAAATGGAACACCTACAGTACAGGGCCAGACACTTATCTCTGAATGTATACACACTGTCATATTGCCTGTCATGAGGAGCAATGTGTTTTAATTTACTTGGGAGGTTAATGGGGGTAGGTGTGCTTCATTAGCCTGTGGAGAACAAACTGACATGCATAAAATAACAGACACACTATAGAGAAAGCTGTATTTGAAATACTGTATAAAAGGATTCTGGGACATCAAAGAGAATCAGCTCTGTCTAATCCAATGGAATGAGGGAAACACTTAAAGCTAAGCAATGTATTTCTCCCCTACAGTTTACACAAACTTTATTTTATATAAACACACACAAGCAGACCACCACATAGATGGCAAATGTCAGACAGTTTGAAAGGCTTCATTTGATCGGGTTTTTGGTGGATTAAGCCCAAACACAGTCGAGGAGGGAGGTCCTGTCCATTTGAACTACTTCAAGATTCTCAGATATCCTTTGGAAGATCCTGTTATCTTAGTCTTTTCACAAAAGGCTCAGAAATACAAGTTTGCCTTGCCCCCCCAAAATAAAAACAATACTTAGAATGTGATTTTTAATTATCAAAATAGTCTTATTGAGGAAAGTACTTTGAAACTGTAGTTAAACTAAGTTAAACTACAGACAAACTGTTTCGTAAAAGTAAATAATTTAAGGAGAAATGTACATGTTCATGGTTCTCTGATTTCATTGGCCTGCTTAAGAGGACGTCTGACCAACACTCACCTAAAGGATTATTAGGAACACCTGTTCAATTTCTCATTAATGCAATTATCTAATCAACCAATCACATGGCAGTTGCTTCAATGCATTTAGGGGTGTGGTCCTAGTCAAGACAATCTCCTGAACTCCAAACTGAATGTCAGAATGGGAAAGAAAGGTGATTTAAGCAATTTTGAGCGTGGCATGGTTGTTGGTGCCAGACGGGCCGGTCTGAGTATTTCACAATCTGCTCAGTTACTGGGATTTTCACGCACAACCATTTCTAGAGTTTACAAAGAATGGTGTGAAAAGGGAAAAACATCCAGTATGCGGCAGTCCTGTGGGCGAAAATGCCTTGTTGATGCTAGAGGTCAGAGGAGAATGGGCCGACTGATTCAAGCTGATAGAAGAGCAACTTTGACTGAAATAAGCACTCGTTACAACCGAGGTATGCAGCAAAGCATTTGTAAAGCCACAACATGCACAACCTTGAGGCGGATGGGCTACAACAGCAGAAGACCCCACCGGGTACCACTCATCTCCACTACAAATAGGAAAAAGAGGCTACAATTTGCACGAGCTCACCAAAATTGGACAGTTGAAGACTGGAAAAATGTTGCCTGGTCTGATGAGTCTCGATTTCTGTTGAGACATTCAGATGGTAGAGTCAGAATTTGGCGTAAACAGAATGAGAACATGGATCCATCATGCCTTGTTACCACTGTGCAGGCTGGTGGTGGTGGTGTAATGGTGTGGGGGATGTTTTTTTGGTACACTTTAGGCCCCTTAGTGCCAATTGGGCATCGTTTAAATGCCACGGCCTACCTGAGCATTGTTTCTGACCATGTCCATCCCTTTATGACCACCATGTACCCATCCTCTGATGGCTACTTCCAGCAGGATAATGCACCATGTCACAAAGCTCGAATCATTTCAAATTGGTTTCTTGAACATGACAATGAGTTCACTGTACTAAAATGGCCCCCACAGTCACCAGATCTCAACCCAATAGAGCATCTTTAGGATGTGGTGGAACGGGAGCTTCGTGCCCTGGATGTGCATCCCACAAATCTCCATCAACTGCAAGATGCTATCCTATCAATATGGGCCAACATTTCTAAAGAATGCTTTCAGCACCTTGTTGAATCAATGCCACGTAGAATTAAGGCAGTTCTGAAGGCGAAAGGGGGTCAAACACAGTATTAGTATGGTGTTCCTAATAATCCTTTAGGTGAGTGTATAAAGCAACCAATCATAGTTTGTTTTGTTCAGCATCATGTGTAGGGGTGTGAAAATGTAGTCAATGTCCCCACAATAACAGACCGGTGTGCAATTCATTCAAGAATGCTGTGCAAATTTACAGCAACAATGGAGCTGCAAACTTCACATACTTTTGAAAATCCTGAGTTTATTTAATCATGATAAGCGCTCATTGTCAGAGTTGTAAACACGACAGCTTTCCTCTTCCATGAGTGGCTTTGGCGTCACAACGGCTTTGTTTCCTGACCGTTAAAGAACGCAGAATTCAACCATTCAGATGACGACTTCAAAACTCCCAAAGTGTTTCCCGTTTTGTATGCCATATATCCATCTGATGTTAAGCAAACGATCCGTGGTTGTGAAGTCTGAGGCTGAGACTAATGGTCAGATGACATGCAAGTAAACAGATATACTATTTAATATTTTTTAAGTGTTTTATTTTGATTGGTTTTATTTTTAAATCAAATTGTTAATTATTAATAATTATAAATATCAATAATATATAATGAATTATACTTCATATTCTTCTTGTAAATTGAATATTTATATTGATAATTAACTTTACAATGCTAATATTTATGGCTTAATATTTATGCATTTCAAGCGTTCAAATTCTACAAGCTTTTATTTTGAGGGAATGCCGGTGAAATGCTGTAACTATCCACAGAAATGTTGAAAATGATGCAAATGTGTACATGAAGTAAACCTTGTGCACATTGTGTTCCCAAAATGCTTGTTAAATTCACTGCACATACAGAGATGGAGCTGGTGAGAAGCAGCATTTAATGTTAACCGAGGCACTCTGAGATTCTGAGAAAAAAAAAAACTTTAAGCTGCTCACGTGTAACAGTGCCTCTCTGAAACACACAGTTTACTTAATTCATTTGCAGCCTTTGATTTGATAGTCACACTAAACTATATTGCAATTTCAGTTTTGTTTCGAATTATTTCAATTCTGCAGCCACATTTATTTATTTTTATTCATACAGTTTAGCTTTTCATTAACTTTCAGACCTCATGCAGTTCCCTCACAACCCATCCCATCCAGGGATTCACAAACCCCATTTGGAGAAACAAGAACCTAATTTACATAGTAAAATATAGCACAACTTTAACAATTTATATCAATTGTCCATATAAACCGAATCAATTAAATTAATCCGCTTTCCAAACCATATGAGAGAGACGGAGACCTCTCTATCACCTCAGCTCAGACAATAAAAATACGTTTGGTCATGCTACACCACTACTCGTTAGATAAACTCCCCAACACTAGTCTTGTGTAGCCACACTTCAGACTATAAACATAAGTCTATTTCACATTGCAGCTTATTATGTGCAATAACATATAAAGTGCTCAATTACATAGTACTGAAAAGATTGTATTCATGGGATAAGTGCACAAAAGAATCAGCAGCCCTTAACACCTCTTTTAAGTTACATCTCAGTTACACCTCTTTTAATAAAATCAAACTTAGAAATCATATATCGTCACTGCTGGGCGAAACCTTATATCTCCAAAAACTTGGAAATTTTTTCATAAAAAAAAAATTACATTGTATTGTCAAAGTTGATATTGTGGCTTTATATATGGTCAGACTTGCATGTCTCATTATATTATTAAGATTTTACCAAAATCGGGCTCAAATGGAGTTACAAGGTTTTTGACCAGAGAATTTCAGAAAATTTCAGACATGCATGTTTCATCATTAGAAAGGCTGCATCAACTTACAGGTTATAAAGTTTACTGTAGTTATGTGGGCACTTTGTTTTTTCTTGACATTTGGCCAACATCACGTTATAAAAGATGAAGTGCTATGCACAGGCTGTTTAAGACAGTACTGGCTATGACTTGACGACAAATGCTAGACTAAGACACTCTCCTCCGCTCCTAAAATAAATAAAACATTAGCCTTTATATACATATAGTGCTTCCTGAGTTAAGAAAACAATGTACTTAATCAAAGTTCTTTATTCACCCTTGCATTGCAAACAAGCAAAGATGGTCCAAACTATGTGCGGCACTTTATTCGCAATAGAGGCGGGGTTGTCACAAGCTCTGTGAACGCACACAGTCATGTCTCGTTTAAAAGATACATCTGACTCTTTAGCATGACACAATCGGTCACGACACACACGAGAGCCAATGCCATTTCATAAAGCTGACATAATGATGCAATTGGTCACGAGACATACGAGAGCCAATGCAATTTCACTATCAAAGCTGATGTAACAGTTCTTCGGGAGGCAATTTTTTTATGTGTGCCTAGGATGTACGGCAGATGGTGATGGTTATCGCTTTTGGGTCTTTTCTTCACACAGATCAATCTTGAAATATTTGTTATTTTTGAATAAATTGTGCCTGTAGTCTTATCTGCCTGTTAAATCCTGTTTTAAAAGCCTGTTTTATAACATATAATACACATATGGGTAGGTTTAGGGGTGGGGTTGGGTTACGTGTTAAAACTTTTCTAAAAAACATAAATAAAATAAACGTAAATAAAATTGTGCTGGCTGATTAAATTGAGAATCACACTCCAGCATGTCATAATGGCAAAATTATAACCCAATATATAATTTCATCATGACGATAACATTCCCATGCACAACATGTCTGTGTATGACGCCGAAGGTTTCTCATTGAAATCAATGGAGTGCCCTGCACGTCAAAAAAATGGGGGAAAAGGGGTACCCTGTGCGTTATAAAGTTAGGAGTTAGGAGTGAGAACATGTTGCAAAAGACAGACTTATGATTAATGAAAAAAATTAAAATGACAAAATGTGGAGATATGAGGTTTCCCCCCGACAACGACAATATAGTACATACATTTTAAGTAGGATCCCCACTAATATTTGCTTTAAAACATTAATTTTGCTTGTAATCATACTAGGTCCACTTGGTCCAAGGATACAGTAGCAAATTTAAACATGGTCTTTGACAAACCCTCCCTTCCCCCAACTATTAATTTATCCAGGCGCTCCATCTGGTCCCCGTGAATGAGCTTGGCTGCAGATCAAGCCTCAGGTGTGGGGAAAAGCATCCCATCTCTCGGGGTGGAAGAAGCTGTCATTCCAGCATTGCTCCACTGCCCCACTCTTTGCTCAAGGCCAACTCTACACAGGGACGTTTGCTGCTCTACTTGTTTTTGATCTGCCTTTCTGCCCTTGAAATTGGATGATTTTTCTGATCTTCTATGCTCCTCCCTGAGGGTTAATGTGGTACTTTTGGTACTACAGAATTCAGTTCATTTTGGTGGTCATTGTTTAATCGGTTTCATGCAGAAAGAGAGGAAAACAAATATAGGGTTTGACAAAATTTATTTGAACTGTTGTGACACTTTATTTTCGGGTCTTTTTAGCTAAGTGTCTTTTGGCAAGAATTTCCATCCCTAAAATGTCTCCTCATGTCATTATGCTCATCCTCGCCCAATGACAATGCTATCTCTTCGGTGCAAGGAAAAAAGAGCGAGAGAGAGACCCTCACTCTTGTCACTATGTCCAAGAGTGTGATCATGTCCCAAAGTAATTTTGATTTTCAAGGGTTTTTTGTTGCTGCCTTTCTCAATTGTGGTTACTTGAGTCTATATTTGGTAAGTGCTAGCTTCAGGCATCATGCCTGCAGAGTGTTTGATGCATACTTCACACAAAAATGACAAGAGCTTTTCCAAAACAGCAAGCTCCAATCCAAATGGCAAAGTAAAAGTCATGTTTATAAGCAACAATGGGCAATTCCATGGAAGAACTAGCCACTGCATTTACAAGGTTTGTGACAGTACTTGAGAGCAGAATTGGTCTTAAGTCAAGTCACCTTTATTTTTATAGCGTTTTATACAATAGAAAATGTTTCAAAGCAGCTTCACAATAATAAACAGGAAAGTAACAGAATTATGTGAGCAGTAACACTAATCACAACAAGAGTTTAGAGAAACTGAATACATTACTGAACCGTTTCAGACACTGCTACAAAGTATATTATGAGAAAATTAGTGTTTTTTGATTGTAGGAGACCTAAAACAAAATTAAGAACCTTTAAAATAGCATAATAGGGGCACTTTAATATTACGCTTTCTAAAGTATGTTTTTACAACAGTCCATAGAAAATGAAAACAATCACCACAATCTATGGTGTTGTGGCTTATTCAGGTTGTCAAAACCATTGAATCTGCCCCTATGACCTCTATACAAAGCACAACGTGTTCTCTCTAACAAAGTGAATTTTTCCACATCAGCCTCTGTTGGATGGTGAGGTGAACAAGATAAAATGATCCCTCAGCCACATTACAACTAGAAAATAAGCCTGTCATTGTCTACAGACACAAGCACAGTTGGAGGAACACGGCCAGCATGATAAAAACATATGAAACAATTTGTGTCAAAGGATCAAACCATTAAAGACACAAATAAATAACCACAAAATTGTGGGAAATAAATTGGCGGATCTAGTAGGTTTCTCCAAACGTATAACAGCAACTAAACCTGCTGGGTCAACGTGAATAACGCAAGCAAGTTTTTTAGACATAAATGATTTCATTGGCAAATCATGTGCTTGCAGTTTTAATGTCGGTTTAAGGGTGTTTTCTGGGCACTTTTATGTCACAGAGAGAGGTTGACTCTTATATTACAGTCATATTAAATTTTTTTAAATGTATTTAACTGTTAAATGTCTAATATTATTATTTTATTTTTCATTGTATTTTATTATTTGTTATAAAAGACATATTCCACATTCAACTGTATATAAAACAGTTTTTTTTTGTTTTGTTTTTTTACATTTGTAAAATAGTATAGTAAAAAACCTCTCGTGGTTAATAAACAAAACAGCATGCATTTTGCAGAAGAACATTGTTTTGCTTGTGCTTCGGCTCTGCATGACTGTGCGGATGAACATTGTTCTTTAAAAAACAAAAAGAGAGAGATTATCCTATTGCTGATAAAACATTCATTATAGGCTTAAGAGATATAACCAGTTTAGATGGAAAGGATCTCAAGCTAACTAGCTGAAGACATTAATAGTCATGGTACATTCTTGAAAATAAATTCTAACACAGCTCTACAACGGCCATAATGAAATGATCCTTAACAATAGTAAATGCTTTACAATAAACTCTCTAAGGGTTCTTTTACACTTGGTTCGGCTGCCTGGTCCGAACCCAAGTTCGATTGCTGCCCCTGCCCCTGCCCCTGCCCCTGCCCCTGACCCCGCCCCCGCCCCCGCCCCCGCCCCCGCCCCCGCCCCTGCAACCGCCCCCCGCAATGTGCATAGCATTGCTCACCTCACTTTTATATTTTTGTTTCTGAACCATTGGTGTTGTTTCCAAAGCTTCAGTACGAAATGACACTTGCGTCTTATCTTTGTCCTGCAAATGCTCTAAAGAAAGCTGTAGGCGAGCAGAAATTAGATTTACAGCTCTCTGCTTGCAGTACATCAGTCACGCTCCCCAGGAAAATGAGTGAAACACACACAAACACATTTTTATCAAATAATATGTCATTAATAGCGGTTCACTTCCGCGATTTAGTACGATTGCGTTCATATCAGCAGCGAACCGTACCGGAGTTCACATGAACCGTACCCCAGACCACCCTTTTTAAGCGGACTCGGGTACGGTTCGCGGGTGCGCACCTGAGTTCGGAAGACAGCATTCACGTCATCCAAACGAAGCGAACTCTGACGTCAATCGAACCCGGGTGCCCACCAAAAGTGCTAGTGTTAAAAAAGCTATATATGCCAATTTATCTGTTCAATAAAATACCTGTTGTGTAACAAAAACTCAACAAAAATCTTCACATCACCTTTACACATTTCAATTCCCTCTGTTCCTGCCATCTCCAAAAAAATCCAAGCCAATGTTGGTTTTGGTATAATTACGAGCTCTGTCACATTCAGACTCCAGCAGACTCTCCTCTGTTTGACATTTGTTTAAAACGGGCGATTTCCTGGAGATTTAGCTGCTCCATGTCAACCTTTGTTGATCGTTGTGACGACTAAAGCCTTGTTTATACTTTCGCCTGGCTGCACAGTGCGAGCCTCCCCTAACTAAGCACGCACCTCCCAAAATGGACAAGGCATTTATACTTGACACGCTCACCGTTGTACTGTTCTTCGAAATGACAGTGGGCAACCTGGAAAATTGTTTTCTAAAACATCAAGAATCAGCAGTGAGAAATAAGGTACACACATGACGTGGGCTGCATCCAGAATCATATACTTGCCTACTATATACTATATATTGCAAAAAGTTTTGGGACATCTGCCTTTACATGCACATTCTTAATCTGTAGGACTCTGTGCAGGCCAGTCAAGTTCCTCCACACCGAACTTTACACCATGTAAGGCTTGGATGCAGCTGCTCGGCCATGGAAACCTATTCCATGAAGCTCTCTACGCACTGTTCTTAAGCTAATCTGAAGGCCACACAAAGTTTGGAGGTCTGTAGCTCTTGATTCTGCAGAAAGTTGGCGACTTCTGCACACTGTGCGCCTCAGCATGCGCTGACCCCACTCTGTGATTTTACGTGGCCTACCATTTCGTGGCTGAGTTGCAGTTATTACAAATTGCTTCCACTTTGTTATAATACCACTAACAGTTGACTGTGGAATATTTAGTAGTGAGGAAATTTCACAAATGGACTTATTGAACAGGTGGCAACCTATCACGGCACCACGCTTGAATTCACTGAGCTCCTAAAAGCGACCCATTCTTTCACGAATGTTTGTAGAAGCAGTCTGCATGCCTAGGTGCTTGATTTTATACACCTGTGGCCATGGACGTGATTGTAACACTAGAATTCAATGATTTGGAGGGGTGTCCCAATACTTTTGGCAATATACTGTAGTAGGCAAAAAATATTATGTGACAAAAAATATTGTCCGAATTAACAGTACTCATAAAAGAGTAGGCAAAAAGTAGCCGGATGGCCTACTTCTTCCGATGAGATTCTGAAGTGTGCATACGATGGACACTTTACTCTCCCATGAGGCCACGGGAGAGGATTCATGAATTCCAGTGAAGAGTCGTGACTGATGCTGGTAGGTCACATGATAATGACAACATGGCGAATGTAGTATGTCCAGATTACATCATATAGAACATACTTTTTTAGTGGTTGTGAAGTAATTACTTATTCAAATAGGATTGCTCCTGTCTGATCGATTGCTCCTGTCTGCCTCCTGTCGGTCACAGTGTTTGCAGCTCTGTACAGCTTTGCTTTTGAATCTCTATTTGATATCTTTTCTTGTTGTTTATACTGATAAATATAACTTACTCATCACCATATATTGTTTAATATTTCCTATCACGTTAAAATTGACATTGTTAGCTTTTAATTTAAATCACTATCACAACGTGTTAGCATTTCACAACGCGTTAGCATTTCACTAGCCTGTTAGCCTGCCATTTGTGCATCCGGGTTTCCTGTTTTGTCTCTCGTGCCTTTACTAGTCCATCAAACAACTGTGGTAAGTTGGATTAATCAACAAATACGGTAAGCCATGTCTTCTCCTTTTATTGTCACCTGCACTACATGTTTCATGTTTAGTATATCTGTCTCCGTTGGTGAACAGGGCTTCACATGTGATAAATGTAAGGAGATAGTCAGACTGACGGAGAAGATTTCAGAATTAGAGACACGCATCCAGATTTTATTTGAGAGTAGTGAGAACAAAACAGCTTTAGACACTGCTTTGGATGCGACTAGCTCAGTGAAATCTGTACATTGTTCGGTTCCGGCTGTAGAGCCCGTGCAGCAGGGCAACTGGGTGACGGTGAGACGGCATAGTCGCGGATCAAAAAACCACTCTTCCGTTCCGATTAGAACATCAAACAGGTTCTCCCCACTCAGTGATGCAGCCACTGAGAATCCTGTTGAAAGTGCCCTAGTTATTGGCGATTCTATTACACGGAACGTGAAAATAGAGACACCAGCCACCATAGTCACATGTTTACCGGGAGCCAGAGCGCCTGACATCAAAGCAAATTTAAAAGTGCTGGCTAATGCTAATCGTAAATTCTCTAAGATTATTATTCATGTCGGCACAAATGATGTTCGACTTCGCCAGTCGGAGATCACCAAAATTAACATTAAAGAGGTGTGTGAACTCGCAAGTACGATGGCAAACCGGATTTTTTGCTCTGGTCCCCTCCCCATTAAAAGGAGTGATGAGATACTTAGCAGACTATCATCACTCAATGGCTGGTTGTCTAAGTGGTGTCCGCAAAATAACATAGGGTTCATAGACAATTGGAAAAGCTTTTGGGGCAGACCTGACCTGTTGAAAAGAGATGGTATCCATCCCTCCTGGGGTGGTGCCGCTCTTCTCTCTAGTAATTTGGCACATAGTCTTAAAGCTAAACCTTGACTAACTAGGGCCCAGGTCAGGAAGCAGACGGACTGGCTTACCCGACCGTCTGCTAGCTGTCTCGCGTCACAGAAGTCAGATAAATCCCAGCACATAGAGACTCTTTCACCTAGCTATTATCACATAGAGACTGTGTCTGTTCCACGAATTAGTAAATACAAAAAAACACCAAAACTATTCAACGGTAAAAATTTAATTGATGTCCAACAAATAAACAACAGATATAATACAGATGATCAAATGATAAAGCTCGGGCTGCTGAATATTCGATCCCTTTCCTCTAAAACGCTTATTGTTAATGATATGATTACAGATAATAATCTAGATGTGCTGTGTTTGACAGAAACCTGGCTAAAACCTGACGACTACATTACTTTAAATGAGTCCACCCCACAAGATTATTGTTATAAACACGAGCCGCGTCTGAAAGGTAAAGGGGGAGGTGTTGCTGTAATTTATAATAATATCTTCAGTATTACTCAGAAATCTAGTTTCAAATATAATTATTTTGAAGTTTTGGTGCTTTACGTAACGTTATGTAGTGAAATTGATAAATCCTGTTTAACATTTGTGTTGGCTACTGTATATAGGCCACCAGGGCACAATACACACTTTATCAGAGAATTTGCTGATTTTTTATTAGAGTTAGTACTGGCTACAGATAAAGTCCTAATTGTTGGTGATTTTAATATCCATGTAGACAATGAAAAAGACGCATTGGGATTGGCATTTAGAGACATTCTAAACTCTATTGGAGTTAGGCAACACGTATCAGGACCCACTCATCTCCGTAATCATACTCTAGACCTAATATTGTCACATGGAATAAATGTTGATACCGTTGAAATTCTGCAGCAGAGCGATGACATCTCAGATCATTACCTAGTATCATGTATACTTAATTTAGCAAAGGCTGCAAAGCCGTCCCCTCGCTTCAAATATGGCAGGACTATCACTGCTGAGACTAAAGATTTCTTTATAAATAAACTTCCTCATCAGTTTCATCTCCTCAGCATCCCAGATAGCCCAGAGGAACTTGATGTTGCAACAGAAACTATTGACTCTCTCTTTTCCAGCACTTTAGACACAGTTGCTCCTCTGTGCTTAAAGAAGATTAAAGAGAATAGTCCAACGCCGTGGTACAACGAGCACACCCGGGCCCTTAAAACAGCAGCCAGAAAAATGGAGCGCAGCTGGAAGAAAACAAAACTGGAAGTTTTTCGCATTTCGTGGAAAGAGAGCATGATTTCATACAGAAAGGCCGTAAAAACTGCTAGATCTGCTTATTTCTCGACTCTCTTAGAAGAAAACAAACACAACCCTAGGTATTTATTCGATACAGTGGCTAAATTAACCAAAAATAAAGCTTCAACTTCTGATGTCTGCCAACAGCACAGCAGTAATGACTTTATGAACTTCTTTACTTGTAAGATTGATAATATTAGGAAAAAAATTATAACCATGCAGCCGTCTACTACTGTATCACATCAGACAGAGCATTGTAGTGTCACTGAGGAAAAATTACATTCATTCACTGCTATAGGAGAAGAAGAATTGGCTAAACTCGTTAAATCATCTAAATCAACAACATGTATGCTCGACCCTATACCGACTAAACTACTAAAAGAGATGCTTCCAGAGGTCATAGATCCTCTTCTTAATATCATTAATTCATCCTTGACTTTAGGATATGTACCGAAAACTTTTAAGTTGGCTATTATTAAACCACTTATTAAAAAAACGCAACTTGACCCTACAGAATTAGTCAATTACAGGCCAATCTCAAATCTACCCTTTCTGTCAAAAATACTAGAAAAGGCAGTGTCCTCACAATTATGCTCCTTTTTAGAAAAAAATGGTATCTGTGAGGTTTTCCAGTCAGGATTTAGACCACATCATAGTACTGAGACTGCTCTCATTAGAGTTACAAATGATTTACTCTTATCATCCGATCGTGGTTGTATCTCTCTGTTAGTGTTACTCGATCTTAGCGCTGCATTTGATACCATCGACCACAACATTCTTTTGAATAGACTCGAAAATTATGTTGGCATTAGTGGAATTGCATTGGCATGGTTTAAATCATACTTATCTGACCGTTTTCAGTTTGTAGCAGTAAATGAAGAGATCTCACACCGATCACAAGTTCAGTATGGAGTACCGCAGGGCTCAGTGCTAGGACCGTTGCTTTTCACCCTGTACATGCTACCACTGGGAGATATCATTAGGAAGCATGGCGTTAGTTTTCATTGTTATGCTGACGATACTCAGCTCTATATTTCTTCACGCCCTGACGAAACTTACCAATTTACAAGATTAACGGAATGCATAGCTGATATAAAAAATTGGATGACTAGTAATTTCCTGCAACTTAATTCAGAAAAAACTGAATTTTTAATTATTGGACAAAAAAACTCCACATGTAGTAACCTAGAATACTGTCTAACACTTGATGGCTGCTCTGTCAAGTCCTCGTCGTCAGTTAGGAACCTGGGTGTGCTCTTTGATACCAATCTCTCATTTGAAAGCCACGTTTCTAGCATCTGTAAAACTGCATTCTACCATCTTAAAAATATATCTAAATTACGGCATATGCTTTCAATGCAAAATGCTGAACAGTTAGTTCATGCATTCATGACCTCAAGGCTAGATTATTGTAATGCTCTACTGGGTGGTTGCCCTGCTCGCTTAATAAATAAACTGCAGCTGGTCCAAAACGCAGCAGCTCGAGTTCTTACTAGAACCAGGAAGTATGACCATATTAGCCCGGTTCTGTCAACACTGCACTGGCTCCCTATTAAACATCGCATACATTTTAAAATCTTGCTAATTACTTACAAATCACTAAATGGTTTAGCTCCCCAGTACTTGAGCGAGCTCTTAACGCATTATACTCCATCACGTCTATTGCGGTCTCAAAACTCTGGCCAGTTGATAATACCTAGAATATCAAAATCAACTGCAGGCGGTCGATCCTTTTCCTATTTAGCACCCAAACTCTGGAACAGCCTTCCTAGCATTGTTCGGGAAGCAGACACACTCTGTCAGTTTAAATCTAGACTAAAAACGCATCTCTTTACTATGGCATACACATAAAACATTTTAATTTATATTTTATTCAAATTGTTAGGCTGCATTAACTAGGTCAGCCGGAACCGGGAACACTTCCCATAACACCTGATGTACTCGTTACATCATAAGAGGAATGGCATCTACGCTAATGTTAGTCTCTCTGTTTATCCCGAGGTTTACTGCAGTCAGCCGGATCCGGGCCGTATCCAGATCAGATGGTGGACCAGCGCCCAGACATTACCAACGCATCCCTGAAGTGTCTGCAGAGACCGTGTCAATTAGTCTACCCTCTGAAATTGCTCATCGACATGGCATCCTCAATGGATCCATCTCCGGCGTGATGACTCCGATATTTCGAATATTCCTATTTAATAATTGTTTAATTGACACGCCATCCTCAATAAACCCGGTTTGATGCCTCCGATCTTTCGAATAATCCAATCTAATATTACTTCTGACCTATAAGGCTGCCAAAATAATAAACATACACTGTTTGTTAATTGGCCAGAGGAGAACTGGCACCCCAACTGAGCCTGGTTTCTCCCAAGGTTTATTTTTCTCCATTAGGACACCTGATGGAGTTTTGGTTCCTTGCCACTGTCGCCTCTGGCTTGCTCAGTTGGGGACACAAAATTTTCAAATAAATATCCAAATAAATTTAATTACTAAACTAAATTATATCAACTACATTACTTGAATATATATGATAATTGAAATGAGCTGATGACATCACCGTTTTCTCCAGAGCGGCTGTACAGCCGAATCAAATTCTGTTCATTATTTTCCTGTTTAACACTGTGAAGCTGCTTTGAAACGATCTGCATTGTAAAAAGCGCTATATAAATAAAGTTGACTTGACTTGACTTGACTCAAAATAAGTTCCTACTCTAGAGAATATTCGATTTCGAACGCAGCCAATGTTTGTTTTTATTACACTTCACCAAACTGGAGCTGCACGCAAAGTTACAAAAAATGCTGTGCACACCGCCACACGAAATGGGGTCTCGACCTCCCACACTGCGATGACGTCATTTTTGCCACATACAGTGAGTATAAACCCCAGACCATACACGTCAAAGTAATCAGAACAACTTTTCTGTATTCATGTATATGACGAGACACACATGGGTGAGTGACGTATGTACAAAATTGTTTCCTGCAACAACAAAAAAAAAAAATTATATATATATATATATATATATATATATATATATATATATATATATATATATAAACACTTATAATAAGCTTACTATAGTGAATCAGGAAGATAGATTAACGTATTGACTCTTAAATGTAGTAAATTTTGAACAAAAAAAGTTACACAGTGTACCTTAAATCAGTAAGAGTTTAGATTCCGTCACAATTTTTGTTAACTAATTGACAAAACCAATAATAATTGATCATGAAAATAATTCACAACATATTTCAATACTGATTAGTCATATCTTTGCACTGAACATGGAGAAACCCATCAGTGATGCCACTGTAGAGTAAACTGCACATGAGGAAAAAACATGTGCTCACAAAAATTTGTGAGTATTTTGCAAATCAGTATGTCCTAACAGCAAGACAGTAATTAAATGTTGCTCTTTTCATTAGACATAACATTTTCAAACAGCAAATTTATCTTAAAATAAACCATAATTCAAATTTTAAATCCCACATGCAGTCCTATTTTCTCAAATTTTGTGAAATGTGTGAAAATATTTTATTCTGAATTTAGAATACATAAAATGCTAGCTGTAAAATGAGCCTTAAACTAAAGAGTCTGTCATTTTATTCTAAAAAGTGTAATTTCTGTCATGGAAAGCTGTTAAACAAATTCCATTTGAGAAAAAGAATGCATGCATAGAAGTACACTACTAGATGTAGACAAATTATATAAACTAGTTAGATTTTGAAAAGTGTGTTTTAAGGGAGTTTATTTTCGAAAAGTCCACAGGGCCAGAAGTGCCCCTTAATCAGAATAATGAGTTTAATAACAGTGACACTGTTGCAAGAGTTGTGAAGAATTGCAGAGCAGATGTGGAGTAGAGACTTCATCTCACATAATGAAGATAAATCTTAAGGTGTGATAGATGAGCTAAGTCAAGCTGAACGTAATGCAGCTGCTAATTTGGAATGTTGCTCACACAGTTACTGCAGCGTTTGTGCGACATGCTTTCAGGGCCTTTATCACAGTTAGCCAGACCTCCTACAATAGAATATACGTGCTTCACTGCATGATGTTGTCGGCAAACGGTGGGAATTTGAACATCCAATTTCATAATTTCAAAATTAAGCAAGCAACATGTAATGCGGTCTGCTCAAGGGTAACACAGCCCGGCTGAGTGCTTGAGTGTGTGTGTGTAATACGTGCCAGTAAATGAATGCATGCAGGCAAACTCGCACAGACAAAACAGCCACCGCACTGCCACCCCGTGAAAAATGGTTCCCTTGTTCATTCACCACTGTCATTCTGATTATTTTCTCAGCAACAGGGGTCACTGCATCTCTGTCTGGTCGAGCCTGCGGAAGTTAAACTTAATTTAGTGCTGTATCTCTTTCCGTTAGCAAGATGCGCATCCAATACCACATGGCTCCCAAACACAATCAATTATCTACGCTAAAATGGTAGAAAATGCGGAATGCTGATAAGGGTTTGTTGACTCTTCCTAATGAAGAGTGGCGGAGTAAAAACGATTTGATTTGGAACCTTTGGGGTGAGTTTTCGTCTCTCTTCAGGGGATAAAAAGAGCAAGAAATTGATATTTTCTCTCAGGAAAAAAAGACGTAGCTTCCAGCAAGTCTCACCCTCTTCCACGACACTAGAGGAACACAGTAACATGGCTGTCTCTGTGCATGTGTGTGCGGGGATAAGGCATGTGGGAGTATATTGTAAACATTGTCCTGTTGCGGAATTATGAAATGAAGAGGCAACGTTTCTTTTTAGTCCAATGCAAATTCACCTTTCTTGTCATTTTACAGTTTCTGGGTTAACAGCATGTGGAATACAGTTTGCCTTTCATGATCAACAAGAAAACAACATGTACATTTTTAATATAGAAAATGTACTTAAAAATTAAGGGAACACTTATTCATCTTCATCTTCAAACTTCAGGGATATCAAACTGTCCAATTAGGAAGCATAAGTGATTGTAATTCAATTTCACAGGCTTTGGTGCAAATGAAAGTGACAACAGGTGAACAGGCTTCCTGACTGATTTGTCTTTAGTTTTGTGTTTTGAGACCTGGAACCCAATCAGGTTGCACATGCAGTCGTGCTCCTCCAGGATGGCACATCTATATTGGTGTGTCTCCCAGCACAGTTTCAAGAGCAGGGAGGAGATACTGGGAGACAGGCCGTTAGATTAGATTAGATTAGATTCAACTTTATTGTCATTACACAAGTACAGGTACGAGGCAACGAAATGCAGTAACACGAGGAGTTACACGAGGAGACCTGGACATGGACGTAGAAGGGGAACAACTCAGCCTTAAGCCTGGGATACACTGCAAGATTTTAGCAATCCTATAAATTCATTACAAATCACACTGTGCGACATGGATCTAATAAACTTGGGTACGACATGCATGTAGACTGTATAATGGTGACACCTATTGACTCGTAGACTACGATGCAAGATTCTATAGAAGAATAAAACGTCACCAGCTTGCGCTAGTGGTAAACAAAAAAAACATGATGAATCACACTTTGGCACTCATAGTTTTTATGTGTGCTGAAAAAAAAGAGGACGCTGCGAAAGAGGAAGGGAAAAGAGATTGAGATAAGCAGTTAAAAATTTTAGCGCCATGTTGCGTTGATTTCATGTCACATTGTCATTGGCTGGTCATAGACGTAGGTCGTGGCAGCAAACACACTGTGCGGTGATCATGCTGAATTTCTGACACTGTCAGAAAATTGTTGTAGGCTATCTTTGGTCTCAAGACTGTGACAACGGCCGTCTTTGAACCTCTCTCACTGTATGACATAGAACTAACGATTAGGAGCCACGATCACAGAAATCGCCACGATTAGAGAAATCGCCGCGATTGTTTCACAATGGCAATCTTTCTTCTGGCCGAAAATTGTGCTGAAATTTGTGCAGTGTATCCAGGGCTTTAGGACCGTTATCTGCTCCTTTGTGCGAGAAGGAACAGAAGGAGCACTGCCAGAGCCCTACAAAATGACCTCTAGCAGGCTATGGTGTGCATGTTTCTGACCAAACTGTCAGAAACGGACCTCATAAGGGTGGCATGAGGGCCCAAAGTCCTCTAGTGGGACCTGTGCTCACAGCTCAGCACCGCAATGAGTTGCTGTGATTAACTTCATGGAAGTTGGATTAGCCTGTAACTTCAGTTTTTACATTGATTTTTGGTATGATTTTGAATCCAGCCCTCAGTGTGTTGATGATTTTGGTTTCCATTGACTGTTGTCACATAACTTTGTTCTTAACAAATTATAGAATGTATATAATTAAAGATTTTTAAATTCAATGTTTTATTCATTGAGATCCAATGTGTGATTTAGGTGTGTGATTTAAGTTTAGTTTTTGAGCAGTGTATATTCAGATGAATAAGTAATTAAATTAGTGATACATTTTTGTTATTTTTTATAATACCCTGGGGATAAAGCAATACAGTTTAATGGTTGCCATTTTACCTCCAGACATAGAGACTCACTAAAACAGTAACGTTCGTTTATCAAACATTTGTGGCGGAAGTGTTAAACTCTATACTATCCCTCATTGCAGCTAGAATATTTTAATACTTACATTTCTTTGTAAGTTACCTTTTTTAGTGTCTAGTGTCATATATATACACTCACCTAAAGGATTATTAGGAACACCATACTAATACTGTGTTTGACCCCCTTTCGCCTTCAGAACTGCCTTAATTCTACGTGGCATTGATTCAACAAGGTGCTGAAAGCATTCTTTAGAAATGTTGACCCATATTGATAGGATAGCATCTTGCAGTTGATGGAGATTTGTGGGATGCACATCCAGGGCACGAAGCTCCCGTTCCACCACATCCCAAAGATGCTCTATTGGGTTGAGGTCTGGTGACTGTGGGGGCCATTTTAGTACAGTGAACTCATTGTCATGTTCAAGAAACCAATTTGAAATTATTCAAGCTTTGTGACATGGTGCATTATCCTGCTGGAAGTAGCCATCAGAGGATGGGTACATGGTGGTCATAAAGGGATGGACATGGTCAGAAACAATGCTCAGGTAGGCCATAGCCATAGCAGAATTTAGAGTCATAAATTCTGACTCTACCATCTGAATGTCTCAACAGAAATCGAGACTCATCAGACCAGGCAACATTTTTCCAGTCTTCAACTGTCCAATTTTGGTGAGCTCGTGCAAATTGTAGCCTCTTTTTCCTATTTGTAGTGGAGATGAGTGGTACCTGGTGGGATTTTCTGCTGTTGTAGCCCATCCGCCTCAAGGTTGTGCGTGTTGTGGCTTTACAAATGCTTTGCTGCATACCTCGGTTGTAACGAGTGGTTATTTCAGTCAAAGTTGCTCTTCTATCAGCTTGAATCAGTCCGCCCATTCTCCTCTGACATCTAGCATCAACAAGGCATTTTCGCCCACAGGACTGCCGCATACTGGATGTTTTTCCCTTTTCACACCATTCTTTGTAAACTCTAGAAATGGTTGTGCGTGAAAATCCCAGTAACTGAGCAGATTGTGAAATACTCAGACCGGCCCGTCTGGCACCAACAACCATGCCACGCTCAAAATTGCTTAAATCACCTTTCTTTCCCATTTTGACATTCAGTTTGGAGTTCAGGAGATTGTCTTGACCAGGATCACACCCCTAAATGCATTGAAGCAACTGCCATGTGATTGGTTGATTTAGATAATTGCTTTAATGAGAAATTGAACAGGTGTTCCTAATAATCCTTTAGGTGAGTGTATATATATAAACCTAGCTGCTAAATATGACATTACACCCCATTTTTATTAACATCAAATAACTAACCAAAACCAAACTTCTTAGTAATATGATGACTTAAACATACATCAGCATGATAAGTATATTTGGGGGCGAAAAAATTGTGTAATTATTGTGTATAAGTGTAATTTGATTAGGCTATATATAATATACTGCAGCCAGCCACCAGGGGGCGATTGAAATGTTGTAGCTTCACTTTTCAGGACGTGTGCGAACACTTGGTAAAACACGAACAACTTTTATTTATTTTTCACGTAATTACCGATTACGGAGTAGATTATCGATTAATAAACTTTTATTTTCATGCGGTTCCTTGCAGGATTTGTAAACGAATACATTTTGGTGTTTGCATCACATAACCAGCTCCATGTGTATAACTTTTCTGATAAAGTAAAATTGCTTGGTAACTCAATGGAAATGATTTGCCATGCAGAACGATTAGGTACGAGTCCTGTGAAACATGAAAAGAGCTCAAAGACAAAGCAAGCTAAAGTGACATGGATATTTCAGCAAATGCATTTGATCTCACGTTTTGCTTTTCTTAACACTACTGGTTAGATTTAGGGTAGCGTTTAGTGTAGGTGGTATGTTATTTTCGAACACAATTGAGCGTTAACATTTTAGCGACACTCATCAGACATTTAATTTCCGAACTGCTGTGATGCGTACAACAACCAACATAATAAAACATTGCCAGATTCATGTTTATCTGTTTCGGATAAAACTAAACAAACTTTTAGCATTACTCACTGGACATTTCACTTTGAAATGTCACCTCAGGAAGAAAAAAAAATAGTCTGGGTTAAAGAAATGATGTTAGTGGTCATGGATAACTTCTTGATTGCTCTATATCTCACACCCACATACTTCATCTGACAAATATACATTAAATGTCAAAGGTATATCATATGACTTCACCTCACAAAAAACAGTAAAAATCCATCATGCCAAAAGCAATCATATAAAAAACATCTTTATTATAAAAAGAGTGTTTGTTGCTTGAGAGATGTCTTTATTTGTTACTTCCTTAGCATCTATAAATTAAACTTATTACACTATTCAGATCATGCCATTCATGTTTTATTAAATATTTAATTTATTTAATTGTTTACAGTTAGTGGCAGCAAAATGTGCCGTGATTGTTCCTTGCGAGCTGATTCGCTTGATTTACCAGTAAAAGCCAAAGAAACCTGCTGCCTGAGCACTGAAAGGTAGAAGTAAATACTAATATTATTTCAGCCTGTAAAATGACTCAATATCACACTGACCTTTAATAAAAAATACAGCATCTGCAGGAAGTTGAATATTTATGTTTGCTTCGCTACCACTCGGGGGCCGGTTGCCAGGGCATGACCGCTGTTTGTTAAACTTTAAACAAGAATTATGTCAGAGATGTTTTCTTGCAAAACCCCTCTGAGCGTCAGTCTCACATGGATCTATGATGAATCGGATGGCATAATATTATTCATTTAAAAGGTGAAGTGCACTAGAACTGCATTCTTCCATGTTAAAAATATATCTTAAATTCCCATTCAGTCGGTCACTCTCGACGCCACGTCGGAGTACCGACGAATAGGAATCTCGCTCGCGAGAGCCAATCTACTTTGAGTGAAACTAAACGAGCCAATGCACATTGGCATGCAATGATTGCACCAGGTGCTCATGCCACGCAGCGCGGGTATAAATAAGACACAGGTGTTTGCATCAAGTTAGCTTTTTGCTTCGGAGCCGAGTGGTAGATGGTTCAGCCAGATATCACTCTCTACTTCGCAGTCCTGACTGAAAAGAAGCCTGCCCTTTTGGAAGCGATCTCTTCAGTCGGTGTTGGTGTGACGGCACTGCAGCGGGTCGTGTGGTTCTTTGATCATCTCTCTTTCTCTTTTCTGAGCAAACACAAAGGCTGTTCTCACAGCTGGTTCGGTGCGCTAGGTGGAGAGCGCTGAAAAGCCGTTCTTACGGCTGGTATGAGAGCGCCTTTGTGTGAGAGAGAGCGCGCACGTCAGGCTGCACTATCCCCTGACTGTGTCGCCGCGACCCCTCCCCCTGCGTGCTTCAGCACCAAGGAGAGCGTCCTTCTATTAGAGCAACACAGTTAGAGCTTGCGTCCTTTTCAGGATGACATTCTATCTGTGTGTTTCTGGATGCGGTGGTTATCTGTCACCGAGGGATGGTCACAAGCGCTGTATCTCGTGTTTGGGCGTTCAGCACGCTGAGGCAGCGCTGGTGGATGACTCATGGTCTCACTGCGGGAACATGACCATCTCGGAGTTGCGGTCGAGACTGCACCTCGCAAGGGGTGGAGTCCCCGGGGCTCCTCTTGACGATCAGATGTCCATCGCTGCATCGGAGGGAGGGTCAGAAGTTTCTGGAGATGACGTGTCGGCGCAGGGGGCTCCTTCGGGAAGATCCACTGTGCCCGATACGGATCCGGAAATGATGGCCATGCTTTCCCGGGCCGCTGAGAGAGTCGGGCTCGTGTGGAATCCTCCACCGTGTCCCGAACCCTCAAGGCTGGACGATTGGTATCTCGGGGTGGCCCGTGCTGCTTCTCAGCGCCCCACCCCGGTTCCTTTCTTTCCGGAGGTGCATGACGAGCTCACTAGGTCATGGACGGCACCTTTCACTGCCCGAAACCGGCCCAGTGGCTCCTCCTCCCTCACCACCCTCGATGGGGGAGCGCAGAAGGGTTACACGCAGGTTCCTCCCGTGGAACGGGCCGTTGCTATGCAACTGTGCCCTAACTCCACTTCTAGGGGGAACCCGTGTCTCCCCTCCCGGGCCTGTAGGTACTCGTCCGATCTGAACGGAAAGGCCTACCAGGCTTGTGGGGATGCTGCCTCCTCCTTACACGCTATGGCGTTGTTGCAGGTCCATCAGGCCCAGGCACTGAAGACCTTGCACGAGGGTGGTCACGATCCCGCAGTTCTCCAGGAACTGAGAACCGCAACAGACCTTGCGCTTCATGCGACGAAGGTTACGGCGCGGGCAGTGGGTCGTGCGATGTCCACTATGGTGGTCCAGGAACGCCATCTCTGGCTGTGTCTGGCTGACATGAGGGAAACCGACAAGATCAGTTTCCTTAATTCCCCCGTCTCCCAGACCGGCCTCTTCGGCGACGCGGTCCAGAACTTCACCCAGCAGTTCATGGCCGCACAGAAGCAGACTGAGGCGATCAGTCACATCCTGCCACGGTGGACAGCTGCTGTCTCCACCCCGCCGCCGGCAGCGCCTCAGCCTGCTCGTCGCCGAGGGCGGTACCCAAATTTTCAATAAAAGAGCAGTTTCCCCAGGGGGCTCGGAGGGTTGTGGCCGGTCAAACCCCGGACCTGCCCTTCGGGCTGTCCCTGTCCCCCCATGTCTTCACGAAAGTCACAGAGGGGGCCCTTGTGCCCATGAGAGAACAGGACGTTCGCATCCTCAACTATCTCGACGACTGGCTCATTCTAGCACAGTCCAGGGATCAGTTGTGTGTACACAGGGACCTGGTGCTCAGACACCTCAGCCAGTTGGGTCTTCGGGTCAACTGGGAGAAGAGCAAACTCGGCCCCGTGCAGAGGATCTCTTTTCTCGGTATGGAGTTAGATTCGGTCGAACGGACAGCGCGCCTCACAGAGGAGCGCGTCCAGTCGATGCTGAACTGCCTGAACACACCGGCCTGCTGCCAATCCTTCAGCCCATGGTCAGACCCCTCGTTCCTTCGGGCCGGAGTGCCTCTGGAACAGGTGTCCAGGCATGCTGTGGTCTTTACGGATGCCTCTGCCATGGGCTGGGGAGCCACGTACAACGGGCATGCAGTGTCAGGGGTTTGGACGGGCCCGCACCTGCATTTGCACATCAACTGCCTCGAGTTGCTAGCAGTGCATCTCGCTCTGAGCCGCCTCAAAAGGCTGCTACGGGGCAAAGATGTACTGGTCCGCACGGACAACACTGCGACCGTTGTGTATATCAACCGACAAGGTGGTCTACGCTCCCGTCGCATGTTGCAACTCGCCCGCCATCTCCTCCTCTGGAGTCACAAGTGTCTGAGGTCGCTTCGGGCCATTCATGTCCCTGGTGTGAGCAACCGTGTGGCCGACGAGCTTTCACGAGCTGCGCTCCCAGGGGAATGGCGACTCCACCCCCAGGTGGTTCAGCTGATTTGGAGACAGTTCGGAGTGGCACAGGTCGACCTGTTTGCCTCCCCAGAAACGTCCCACTGCCAGTGGTTCTATTTGCTGACCGAGGGTACACTCGGCACGGATGCACTTGCGCACAGCTGGCCCCAGGGGATGCGCAAATATGCGTTTTCCCCAGTGAGCACAGACACTGTGCAAGGTCAGGGAGGACGAGGAGCAGGTCCTGTTGGTGGCCGTCTACAAGACAGGCTTATGCTTTGAAGTGGAACCTGTTCGTCGAGTGGTGACCCCCGAAGATGTTCGATCGCGTCTGTGCTTTCCTTCCTGCAATGAGGGTTGGAGTGTAGGCTGTCGCCCTCCACCCTCAAGGTCTATGTTGCTGCAATATCTGCCTATCACGACGACGTAGAAGGTAAGACAGTTGGGAAGCACGACCTGGTCGTCAGGTTCCTCAGGGGGGCGAGACGGTTAAATCCTCCTCGACCCCCCTCCATACCCTCTTCGGATCTAGCTCTGGTGCTCTGAGCACTTCAGAATGCCCCATTTGAGCCCTTGATTCTGAGCTAAAGATTCTGTCTATGAAGACTTTGCTGTTGGCCGCACTGGCCTCCATCAAGAGGGTAGGGGACCTGCAGGCATTTTCGGTCGACGAATCGTGCCTAGAGTTCGGGCCGCGTGACACCCACGTGGTACTGAGACCCCGGCCTGGCTATGTGCCCAAGGTTCCTACCACTCCCTTCAGGGACCAGGTGGTGAACCTGCAAGCGCTGCCCCTGGAGGAGGCAGACCCAGCCCTAGCTTTGCTCTGTCCCGTCCGCGCTCTGCGGATCTACGTGGATAGAACTCAAAGCTTCAGGACCTCAGATCAGCTCTTTGTCTGTCACGGAGGCCAGCAGAAGGGAAAGGCTGTCTCCAAGCAGAGGATGGCCCACTGGATAGTGGATGCCATCACCTTGGCTTACCAAGCACAAGGTGTGCCCTGTCCACTCAGGGTGCGAGCACACTCTACTAGAAGTGTTGCATCCTCCTGGGCGCTGGCACGTGGCGCCTCGCTGTCAGACATCTGTAGAGCTGCGGGCTGGGCGACACCCAACACGTTCGCTAGATTCTATAGTCTACGTGTAAAGCCAGTGTCCTCCTGTGTTCTCGCCTCAAACGGGTAGAAGCACTGAGAGGCCCTGGCTCTTGTCGGCTTGCTGCGCCCCGGCGCTTTAATTCTCCAGAAGCAAACTCTGTCGAGTCCTCCATCTCCCTCGGTGCCGGACGTGGCGGAACGTCTGGCATAAGGCCCCTTGCCGCTGAATCCTTGAGAACCGGTACTGGGCTGGGGATATATGAGTGACCCTGCGGGGATCCCATATATTTTTCCACAGTCGCTCCTACGGGAAGCCTGTGTCTTTCCCTTGGGAGAGCCTTCCCGTCACTGGGACTGAGCCCCCTCTCTCCATTGCGGGCTACGGCTCAGCATTGTACTCCACATAACTCCTTCGGGGTACGATGTGGGCTCCGCAGCGTTCCCTTCACTAGGGCACGCTTTCCCAGTGTTATCCAATAGTCACTGAACGGGTCATGCGGAACAGCAGTGATGGACTTCTCTGTGTGAGCCCCGTCTCATCAGGTAAGAGAGCTGGAGGCTCACACGGGGCACTGGACGGGGGCAGAGGCCATGTCGTTTTGGTAGGGATTCCTATTCGTCAGTACTCCGACGTGGCGTCGAGAGTGACCGACTGAATGGGAACGTCTCGGTTACGTATGTAACTCTCGTTCCCTGAAGGAGGGAACGGAGACGCCACGTCCCATCGCCATGCCCTCTGCACCCTGCTGGGGTGCCAGTCTACCTACTCGGCTCCTCAGCAAAAAGCTAACTTGATGCAAACACCTGTGTCTCATTTATACCCGCGCTGCGTGGCATGAGCACCTGGTGCAATCATTGCATGCCAATGTGCATTGGCTCGTTTAGTTTCACTCGAAGTAGATTGGCTCTCACGAGCGAGATTCCTATTTGTCGGTACTCCGACGTGGCGTCTCTGTTCCCTCCTTCAGGGAACGAGGGTTACATACGTAACCGAGACGTTACGGCACATGCTTTCAATGCAAAATGCTGAACAGTTAGTTCACGTGTTCATGACCTCAAGTAGTCAGCCGGATAGTTTATCCAGATCAGTTGGTGGACCTGCGCCTAGACACGACCAATGCATCCCTGAAGTGTCTGCAGATACCTGGTCAACTAGACTCTCCCCAGTGAAGGCCTCATCAACACAACATCCAGTGGCTCCAATCTTCAACCAGATTTAACTGGACAAATACTCTGAATGTTCCGATCTAATCTGACTTCTGACCTGTAATATTGCCAGAATCATAATCATACACTGTTTGTTTGGCACCCTGACTGAGCCTGGTTTCTCCATAAAGGTTTTTTTTCTCCATTCTGTCACCTGATGGAGTTTTGGTTCCTTGCCACCGTCACCTCTTTTGCCTTTGGCTTTTGGCTTGCTTAGTTGGGGACACTAAATATTCAACTATATTACTGATCCGCCCGCATTGACACTATATGATAATTGAACTGAGCTGGACGATGACATTACTGTTTTCTCCAGCGCGGCTGTACAGCCGAATCAAATTATGTTGCATTATTTTTTCCTGTTAACACTGTGAAGCTGCTTTGAAACAATCTGCTTTGTAAAAAGCACTATATAAATAAATGTGACTTTACTTGACTTGACTAGTTATGCACTACAAGCAGCACCAATCAGAACTCATTATGTAAAGATTCTTCAAAATTATTGTTTTGTGCTTGGAATGACATGAAGGTGAGTAATCGATAGAATCATTTTGTTCCTTTAAATTAAGAATCCTTAAGGAAATAGCAAACCAAGTCTTATCTGGTCTTTTAAAGCACATGTTTTGATGTATTTACCTATTACAACCCTTTTAAACGGAGATTGCAGATGACATCATGCTATTGTGCAGTAACTGGAAAGAGCTTTGCTGCTGTATGAGCCGTCTAAAGACATGATGACTGTCTAGGAACACTGCTGGTTTAAGGGCAAATCCTTACAGTTACGCTCCACTGGCGTGAATGTATGACTCAGAGCAGAAGGACACAGCACCATCGAAAAAGACACAGATGTTTATGCACAGTGCTAGGGGTGAAGTGTTGTACAAGCAACATGCCAAAAGCAACATGCTTTACACAATCATATGGACTAAAAATCTAAAAACTGTAAGTGTGAATTTTTGTCTAAAAATTCTGATTTTGGGTACACTTTATTTTAAGGTGATGTAGTTACATTGTACTTACTCAAATAAGTATTGAGTAATTAATCAATTAACTACAGGTACTTACTATAGAGTAAAGGTTCAGTTTAGGGTTAGTTACTTGTAATTATAATAATAATAGTACTTACATGTAGTAACATGTGACTATGTCACCCTAAAATAAGATAGTAAGATACTTTATTGTCATTGTACCAGTACAAGTACAGTAAAACAAAATTTAGAATGGCAGCTCTCATAACAGAAAAATAAACATTTACTCATTAACTATAGACATACACATTAAAACACATAAAAAGGACTCTAAAAAACATATTGCACATTGTATAAAAAGTTATATGATACATGTATTGAATGTCCTTCAACATTTAAAAACACAACAGTCCTCCATCCTTGATATTCTGAAAAGTTTTAGAGTTACTGTAGAAAATAAAGAGGCGGATTGAGAAAAATTAGGAGTAATGCTGCCTTCATGTGCTATCGGAAATTTCACACTTTCCACTTCTAAAATCGTGATTACAAGCTCATCACATTCAAATTTTTGACTTGAGGGGGCACACATGTCCAGTTTTTTAGCCAAGAAACTAGTATTTACGATAATTCCGATAGCATGTGAAGGCAGCATTAGTGCAGAGGCCTTGTGTGCGCTGTGTGTGAACAACGTAGTTCTAGACTAAATGTGTGCATGCATTTACTAATCTCACTTGCACAAAAAAAGATTCAATATTCCTCAAAATGAATAAAATCACTGAAATGCAAAATCTGAATACTATGAAAACCTCTAATAATTAGATGTTAAATAAAACAAATATTTTATGCATTTAATATAACTTTATTGACCAATGTACTTGCTGCTTGCTGCTGCTCCTTGATTCAGTTAAAGCATAAGCAAAATTTTTTTTTTTTATTATTATTTTTTTATTGGTGAAGTAAGTATTTTTTCTCCTGCATCCTATTCTTCTGCAATCCAGCACAGCTGAAAGGTTTGTTGCTGCACCCTCTATTATACACATGTGAATTTGCATGTCCTTCAGCCTGAGGCTTATTATTTGCACTTTTGGTGTGAAAGGCCCTTACATTTGCCCAAAAATAGAACTTGTTTTGTTATATAAAAAAACAACTAAGTAACACATTGAGTTACTTTTTAAGGGAGTAATGCAATATTGTAATGCATTACTTTTCAAAGTAACTTTCCCCAACAGTTGTCAGCTGAGTGCTATAAAAATATACATAGTGAATATATCTACCATTACAACCATTGAACCATGGTTTTACAATAGCAAAAAATAAATAAATAAATAAATAACAGGGTTATTGTAGTTATTCCATAGTAACCACAAATTAACCAAAATTTTGCTTCAAATCCATAGTGTAACTATGTTATTTGTGTGGTTCTACAAATGGTAATCAATACACCAAAAAACATGGTTCTACTATAATAAAACCCTGGTTAATTTTTGTAAGTGTATATCTGTGCTATACATGATGTGCACAAGTTACTAAGCAAAAGGACAGTTTAAATCTCTACATTAAAATGATGTTTAAGAAAAAAAAAATCACAAACTCAGTGTTAGCAGATAAGAGGAATGTTCTGCAGGAACACACACACACACACACACACACACAAGTAACCTGTTACTGCCATTTCTTAATCCTTTAAATAGGCTATAAGAAACATCTTACATTTATATTCAATTACACGCTGTTATCCCTTTACAGTTACTACTCTTACTTTAATTACATGTTGACTTTTAAACCTAAATTTAGCGTCCAACAGCAGATATTTCAGCTAAATGAATGTTTTTACACACACAGGGACGCACAGAAGCACACAAACATTTTTAAATATGAAAAATTAAAGAATTAAAATGTAAAATATTATTATTGTGTACATAAATATAAAAATGCCTACATGTCATAATGGATAGTCATTGCATGTATCAGAATTAGCCTAGCTATTTACAGTAATGACAAGCAAGTAGGCGTCATTGGACGAGCAGATCCGTTTCCAGTTTTTCCGCTTGCAAATTTCGCCATGTCAATAGCGAATCCGCCATGGTGCAAGCGCAAATGGCTTTTAAAGGGAATGGGAGATGAGACTCTGATTGGTTTATTGCACGTTACGCCCAAAACACACCAATGACTCATTAAGAGAATAGGGACAACCCTTTTGGACCATGCGCCTGGCGTGCCGACCATTTTTCCTGTCATTAAACTAGCAAAAGTGGATTCGGACACACCCCAAGCGCACCTGCACCATGCGCTTCAGACCATGCGCTCAGATCGTTAAAATAGGGCCCTAAGACTTACTCTGAGTGTTATTATCATGGAGATACTGTATAACATAAAAACAATGTATAACAATTTATGTAGTTACAGTAAATTAACAAATGTAAAAAATATATATATATATTTTAACAATAAAATACTGCTAGTAAACTAAAATAAATTCAAGTGATTCAGTAGGATCCAGTTTGTACTCATCACAAGCAGACAATATAGTACCTGTAGCTCACAGGCACAGCTGCCATAAACAATGTCTTGTCAAATGTAATAATGTGCAGTCAAAAATAACTTGGATTCTGATGGCTTTCTTCAATGGTATAAATTTGCCTTTGCCTTTGTCAACAAACATAAAAGCATTTTAACATATTATTTTACATAAAGCAAAAAAGTAACTTATTAATTAATATCATAACAAGTTAATCTTTATTATAGCGTTGAATCAAAATGTCCCAACATAGTTTATAGCATGATTTTTAAACTTTTCTTAAATATGCCACAGCAGGTAAACAATCATTTTAGAATTGAGTTACTTTGTGACTACCTCTAGATAATGCTGTCTGTGGTCATGTACGATTATGTAATACCCTCTTTCTCTTTAAGTTAGTTTCTAATCATATTATACATTGCATAGACTCTGCATCAAATGCTGCAGTCAAATTGAATTTTTTGGACTGAATGCTTATTCTAGCAAACTTGATTTCATGCTCTGCTGGACAACAGAAGCATATATCTTAAGATAAATGGGAAGCTGATGGCAAATAAAACAGGCTCTTTATCTGGTTTTATCATGGACTCTTGCATCTCTGCTGGTTTCATGATGTTTGGTGTCTATTGGACTGTAAAGCTGTATAAACGTCCTCCATCACTGATTCCTCACAATTAGAATCATACACATTTAAAAATAGAGGTTACAATTAAACCAATAGGGGTTTACAGCATGATATCATGTGAGGAATTTCTTAAAGGCATAGTTCGCCCAAAAATGAATACAGCTATTTTCTGTGTGCGAGACTCATTTGATTAATTAGCCGCTATAAGTGCAATAAATGGTAAAAATATTTCCACTACAAATCAGTATGTTTATAATTACGACAATACATTACAATAATATGGAAAGAAATGCCAGTTTTAGCAGCATAAAAAAAATTACTGGAAGCGGCTGACAGCAGACAACCAGACACACTCAATTTACAATTTACTGCTCTTACGTTAATAAAAAATAAGTGATATAATAGGCAAAAAGCAACATGTGAAAAGCAGTAGGTGAAAAGATGGACTTACTGATGAGTTTCTGAAGTGCACTTCTGATGGACACTTTACTATCCCATGATGCCACGGGAGAGGTTTTGTGAATGACAGTGAATCGTTGCCAGAGATGGTCTGTTGCTCTACCATTGGAGAAAGCATAACGGCCAACTTTGATCACGTGTGCCTCAAAAAATTTGCAGATACCATAGAAATGAATGAGCAGTGCCGTGAACTGAATCCTACCTGTCTAAAGCCCTGTTCGGACGGTAATTATTTCTCGTGGGATCATAAGGTATTTTCATCACTGACAGGGGCTAGTCAGTGATTGCCGTCCGAATCCAGAATGTCAGTGTTTTTCTCCCACCACCTGCGTAAAAATCCCCGGCCGAATTACCTACTGTTTTTTGGTCAGACACCAAGGTTGTGTGGTAATTGAATTGCCATCTGAATCCACATCTCTGATCTAGACTTTTATTACTGAAATGCTGGCAAGTATTTACAAGAGCAATATATTTCATCTTCACGCTCATGTAAATAAGAGGCTGTAGCTATTAACTTATTCCCGCTCATTTCCATGTGGGATAAAATGACATCCTTTATTTTGAGATAAAATACAAGACAGAAAACTATTTTAACTATAATGTGCATCTATATATCTTCCTATTTTTAAACAGATTTAAACAATCATGTTATTGACCACGTGGACAGGATCACAAAACTCGTTCCTCCACCGGGAATAAATCGCCATCCAAATGCACGAGTTTTATCACTGAGGTGGCATGCAAATGTATTTTTACGGACTTCCACGTGAGAAACAATTACCGTCTGAATAGGGCTTAAGGGTACATTTACATGATAACGATGTACTAAAAACAGAAAAGTTTTTCCTTTGCTTTTTTCGTGTACAGATGACAACTTTGTCAAAATGAACCCCGTGTACACGGATCTATGAAAACAACTAAAAACACTGTATTCTGTATTCCGTTTTTTTTTTTCCTTTTCAATTTCTGCATTAATTAAAGGCAATCTGAGGTGGGCTGTGTGTTAAGATGTTTGAAAAGGGGTTGAATGCTTCCCCAACTAATTTAACACATGAAAATTCAACACATGAATATTTTATTTCAGCTCCAGGTTGGTGGTGCAAGATTTTGTTTAATTCTACTTCCGAACATTATTTTTGATTTTAAAATAGCAACTCAAACTCTATACAGCGAAAATGGTTCTGTGTAAAAATAAAACTGCTGCAAATAACCCTTTTAAGCATTTTAAGATTTCAGCAAACAAATTTTTTATTTAAAATTATTTTCAATATATATATTATATTGTATATTATAAACCTTTAGAACCAGCATTAAACATGAACATTCTACAGTACAAAATAACAATAACTCTGTGCTGTGCTGAGAAATTTATAAATTAAATCATATTAAATAAAATAAATGGGGGGTAAAATGAACAATGGTAGAGTTAAAAAAATAAGTAAAACAATAAACTACATACATTATAAATATTAAAATATTGAATATTAAAATATTGAAATTCAAATATAAAGAAAATAAAAACTTCATTTTTGGTTTCAAAATGGCAACTGCATGACATCAGAGAATATACTCAATCACTGTATACAGCCAAAATGGTTCTATATAAAAAGTTGAAACAAGTGTGCCACAAAGAACCTTTGTAACTCTTTCCCCGCCATTGACGGAATTTTCCGGCTTTCCATGTTTTTCACTGTTATACGTTAGGGAGCGCTATTACGCATCTTCTGAAAGAGAACCGAATCTTCGGATCAAAACACAGGCAAAAAGGAGCAGAAACAACCAATAAAAGCGTTGTTTTTTATCACGTTGTTGTCTTTGGAAAAAAACTCAATATGTTGCATTTCTTATAAGACTTACCCACATTCAAGTGTTGATAAAAAGACTATGTTTATATTATGTTTATATGTTTATATAGACTATACAATTAATATTTTTATGTTTTTATATTTAATATTTATATGTTCTTGATATATTGCATGTTCAGATATTTATACAACAAAATATTCTGGGGGCAATTAAATTTTTGTGAAAATTGTAAAAAATGCTGGAGGTGGCTGGCAACTTTTTTTTTTTTAAACGCTGTTGGGAAAAAGCATTTTTAAGATCATTGAGTTTTCATTCACATTCTTTGTGCAATGTGGCAGATAGCTACAATGAATCTTCATGAACTGAATCATTAGCACCAAAACGATCACTAATCCAGTTTCATTTTGCATGATCCTATCAGACGGCTGCCAGTCATTTCAAAGGTCTTGTAAGAATATATGCTAAGGTTCATCCTAGGTGTGCTGGTACCGGGAAGAGAAATATGCCCTTCCTGGTTATATTCAGCTATTCAAGGTCAGAGCCCAGGCAGTGAGTCTGAACGGTTCATTTAGAGATGGGAATTGAATTGTGAAGGCGTAGCTGCTGGCAGCAGGCAGGAGTCTGAGGAGGAGAACAACTAAGGGTCGTCTGCATGGGAAGTGAAAACACATTGTCCCAACAGAGACCTTATTGGACATAGGAAAGCCACGTTTCTCATTTCAAATGATGCTTTGAACTTAGGGCTGCCTATCTATTCAAATTGAATCGAGTGATATGCCTATTAATTAAATAAAATAATCACAAATATTATAAAACACCTCAGCACAGCATGCATTCTTTTGCAGTTGCAAACTGTTCTTTATGATAATTCCAATTCCAAATGAATTTCAATGTGATCTAATTTACACAGGTCAGCCAATTAGCCAAGTGACCTTGTGAAATCCATTTAGCGATAAACAAGTGCGTGGGTATATGTGTGTACTTGGCTGTAACAACCACAGACACCATTCTTCCTTCTGACATCAGTAGCGCCGTTCATCTTTAGACAGAGAAATACTGGACGACAGCTCTCTCGGACTCGGAAGTGTGTGCATTATTGAACACTTTCCAATTAGAATTCTCAAAGCACTTCTTAAAGGTCTTAGCAGCATGCGTGAACTGAGCATTTGCTCCATTCAGGGAAAATAAATGACTTGTGTGAAATTTTGTAGCGTGTTAGCACAAATGGCAGGTTTGCTGCCGTGATTAGGGATCTCGAAAAAATATTTAGGAAGCCTGCTAAATATACCGCCCCTGAGACTCTTCTCATGGCCTAGCTAACCAAGTGTGAAATAGCTTTGGCTAAGTAAGGAGAGGGAACCATTAATATTGATAAAAACGGGTGAGGTGCTCTCAAGGTGGAATGGAAGTTCTAACTAAAGAAAATGATTAATGTCACCTTCAGTTGAGGTTAGAGAAATACATTTATTAAGGTTTTGTAAAGTTTGGGTTCACATACACGCACATATTTCTCACTCTCACTCTCATTCTCTCTCTCTCTCTCTCTCTAGCCCTGTATATTTATATCTCGCAATATATATTTATGTGGCTCCAAAAAGTATTTAGACATGAAAAGCCATTCAAAATCATATCTGTAATCTGACAAATTTCCAGGGGCTGAATAAGTAAGACAGATTTGTGATGTCTTTTCAAATTGTGATGTCTTGTCTTGCAATGAAATTAAATATTACAAAGACAAAATAAACTAAAATTAAATAAATGTGTATGTTTATATGCATGTATAACGGTGGTATGTTTTGGTGATTTTTTAATTTTTTTGAGAAATTACTATTATTCAGCAAGGACTCAATAAAAAGTGATAGCAAAGACTTTGGTAACACTTTAGATTACAGCCCGGACAGTACTGCGTAAGTAAAGCGAATTTACAGCGTAACTTTCTGTAATTATAGTGTAACTAGAAAGTAAGTATGTGTAGGAATAAGGGAACAATATGTAATATTTGGGGAATAAAGGGGTAACTATCAGGAAAATTAACATTTTTTATACTGTAAGTATTTTTTAGGGGTAATTATCCATGTAGTTACAGGGTAAGTATGAATCTGCGGGCTGTAAATTAAAGTGGTGTTTGTTCCCCTCTTGTTTCATGTAGTCACAGGGTAAGTACAATAAAAAAACACGTACAAAATCTGATATCACTTGGAAACATTTATTTGAAAAACAACTTTCAAAACAGATTTACGACACTTCTTACTAATTTATTCTTTTTTTTTTAAATAAACTTTTTATTTTAAATAATAACGTCCTGACAGAAAGTGGCATGTTTTGTCCCTTTTTTGTTTCTCTTGCTTGGCTCCTCTTGTTCCTTCGTTAGTCTACAGTTTAAATTGTTTTTTAAATATTGGTATTTTTCTTACAAACCCTTATCGTTTCACTTCAGAAGACATTGATTCATCCATTGGGATCGTATGGATTGCTGTCATTATTGCTGTATGTGCTGTTTGACGCTTCAACTTTTAGGAACCTAAATGAGTTTTCATTATCAGAGATTATTTATTTTTCTGTGTTCATCTGAAGAAAGAAAGTCGTATACATCTTGGATGGCATGAGGGTAAAAGATGAGTAAATGGTGAGGACATTTCTGGGTGTACTGTATTTTCTGTTAATACATAAAACAGAATAGCTGGAGACATGGGATTCCTTCTTAAGATTCATCTGTGGCAAGAACAAAAAAGAAGAGGAACAAGAGGAGCATGAAGCCAAGCAAGAGAAATGGATAAGTGTTGTAAATCTGTTTTGAAAGTTTTTTTTCAAATAAAGATTTCAGAGTGATATCAGATTGTGTATGTATTTTTATTGTACTAATAAAACTTTTGAATGGTAGTGTAAAAATTGATTGATTGATTTAATTAATTATGACTGACCAATGCATGCAAATGTATATCAGTGGCTGTCAGAACATGGATTGGATTTGGATTCACATAGATTGGATATACAGTTCAGGCATATGTGTATGCATGAAACCAACTTCCAATCATCAGCCTGTTTGAGATGACTGGCTTCTGGGATCTTGTATTATGACTTTGAAATGTACCATAGGGCATTGGTGAAACATGTTCTGACAGTGAAAAAAACTACAGCCCTTTGAATATGACTCGTGTCAACAGTCAGGAGGGGGTTACATCTGTTCTTCAGCCTGGGGTTAAAAGCTCAAATAAACACAGAGGTCTGTGTGGTCTGCAGAAAATATGGCTGTGACAGGTATATGTGTATATGTGTTACTTTTAGGAGTATTTAAGTATTAACATGTTTGACATTTGTCAATCCTATACTGAGTGAAACGTAATTTAGTCATTAGGAAAAACAAAAACGAAATATATACAAAATAAATATATGGTTTAACTTTATTTTGATGGTCCCTTTAACACATTCTGTTGACTATAAGTAAAGTTTCAGGTCACACTTTAGATTAGGGTACAATTCTCACTATTAACTAATTATCAACTATGACTTTTGCCTCTATAAACTCCTAATTACTGCTTATTAATAGTTAGTAAGATAGTTGTTAAGTTTACATTTTGTAAGACACTTTTTCTTTACAAAGGCCGTATGCAAAGAGGCGTGAACGATCATGAATAATGCTAGGAATCACACCTGAGAGAACAAAAGAACCCATAATGACCTGCATAATGAGCTGCATAATGAATGAGCCATGTGACTGAGAGCTAAGCAACAGGACAAAGCAAATAGATTTTGTTGTAGTTTATTTAGAATGTAGTCAACAAAGGCACATTACAAAGGCCTATTATATTGTAAATTATCAAAAGATTTGACTACACTGCAAAAATGCTCTTCTTATTTAGTATTTTTTCTTGTTTCCAGTCCAAATATTAAAAAAAATCATAAATCAAGATTCATTTACTAGATAAGTAAAATTTTCTATGGGGTAAGAAAAATAATCTTATTTCTGTTTGGGACAGACACAAGAAACACGATTTCAATCAGAAACAAGATTATTTTTCTTCCTCATTGGCCGATAAATTTGCATGTTTTAAGCAAAAACTCACTTCATTTTGATTTTACTTTCAACAAAACAAGAAAAAATATTTTTATTTTTCTAGTAAATGCATCTTGATTTAAGAATTTTTAGATATTTAGACTAGAAACAAGACAAAAATACTAAGAAGAGCATTTTGGGCAGTGTACTATTTTTTTTTTTAAAGAAGTCTCATGCTAAAAAAACAGTAATATTGTGACACTAAACACAATTCATATTCAGTAAATACAATATAACTGAATAATTGTTAATGACGAATGTTATGTATATAAGTAAAATATTTGGGATTTAAAACAACATAATGCAATGCAATTATGAATCCATAGAGTATGGGGTGAATTCAGGTTGATTGGGACACTTTTTTCCCAGTCATTTCAATGGCAAACATTTTCTGAATCATTTGATTTAGTAAACTATCCGATACACACAATACTCAAATATAATTTCGAGTTTCGGTTCATTTATGAGACGCGCATGCAATGCATGATCACAACAGCGCTAAGGATATTGTCTGCTATGCTTCTTATTAAATAAGAAGCAAATATATTAAAAACATTGATTAAAATGAAGATACAATTTATACAAAACAGAATTCACTTTAAATAAAGGCTTTCTAAAAAACAAAACTTCACATGACAAACTTCATTTCTTCTGATATATTGCGCATCAAATGATGTGTCCTTTATTACTCGTGCTGTTCACTTTTCACAATCAACATATATTAAATTAAAAAATACCATTAGGCTATAATATTTAAACATCAATATGAAGCAAAATACGTTTTACTGGTACTATATTTATAGCATCTGAGCAGACATTTGCTAATAAAAGCTGTATTGATGTGACACTAGGCTATTTTACAGTAAACACTTCATAATCTGTCCAAAACAGGCCAAAGAAATCTTGTCTAAACAGTCTTGCGTCTATGACATTTTATGTTGCAGCAGGATTCATATTTAAATGGTCTTTTTGCGTTTAATATTCACAGACACTAACAGAATAAACTTACCTCACAATCAGCGGCTGAATCTGTTGCTCTTAGAAATAAACAGCTTTTCATGAGGTAAATTATTCCAGGATTATTCCTCAACGCGTCTCAAAACGATGTAGCTAAAGTATAGCACTACACGATGTATTTATTTGAGTTGATGTGGGCGTCGACTATGCTCTGCATGGATCGGTCAGTATTTGAATCTCAAAAGAACGCTCCGTGGGCGTGGCGCATTAGCGGATAATGAGACAATAATGAGACACTCCCGAACGACTGATCTCTCTCTTTTCAAACAGATTACATAAACACAGAACATTTGTTTACATTATTTAAAACCTGACATTTCAACGTTTCTTTAGACATATGTCTCATGTTTGTGAGACAAGTATTTACTAAGTTAGAGTTCCTTTTCTGAAGACTTTCTGAATGAACGTCATTGAGAGAGAGGCTGCAGATCGCGCATCATGTTTGTTTTCTTTATTTTGCAAAAAGCAAAAACAATCTGTTTTTATTGTGACTCTACACAAAAATAAAAATTGACAGAGTTATTTGAGTCTTTTTGGCACTGATAAGAAAAAAAGCGAGTTGATCACGCCGGCGGCGTGCCGACTCCAGAGGGTTAACTGCTGGATGAAATACTTTAGGGCCAGAAATACAGCCATAAATTCAAGTCAATTGTTGTGCTAATCAAGATGATGACCTCTCCAGATCCCTTAGGCTGGACGGCCATCTAAGACCACACCCTAGTCCTAGTAGCATCTGTCATTAGCATCTTGCGACAACAACAAGTGCCTAGAGTGGGACCCAAGGTGAGAAACCAGGGTCTGAGCCACATAGAAAGAGTGCGAAGCCTGCAGTGCATAACCCTTATTTGCCTCTGGGGATTGGCCCTGAGATACAATCCTGTGGCTGTGAGCCACAACTGAAATGGTCTCACCGTGGACGCAGCTGACATAAGACCTAGAACTCTTTGAAAGTAATGGAAAGCAATTTCCTGACCTAGCCTGATATTGCTCAGGGTGTTCACGATAGGACTGGACACATGCAGGAGACAGTTGTCCTCTGGAAAGGAGAGAGAACGCTTTTCTTGGCGTTGAGTCTCAAGCCCAGCGATACAAGATGAATGAAGATGACACCCCAGTGTCGAATTTCTGTATGAAAATATGCGTCCTTGAGATCGATTGTGACAAACCAATCTTTGTGTTGGATCTAAGACACAATCATCTTGATTGTTAGCGTCTTGAACTTGTATGTTCTGAGAGAACGGTGAAGATCTAAATTCAGACACAACCCCCCATCTTTTTGGGGAACTAGAAAGTACCGACTGTAATAGCCCTGGTGGTGGTTGAGGAGAGACCCCTGACATGAGTGTAAAGTGCTTTGGGTGTACAGTAGTACATATGAAAGAGCTATATAAATGCCTCATTCATTCATTCATAGCCTCTACCCCGGTCCTGGGCACAAAAACTTCAGGACATTTTCTTAGCGGAGATGATGGTTCTCAAGTCCGTCCTCTTTTTAGGTTGCTGAGTGTGGTGAGCTGGTCCCCAATCTCTACGAGGGGGAGTGCGACTCACCACTTCTGGGCTTCTCTCTGCTTAGGAGCCGGACAGGGTTAGGGCTGGGTGGCCAACAGCCCCTCCCCTTGAGCACGGTGGGGAATACATTTAACAAAGGCCTCCTCAGGCCTCTTTGCCTCCCGGAACCTGCTGTCGACCTCGTTCACTGAGTCAGTGAACAGACCGGGAGACGAGACGGGGGCATCAAGCAGGAACATTATATCCCTGTCATTAACGCCGTGAGGTTTAGCTACAGATGCCTCTTCATGGCGACCAAAGCCGACATAGAATGGCCAATAGCACAGGCCATCTGCTTAGTCACCCGAAGAGACAAATCTGTGCCCCAGTGAAGTTCTGCTCCCACACATGCTCAGATCTTTCAGCAGGTCAGCCAGGAATGCCCGTAACACTGCCATAGTGTGCAGCGCATCACCAGCCTGACCCGCTGATTGAATCTACATCTACAACGCAGATGTTGTTTTGGCCTTTTCAATGACAATGAGCTCCCAGGGGAGAGATATCCTCCGAGCGTCTCTTCCACCTGCGGTATCGTCGTATAACCACGCACCCACCATAGTCACATAATTCGACGTCAAAGGCACAAAGACATGTGATGAATACGTTTCCCCTCCCCTTGGCCACTGGACAGAAATCTGTCCTCTAACTTTGACCGCTTGGGGGTCTCCTGTTCCTGTGGCCAGTCTAGCTGTAACCTGGCCACTGCATGAGTCACCACCTCGAGTAACTCTTCATGTGCGTTCTCCAAATCCATTCAGTCAGAAACCAGAGATGCAGCATCCTCTGCTCGATCTGAAGAAACGATGGGGCATCCTTCGGAAGTGGTGCGAGGACTTCCAGATCTGGAGAGAGAACAAGAGAAAGGGAAGAACCCGTCACCCACTTCTGAGCCAGATCGACTCACAAGCCCCACACCCTAATTGTTAGGGCTTGCCCTTGATAATAAGTGAGATGAGTGCAGAGCCCTTTAATCGAGATCAGCTCAGCAATGCAAGGGCAGCATGCTCTTCCCCAAGCACTCAAACTCATGTGTATCCTAATCAGGGATGGGCCGTGAATACGGAGGTACGCATCTCCGGATTGTTTGTGATAATGTTCTTTTTCACTTTTTCTTTCACTCTAAGAAAAATCTGCACACTGACAATCTTGAACTGTAACTCCTGACAATGAGGACAGATAGAGAGGAAGCACACACAAAATAAAAAAACCCTGAAGACAAAGAAACCTGAAGGCGCACCTGTTTCACGAGCCTCTCACGACTGTGCATTCCAATGATGTCATCGTCAGAGGTTATTTAAGCCAAGTTCTGGTCTTGTTTGCCACACATGCTTCACAACCGGTCGAACAAAGAATGTTCCCGTAGTGTATGAGTATGCAACATCGAGAGTAGCCTTTGAAAGGAAACAATGGATTTGTTCATTATCATATAAATTCATTAAGATTTTTGTTTTTTATACATGGTTTGTTAGAAACCTTTACAACCTGCAATAAACATCAGTAAAAGTCCACAGTACTAAATAGAAATAACACAATATAAATTAAAAGTAAAAATAAATAATTACATTGAAAATATAAAAGAAATACAAACTAAATTCAAAATTCAAAACTATAGTAACCCTGGATGAAATTGCTATAAGCATGACATCACACATTGTATGATGCCATTTGATGTTCATTACTTCTGAAGAGCTTCTATTAGAATCACAGGTTCATTGCAGTCAGCTGTGATTTGTGTGCTTCTATTTACAGGCTCTTTTATTGTGTGCACATATTGTATACATCCAGTTCAAGGTTGTTGTGTATAGTTGTTTGTAGCATAGGCAGTAAAAACGTGTTCATGCAGTGCAAGTGAAGCAGACTTACTGTTTCCAGCATGTCCTTCCTTCTGTCAAGGCTGACACACATTAATGAGGCACAGAACACATACAGACTTCATCATTATGAGCTTCAGGAAGAAGAGGAGGAGGGGTTTCACACATTCCCTCCCTTCCTTTTCTCTCCATTATGGGAGATATTTGAGATTACATCTGTCACTTGTTTAGGTGCTAATTGGGCAAATAAACATGTTTCACATAGAGTACATCTGCATCATCCTAATCAGGCCTCTAGTGAATACCTAGTGCATGCTCTCTGCAATGCATTATGGGAGAAAAGAGATCTTGTGTCTTGTGTTTTGTGTCAGTGTTTTATTTGTTTGCTGCGTTATATATCACATGCAGTGCTGTGGAGGAGGATGACGAATGTTTGCACAGGTTTTCACACCGTTAAATACTGTATCGTGTTAGTCAATTGGCCAAGGCTGCAGAGAGTTGCTGGATGACAATAAACACAGAACAGAGACCCTGATGAAAAGTTTTTTTAGCCTTGTCTTGTAATATGATTTTTGTTGTATGATTCTTTCTGTCTTTTCAACATATTTCAATTGCTATGGAAGCCTGTTTCTCCCACAGAATAAAAAAAATATATATTTCTCTCAATTCTGACTTTTTTTCCCCTCGCAATTGTGAGTTTATGTTTCAGAATTCAGACTTTATAACTCTCATGATTCAGACATTATGGGAGAAAAGTCATAATTGCAATTTATAAACTTTCAATTGTGAGAAATAAAGTCAGAATTGTGAGATATAAACTTACAATTAAAAAAGGTAATTGTGACTTTAATTGTGAATTCTGACTTTTAATATCTAACTAATATATAATAATTTTTTTATATCTTACAATTATGTGGGGAAAAAAGTCAGAATAGCAAGATATAAACTTGAGTTATAAAGTCCCAATTTGTGAAATAGGTAGACTCAAAATTGTGAAAAAAAAAAACATCTGCAACACCAACAAATTAAGAAAACATCTTCATCAGTTTGACAATACATATGCAGCAAAATGTTAATGCAGTTAATTCAGTCCTGGTAATGCAGGACTGAATGTAATTGTTAAATAATCATTTAAGTGATGTAATAATAATCAATCATTACAGTTTTTCTGGTCACTTTCTTAGTCCCGTCCTATTGGCCCTTGATGCTCACATGATCCCCGTGTTCCTGTGACGTCAACGACAAGTCTCCAATCCTGCCGGTGCCCGTGGCATAAAAGTGAAGAGAAGACGATATGCTGTGAAACTTTGTTCTGTTCCGTGGTGTACCAACTCGTCTCTCCATTGGTTCTACCTCTGTTTCTATTTCTGCATTTGGGTAGTTAGTGTAGGTCAGGTAGTGTGTCGGAGACGTAAATATTCTTTTGTTTTATAATTTTCTTTTGGTAGATAGGTTAGAGACTGGGCCATAAGTTAGTGTTTAGTTTTGTTTTGTTTATTTCTTTCATTTTGAAGCCGCCCACGTTCCTTCTCCAATTCTCTCGCTTTGTCTCACCTTTTGTGGTTTTTGGTTGCCAGTTGTTCTTTTGTTTGTTCTGTCCTGTGTATATATCTGTATATATTATTACTATTATTCACCTTTCTTTTTTTCTGTAAATAAACACTTTTTGGCAATTCAGTTCAGTATTGTCTCCGTACCTTTACACTTCATCTGGTTGTGTTATATGCCTGCAGATATGGGACTCTCCTAAATTAATGTTACTCCCCTTTACCTCTTTATTTGACCATCTTAGGGGTCGTAACATGAGAATTCATCTTATAAAACATGAAATAAGGTACCACGAATCAGTGAATTTGAGTTTGATGTGGGTATATTATCAGTAATAAAATAATCATAAAAAAGGGTAATCATTAAAAAAAAAAAAACAGCCATTTATATCAATGCGATTCAGAGATAAATACTAATGTTGTCCACAGGATAGCAAATTCCATTCCATTCTTAATCTGTAGGGTTTAATATGGAGGTCGCCCACCCTTTGCAGCTTAACTCTTCTGGGAAGGCTTTCCACAAGGTTTAGGAGTGTGTTTATGGGAATTTTTGGCCATTCTTCTAGAAGTGCATTTGTGAGGTCAAGTGTGTTGGGGTCACATGACTATTAACTAATTCAAAATTAATTCAAAAGCCATAACCACAATGACATATTACTTAACAATTAGTTAATAGTCCTGTGCCACAACAAGTAAAGTCATAACATAATGATACCTTTGCAAATCATTAGCTAATGATTCATTAAAGCAGACAACTGGAAGTTGAAATGCATGCCTTTGACCCATTGTATTAATTAACATATGAATTTAGACTATTAGTTAATATAATATGTTATTAGGGAATTAATACAATATGACACATTTAACTAATAACAATTTATTGATTACTTCATCTATTAATCATATATAATCTTCATTAGTTGCTGATGCTCATGTCTATTGTCTTTACCCCACCCCTCTTGTTACCTGATAATTGGTTCATTTGCCCCACCTGTCTTCCCTCATTAATTGCCTTGTTTGCTCCCTATTTAGTCTCCTTGTGTTTGCAGTCCTGTGTTGGTTTGTTGTCATTGATTGCCGTCCTTGCCTCATGTTTCCTGGTTCCTTGTGTGTGGTATGTTCTGGTTTCACCCCTCGCGGGTAGTTTTTGTTTACGTTTTTGTGATTAATAAAACCCAATTTATCCTGCACTTGAGTCCTCGCTCCTTTCACCCATACCCGTCACGTGACAGAACAAACCAACCACTAGAGGACTTAGCCGAGAAATGGGTATCTTCCATTTCCCATCTCCCTGCCCTTCCGCTTAACAGATGGCAGATCGTCCACAGTTTAAGACTATGAAAATTGTTCAATAAATTAACTTAGCAATAGCTAAGTAAAATAGCATATGCATTCATTATAGTTTAATAAAGTTTAATGAAGCCAAATATAATAAGTTTGCAAAAACTGTGATCTCCCAAATACAGTTTTTTGTCAAAAGTTTTGGGACGCCTGCCTTTACATGCACATGTAATTTAATGATATCACATTCTTAATCTGTAGGGTTTAATATAATAACCACTAGAGGACTCAGCAGAGAAATGGGTATCTTCCATTTTCCATCTCCATGTCCTTCCGCTCAACAGATGGCAGATTGACGCAGCAAACTCCTCTCTCTTCGGCAAGAGGGAGCCAGCGTGAAGGAGTTTGCTCACCAGTTTGTCGGTGCAGTGGAAGGGCTCAACATCAGTGATGCAGGACATTTTTAACAGCAGCCTTAATGAGCCTGTCAGAGCCTGGGAGATGGGAATGCTGGAGATACTGTCTTTTTGGCAGTTTGGGGAGGGTGGTCCTCCACCACTTCTCCTCACAGACTGCCAAGTCCCCAGTCCTCCGATGACCCCTTCGGGATGAGGGATGAGGAAGAACGGAGTCACCTCATCTGCCACCTACCCAGAGGTGGCTAAAGGGGTGGCAGCTTCCCCAGAGGCGGTTGTCCCCACATCGCCTCACCTTCGAAAGCACAGGAGAAGGAGGGCTCCTGTTGCTCACCTAAATGGTCCAGGAGGACCTGACTTTAGTGGTCCGGGAGGACCTGACTTCGGTGGTCTCAAGTCTGGTGGTCCGGGAGGACCCGACTTCGGTGATCTCAAGTCCGGTGGTCCAGGAGGACCTGATTTCGGGGGTTGCTAGTCCAGTGGTCCGGGAGGACCCGACTGCAGTGTTCCCAAGCCTGGAGACAGTCCAAGAGCCTGCTGCTGACCTGGAGGCTGTCCTAAAGCCCGCTGTTGGCCTGGAGGTCGTCCCAGGACCTGTCACAGAGGCGGTTCCCGTCAGTCCGGTCTTGGCTAAGAGGGTGGTATTCACTTTTTATGTAGTGGCGGTCCTGCATGCCTGGGCAGTATACACCTCCCAGCTGGCTTCCTCCAGTCCTATTGGCACTCCAGAGGCCGTCCCAGAGCAGGCCGCCGTTGTCCTGGAGGTCGTCTCAGAACAGCACGCTGTCGTCCTGGAGGTTGTCCCAGAGCTGCCCAAGTGCATTGCCCTGCCATGGCTAGCCCCTGACCAGCATCCATTGATGGTTCCAGCCCGTGACCAAAGTCCTCCTGTCCCGAGTCCAGAGAGAACTCCGCCTCCTGTCACGAGTCCAGAGAGGACTCCACCTCCCGTCCCTCCGGATCCACCCTGGCTTTCTGCCAGGACTCCAGGCCCGCCTGAGCCTCCCTGGCTAAACTCTCCCGCCCCTCCCTGGTCCCTTCTTTCTGGGCTGAGAGTATACTTTCAAGAGAGTATGTGATTTTCGAATGTAGCCGCAGGCATAAGCCGATAGTATACATGAGCATATGCGCACAGTCGAACGCACAGCATTGCAAAGTATACTTTTTTTTTACTTATATGTGTACACAGGCATTCGCCGTACACAGGCATTCGACAAAGTATGCGCTACAAAAAAGGCCAAAGCATACTCCACTTTTTACACGTGCGCAAGGGTCAGCACACAGTGTACGTGATGTGAATTTCGTCATCAGAAGAGTATGAACGCACACCACCAGATTTTGTAACCATGCATACTTTGTACATGCAGGTTGCACATGCACATACATTTTTTTGCAGTATTTACATGGGTTGTAACTTGTGGCGAGAGATTGCTCAAAACTGTGCATGCGTCAAACTCCTGTGTACGCACATACGCTCATGTACGCGTAAAATTTTTTATACTTTGGCCTTTAGGGCATTCGATTATAACACATTGCAAGGGTTCTGCCCATAGTGGGTACTTGTGCAATGTAAGTAATCATCCAGGTGAACGAGTGAAGATAAGGGAAGTTAGCAGGGAAGTTAACCAGGGAAGGGCATACAAAATTGGACTTAAATGCAGCCACAGAGTCAGGGGTACTTCAGGGGTCATCATTTAATTTCCTGTTTCTTGGTTTGTTTGTTTTTTTTTCCTGCATGTTGGTTACACAAAATGACTTTGATTTGGCAGAGGAAAGGGTTTTCAAATATTAATAAGCTGTTTTGTTTTATTCCCTAAAAAAATAATCATAAAAAGATCTTCCCTAACTAGTGATCCTTACTATCCCCTAATAATTAGATTTTTATTTCTAGTATTTCAAACTGTTAACGTTTTTATTTTGTGCAATTCTAGGAACACAGTATATAAAGGTCCATTTTTATTTTTATTAATTTTTTTATACTTGAATGTACAAGGCAACATGCCATTGTAGGCTTAAGAGTTATAGTCATCTCCTCTCCTCTTTCCTCTTTCCTAACTCTAATCTGTCTCCTAGTGCCCCCCACACTTATCCTTTTGAGCCACGCCCCACTGATTAATGTTTTGCCAAACCCCCCAAAAGGTTAACCGTTATTACTAATCAAGCAGACCCCCGGTAAACAGCAATATCACAGCCATAGCCTGGAGGAAGCACTGTACTGAGATTAACGCAGAAAGAAGAAAGTGAGGGGGAAAAGATTACTAAAAAAGCAATGATGGAACTCATCTGTTGCTGCAAAGGGAACAAGACACAATAAATGTTTTTCCCATTTGCCTGGATTTTATTTGCTTGCTTCTGGCTGTAATAAGGATACTGTCAGGTGCATGAAAAGCAGGCTTAATTGACAAGCTGTGGTGAGCTTTGAAACAATTGCTTCTGACATGTTTGAAGATTTATTGTGTACGCTTTTTCATTTCTCCTACTGATACTTATAATAAAGATAGACGAGTATCGCTACACCAAGATAACAAACAGCGAGAGCATCTTTAAGTACACCAACTGTGCTCATAGACTGCAGACATCCTTATAATGAGCCACATTGTGTGTAATCAAAAAGCAAAAATTCATCTTTTTACATGAAATTTCCTTGTTTGGCAGCAATTTCACACTATTTTTGTGTTGGAATTGTGTTTTACTGACTCTGTGGCTGCATTTATGTCCAATTTTGTATGCCCTTCCCTGGTTAACTTCCCTAGCTAACTTCCCTTCCCTTCACTCGTTCACCTGGATGATGCTTACATTACAAATAAGAGCGCTTGGTTTATGCTATCAGATGCTCGTAAAAGTGTATAAAAGTTACTATAGCAACAGTGAGCTCCCGGCACATTTTCGGTAGAACGAATAAAAGAGCACCCGTACCCCACTTTATTTTTTTTACTGGCTCTTTTCTATTCATACTGTTTTACTCCCTCATTTCTTTGATCGGACCTCTCACTTACCCTTATTTGCTTTTGCCCTTCTTAAAAAACTTTCAAATGATTTAACGTGGACTTATTTTTCAGAATTAGTAATAAAACAATCGCTCCTGGCAACAGGGATAGCTAGCATGTTTGCTTAGCATAATGTCAAACACAATTTATGAATTTATTAATATCATGTTTTTTCTCCAAAATCATTATATACTGTAGGCTATACACGTCAGTCATGTTTGAAATAACTTCTGTGGTCCCATGTTACTTCTTAACACAGAATGAGACATTATATTATTTTATAAAATTCTATAGCCTACTGTGATAAAGGCTTTGTTGATTAGCGTTGCATTATAGATATACATAATTATTATGAAAATACCTTAGATGGATTGAAAAACAGTTAAACATAGTATCATCGCAATCGTGTGTATAATTTGTCTTTATATTTCATCAGTGAAAACATCTCTATCTACATGTTATTCAGCTGTAGCGATATCTGATGTCCATATAAGGGATTTCCTGTTTAATACTTCTATGAATCTCACTTGTGGACTTTCTGCGTGAGGGCGCCCTCTGGCTTCCAGTATGAATGAAGAGTGTTTAGCGCTCCATATTTCTCACATTGCCTCATTTTAGGTAAAAATAGAAAAATAATACTAAAGTACTTTGTAATGTAGTAACTGGAGTAGTTTTTCAACAAACTACATATTTACTCTTACATATTATTTTTCAGTACTTCTACTTGTACTCAAGTAAATAATTTTATTTTTTTACTTTTACTTAAGTACAATTTGTTAGTACACTTTCCACCACTGGTCACTGGCACCAGTGCCGGCCCTACCTAATAAGCTATATAAAGCGGTTGCATGGGGGGCCCCACGCCAGGCGTTCAGACAGTAATGTGTGGTAATAAGTTTGATAAAGTTTGCTTGTGCCAGTCGTGTGCGTTAATGTTTGAAAATGAAGAGGCGGCGACACTATCAATATGGTGCAGAGAAGAGTAAAATAGGAAAAAAAAAAGAGAACAAGATAAGAGTTTTATATTTGAAAAAGATATTGTTAAAATGGCAGTTGCTGCATCATGTCTTATTGGTTTAATTTGCCATTCACAAGCACTTTGAGGACAATCCGCCATGTGTCCTGCATGGCATTGTTATCGTGGGCACTTCAAAATACGTTAATAATTCTAGATACCTTAATATCCAAATTGTTTAGATTTTTAGAACGCATATTAGCTTGTTTTCCATCTACCAGTGCAATTTTACAATACTCTGTGTTTTCTGCGTGTAAATTCGATCTGGTTTTCGCATTAATCATCTGTACAAGCAGCAGATAGGCTAAATAAAAATGCAAGTTCACTCTCTGGCAGGAGGTGGCGCTTATGCAGTGTTGCCAGATTGGGTCGATGGTTTCCAGCCCAAAAGCTCACCAAAACCCACCCACTCCAAGAAAAAAACAAAAAACAAAACTTTAACTGCCAAAATAATGTGATAGAATTGTATTGCCATACCAATCAAGGTTGTTAAATACCATTTTATCTCCTTAAAACATAATGTTGATGACAAAACAGGGAATACATTAAAAATCAAACACTAATCAGATAACAAGGGGGAGGGATCAGACAGAGACACAAGCACATGGCCCAAAATAACAAAACACCACATGTGCTACACAAGACAGGACAGACATGTGACATTACCCCCTCCCTACGGAGCGGCTACCAGACGCTCCACTAGGGCGGGGCGGGGATGGACAGACTCGTGGCAGGGGACGGAGACCTCTCCGGACTCGGTGCACGGGATGGAGCCTTCTCCGGACTCGGTGCATGGGACGGAGCCCTCTCCGGACTAGCCACGGCAAGGCAATACATTCAGGCGGCTCAGGACACTCCTCTGCGACGACCGCGGGTTGCTCCGTCACCGTTCCCGAATGTCTGAAGGAAGCCCTGTGCTCCTCTCTAAGGCACGTAGGGCTACCCCCACAAAAAACCCCAGCACAGCCCTCCTGGCCGTGTCAGGACTCGGGACCACCGGACTCGGAGCCACCGGACTTGGGACCACCGGAACTGGGACCAAGGGAGCCTTCCTTCTCCTCCGTTTCGAGACCCCCGGACTCGAGATCACCGACTCGGGACCACCGGAACTGGGACCACTGGACTCGGGACCACCAGACCTGGGACCATCAGATGTGGGTGTGTGACTGGGGCCCTCCTTCTCTGTCCCCGGGTCATCGGAGGGCTGGGGCCTCCACTGACTGTAGGTGGAAGAGGGGAACAGTCAGTGGCCTGGGATGTTGCTGGTCGAAGATGTTCAGACTCTTTAAGATGGTACACAAAGTCCCAGAATCCCAGATTCCCCAGCCTCTCCATCTCCCCCGGCTGAGTGGCATGTCCAGACAGAGATTAAAAACCTCCTTGCTCTCTGCCTCACTGTGGATCATATGATCCACCTCGACAAGGAACTGGCAAGCGAAATCTCTCACGTCAGCCCCCTGCTGACGGATGTATTTAGAGTTCACATATCTCATGATCTGCAGACGTGTAAAGGGTTCCATGGGGGAAGACGGAGAACAAAGAAAATCCATCTCCTGCTGAGTCCTCTGTTGGCTGGATCATTCTGTCACGGTTGGTGTGGTTGAGAAGGGAGCAAGGACTCAAGTGCAGGAAGAAGGAGGGGTTTTATTAATAACAAAATAAACAAACACAAACAAAACACCCACGATGGGGAAAACCAAACTTGAAATAAACTTAACACAAGGAGCGGGAGCAGGAACATGAAACATACAAGAAACCAACGACATCAAACAACGATCCAGCACAGGACTGCAAACACAAGGAGATTATAAAGGGTACAAACAAGGCAGGTAATGAGGGAGAACAGGTGGGACAAATCAAACACTAATCAGATAACAAGGGGGAGGGATCAGACAGAGACACAAGCACATGGCCCAAAATAACAAAACACCACATGTGCTACACAAGACAGGACAGACATGTGACAACACATGCACACACCATTGCCAAAATGCGTCATTCATTGATACTGTACGATAATCCGCCAACAAACAAATAACAACAACAATGCACTTTTACCTTTGTGTTGTGCTTTGACAGAACTAATGTTACGTCTTTCGTGAAGTACATAGAACATAACGCACTTAACAAACTGATTCATCGTTGATTCAAACCTCTTTCTGCAGCTTTCAGGGACGAGTAGAGTGCAGTCTAGATGGTCTAAAAAGTTGCAGATGTCCTGGTCAGTGTGCACATGATGATGGACAGGAGTCATATCCCATATTCGATTTCAATTCAAGTCATTCAACTGCATGTGCTCTCATAGCTGGTTATATTTATAAAGATTCTTGGAGTCACAGGTGTAATCCACGTTTTGAGAGTTGGATCACTCTCCCACTCTTTACTGTGTAGATACAATTTACTGTACATTTATGCCACTTTGGCATAGCTGTCACTTGAATATACAGCTACAAGTTACCACGCTAACCTGTCAGTCCTGAAAGAGCGCGTCTGCCTGCTAATCGCCGATTGGCTGAAAGTGTGTGCTCGTCGGCGTCAACACCAATGCCAGCTGACTCTGCGTGGGCCTGTGTGTGTCATGATGACTTATTTTATGGAGTACATGCACACTTGAGTTTTATTTTATTAACCAATTAGACTATAACATTTTGAGTTTTGAAAACCACTGAATTGACCCCAAACCAGCCCAAATTTTGTCCACCCGCCCAAGCCCATTTTTACTGGCACAACCAAATTCAAAACTGCCAAACACTGCACTTATGGAACAGCAGAATACGGCGGTTACCATGGTTACCCCTGTCCACAAAGCAGCGCTGTGCAAGTGTGCGACTTTCTGTTTCTGCTCTTAATGGAGAGGAAAAGAAGGCAACCAGTATTACATAGTACGTTTTCAAACAGCCATGTAGATTTTTGTATTCGCTTTAGTGTTTATCAAACAACTGCAAATATTTAAATAGGCCTATTTAAATACATTTCAAACATGTGTTTTTACACTTATAAAGTTTTAATCTGGACTAAAACATGCCAGCTCAGAACAGTATTTATTCTCTATTATTATAATTATTATTAATATACCATTCTCTATTGTCATTTTAATAACCCATTGGCAAGTGTTTTTACTTTATTAAAGCATTAATTCACTAAATATTGATACATTTATCTAAAAGCAATCTTAAAATGGTTAAAAATTTGCATAAGTAAATATATCTTCATATTATATCTTGAAAGATAACTGTATTAAGTAAGACAATTTGGTCAAACTTTAAAATAAGGTGTCAGTGTAGGATGTGTACGTTGGAATGGGTTGGGGGTGGTTAGGTGAAACTGTAGGTAGTGGGGCCCCCAAAATGCTAGGGCTGGCCCTGACTGGCACCGTCAACTATTGTTTGTTCTACATAATTTTACATATTAGGTAGATAAACTCTGCTAAGAGTAAGATAGAGGGGTAGATAAGACAACCAACTTAACTGCAATTAAATAAAAATGTATTATAGTTTAAATTTATATTGCAATTAGGTGCTTTAGAGTACTTTTGTCTTTGAAATATGATTACATTTTACTGCTGAATAAAGTAAAATATACTTTAATGTCATTACTGCTGAAGCACGTATTTAGAGGTCCAAGCACCGAAGGTTCATATCTCTTCATGCCATAAGGGCCATCTATAAAATCTTTCCGCTGTTTCCGATTTTCCGAGGCATCTTGACAGTGAGCGAGGACACCAGACAAGACTGTGACGTTGTGAATATGGCTGTGATACTGGAGGGGGAGATTGTCATTGTGCTTTACGCTTTAAACATCAACTATCCCAAAGAGCTGCGATACACCTTTGAGGTGTTCCAGAGGATCTTCATGAAGATTGATGGGGAAAGCTGCTTCGCAAAAGTTCATGGACTGAAAAACAAACTAATGCAGTGAAATGCATGCAACATCTGGTTGTTGTTTTTGTTCTTTTCTTTTAGTGTGATGTTCATTTCAATTGATGAATTTGTTAAAGCTTCAGAGCTTAGTTGAGATTAAAGTGGTATTAAGCCAATTCAAAGGTCTTTTAATGTGTTAATGCAGTTCAGAGTTTCTATTTGAAAGGATGTTTCTATATTGTGGGGTGATCTTTTGGGGTGGCATTTTAGAGTGTTTAGTTTGATTAATTTGTTGAAGCTTGAGTGTTTTTTATTTTATTTGTTGAAGCATGAGAGCATAAATAATTGATAAAACTTGGCATTAAGCCAACTCATAGGGTTTTAATAGGTTTAACAATGTTTTTCACGGTTTCTTTTGGAACAAAGGATGTTTCTTTTTGCTTGGAGCAAAATATGTTTCTATATTGTATGCTGTGGGGTGATCTTGTTTAATGTTGTGTAACAGATTAATACAATTTAAAAACAAAGAGAATTCAGGAGAATTAACAAATTATTTATACTGTAATAATTTTTTTAATTAAGGGGTAATTATCCATGTAGTTACAGGGTAAGTATGAATCTACGGGCTGTAAATTAAAGTGGTGCTTGTTCCCCTCTTGCTTCATGTAGTTACAGGGTAAGTATGAATCTACAGGCTGTAAATTAAAGTGGTGCTTGTTCCCCTCATTTCATGTAGTTACAGGGCAAGTACAATAAAAACACGTACACAATCTGATATCACTCGGAAATCTTTATTTGAAAAACAGATTTATGACACTTATTTGTTTCTCTTAATTGGCTTCTCCTCCTCTTGTTCCTCTTCTTATTCGTTCTTGCCACAGATGAATCTTAAGAAGGAATCCTATGTCTCTAGCTATTCTGTAGCTATATTATGTATTTAAAGGAAATACAGTGCATGCAGAAATGTCCTCACCATTTACTCATCTTTTACCCTCATGCCATCCGAGATGTATACGACTTTCTTTCTTCAGATGAAAAAAAAAAAAAATCTCTGCTAATGAAAACACATTTGGGTTCCTAAAAGTTGAAGCATCAAACAGCACATACAGCAATAAAGACAGTAATCCATTCGATCCCAATGGATGAATCATTGTCTTCTGAAGTGAAACGATAAGTGTTTGTAAGAAAAATAACAATATTTTAAAAAAAATAAAACTATCGCTTCTGACCAGCAGTCACCTGCGTGAATGAGAGGGTTGAGTTCACGCTTGACGTAACTTGAAGCTGACTGGTCAGACGGATGTCAGTTGCTGTCTGTTTTTATTTTATTTTTTATTTTTTTAAATTAATGCTCACAACAGTAAACAAACAATAACATAATATATGATAACGCCAGAGAGACAGAGTCGCCACTTGTGCGAGAACGTCATGAAAGCTTGAAGCTTCTTTACTCACGCACGCGCTGGTAACAGTTGGTCGGATGTGAAAAGATTAGTAAATTATGAGATCATTTCTCATTACTAACCCTGTAACTACATGAAATAACTAGCACCACTTACCCTGTAACTACATGGATAATTACCCCTTAACTAAAAAATACTTTCAGTAAATCATTTGTTAATTTTCCTGATAGTTACCCCTTTATTCGCCAAATATTTCATATTGTTCCCTTATACCTACACGTACTTACTTTATAGTTACACTATAATTACTGAAAGTTACGCTGTAAATTCGCTTTAGTTACACAGTACTTTCTGGGCTGTAATCTAAAGCGTTACCTATTTTTGTTGAAATCCGTTGGCTCAGAAAGGCCTCCATTGGCAGCAATGATATTTCCTCTCTCAAGACCCAAAAAAGGTACTAAAGACGTCGTTAAAAAGTACATCTCACTACAGTGGATCTACAATAATTTTATGAAGCGACGAGAATAGTTTTTGTGCGCAAAAAAACCTAAATAACGACTTATATAGTGATGGCCGATTTCAAAACACTGCTTCCTGAAGCTTCGGAGCTTTATGAATCAGCGTATCGAATCAGCGGTTCGGAGCGCCAAAGTCACGTGATTTCAGCAGTTTGGCGGTTTGACACGCAATCTGAATCATGAATCGATACACTGATTCATAACGCTCTGAAGCTTCAGGAAGCAGTGTTTTGAAATCGGCCATCACTATATAAGTCGTTATTTAGTTTTTTTTGCGCACAAAAACTATTCTCGTCGCTTCATAAAATTATTGTAGATCCACTGTAGTGAGATGGACTTTTTAACGACGTCTTTAGTACCTTTCATGGGTCTTGAGAGAGGAAATGTCATTGCTGCCAATGGAGGCCTTTCTGAGCCATCGGATTTCAACAAAAATGATCCGAAGATGAACGGGTGTCAAATGACATGAGGGTAAGTAATTAATGACAGAATTTTCATTTTTGGGTGAACTAACCCTTTAAGGGTCAAGTAAAAAAAATTACTTAAACTAAATTAAATCTGTTCATTTACTTTATAACTTGTCAGGTACACTTTTCTAAATAAGTTAGTATAACTTATTAAAAAAAAAAAAAAAACATGCAAAAAGATTTTTAAAAAAGTAAACTAAATTACTTTTTTAGTCAAATCTTTTTTTACAGTGTAGGCCTTTCGTCTGATCTTCATCAAACTTTTTACCAAGCAGCTATAGACTATGCTGGCAAAATGTATCAAAAGAAAAAAAAAAATAATACATTGAAGCATTGCACAGATAGCGAATGACTTTGTATGGCGTTGTGCATTTTCAAGAACTTGTGTGTGTATTTACACTCACCTAAAGGATTATTAGGAACACCTGTTCAATTTCTCATTAATGATATTATCTAATCAACCAATCACATGGCAATTGCTTCAATGCATTTAGGGGTGTGGTCCTGGTCAAGACAATCTCCTGAACTCCAAACAATGTCAGAATGGGAAAGAAAGGTGATTTAAGCAATTTTGAGCGTGGCATGGTTGTTGGTGCCAGACGGGCCGGTCTGAGTATTTCACAATCTGCTCAGTTACTGGGATTTTCACGCACAACCATTTCTAGAGTTTACAAAGAATGGTGTGAAAAGGGAAAAACATCCAGTATGCGGCAGTCCTGTGGGCGAAAATGCCTTGTTGATGCTAGAGGTCAGAGGAGAATGGGCCGACTGATTCAAGCTGATAGAAGAGCAACTTTGACTGAAATAACCACTCGTTACAACCGAGGTATGCAGCAAAGCATTTGTGAAGCCACAACACGCACAACCTTGAGGCGGATGGGCTACAACAGCAGAAGACCCCACCGGGTACCACTCATCTCCACTACAAATAGGAAAAAGAGGCTACAATTTGCACGAGCTCACCAAAATTGGACAGTTGAAGACTGGAAAAATGTTGCCTGGTCTGATGAGTCTCGATTTCTGTTGAGACATTCAGATGGTAGAGTCAGAATTTGGCATAAACAGAATGAGAACATGGATCCATCATGCCTTGTTACCACTGTGCAGGCTGGTGGTGGTGGTGTAATGGTGTGGGGGATGTTTTCTTGCCACACTTTAGGCCCCTTAGTGCCAATTGGGCATCGTTTAAATGCCACGGCCTACCTGAGCATTGTTTCTGACCATGTCCATCCCTTTATGACCACCATGTACCCATCCTCTGATGGCTACTTCCAGCAGGATAATGCACCATGTCACAAAGCTCGAATCATTTCAAATTGGTTTCTTGAACATGACAATGAGTTCACTGTACTAAAATGGCCCCCACAGTCACCAGATCTCAACCCAATAGAGCATCTTTGGGATGTGGTGGAACGGGAGCTTCGTGCCCTGAATGTGCATCCCACAAATCTCCATCAACTGCAAGATGCTATCCTATCAATATGGGCCAACATTTCTAAAGAATGCTTTCAGCACCTTGTTGAATCAATGCCACATAGAATTAAGGCAGTTCTGAAGGCGAAAGGGGGTCAAACACAGTATTAGTATGGTGTTCCTAATAATCCTTTAGGTGAGTATATATATATATATATATATATATATATATATATATATATATATATATATATATATATATATATATATATATATATATATATATTTAAAGTTTGAGTGCATATTCAATAATATTAAGCACACTTCTTTTTCCACAAGGGAACCTGGTCATCAACATAAGTTATTATTGATATGATACTGATGTCCCCTCACTATCTTAACCAGCAAACCTTTATTGAGCTATAATGACCATGCTGCTTGACCAGTAAATAGACCAGTTTGTTATTGACCAGCACTAAATGAGTCTAAACCAGAATGAAAATTTACGCTGGCTTAAGCTTGTCTGTAGCTGTCACAAAGTACCTCAGAATCTTTTTTTCTACCAGGCAGAAGAGAAAAACTTGGCCTTGGCCCTTGGATCCAATTCAGCTGTTGTTTTCTATCGCAAGCACATCTTCATAATTTAAGATCCCGAGAGGATAACAGATCCACATACATGAGTCACAGTCAAGTCTCTTTCAACTGGATGTATTGATTTATTTGAAGCACCTCAACTAGCGTCTTAGCTTCAACAAATACCCAACTGGCATTTACTAAGAGCGCACTCATGAAAAATTTACTTGATCAGGAGCTTGTTCAGAAATGTCACATATAGCCTATATTGTTATCCAAGCTTCCTGAGCCAGGCTCTATTAACACATGGATCTGGCAATAATTTATAAGGCCGAGGTTGGTTATCATCAACATTGTGCGATCACATTCAAACAATATTGATTCCACTCTGATTAATCAAAAGCAATTCATGGACAAAGTGAAGGCTAACGCTTAATCTGTCATCAGAAACATCAGGGCTGTTTATGATATGGTCCACTGAACAATCAGCCATTTTTGTCTGCTATGCTACGGTTAAGGTTTTTCTAGAACTAGCATTTGATTCTTAGTAATCATTATGAATTGCTGCCCTTATGTTTTTTTATGCATGGTAGATTGAATGATGGTAATCTTCATGGCCACTTTGTTGTGAAGTAACGTTGCAATGGGATCTTTTGGCATGGTTCTCCAACTAGCAGGTCACCCTTTACCACACAGGCAATCAAAGACCCTGTCGGAATCAGGCCTGACAACCACACCGTGTCCTTACACTGCAATCAGAGGCTCAGATAAACACTTATGTGCCACATGACAGACTTACTGTGAGGCATTTTCATAATCACCCACTGCAGAGTACACACAAGAAGCAATCAGCCAGGCAGAGCACCTGACACAGCATGGAGCTCTCGTCAGCTGATCCCGCCTTGGCCTTCTGTGGAGAACCAGATGGACTGTTATTCCTGTTGCACTGAGAAAACGGATTTATCCAATCTCTGGAGAAGGTCTCCTCTGCTTTACATGGATATTTTAGAGTTTTCTAATTAGGTTGTACCTTAAGCATACCTCCTTGCATACATTATTTTGTGGAAATATTTGACAGAAGTTTTAAAAGAAGCCTATTATGCCCCTTTTTACAAGATTTTATATAAGTCTCAGGTGTCCCCAGAATGTGTCTGTGAAGTTTCAGTTTAAAATACCCCACAGATCATTAATTATACCATGTTTGTAAATGGCTATTTTTAAGTGGAAGGAAAGGTATGCTGTTTTCGTGCATGTATCTTTTATGGCGCCCCACACATGACGCAACAAAAAAAACTATTTGTGCGAAAACTATTTAGCCTACTATTTTTTTCCTTCATGTCATGTGTGGGGCTCTGTAATCTTTAAATGCAAATGAGCTGCTGCTTCCCACTCGGCTTTACAGAAGCGGGCGGAGCCTTAAGAGCTCATGCCTCAGATACACTGTCAAAAACTAAACTTTGGTTTTGATTATCATCTCTATTGCAGTCACGCTCACGTGGCATTGCAGTTCTTCATCATCATGAAAGTTTATTTTCTGCATGCGTTTAAAGCCATATCAGGCTAAACTTCTGATATACGGTATTCTGAGCACACAGAAAGCTAGATGTCAGAAAGCGCGTCCTCTGAGTAGTAAACAGAGTTCTCTTTCACGTTTTATTGCTCTTAAACTGTCAAATACACACAAGGTTATGAAAGAAAACACGATGTTCACATAAACACAGTGGGAAATTGCATGTGTATATTAGATCTGTGTACTAAAGTCCAAGCAGCATAATATACAGTATCTACTGCTATATATGCTGTTAATATGAATCAAACAACAAAAGAAAAACAGAAAATCATTGCTCTTGATTGAAAAACTTTTGTAGCTTTAAAGTCCCCTATTATGCTATTTTAAAGGCTCCTAATTTTGTTTTGGAGTTCTCCTACAACAGGTTTACATGCATCAAAGTTTCATTTTCTCACAATATACATTGCACATCACCACATTTTTCAATGATTCTCAAACGACTGAACGGAACTCTAAATCCCCCCTTTCTGCGAGCTAATTTGTTCTGATTGGCCAGACGGCCCAGTCTGTTGTGATTGGTCTACTGCATATAGCGTGTGTTTCGGAAGCTAAGCGGCCATTACCATAAATGAACTTCAGCTCCATCCGGAAACTTCCTAAAGCTCAGCAATTGTATTCACTGTAAAGACAGTAACGATGACGTTGATTTTACCATCTCAATCCGAGCGCGAGTCTGATAATAAAAATTGTTATTTAACCCGAACTTGAGCAGGATGTTTCTCAGTAATACACCACTCATTTTGAGGCACATTGTGAGATAGTAATATTGTATTATGTAATTCCTCACCATCAACATTAACAAGTGTACGTCCATCAAAAAACCCATGTGTATATTCCTAATTTATTGCGGTGTACGTGCGGGAACTGTATTAACTGTATCAATAACGGTGCATACATTAGCCGAGCACTAACATGAATGGCTGATGTAACAAACGTTTGTAAAACAAATCTTGTTCCATCCTTTATCTTTACTCTAAGAACGCCAGACAATCTGCAATAATAGATACAATTTTAGGTAATAGTGGCCCACAGGTGCTTAGCAGAAGTATTTCAGTTAGACAGTAATAACGTGAGTTAGCCAGTTAGCCGGAAACTTACACAATATAACACACAAAACTATGTATTTTGAACACCCGGTAGAAAATATAAACATCAATAATTATTCATACTTACAGTTTACGATTCTGAGGAGCAAGCTGGTCCAAATAAACTGGGTACTGACCCATCTTTCAAGGGCAAGCGTTTTGCGAATCCCGTGTTGAAGTCCAAGTAAAATTACATTTGAGGGATGGTCAAGTTATTCGCGGGCAGACAACGTACAACATAGGCGGGCATTATGCAAATGTCTCTTCTAGTGACGTAGAACTGTCACGCAGTAGAATTCGAAATACAAACAACTCGATTCTTTCTTTTGTTAGACAATAACTTTATTTATCGTGCATTTTCGACTTTGCAGAACGTTTACATTCACAAACAGCTTTATTACACATTGCATGAAAGGGAATATTCGAAAAACCATAATAGGGACAATTTAATAAGAATTCATTTCTTACTTGAATGCTGCTGTTAAATGCTCTGGAGAGGGGATAAACATGGCAGACTGTGTACAGTTCACTCTAGGCGGGGTCTATGCTAATAGGGCAGAGTCCGTCAGCAGTCATGGGCGGGGCCTAACCATATGTGACATCACATTGCTAGAATCTGCAAAAGGCTTGTTCTACACTGAAGAAACACTTATTTATGTGGTTTAAAAAAGGCAGCGGCTATTTGCACTAAGTGAAAATAGTGATATATTCTATTTACACTAAGTGACATTAGCAGCATTTACTTAGAAATGCTATTTACACTGTGAAAATAGCGATATATTCCATTTACACCATGTAAAAGTAGCAGTTCTTTGCAAAATATGTAAATAGATGCTATTTTTACTTTCTTTTGGCAGATACATACTATTTGCACCTCAGTGTTGTTGTACTTTAACAGGATGCAATAATAACAAAGTGTAAATTATTATATTTATTATTAAATGGATGCTGCATTAATGGGGCAATAAAAGCCCTCCCTGCACCTACCCCTTCCCAATAAATACTTGTATTATTATTAAACAGTCGTTAGGCACTTTATTTCCACTTTTAGAACATTTTCTTAATTTTTATTAAAAATAAATGCCTTTCCGATGTGATATGTGATGGGAAAAGGGAGAAGAGCGAGCTCAGTAAAAGGCGGATTCGAACCCGGGTCGATCACGTCAAAACCTAGTTCCATGAGTCTTACACACTACTGTCTACACCACTGCAGATGTTGTAACACACATGCTTTAAAAAAAAAATCTTGTGTGGCCCAACCAGGTATTGCTGGGCGGAGCTAGTGTAAATAGCACTTTCCAACAAGGCACTTAGCATCTGAGAGTGTGACCTCTGCATCAAACAGGCATTCAAACAAAACATGGCGAGGGGAGACCTGGAGAGGACTGTAGGAGACCTGGAGCTAGCCCATGGAGAACTGGAGCTGGCCCATGGAGAACTGGAGCTGGCCTGTGGAGAACTGGAGCAGCAGGATCGCTCAAAGTCAATCAGGAGTGAGGACTCCGGTGTGGCGGCGGCCATCTTGGCCGGAGATGAGGGCTTTGCGGCGGCCCTCCTTCTTGGCCCTTCTCGGAACAATTTAGAAACAAAATCAGATTTATAGATTCAACTAGGGAAAAGGAACAGGCAGGTTCAATGTAGCGGATAGTGTCCTTGTCCAGGCCCATCAGAAAAAACGCGTTTAAAGGAGCGTCAGTTCACCAAACTAGATAGCTCAGCAAATTCCTCCACATACCTCTCCAGTGGGCGACCGTCCTGCCTAAGTCCCCATAGGCGATCCACCGCAGAAGTGTCTTCCTTAGGGGACACTGGAGAGAGCGGGAACAGGAAGATCCCCATCTTCTAGTAGAGAAGTCTTTAGCAGTTGAGGTCCGATCTTCTGTTACGGGTTGGTGCGGCAGGGAAGAATCAGAACAGGACTTCCAACATAGATGGGTTTATTTAGAACAAGCAGACAAAAACAAGCAACACCAACAAAACTGAACATAACATCAACAAGATCGGACAAGGAGTGCAGGGAAGTGAGTTCAATAAAAAAGGAGTGCAAATGACGAACGCCAGGTGCAGGGAATCCAGGGAGAGTGGGAAAGATGATGAGGGAGTGCGTTCAGGTGTGAGATTATGGGAAATGGAGTCTAGAACAGGCGTGGATTGTAACAACCATGCTTTGAACGTGTTATATAGGACCATAATGGTGTTTAAATAAACTTTTTAATAATAATTTACTTTCATTAATATTATACGTATCTTCATATTATGAATAGTATTAAATATTATTTTCTACATATTATTTATTAATATTGTTTTTTTTAGTCCTCTATCTGCCTGTTGTGTCAATTAGGTACTTTTTTTTTATTGTAGCAAAAATGGCAGTCCTCTAACTAAAGTTATTAGCTGAATACATTAATAAATAACAATTGACACTGAACATGATATAGATGTAATAAAGACCATGTTCCAGTGAAATATCTTCACAATCCTCCTTTATTCTGAGTGTATATGAGTAGCAGTAGCAACACCAATGTTATGTTTGATTCCAATAAAAACTATTTATTCTCCTGCCTATAAATGTGAAATACATGTGGGTTGTGAAGAAGGATGAAGAAATGGTTAATCAAATGATGGACAGTCAAAAATAGATTAAAAAATAAAATAGTAAGATTGTAATTCAATAAATCACCAAGACCTTGAAAGCACCAATTCAGAGATATGTCTGTTTAAAATAATCTGACAGATTCTCCGCAAGAGCCAAGATTTGATTGCTGGAATGCTACCATGAGAGCACCACATTTTTTCAATGTGCAGTTGAATTAGCCTTTAATAAATCTGCAGTCATTTCTATGTGCCTGAAGCTGTTCTGTTGATGAGGCTCAAGCGGGACTTGTTTGGCAGGTACAGCAAGATTCTGAAGAGACAGATGACATTTTTTTTCCAACCCACAATTATGAGACTCCTGCTGTGCTCTGACCCTTCAAGACTGATTCAGAGACATCAACTTCCTGTTCAATCAGAAACATTTGAACTGATTTTAACTGGGAACTAGGAACAAATCATCTTTAAAAGGACCAGACAACTAGCAGGTTTCACAGACAGGGCTTAAGCCTAGTCCCAGACTAAACTACCTGTTTTTTTAGCTGTCAACTAAAAGCGCCTTGCACATAAATATCTTAAAATAGTTATCGATTTAGCCTGTTCTGTATTAAACAAAGCTGATTGCAGAGGGAGGATTGCAGCTAGTCTAGGACTATATTGAAGTTTAAAATAATCCTTCAAAGAGGCAGGTTAAACTCCTGCCTAATACTGTTTGTGAGGAAGCATGGACTATTTGGAATATATAAATGAAGACCAACATGCACAACACAGGCCAGCCAGAGTACTTGTGGATTGGAGTAATCCATTAAATTACTTTGATGACATAGCTTTTCAAGACAGCTTTCATATGTACAAATAAAAATGCACTGGAGATCATATCTTTGCTTAAGTCTAGACTTTTCTGTCTGTCTCATAGAGAAAAGCCTTTACCTAGTTGTCTTCAAGTTCTTGAATCTTTCACAAAGTATGCAGGGCCATTTGAATTGTACTGGGCAACTGTAAAGGGCAATTCTATGAATATGTGCACTTCCTGGGTGTGATTAGCTGTATAGATGGATGTCATGATCCCATCAAGTGTCCATCAACTCCTGATGCGGTGTATGCACTCCTAATTTTGAGTTTTTCAAACATTGTTGCACGTTGGAAAGGTTCAACTCACGATTCAAGGATTTTTTCTCAACTCCTCATTGTGTTTTTAGTTTCAGAGAGGACAAAATAAGTAACTACTACTTGGTGACAGTGAATATGCTCAGAGTTTTTAATTGACTCCATACATAACCCTACAACAGCTGAGCAGCAAAGATACAACAGATCTCATATTCATACAAGAGGCATAGTTGAGCGTAGCAACACATTCTCCCTACCAACTCGTCACATATTTACGCTTGGTCATGACCCATCAGTGTCCATTTTTAACGCACAGGGTTACCCTTTAGCGTAACTTTTTGACGTCGACTGTGCTCCATTGCTTTTAGCTGTTTTCCTTATGTGTCAGATCAAGGCATGTTTAATTCTTTGCATTTGTAAAAGTAGAAATGATTTTATAAATATTTATACTTTTATATTTTGGAGCAACTAACCCCAGTCCTACCCTAAACCACTTCTCAACAATATAAAACATGTAAAGCTTACACTTTATTCAGGACATGAATAATCATGTGGTAATACCTGAATTAATAATTACTTCAACATGAACTCATGATTAGTGAAGATATGAACTAATCATGAACCAATGAAGAGCTATCCTTAACTACAACAGGAATCATGAGGATTCATGGATGAATAACAGCAGCCTTAAAGGGATAGTTCACCCAAAAACTTAAATTAGCCCATGATTTACTCACCCTCAAGTCATCCTAGGTGTATATGACATTCTTCTTTCAGACGAATACAATCGGAGTTGTATTAAATGTCCTGGCTCTTCCAAGCTTTATAATGGCAGTGAATGGCTGTTTCTGTTTTGAAGTCCATAAAAGTGCATGTATCCATCATAAAAGTGCTCAATACGGCTCTGGGGGGTTAATAAAGGCCTTCTAAAGCGAAGCGATGCGTTTGTGTAAGAAAAATTTCCATATTTAAAAATTTACAAACTGTAATCTCTAACTTCTGCTAACTGTTATACGCGCATTCACAAGAGACTGGCGTTCCAGCGTATGACGTAGGACGCTCCGGTGAAAATATGCTAGTTCTCGCGAGAACCAAGTTTTGTTTTGCTCTATCCTCTGCGCTTCCGCGTTAGTCACCAGAACATACGCTACACCTGCGTCCTACAGTTTGGAACGAGATGAGGGTGAGTAATTAATGGCATAATTTTCATTTTTGGGTTAACTAAAACTTTAAAGGGATAGTTCACCCAAAAAAATAAAAAATTATGATTAAATTGAGAATCAAAACCCAACATGTCATAATGGCAAACTTTAACCCAATATATAATATAATTTCATCAAGACGATAGCATTCACATTCCAAATCTCCATGAGATATGGTCACAAGAGGTCCAATGTTCCATTGTTACCAACATAGTTCAACATTACAGTGTTTCCCAAAACCACAGTTCCAGAAGAGTGCTCATATGAGTAAGTGCTCTGGTAACCCGGGGGAACCCCAGGGAATGACGTAAGAGGGAATTAATTCAGAACATTAATTCGATCTTAATCCAATGAATAAGCAGAAGCCATCATTAGCTTTATGTTTCCATCCAAAGTTGTGAATTGAACTTATGCATAAAATTGTAATATCGCCTAAACATTTGCGAATAGAGCGTTTCCATCCCATGTGATCGAAATCTTCACTTCCTGGGAAATTGGCACAACATATCTGTAATAAAAAAATGGAAGTTGCTGCAATCAGGGAAGCCACTGTGGCTCTTTTATCCTACATCATAAACTGCGTCTCAGAGCGTGCAGATGAAATGCAATAAACGTTGTCATGGTATCTGGTGTTCAAATTCCTGGTGTTAGTTTGGGAGCACAATCCTGTAAGACACTTCTTAAAACAAATAATTTTGATGACAGACTTAGGGCCAGATTTACTAAACAGGGCAAATTAGCGTGAGCGCAATTCCATAAATGCACCGATGGGAGTGGACAGTTCTGCGTGTGATCTACTGAGGACGGCCAAATTAATGAACACAGACGCAGCCGGATCATTTCCATAATGACCAAAGCAATCTACCCTTTAGCGTCTGGTTTAAGACACAGTTTTTTTTGGCGGTAAGTAATGCTGCAAACATCAGTAAATTAACGAGCGCAAACCTTAGTAAATCACCTCGCATGATTCATTTAAATAATCTCCTCCAATACATTTTGCATCTGAATGGGAAACTCCTACAATTGCATATACAATAAGGTCAGTCGCAAAAATAAAAAAAAACGCTAATTTATCACTGCGTGTCTTTAGTAAATCCTGAAAGTAGTTTTTTAATGCCAAAAGAGGGTTTGCGCTGGCACAAGCTAATCTGGCCCTTAGGCTCAAGCATTTCAGGATGATCAAACCAACATTTGAGAGGCTGTGCAATGAAATTGGTCCTGGTTAGTCCACATTCACTGTTAAGGCAACGTCACGTGAGTTTTTTTGTTGCGCATCAAGAGATTAAATTGGTAAATGTGTTTTCATCTTATAAGATAAAAAAATTATCAGCCTTAATTTTTAGCATTTATATGCAACTTAAATTGCTCGTTTTTTAATGCAATATCCAAAAATGTACATAAAAATAGGTGGGTGGAAACAGCTATTTATCACCTTTACACAACTAATGACAGTTCTAACCAATGTGGTTCAAATGACAGATATAGGGGAGAGCGGGGCACAACCTAACGCTTTTTGGCTTTCTCAGTTTGTGTAAATCCACTTGTGGTTCAGAGTATTTATTTTTCCCCACATTCATTTCACACATGTCTAGTACAATTATGTGGTTTTGTTTCATTAATACAGTGTATACTTTTTTCTTGATTTACCCGAAAGAATGGAAGTGAAATGTGACAACATGCCCCATAGGTGGGGTACATTGTAACATGTGAGGGGCACGATGTAACATTAACATATGACAGCTTAAAATTTTATCTGATATAATCAAAAAAATATACAAGACAAACTAAAATATTTTGTCAATAAAATACAATTATAAATTTTTTCATATAAAATAATGGCAAATTTTGGAGTTTGATAAACACACCGCTAAACACAGCTATACAGCATAGTTCAAAACATAATAATTAATAATTTTTTAACATTGACTCTCAGTCTTTATTCAACTTTTTGTAATGGTCTCAATAGAATTTATAAAAGTATAGAATATAATAGCGTAGTTCTAATATGGGCACATTGTAACGCAGTGTTAAAACATGCCCCACCTGCGTAACTGGGATTTAACCCCGGCTCGTGTCTTCTGCTGGTTAGATCAGCATTAAAGAACTATCTCAACTGTTAAATAACAGATATAAGATTAAAATAATATCAGATTTGTCTCATTTAAAATAAACAAAAAATAGAGATGAAAAATTAAGTTAAGTAAGAAATTTACTTTTGCTATGGTTAAATAAATGACTTATTTTAATTTTTGGCACAATTTTTTCCTCTAAATAATGTTGACATGACAACTAGTAAATACACTAAGTTTCGTCATGCTGGCATGTGTGGAAAGTTTTAAACCATGTGTGTTACAACTAACCCCGCGTTAGGTTGTGCCCCTCGCTCCCCTATACAACAAAGTTATTTTACGCTTTCAGGAAACAGTTGTGACTAGCTACTTATTTTACAACAATACATCATACTACTGTAGTTAAGTAGTGAGTTACATCTTTGTTTGTGTTCTCACACCAGATCAATGATTTGAATGGTTCCCACTCATCCAACTAATGGCCTAATTATAGTTGTCCCTGCATATTAAAAGCAGGAGAAAGTTTAAATACTAATTTCATGACTTAGACACCAACAAATCACTAGTTTTGTTAGTTGAACAAAATCTTATTGCAGTTATGTAAGCATGAATGTGATACATTCATGTCAAACTTTATTTAAAAACCCTGTTCACTTTTATGCAGAGCATCAAACAGAGCAGAATTATTTTTCTCAGTGGAGTTTGTTTATCTCAGAGATCCACTGATCAAATATGATAAAATCAAACTGATGGAATGATTAGTTAGCCAGTATTTTTCCTTTGATATTTCAAACAGCCAGCCAGCCCCTTTCAATTCTCAACGATAAATGACAACATTAAAGAGAATCCGACAGAGTTAGTTATCAAGCACCTACCTTGAAGGGAGACATCTGTTGAGTTTATTTAGAAGGCATAAAATATGAGCAAAGCCCTGTGTCATATACTCAGAGGGAGATCAAGGTTTGAGCTCAGCTGCTCGGTGCAGGCGCTCAGGCACTGAAATCTGTTTTATTGTTGCAATGCCTCAAAAGACAACAGATGTCAATGCTGGGATAAATTTAAACAAGAGCTAGAATAGTTCAATTTGCACACAAAACGCTGCCTATACAGTATATTCACATTACCATAATTGTGAGAAAAAACTCCTTTTACTCTGAGTTTACATTCTCAGACTTAGAAATGTAGAAATAGTTTAAGGGCATTTTCACACATTATTGGGTTTGGTTCGCTTTCACAAGGCAACCTTTCAAAGTGTACCAAGATGTGTTCACGCAAGTCACATGCGAGTACAACTGTCCTCTTATTGGTCAGAGTTTCCTCTGCGTCATCCATCAAGATGATTGACAAGTTCCCTCATGAGCTTATTGTGGCTTTATTTGTAACTGTCGAGACACACGCAAACACTATACGAATGTAGCCGTCATTCCCACTGTTAAATTTGTAGTAAACATTCATAATAACACTGCAGCAAATTCAAATGCGCTCTCTCTGGATCTCCCAGCGCTGTCTGGAGGTTAACTGTGTCAAGACATACGCAAACACTATATGAATGTTATAATGCAGCTAGAGCAGGAATCAAGGCTTCATCTGGACAGCTTTTCTTGCTTTTTAACGCATAGGGTACCCCTTTAGCGTCGTTTTCCCATGCACAGGGTACTCCATTTGATTTCAGTTGTTTGCCCAATGCGTCAGATTATGACGCATTTAATTCATTGCATTTGTAAAAGTAGACATGATTTTATGAATATTTATAGGCTACTTTTATAATTTGAAGCAACTAACCCCACTCCTACCCACTTCTCAACAATATAAAACACATAACAGGCAAATAAAAGTACAGTCACAGGTATTGATTGCAAAAACGGACCAAAAACAGTATACAAGTATTAACTCATGTTGCATTCCAAGTCTTCTGAAGTCATACGATATCTTTATGTGAAGAACAGAGTTGATCTTAATGTTTTAATCGCTGAAATGATGATCCAACCCGCCGCTCCGTGAACACACACACTCCACTCAGTCACATGTCATTCAAATGATACACCCGACTCTTTAGCATGACGCGATCGGTCACAAGACACACGAGAGCTAATGGCGTTTTACAATCAAAGCTGACGTAATGACACAGTTGGTCATGAGACATACGACAGCCAATGCTGTCAAAGCTGACATAACATTTCCTCGGGCGGCAATTTTTGAAATGTGTTCATGATCTTCGGCGGATGGACTCGACGCTGATCACTTTTGGGGATTTTCTTTACACAAATCAATCGTTTGGCCTCGGAACACTTGGAATATTTGTACTTTTTGAATAAATTGTGGCTGCAGTCGTATCTGCCTCTTATATCCTGTTTTTTATAATACACAAATGGGTAGGTTTAGGGATGGGGTTGGGTTACATGCTCAAAACGTGTGAATAAAAAAAGAAAATAAATGTAAATAAAAGTATGCTGGCTGATTAAATTGAGAATCACACTTCCATGTCATAATGACAAAATCATAACCCAATATATAGTTTCATCATGCCGATAACCATGCCCAACGCATCTGTATATGACGCCAAAGGTTTCTTATTGAAATCAATGGAGTACTGCGCGTCGAAAAACGGCACTAAAGGGGTACCCTGTGCGTTAAAAAGTGACGCCGAAGGGAACTGACCAAGCCTCAATATGTGACGAATAGGAGTGAGACCGTGTTGGTTAAAAAGTGGGTGATTGATCAGCTTTTTTCGAAGGCTTGATTGTGTTTATGGGGTGCACTGTAACATGGGTTAAAAAAAAAAAACCTGCATTATTTTTTACATATTTGACCTTTATTCTACACCGCTGTGTTCCTTCTCTTAAAAATGATGATTTCCTGATTCTATGAAGCCCCTCCCTCAGAAATACGCAATGGGCTCAGATTGGTTAGCTGGCCAAGTGAGTTGTGATTCGCTAACCGCCTAGTGCACGTTGTCCAGAAACGTCACACCTCTTACCATTACGGGTAGTTGCATGTGCTCCTGTCGGTGTATTGTAAACAATGGCATCAATATTGCCCTATCAATTTGAGCCCGAATCAGACCCAGAGAATATTGAGAGGATCGAGCAGAACCTGTGCAATTACGTCTGTTACAAGACGTTTCAGAATGGCATGTTATTTTATTTGTGGTTGTCTCATACTTTGTAGATACGCTGTTATTTGTAAATGCTTCTACTGTTTATGTTAGCTTTTGATATATGGTTTTAGCCTGATTAAATCTTTAGTACAGCAGAATACATGATTGCCTTGTAGCCTTTTTTTCATATAATCGTTCTAACAAATGATACTACAGTTCTCAAAGGGATTATTTGATTACAGACTGTGGATCTATAGTGATTGCTACTGACTGTAGAGCACCGTTAGTTTTGTCTTTATGGAACGAGTGTAGCCAAATATCTGTCACCAGAACGATGAGACCATTATGAAGACTAACCATGGATTTATTACAGTGGCCATATCAAACACAGAACCATGTTTAGCATGCCTGTATTAGCATATAGCATTTACACTGATCACCAACATTCGAAGTTCACTATTGGAAATAAAAATACGTTTGTAGGTGTTTGTCGGATAAATTTGAATTAGCAATTAGGTAACTGGCTAGCGGAGCCAAACAGCATTTCCCTTTGTTTACGTCCTTGCTACAGCATAAAAATAACGATAGAAACTATTCATGGAAAACACATCAACAAAGAATAAAACATACTTACAGGTTGTGGCCTATAAACAACAGCTTCTGCTTTTTAAGTGGGAACTTCTCCATCTTTGAGGACAAGCTTTTTTCCAATTCAAACTCGTGCTGAATGAGGAAGCTGTCCTCTGTAAAATGTGCAGCACAGAGATCTATATTTGGATTATAATGTTCAGGAACTGAGGTAAAAATAAATTGTAACCATTGTTCCCTAAGTCCAGCATCCATAGGAAGGCCGAACAAAGAGGACCGGGGTGAAAATGACAGAAAAAATAAAATATCTCCCTTTTCTTTGAACTTTGAGCGTTGTAACTTTGCAGATGTTGTTTATGTCCAAACAGTGAAGTGAAAATCATAATCAACCACCCCAGCTCAAGGATGGATCAGTACCAACTACTCGTGATCCAGCTTATAGTCTCCGGAACGATACTGGTCACGGCAGTAATGAAAGGGAGATTTTCTGGAGTGAAAACAGATTCTTCATCTTTTGTGTGATGAACAATAAACTTCATAAAATTCATCAGTAAAGTTTTGGCCATCATTCGGCCCGGGTCCACTACAACATGCTTGTACTAATAGTGGATAAAAGCAAGATGGCAACATAAGATAAAACCGGAATTAAACTAAACTATACCTGTTCAATCTCCATGTAGCTTATATTCTCTGGCTCTGTAGGCATTATAAGTCCATTTCAAACGAAACACCGTTAGTTTCTGACATGTTCTGTTGTTGTGGTTGCATGCACTATTAAAGCTCTGCCCTCTTCTTGAAAGAACAGGCAGGGAGCGTCAGCTCATTTGCATTTAAAGGGACACACACACAAACAGTGTTTTTGTTCACCCAAAAAAGTGACAATTTTAACAGGCTATAAAACATGATCTGTGGGGTATTTTGAGCACATACACTCTGGGGACATAAGAGACTTATTTACATCTTGTAAAAAGGGACATGATATGAAGAGGTGTAGCCTGACAAGCCAGACCCAAATTTGCTCGTTCAGGCGGTCTCTGAGCGATTGTTTTGGTGTGGATCCGAGCACGATTGCCGTGTTCACATATGCCTAAACGAACCGAACCAAGGGAGAAAACGCACCAGGTTCCGAAACAAACGCTCAGGTGTGAAAGCACTCAAAATGTGTCATGAACTGCATTTTGTTTATGTATAATGTTCACTTATAATGAGGTCCATTTATAATGTTAGTAATGTTATTTTTAATCAAAATTTTTTCCTAATTAATAAGTAATAGTCTATTTTCTATCCTGTTTTTGACCCTCTCTTTTAAAGTAAATATCCACTGATTGGGTAAAAGTTTTGCATATTAAAATAATTGTCAACATCCCAACTACACCTGTGAAATTGTTTTGAAAACTTCCAATGTTCGCCATACATGTTTGAGTCAGAGTATGATCCCGAAGACAAACCTACATTCTGTGACCTACCTACCTACCTACCTACGACAGCTTGGTCACAGAATCCAAAATCATATTTTTATATGACATTTATATTTATTTCTTACGTATTTGTGAGATATAGTATTGTATATTATATTACATTATATTATTCTTGAAACAAAGACGCTACAGAAAGTCTTGTGGTTGTGGCAAATAAAGTTTAAGTACTTGGAGTTACCACAGTGTGCGACTCAGTGGGCAGGGCTAAAGATACAATGATGTAGAAGTAGGCGTTGCTCTTCTTCTGCAGAGGCAGTCTTTCGTCACACTATGTCTTCATACTGAGACAAAATCCAAAGTCTTTTGGGAGCTGTTTTCATGTCATGCTAGCCACCCTTCAGTTGAAAGATTCTGACTGATGTTGTTTCTGCGTGACTTACACTATATTGTCAAAAGTATTGGGACACCCATCCAAATCATTGAATTCAGGTGTTCCAGTTACTTTCATGGCCAAAGGAGTATACAATCAAGCACCTAGGCATGCAGACTGCTTCTACAAACATTTGTGAAAGAATGGGTCGCTCTCAGGAGCTCAGTGAATTCAAGCGTTACATCTCAAAGTGCAATGCAAAGCGTCGGATGCAGTGGTGTAAAGCACACCTCCACTGGACTCTAGAGCAGTGGAGATGAGAATCACGCTTCTCTGTCTGGCAATCCGATGGACGAGTCTGGGTTTGGCGGTTGCCAGGACAACGGTACTTGCCTGACTGCATTGTGCCAATTGTAGAGTTTGGTGGAGGGGGGATTATAGTGTGGGGTTGTTTTTTAGTTCCCGTGAAAGAAACTCTTAATGCTTCACCAGACATTTTGGAAAATTTCATGCTCCCGACTTTGTTGGGAACAGTTAAGGAATGGCCCCTTTCTGAGCCAACATGACTGTACACCAGTGCACAAAGCAAGGAGACATGGATGAACGCGTTTGGTGTGGAGGAACTTGACTGGCCTGCACAGAGTCCTGACCTCAACCCGATAGAACACCTTTGGGATGAATTAGAGCGAGACTGTGAGCCAGGCCTTCTCGTCCAACATCAGTGCCTGACGTCACAAATGCGCTTCTAGAAGAATGGTCAAAAATTCCCATAAACACACTCCTAAACCTTGTGGAAAGCCTTCCCAAAAGAGTTGAAGCTGTTATAGCTACAAAGGGTGGGCCAACTCCATATTAAACCCTATGGATTAGGAATGGGATGTCATTAAAGTTCATGTGCATGTAAAGGCAGGCATCACAAAACTTTTGGCAATATAGTGTATATAGGCAGTCAATCCTGCCTCTGGTCTCAGTGAGTGCTGCCTCGGCGTGAGCGCAGCCCCTGCACAAGCTGCATTTGTGGCGCGACATTTGAAGCAATGCCGCTGGAAATTTGCTCTTTTAAATAGCTGGATGGCCAAAGGGGAATCGCTGTGTCTGCTGCTGCTGATCGTCTTTTAATTAGTCTCCATGGTTGCGCAGCTGTCATTCCTTTTGTTGATAGTTTTTTATTTGTGTATTTAAGCTCTGTGTTTCTTTCAGTTCATTGTTCTCATCGCGTTATACTCAATTGTACGGTTCCTGTTTTCTAGTCTTGAGTCTCTGCAATTACATCCGTTTTCTCAACCTTTGCAACCTTGTGTGACAACGTGGTCCTAAGGCATCATGTGTACTCCCAACAAGAAGGCAAAACCAATATAAATAAATAATCCAGCATAGGGGGTCAAGACAAACATTGATATTAATACTAATGAATTCAATACAAAATACCAGTCACATGACCTAAATACAAACTTTTCTATTTAAATTTTATGTTAAGAACAAAAAGTTGGTTATTGTGCTCTGTTATGTATTGTATCATTAGCTTAGAAACATGCTTACATCAAACTCTTTTGGAATCAACTGTAAGCACCATGTGCGATTCAGGTGAGGAACGTACTATGATTCACATGACTATTTCAACTGTCTCACTTGTTAGAAGGAAGGTTTCTGCCTAGGCATCTGACAGTGAGGCAACTCACTATGTTTTGGAACAGAGCTAATGTCTCCCCCTAATGTCATTTCTTTATAAACCCCTCATGCCATGTCTTTATCTTTGGGTTGTTTGTTACATTTTAGTGGTCTGGCACCAGAGTGTAGATAAACGTCGTAAACAGATCTTTTTACGAATGAATAAATTCACCTCCACCGGCATTGTGCCACTGGCAGACGTTAATAAACTGATTCATGGTGTAATGCACTCTCTCTCGGGTGCGGCCGTAGCCCTTTTATGCTGGCTGTTTATGTGCGCTGTTATTTCATAGAGTCAGCTGAAAAGGGCTATCCGCAGGCAGATGATAAATTATGTTTTCACACTCTAATTTATAGAGGTGGGCTTGTGTTGCTTGAGCAATTTTTATTTCCCATTTCTAGTAGCACAGAGGGTTAGCAAAGAGAGTTCTGAGAAGACTTCAGCCTTCACAGCCGTCACTCCGGTTAGTGCCGTGAGGAAGAGTAAGATTCTCATTTCTGATCCTGAGGAGAGTTTTGCCGCAGCAGAGAAAGTTACAGAAATTGCTAGAGTTTAAGAGAAAATAATGCCCCCTTTGTCACAGTCAAGAATGTATTCCATCATAGTGAAGGCTGGTAATGATAAATTATTGCCTTCTAGCTTCAGGCTTTGTGTATGTGTGTGTGTGTCTAGGGGTGTAATTGATATTCAGTTTTGAAAATGCTAAGTAAAATTAAACAGACTTTAATAACAAAACTGTATTAAAATTAGTTATGTTGCTTATATTTATATTGAAAACAAAAAACATTCCCACAAATAAGGTCTAAGATTGTCTTTAAAAAAAGTCAAAAAATTTTCTTTACCTTCTTGTTGGAGGTCCCATACATATTTCATAGGATGTGTTTCATAGGATACCCTTACGAAAAATAAGTTTATTCAAGTGTGCTATTAGTATACTTCTTTTAAACTAAAAATAAGAAAGTATACTTTAAGACTACTTTGTACTTCTCAGAAATACACTTTATGTACTTCTCAGAAATATACTTAAATTTGCACTTAAGTATACTTGACTAGGATACTGACAGAACGGTGTAAGTATACTTGGCCTATACTCAAACTTTTGATCAAGATATACTTAAAAGTATATTTAAGTATTCTAAGTACTTGGCTTGTAGTTGTGTTTACTCTTTTGATTGAGTAGCTATTAAATATTTTTTTCACATAGTTTTGCATACTGTCTTATAAACTTACATTGTTGAAAATATTTATATATATAATGAAAACAGATATGTGTAATTCTGAGTATCTGTGTAATTATGTGTAATTTTTATGTAGGGTAGTCCACTGGTAATGTACATAGGAATTTACTTCAAATCTACTTTAGGCCTACTCTTTCCCCGCCACTGACGGAATTTTCTGGCTATCCATGTTTTCACTGTTATACGGTAGGGGGCACTATTACGCTTCTTTTATGACAAAATCTCTGGATCAAAACACAGGTGAAGAAGAAGCAGAAAAAAGTGATAGAAGATTGCTAACACAAATGTAAAATAATGTGATCATAAATTAAACAGCATATAAATTCAAAACTACTTAATGTTACTGAATGAAATGTTGAACCCATGAAGAGGAAACTACTGTAATGCTTTGGGGGTGTTGATGAACTCAATCTACTCCATCTATGTTTTGATCATCGTTCTGAATCTGATCCGGATGAAGTCTTTGACTAAAATGCAATTTTGTTTAAAATGTTGCTTTTTTTAAATGCAACTTGCACATTCAAGTGTTGATAGAAAGGATGCATGAAGCTACAATAAAATGTTTTTAAAATGGAAAGAGTTAAAGGTATTTAGAGTATAAAAAATTTATACCTAAATAGGAACATAGTAGTATACTTAAAGTGCAAAAATAATATATATACATAGTAAACTATAAGTATGATATGTTCCCTTAAAGAAAACATATAAGTATACTTGCAGTATAAAACTACTAAACTAGTAGTTTACTGAGAGTTTATTTCAAACTGTACTATCATAAACAAAAAAAAAATTACAAGTATTAAAATAATAAACTACTAGTATACTAATAAATTCACTTGTAGTACAGATTAGTGATGCAAAGTCTGATTCATTTCCGCGAACCTGTTCTTTTTGGACAGTTCGGCTCAATGAACCGGTTCAAAAAGCCGATTCATAGGTTCCTGGCGTCATCATGCAATGATGTCACTATGCATTTCTTTTATGCTTTTTTATGCATTTCTCAGTGTCATGTTATATATCAAGGAAACATTCAAATAAAGTAATCTGTGTCAATGCATATGCACTTAATGCACTTAAAATATAATCTGCATGCACAATAAACTACAGTAAAATCTACATCTCTCGACAGAAGGGTTTTTGCAGGTTTTAATAAAATGTTATTTAATAACAGTAGTCATAATAATAAGCATATTTCCAGTACGTGCCTCAGACTTGCGCCGCCAACTCAATAATCAGAATCCTCGGCAAACTTCGACAGCTAGTTGAATCGGCTCGTTTGGTTCCTTTTGAGTGCTCGGTAATCCTCGGCAAACTTCGACAGATGTTTGAACCGGCTCATTCGGTTATTTTTTAGTCGGACGTGCTACTTCAGCTTTTGCATCTTGCGTCATCAACCCAGAACTAAAGTTTGATTCAGTTCAATTAATGAACCGGCTCAACCGGTTACTTGCTGAGAACCGGCTCAAAAGAACTATTCGTTCAAGAACCGAACATCACTAGTACAGATGCAGTACAAATGAGAAATGTAGTTGTGTACTGTTACACTTATATGTAATGTATATTAGGGGGAGAAATGTATACATTTATATACTAAAAGTGGGCCAATTTAGTCCCAAGTAGTATTGAAATAGTACATTTACAAGTTTACTACTAATACATTGATATTAGTATACTTGCTAAATACTTAAAAATATACTTGAACATTAAGTATACGCAATAAAATGAACTTTTACATTGGTATTTGGATCATTGCAAAAAATAAGCTGTTGATCTGTAATTCTGTTTAAATCTGTTTTCTGCTCGTGAGCTCCCTCTGTTGCTCTGGCTGAAAGGATAACAGTATAGTGAGATAGGAGAGGTTGCTCAAACCTCCTCAGATTGCATAATGTTGTGGAAAATTAATAGAAATGCTCTTTCTAAAGAAATTCGACATAAACATATGATATTTTATCAATATTTTTCCAAATGTGTAAGCCTTTGGACTTAAAAACCTTGAATGAGTAATTTTGTGCATTCCTGTGATCGCAAGTAAATGGAATCAGGTGCAACCGAATGGGTATGTGTTCTCCTTTTATGTGAAATGGTAAATACCAGTTTGATTCAGCATAACTGATGTGCACTCCAGACACAAATTAATAAATTATGGTCACTGTAACAAATATCGATCCTGGGATGTTCGATCCTCTTCTGTCATGCTTGCGATCTAGCTAGTTTTCTGTCAGCTGGTGAAAGGGAGTATGGCAAGCTGTTTGGACTTTTATTCATTCACAGGATATGAATTCTTGATAAAGTCAAAACGGCTTGTCATAAATGGAGAGGCTGTGTGACGTTGTTCTGTGGAGGCATGTTAAGGGCAGGTTTTAGGGTAGAGCTGTGGGGCTACTGGGCTACCGACAGTTGAAACACAACATGATTTTGACCTCAGTGCTTGAGGTCCGAGGCTATTGGCCTTGCCTGGCACATTGTTAGCCCAAACAGTGGAAAAGCGGCTAATGTGTACACTAAATATAAGTCACTTTGAATAAAAGTGTCTGCCAAATGTACCGGTTTGTCGTGATGACGTTTAATGCCCCCGACCATCTCTGTAGTCCTATTTAGCAACTGCCTTTTTCAAGACATTTAAAACCTTAAAGAAAAATGTTTCATATATTTTGTTTACTTATGTTATTCTTTTACATGTGTGACTGGGACGCACATCAAGTTTACAGCTTAACTGTTCATCCAATCAAATTTTTTGAACACAAAGCATTAGGGAAACAAACCCTAGATCGCTGAAAATCCCTGAAATCAATTGCTAGCACATTAATTAACCTTGCCCTGATAAGCAGATGCTGGGTTCACCTGAAAAGCGCGCTTAGCTGTGGACCCATCTGTCACAGCCTGTTTCTAGGGATGGAAGGGCTGGACAACAATTTGGTGACCTCCAACATTTGCCTCCATCTCAGTCAAACATGTTGCTTCTGCAGCTCTATAACCTCTTTCCACTGACCATGGTGAGGCAAACACGTTGGTAAAAAAGTAAAACTATCTAATATAATTAATGGCCACATGGGTCATTCCAGTGTTGCCAGATTATGCAGGTAAAAATTGGTTTGGGAGGGTGGACAAAATTTGGGCTGGTTTGGGGTCAGTTCGGCGGTTTTCAAACATCTAAATTGTATAGGCTAAATGGTTAACAAACAAAAATCAAGTGTGCAAAATCTGTCATTATGATGTTACTAAACATTGAGTCGGCTGGTTTTGGTGTTGATGTCACCAATGAGCATGCACTTTTAGCCAATCAAGAGCGATAGCAGACAGACGTGATGATTCACGGGTGAAGGGTTTTTAGTGTGATACAAGAAATCTGATTTTGAATTCGTAGCTGTATATTCAAGTGATCACTATGCCAAAGTGGCATACATATACAGTAAGTTGTAGTTGTACAGTAAGTTGTATACAGTAAAGAGTGACCAAACTCTCAACTTGGATTACAACTGTGTTGGGAAATGACACGAAGGTTCTTTGTAAATATAACTGTTACTCCGAGAGCACGGTTGAATGACTTAATTGCAATCGAATATGGGGCTATTCCTGTCTATCGTCATGTGCACAGGCCTGACAGTCATTGCAACTTTTATACCGTCCAGACTGCACTCCAGTATACTCCAGGTTTGAATCAACGATGAATCAGTTTTGACTGCAAAGTTCTGCATGTTCTACAATGTGTACTTTTAAAAAAGGCGTAATAAATGTCGTTCTTTTTTTTGAACACGAATGACACATTTTGGGCTTTTATGGTGTGTGCGAGGGTTAAAGTCAGTTAATTTCTTGACTGCTGTTTGCAAATATTTTACATAATTGAATCGTTTTTTGGGTAGAAACATTTTGTCATTTGCTAATTTTCTTTTACTGTATTTGATCCATTTTCCTGTTGTATTGTTCTCCTGGCAGGAGAAGTGATTCCTTTTTATCATTTTATTTTGTCATCATGATTTAGTTTTACAGAGGTAAATAGTACTTATACACCTTGGTTGTTATGACAATTTTGGCAGTGAATAATATGGGCAGGTTTTTGAGAGCTTTTTGGCTGGAAATCGTCGACCAGATCTGGCAACACTACACAGTTCACAAATAAGTTTATTTTTCTTAAACAAAATGAGACTGCATGTTTTATGACAACAACCACATAAAATGCACTGTTAAATACGTCATTGTCAAAATTGCTGCGCTTTATTTTTTGTGCATGTGAACTTTGAGTTAACCCTGATTTTACCATTCAGTGATATATAGATGAGAAGCTATTGCTGAAGCTGTTTGTAGTCTATCTCGGATTTGTATTATCATATGGAATGTGCAGGTTTATAAGGACAGCTAAAACAGACATTTCTTTATTTCTCTCCATTTGTCTCTGTCACACCTCCACACAAATGATGGCAGTAAAATTCTAAATCCACTTTCCTCCAGCTAACCTGTTGCCCTTTGTTTTGCATTCTGAAGGGCAAAAATAATGATTTCTGATTTAGTATGCATTTTCCCCCATCTCTCTCCCATGCACTGCCTCTACTTGTGGAGTGAGACAAGAGGATTTCAGGCTTATTAGAAGTCTTCGCTGTGCTCTGCCGGTACTGTAGATTTTATGAAAAGAACTGAGAGAAGGTGAAATAGAAGGGGCACTGGAAAAACAAGCCGATATGTTCAAACAAACGCCACGGTAATAAATATCTGTTGAATAATTACATCTGCACTGCTAGAGTGCCGGGGTTTTCAGGAAACAAACACTATCGAATTTCATTTGTGGTGAAGTTTGTATGCCTTCCTTGACCACAATTCCTTGCCATAATATGAGACACTTTATGTTTATATTCATGCATTTGGTGGAAAATGTAATGTGACTTGCAGTGTATTTAAGGTATACAATTGATCAGTTTACGTGTTAACTGGGAATCAAACCCAGGACTCATGACCATTGTCCCAGTTCTCATTATAAATGAATCTACATGAACATGAAGGTGAATTCAGGTTGTTTGGGACATTTTTCCCCAGTCATCTCAATTAATCACAAAATATGCATCCACTATACTCCATCATATGGTGATATTCATCACCATATACTCCACTTTAGACTAATAACTCTCAATTGAGTATTAGTAGACTGTTAGGTTAGGGTTAGTAGAATAAGTTGACATGCACTTGTAAAGTAGGGTTGCACATTAATGGTTAAACTGATAATCTTGATTCATTTGCTCAAAACAATCACGATTATTAATCCCGATTAATATCCAGAATCTCCAGAGAAAGAGAGAGAAGTTAACACGCGTGCACACACACGCACGCACGCACACACATACAATATTTACTTTTAAAATGTAATTATCAAAAGGAGTAAAGTAATAAAGGCCATTTTACATTTCACTTCACCTACAGTAATAGACCTGTAGGTGGCGCATGGACTTCATTTAACCAACTATGATCATTTCATAAAGCGTAAAATCAACACAAAAACAGTGGCTCCTAATCAATAATCCCAAATGTTTCATTTTTACTTTCTGTTGTAGTAGCAGTTGTATAAGTGCATTTATTCACCAACCATGATCGCAAACAATATGGTCGAGATTCATGTTCGGATTTATTAGTTTGTCACAGAAAAGGCACTCTCACAGATTAAGTAGCTGCAAATTGCAGACGCAGCCTCGTGAAGGACACTTTCATTTGAGCAGAATTTCACAATGAACATCACTAAACTTTAACATATTTGTTGGTGTAAACACTGGATAGAAAATGTATCCTTTAAGAGAAAAGCTCAGTTTGGGGGATTTATGCTCTTGAGATCTGGCAACCCCAAGCCAGAACGCTATAGTGGAGGCTCGTTACCAATGCAAGATAATGGAAATATCAAATTGTCAAAACTTTTTCAGGACAAATAACCAGCTGGCCAATATCACAACAATTATTTTTAATGAATTGACCAAAGCAGATATCGTTAACACAATTAAAATATGATTAATTGTGCAGCTTTGCAAACTTACAGTAGAATGTCGAAATTAGACTGTTACCTTTTTTTTTTTTTTTTTTTTTACCTTTATAGAGAGCCTCATAGCAATCTATGCTTTTACTTGTCTACTTTTTAATTTACTGTCTCTGGGCACCAGTTCTTCATTCTGAATACAAACAAATTTGTGTTAAAGCTCATCTTACCAAATTGAAAATCTCAATTTACAGACACATGAACAAAATCTCACAGTGGCAATCTGCTACCTTTCAGCCTTACCAAGTTTATCAATGCTATTTGTGTACTTGATGGCAATACAAATGTGGCATATTGAACTGCCTTGTCTTGTCATCTTGACAGCTTTTGTGTTTGTGTGTTTGCGTTTTTTGCCTTGCAGAGATTAATTGTCCCTGTGTCGCTGGCTGACAACAGCGTTTATGAGAGGGAATGCCAGAAAAGTGGATGTAAGTATTTTTTATTTCTCTCTTCCTCACCTTCTCATTTTCTTTTCTGCTTGCAGGTCCTTCTTAAAATGACTACAGCAGAAGTTAATGACGCATAGATACAGCGATTAAAGAACTAAGCTGAATATACTGTAAAATTATATTTATGACAATCAAGTTTACTTGCTATAGTTTACTTTTAGTACCTCAAAAACTCTTGCATAACTTTTAAAGAGTTAATCCCACCAATCTGGCAAAATTTAGCAAATTAGTTTTTCCTCAAAAATGCTTATGGTATCAACCGTGGTAAAAAAAAATTAGGTGGACTAATACAAACATACAGTATGCACTCAGACTCCCAGAATCTGCATAAAGTTTTGTTGTCATGTTCATCTCAACCTCCTATGGTTCAATATAAGACTATTTGTGTAAAATTATTTTGACCACTTCAGAAACTTTTGTAGGAACTTTCAGGCTACCCATACATTACATTTAAAACAATCACCACAACAATGATTTTAAGACCATTTATAAACCATTATACTAAACACTTAAAATCAGGGCTGTCAAATGTACATATTAAAAAGAGGTGTTAAATACGTCTAAAATGGATAGTTTCATAGTTCTCATCTGATGAGCCACATTTAAATCCACATTAAAATAGCCAATATTTTACCAACTGGAAACTTTTTTTGCACTATGTCACAATGTAAATAGTATTTACCAGTACAAATAGCATCTAAACTGTTTGCACCTCGGTGTATTGTGCAATAATGACAACATATTCAGTGTTGTTAGCAAGATGCAGACAGACAGACAGATGATGATCAGGAATAAAGTTCAAATGCAGAGTTTAATTACAAACCAACAGGTAATACATTCACAGCCACTAACGCAAACAAGACCGGACAAACACTGTGTGACAGTGAGAAACTAATATACACATGGTGATAACCTAGATGACGAACAACTGTGATGATTAGTGTCCATGGGAACTGATGAGTGGCGGGAAAACACATCACATGTGATGAATGAAAAGCTAAAAGTGAAAAACAAAACTAACAAACACAACTGACATATCATGACAGAACGCCCCCTCCTGGAAGGCGCGACCTTGAGGTGTGGAGAGAAGGCGGCTCAGATGATGACCCAGAGCTCGATGACGACAGCCCACAGTGGGGTCAAGGGAGGGAGGAGCCAGGGTGTTGCGGTGGCTAGCGACATCTTGGTGACGACCGGCGAAGGTGGAGCCGATGGATCCGAGGGCGCAGACGGAGAGCCGATGGACTTGAGCGACACCGCTGGCACTGGAGACCTAGGCAGAGTCACGGAGACAGGTGTCTGAGGTGAAGCCAGAGTGCCCGAGGACTAAGGCGGAGACGGTGTGATGGAGGACAGAGCAGAGCCGGGGGGAAGGAGGAACCCGCTATGGGGTGGAGAGACTGAGCGTAGCGGAAGACTTGCAAGTCTCTGGCGGAAATAGGGTGATGACTGATCAAGGGGGAGCCACAAGGTCGAGGGTCTCTGGTGGAGCCGAAGGTGGAAGGAGCCAATGTGAAGCCGACAGGTTGACGGGCAGAGGTGGAGCAAAGGGATCAGCCATATGATCCTCTTGCTCGGGCGAGGCTGCTGGTTGCACGACCTGAGGCTCCATGTCACAGTAAGGCATTACCGGTGAAGGCGATGGACTACAGGCATCCAGCAGAGGCGGGGCTGGACGACTGAGCGTTGCCGTGATGGTGTAAGGTAAGGTAAGGTAAGGTAAGGTAAGGTAAGCTTGATGAGATCAATAATGGTACTTCCAATTCCCAACAGGTTGGCCCTTAGAATCATCCTAACTTTGCCCCTGGATGCTGCCTTGGGACATTAGGCCAGTGTTTCCCAACTTTTTTTTGCCACGGCACACCACTAAATAATAAAATTGCACAAACATGCATGGCTTCAAATGGCATATTTAAAACTGGATATTATTTAAGGTGAAACTTGAGTTCAAGTCAGGTAGGAGCACAATAAGGTCAAATAGGTAGCTATATGATGTTGTTGGTGATGATAAAACAACAAATGTACTTAATTGTTGCTGCTGGATGAAAATGTATTTTTTTAAATAATGAGACATTGTCAAAATTGGTATTTTGGCTTTATATATGGTCAGACACTTGCACGATGTGTCATTATAATATTAACATTTCATGAAAATCAAGCTCAAATGGAGTTACAAGGTTTTTGACCAGCGAATGGTGGGTGGAGTTATGAAGTTTGGCCAACAGTTTGAGGAGCCACTGGAGTTACGTGGTCTCTTTTAAATGCTTTTCATTGGTTACATTTTTGTAAAACCCACATACAGATGTAAAGGATGACCAATAGCATTGATTTTTTTAAAATAAATTCAAATAAAAATGACGAAATATAGAGATACGAGGATTTCGCCCGAAAGCAAGTATTTATTTATAGTATTAAAAACTTTATTCCCACTATTAAATACCCATTTGGCACTTAAATTTCACTTTTCAACTATTTTCTTAATGTTTATATAAAATAAACGCTTCACCCAGCTGATATGTGATGGGAAAAGACAATCGCCACCCACCTTATTCTCTCTGCCACTGATTCTGTTATCAGTGGGATTTCTTTTTTAAATTTGTCTTGGCTCAATAAGACAATGGTGGGCAGAGTTAGTGTACATTGTATCTGCCAACAAGGCGGGCTAATACACACTCCGATATTTATATTTTGTACAAATATAGTAAACCTTTCTGGAGTTTTATTTTAGGTTTTGATGTCCTTAAGAATAAATATTTGTGGTATAAGTACCAAAAACCATCTCAATATATTTTTACAGCTCCTCTCTCAGGAGCTCTGCTAAGAACAGGTTGATTTTGGTATGTCTAATTAATATTCATGAGCCTCTCTTCTGATTGGCCTGTTGTTTTCTGAGTGACGACCGGTCAGGCCAACCACAGGTAACTAGGGTCATGTATGCTGTAGCTTGCTGTGGCTTGGTGATACCTGATACTCACAAGGTAAATAGAAACACCAGTAATGATGGTCACTGCTGAGGGAAATGTTGTCTGGCCTTACATGTTTGAATCGAACCCAGACCCCGAATCGGCGACAACAGCAGACAACCAATCACCTCCTCAAACGCACTTACAACAGGATGTTTCAGAATGGTATTTTTTTTTTTTTTTTTTTTTTACTTTCGGCGTTAGAGTTAGGAACACGTTAGGAACACATGGTTAGGAACACATGTTAGCATCACATTAGCGTTGCATAACTGTTTGCAAACTATAATTTCAGATTATGCTGGCTCCATAATGTAACATAAAATGTGTAAGAAGTTTACTTAAGGGTTGCGGATTTAAGGTCGGACCCAACAATGTAGAGACTGCAGCATCTTTGATGAGTAGCTTAAGCCCCGTTCACACTACCAGTCACACACAGCGACAAAGCTATGCAATCCCATTCATTTCAATAGAGAGTAGGCACAAGCGACAGTGACAGTTGGTGCACAGCTACACAAACAAAGTTGAGATGCTTAACTTTATGCAAATGAAGAGCAACTTGTGGAAGTGAAAGACCAATAGGAGTAGGGCTGCAACAACTAGTCGATAAGATCGATAATGAAAATAATCGACAACGATTCTCATTATCGGGTCTGGTCTCTGTGCATGCAAAGCTTCCACCATTCGCGCCAAATTACAGCACTGAATAAAGCATTTCTATGAACAAAATGCATCTAAAAATAGTGGAGTGGAAACAGTTAACTGCTGCGGGAAAGATACGTGATCCAAGCAACAAAAACATGAGAATTATTTATTTTAAGCTTCAAGCTAAAGCATTAGCGTTTACCATGCGCTTTGACAGATGCCTGTGCGTTCTCAGTGCAAAACATTCATTTACATTCATATCTGATCTATACAGAGAACAGTAATTATATCCTCATCTGTAAATGTTACTAATTCACGCGAGTATTTCCATTTTGCATGAAAGCGTCCTGCCAGTCTATATTATTAAGCTTCAAACTTCACTGAACGAGAGGCGGGTGCGCGCATGCGCGTCATACAGAGACGGTTAATATTCAGCGCAAAAACATTCATTTAGCTAAAATATCTGCTGTTGGTCGCTGAATTTAGGTTTAAAAGTCAACATGTGTTGTACTTGCAGCGTGTACTTGAGTATAAATGTAAGACGTTTCTTATAGCCTATTTACAGGATAAAGAAATTATATTAACAGGTTACTTTGTCCATAGAGAATGTGTGAATGTTCCTGCAGAACATTCCTCTTATCTGCTAACACTGAGTTTGTGTTTTTGTTTTTGTTTAACATCACTTTAATGTAGGGATTTACACTATCCTTTTGCTTAGTAACATTAGCACATAATGTATAGCACAAACATACCCTTACGAAAATATCCATGGTTTTATTACAGTAAACTTTCCTACAAGTTATAGGTCTTTGTGCTCTTCCGAGCCTGAATGGAGATAGACTAGATAGAACGTGGATTTCTCAACAGATAAATGGAGGCGATCTTCCCTGCAACCGTCCTCCACTAGCACTTCTCCCACAGTCACTCCTGAGCTTGTGCACGCTGTTCGCACCGCACAACAGCACCCAGCACCCACTGCTTCTTCACCAACTGCCTCTGTCAGTCCCATGGCCCGACCAGCGACATTCTCAGGCGCAGCTGAGGATTGCAGTGGGTTCCTTCTGCAGTGTTCGCTCTACGTGGAAGCCCAATCACAGCTCTTCCCCACCGTGGCATTTGTGATCTCCTTGTTCTCGGGAAGAGCGTTACAATGGGCTCAAACGCTCTGGGAAACGAGCGCTCCCGTAACAGCTACCATCACCACCTTCTTCGCCCACTTCCGGGAAGTGTTCGGTCAAAGCACCGCTGACCTCGCTGTACACGACCAACTCTACCACATCCGCCAAGGTGAAGAGACCATGAGTATGTATGCCCTCCGATTTCGTACCCTAGCGGCCACTAGTGGCTGGAATGAATCCGTGTTGATAATCTTAATCCTCATGTGAAACAGTTGAAGGTTGTGTACGATGATACAGTGGGGCTTGAAGGCCAGACCCAGAAAACTATCCGAGTGGCTCAGCGCTATTCTGCATGCACTCTTCACCAACACACTGTCAATCCTCTGCCCGCCACACCATCTGTTGGCCTTCCAGCACCTGAACCCATGCAGGTGGACTTCAATCGCCTGACTCGTGCGGAGCGTCAGAGAAGAATTCTACATCGTCTCTGTCTGTATTGTGGGGGAGAGGATCACGTCATCGCCGTCTTTCCCATCCGGCCACCACGCCCAGCGGTGAGTACCATTCAACTTCCGGCCTGTATTGCATCGCTCAGCAGAACTACGGTACATCTCATTAATTCTCATGTTTGCATTTCAGCTGAAGCTCTCATCGATTCCGGCTCCGCAGGGAACATTTTTCAATGTTCGTCGAAAACACTGCCAACAGGATCTCCATATACATACCATACAAGGAAAACTGCTGGGCCGTGGTCACATCCGGCATTACTCCCCCACACTGACGCTCCGCATTGGCTGCTTGCACACGGAGAACATCACGTTTATGGTGCTGGAGGACTCCACCGCGGACATCATCCTGAGACGCCCCTGGCTCACACAGCACCAGCCTAACATCCGATGGAGTACAGGTGACATACTCCAATGAAGTGATGAATGTTTACTAAACTGTATGTTTCCTATCAAGAAATCCTCGGAGAGTCTCTGTCCCTCTTCTCCCGACTCCGCGGTCCTTCCTCTCCTCTCCACTTCCATCGAAAGTCCTGAAACCAGTCACCACGTCGAGATTCCTCCTGACTACCGGGCGTTCCAGGATGTGTTCAGCAAGCGGCTGGCAACGCAGCTACCACCATCTTCTTCGTGGCCAAGAAGGACAGAGGCCTTCCTCTGGTCCCGGCAGCTCTTGAACAGCTGCGAGGAGCTCGTATCTTCTCTAAGCTGGACCTGCGGAGTGCGTACAACCTCATTTGTATTCGCCGGGGGGATGAGTGGAAGACTGCCTTCATCACACCGTGAGGCTACTACGAATACCAGGTCATGCCGTATGGCCTGTCCAACTCTCCCTCTGTGTTCCAGAATTATATGAATGAGGTGGTCCGGGAGTACCTCCATCGCTTCGTAATAGTCTACAGGGGGACCCTTCACGACTCCATCCATGTTCTTCTTTAAAATATTTGACAGCCCTATTCCAGAATTTGTTCTGTCACTTCGGGATTCCTGAGGATATCGTTTCCGACCGTGGACCACAATTCATCTCCCGGGTATGGCAAGCTGACTTTAAGCTCCTAGGAGTGTCGGTCAGCCTATCGTCTGGATACCACCGTCAGACCAACGGCCAAACTGAGCGGAAGTTCCAGGAGATTGGGAGATACCTGAGGTCCTATTGCCACTGGAACCAGGACAGCTGGAGCCAGTACCTACCCTGGGCTGAGTATGCACAAAATTCCTTCCGGCAGACCACCACTGGCCTCACCCCGTTCCAGTGCATCCTGGGCTATCAACCTTCTTTCTTCCCCTGGTCTGGTGAGCCCTCTGAGGTTCCAGCTGTCAACCACTGGTTCCAACAGAGCGAGAGGGTGTGGGACTCAGCTCATGTCCATCTCCAGCAGGCAGTCCGGAGACAAAATAGGCAGGCTGACACCAGAAGGGGCCCTACTCCTCAGTACCAACCGGGCCAGAAGGTGTAGCTCTCAACTCGGGACATCCGTCTCCGGCTGCCCTGCCGTAAGCTGAGTCCCCGATCCTCACCCAATGCAATGCCGAACATCCAGACCGCCCTGCTCCTCGTGGTCGAGGTAGACCCCGTTGTCGTCGCCCCAGATGGTCGTCAGGAGCCGCCTGTGGAGGAGGGGGTACTGTCACAGAGTCACAGCCAACATCCACCAACAGGCATGCATCGTCACTAGATCTCCACGCTCCGCCCACTCGTTCACAATCCCCGGAGTACTGATCACCTGCACCTGCACCCCATCATCACAGACACTTTATAAGCACACTCTCCCTGCACTTCAGTGTCTGGTCTCGTTACACGTACCTTGACTCCTTACCTGCTACTCACCTGAGATCCCATCGTCTTCCTCCAACGCCTTCCTCGTCTCCAGTTCCTCGTCCCTTGTGTTCTCCAATTCCCAGCATTCTACGAACTCTGATATCCTCAGCTAAGTGGCTGTCTGAATTACTAGTTCTCATCTTTACCTGCATTACCCTAAACCTGTGTTCATGTCTCTGTTTAAATAAACACCACTAAATTTACCTTATCCTCTGCCTCCATCTGTGTCCTGACATCCACCAGCCACTGTTGACGTTCAGCGAATGATCAAACAGCTAGTCATGTGTTGCTAATGTTACACAAACCATGTTCCTGCTTTGAACAATTTAGAATGTTTACTTAGTACCAGGTGATCAAACAACACTATAAAAGTACAGAACTTTTCCCAGAACTGTATTCACAAAAGACACTGAATTTGTTTAGAGACAACTTTCTAGAATTTCACTATAATTTAAAAGGATAGTTCTGTCATTTACTTACCCCCATGATGTTCCAATGCAACCTATGCGTTCCCTATGCTTTTCAAACCATTTATTAAAATACAGGTGCTGGTCATATAATTAGAATATCATCAAAAATTTGATTTATTTCACTAATTCCATTCAAAAAGTGAAACTTGTATATTATATTCATTCATTACACACAGACTGATATATTTCAAATGTTTATTTCTTTTAATTTTGATGATTATAACTGACAACTAAGGAAAATCCCAAATTCAGTATCTCAGAAAATTAGAATATTACTTAAGACCAATACAAAGAAAGGATTTTTCGAAATCTTGGCCAACTGAAAAGTATGAACATGTACAGCACTCAATACTTAGTTGGGGCTCCTTTTGCCTGAATTACTGCAGCAATGCGGCGTGGCATGGAGTCGATCAGTCTGTGGAACTGCTCAGGTGTTATGAGAGCCCAGGTTGCTCTGATAGTGGCCTTCAGCTCTTCTGCATTGTTGGGTCTGGCATATCGCATCTTCCTCTTCACAATACCCCATAGATTTTCTATGGGGTTAAGGTCAGGCGAGTTTGCTGGCCAATTAAGAACAGGGATACCATGGTCCTTAAACCAGGTACTGGTTGCTTTGGCACTGTGTGCAGGTGCCAAGTCCTGTTGGAAAATGAAATTAATTATTAGCTGTTAATTAGCTGATTAGAGTGTGGCACCAGGTGTCTTCAATATTGAACCTTTTCACAATATTCTCATTTTCTGAGATACTGAATCTGGGATTTTCCTTAGTTGTCAGTTATAATCATCAAACTTAAAAGAAATAAACATTTGAAATATATCAGTCTGTGTGTAATGAATGAATATAATATACAAGTTTCACTTTTTGAATGGAATTAGTGAAATAAATAAACTTTTTGATGATATTCTAATTATATCGGACGCTGGCTGCGCTGTGTTGTTGTTGCTCGCACAACAGTAGGACAAATTAGCTAAGACACGCGTCATCTTTGCAGTACATTTTTAACTTTACAGAACTATGATTCTCGATGCGTTGATCACGTTGAGTCGTTTCTTTTTTTTTTTTTTTTTTATGAACCCGTTAAAGCAGTTGTTTGGATTGGTTCTCACTTCAGCAGTGGGATACTAGAGAAAGAACGCTGGATGAAGTGGATTTGTATCTACATATCATTGATGCCTGTATTTTTTGTGTCAGCAACGAAGAAGCCCTGCGTGAGCAACATTTGAATGACTTTTTCCAGTTAAAAACATATACCATGGTACTACATAACATGGTTAGGTACTACATGGTAAGTGATCATTCAGTACCATGCCATCGTATATCGAAGAACTATAAATTACCATCTGATACCATCACTATATGGCACACCCACAGAAGGAACATATGAACAAAACAAGGGGTATTTTTTGAAAGTTAAGTTTGAGAAACTTGAAATGCTGTTACGTGAATAGTTGTGTTTAGGATTAATGATAAGGTAAATAATAGTTTAACTTCTGAGTCATCTGTAGCCAATTGTTGCATTAGTGATAATAAAAATGCTCAAAAAGAAGGAAAGAAAATTCCCCAGGGCTTATGATTTGAGAGTCCACACTGCAGCCTATTCTGGCCTCAGGCCGTCTGCCTGACATTTAATTCACAGTTTGTTTTATTCATATGTCCCATTTTGGGGTTATCTGAGATGTATTAGATCTAGCATGGGGGAAAAAACTGCTGTGGCAGTGTCAAAACTTCATGTCTTTCAAAGATTTGAGGTTACTAACCCAGTGCCAAATCCAGTGATTATTTAATCCTCAAATTAAAGTGCATGTTGTATCCTTCTGGTACCTTTTTAACAGAACTTTATTTCCAGATGGACTGATTAAAAACACCTGTGGCATACTATAGAAAGTTGTGTAAATCCAGCCAATCGATCTCAAGGGAAGTGCTTTCCAGTTTTGTCTGTTATAGACGCATAACATTTCTGGGTTTGGAACAGAGAAGTAAACTATAGGCGCATTCATGCAATGTCAGAATTATCATAATTATGGGATTCCAACTTGCAAAGCTTTCACGTCTAGCCTAGAAATCTTGACGCACCCTAGCGGCAGCAAATGTTGGAGTTAAGCTTTTCTTTGAGAAAAGAACAAAGAACGGCCCTGAAGTCATTCTTAAAAAAGGAAGATGTGTTCAGAGTTTTGCCGACCGGATACGGCAAAAATTTAATCTGTCAACTAGCTCCGCTTCACCTTCTTCGTTGCTCTGGTTGGTTGTAACATTATCCTATTGCGTGCAGAGGGAATTTGAAAGACAACCGTTTATCCCGCCCATCGGATTGAGCCCTGCCAATGGATTGTTCCCAGACCCAACATCTTAATGTGGGTCTGGCTTGTCAGGCTAATTCACGTCCTCATATAATTTGTAATTACAGCTTGGGTTAATGTTAATGCTGTTATTAATTTGGGTGTTGATAGTGTAGCCATAGAAATGCATCATTCCGAATCCAAGGACACGAACAGCCACTGACACGTTTTCCTCAGCGCTTAACTTACATTTTATGGTTAGCAGCAGCAACAATAAAGGCACTATTATTGGAATAGCCCATTAATGTAATATAATTACTAAGTGAATGTGTGTCTTCTTCATACCTCATACAAGTTAAAATCTTGTGTTTTGTTTATCTTTTTTTTTTTAATTGTTTTAATTTATGCTTTAAAATAGTAAGCAATCAGTTGTTTTTAAGTTTAGAATGTAATGTTTGTATTGTAACCCCACCCCCTTTTTTATGCTTATAATGCATAGTCTACATAGATACATTAACTATATTTGTTTTCATAGGCTTTATATTATACATTGTTTGGAGGACAGCATTGGGTAGGATATGTAATACAATTGTTTAAAATAATGGATTAAAATTACTTTTTAATAACATTTTTTTAATTATAATAATTTTTTTGATTTTTCATCCAATTAATCAGAAAAATTATTGACAGATTAATCAATCAACAAAATAATGTTAGTTGCAGCCCTAGTAATTACGCTAATTACAACATTGTGTGAATGCAGCAAAAAGCAATGCTAACTGGAGGAACAGGTACAGCAAGTACAAAAAAATCTGCTCTTGCTTTTCCACAACTAGTTTGAGATATGCAGTTTAAATTCAATAAGAGCATCCAAAAAGTCAAAAGTTTTCTAAACCCACCATGCCAGACAATCCTTCTTTTTTTTTTCTTTTGTTGTTGTTGTACTGCATCAAAGCAATTGCCAGGTCTTGTTTCTGTTCTAAGCTCCAATACATGCTTCCTCTTTCTTTTTCTTTCACAGTTGTCACTGTTTACTTTGTGCAATTCCCACTTTCTTGCCACCCAGCAACCTTATAAAAATCACACTTCCGTGACAACACTATCTGCTGCAATGCTTTTCATGGTCAAAGTAGCGCATGACTTTTGTGTTGAGAGGTGCATTGAAACCCTGGCTGAAATGGTATAGGCTAATATAATTATTATATATATATATATGTATATACACCGATCAGGCATAACATTATGACCATTATGATCCTAATGTTATGTTGGTCCCCCTTTTGCTGCCAAAACAGCCCTGACCCATCGAGGCATGGACTCCACTAGACCCCTGAAGGTGTGCTGTGGTATCTGGCGGAGACCAAGTCAACACCTCAAACTCGTTGTTGTTCTTCTCAAACCATTCCTGAACCATTTTTGCTTTGTGGCAGGGCGCATTATCCTGCTGAAAGAGGCCACAGCCACCAGGGAATACTGTGAATGGTACATGAAAGGGTGTTCATGGTCTGCAGCTATGCTTAGGTAGGTGGTACGTGTCAAAGTAACATCCACATGGACCCAAGGTTTCCCCGCAGAACATTGCCCAAAGCATCACACTGCCTTCGCCGGCTTGCCTTCTTCCCATAGGGCATCCTGGTGCCATGTGTTTCCCAGGTAAGCGACGCATACAGTTCTGATGCTTTGGTGCTTTCGGCAAGTGGACAGGGGTCAGCATGGGGACCCTGACTTGTCTGCGGCTATGCATCCCCATACACAACAAACTGCGATTAACTGTTGTTGTAATTTTATAAATCAAATAAGCCTTTTGAGGTTCTGTTCTGCATTGGTTTTACCAGGGTTTCTGCTTCATTGTATGCATAACATTCCTTGACCATGGTAAAATTACTTTAAAACATAGCCTTGCTTTCATTTATTATATAATAGTATCTCTTCTTACTCATATAGCAGTCGCCTCTTCTGTGGGTGGCTTTGGAAAATGACACAGGTATCAAAGTCCTTAGAGAGGTTATTATAGTGAAAACCCCAAGCTGTCATATATATCTGACACAGAAAGCAGGACCAGAGGCATTAAGTGCTGTGCTTGTGTTGTCTCTCTGGGCTGTAATGTGAAGAGGTTAGTGAGTTCTCAGATGATTTCTTGTTCTTCTTCTATATTTTTGGCTGTCTGGCCGGACACCTTCGGCCCTGGACACTTTGCCTCCATAGAGTTAACCTTGAAAAAAAAAAACTTGACTTTCCATTAGACCAGGACAAGAAGAAATGCATGGTCATCAATCTTGTGTTTCTGGTCAAAAAAGGTTATTTTTCACACACAAGGATACACAAATTGAATTTATCAATGCTGATCTTTTGTTACTTGACAATAGCTGCTTTTCCACCGTTGGGCCAACCTGGTCTTGTTGCTTAACCGTTTCATTCCAGGCTGATCCTGGAATGTATACGCCAAAAAGGAGTTTTGGCGTGCATATGGTACGCAGTTTTTCGCGTGCATATGATACGCACTTTATGGCGTATTAAACGCATGATCCCCCCCACCCTACCTAAGAGCGTTTCATATACACGCCATAAAGTGCGTATCATATGCACGCGAAAAACTGCGTACCATATGCACGCTAAAACTCATTTTGCCGTAGACATTCCACAACATTGCACACTCGTACGATTGATACGCATTCTCATGTAATCATGTTGAAGAGTTTACAGACTATATGCGATATAATAGTGCCTAAATTATAGTTGGACTTGAAAGATCCTTACCACTTACTAAAGAATAAGTGATCAATGGGCAATCATTTTTTCAATCTTTTAGATGCCAGGACCCCCCAAATATGATCATCCTAAAATTGAAAAGGCATCTGTCTTTTATAAAGACCTAATTTATACACTGAAAAATTTATTTTAAGTTACATTATTCTACTCACTATAGTAATTTACTATTAAATATATTATATATTTATTTGTTTATTTAATTTCTATCTAATTTATTTATTTATATTAATCAAATGTAATTTAATCAAACATACCTAATCAAACATACCTGAACAAGATAATCAGGGTCTTCAGGATTAGAAAGTTTTAGACAAGTGGGTTTGATCAGGGTTGTGGCTAAACTCTGCAGGACAGTGGACCTTGAAGGCCATACTGTACAGTGGATATTACATTTGGCCTAAACCTTACATTTCATCCGTTAAAAAATAAGTTATATATATATATATATATACAGTATATGAAAGTTTGTTGTATGAATGAAATTCAGACATTATCATGTGACCAACAGCATCAGTTGTGTCACTTTACTGCCATTCACAAATCCACTCCCTTGGCCTTTTGTGACAGTAAAGTGTCCAGTGGATAAACACTTCAGAATCTCACCAGAAGTAGTACACTTTAAACAAAAATGGTGCTAAATAGTACTAAAAGTGGTTAATTGGCTTGTAATCATAGGGAAACCACTTTAAGTGTTATATAGCACCTATCTTTAAAGGTACTATACAGAACCTTTGTCAAATGGTGCTATGTAGAACCACAGAACCACCCCATTCTCCTCCTTAGATTTTAGATCTGTTACTCTACTCTCATATGTATGCTATGAATGGGAATTTACTACAATGGCAAAAGCTGTTTTGAATCACTTTTATGCTTTTTTTGAGGTCAAAAAGTCTTGTGTGGGGGCCCTGGAATATTTCCTTATAGGGGGGCCTTGGGGGCAAAATGTATTTCCTGAAGATAGCGTGGTTCTCAACACTGTATTTTAATGCTCTTTTTTTAATCCTTTACCCAACTAAACTAAGAGACCAAGAGAGAGTTAGAGAACCTTTAAAGAACTATACAGGGGCTTAACAGATTCTTTGTATGATAGTGGTGCTATATAGCACCTCAACCACCCCAAAGAACCGCTGAAGAACCACATTTCTTTGTGTGTAAGTCATCCGTGTACTTTTCAATTACTGTTTTTTTGAATATGCATTCAGATATACTACTCTTTTCACATACTGTTTTTTTACCTACTATTGTACAGGCATATTTGGATGCAGGCCCTGAATTTGTGTGTGTGTGCGTGTGTGTGTGTGTGTGTGTGTGTATGTGTATGTGTGTGTGTGTACATACAGTAGGCACACTGTACAAAGATTCTTTTGTTTCTTCTCTGTTAATGTATTATCTGCCAGAGGAAAACAAATGAACAAGCGCTCAGAATTAATGAAAGTCGTTAAGAAAAATAGCTTAAATACCTCAAATTTATTGGAAACGATCAGTAATGAGCTCATGTTCTTGTGCCAAATATCTTCTTCCTTCAGGCTAATAAAAGAACTAGAACACAGGATTTCTTAAAGAATAAAAATAAAATTCCATAAGTCATTAAATTATGATCAAATCCTAACCAGTTTTTACTCTGTTAACTGGCATAACCATCACAGCTATAGTGTATTATCAACAAGAAAGTGTGCATGGTTTTTATTCATTTTTGTTACAAGAATGTGTGTCACTGTCAAAAAAAATCATTTTGCTAGGTTGTTGTGAGTAGTTATGTTGGTATCTAAGGTGTTCAGAGTAGTTTTTAGCACATTGTTATGTGGTTGCTAGGATGGTTCCATTGGCATTTCTAGATGGATACTACTGGTGGCTGCTAAGTCAAGTAGCCCATACTGTTTGACCCCAAGTAAAAGCCATAGTAGTTATAGTTGAGTAGTCAAACATGACTAATATGTGAAGTAGGGAACAAATTAGCAAAGTTTTCATTGAAAGCTCTTTGGTTCCTCCTTGTGGTGCAAAAATCCTTTTGTGTCTGAAAAACATTTCTTTGACAGTGTTTAGCATTTTCAGACGTAGTTTATATATTTTATATAATTTTATTTTGTAATGCAAGGATGATTTTAGATTATGTGGTACATGGTTCTAATTCTGATTCACTGGTCCTATTTCTGTCACTTATCCTCGAGGGGGCAGAATGAGGATGTGGATATGGATTGTGTGTGTCTAGTTAGGTTTACCCTGTAGATACAGTGACACCTTGTGGAGGCTTGCTTAAATCTGAGGGATTAAGGCAGGGTGGTTCAGTCTTATTGTAGCCTATCCAAACATATTTGTGTGTTGCACTGTATGGACAACTCCTCCACATCTCTTAACCCTGCTGATTTGTTGGTCTTAGCTGGTCTCCCAGCCTGGTCAGTTGATCTGCTGGTTTTAGAGGAGGTTTGACTGCTTGTCAGCTGGTCAGGCTTGGAGATCAGCAGCTAACACCAAAAAACAACCTTTGACCATGCATGCTCAATGTGTTTGTGTAATTGCATATTTAGTATAATTTTCTTTTAATTGGAATTATGCTTTGTTGCTTTTTCATCAAAACCTCGGTAACACTTTACAATACGGGTGCACTAATATGCATTAATTCATGCTTAACTAATGCACAGATAATCATGAGTTAATGTATGACTCATGAAGAACTAAACCATTTTTTAATTGTTACTGCATCAGCAACTAATAAAGATTATATATGATTCATAGATTAAGTAATCCTTAAATTGTTATTAGTTAAATGTGTCATATTGTATTAATTTCATAATAACATATTATATTAACTAATAGTCTAAATTCATATGTTAATTACTACAATGGGTCAAAGCCATGCATTTCAACTTCCAGTTGTCTGCTTTAATGAATCATTAGCTAACGATTTGCAAAGGTATTATTAGGTTATGACTTTACTTGTTGAGGCACATGACTATTAGCTAATTGTTAAGTAATATGTCAATGTGGTTATGAGTTTTGAATTAGTTAATAGTCATGTGCCTCAGCAAGTAAAGTCATAACCTAATAATACCTTTGCAAATCGTTAGCTAATGATTAATTAAAGCAGACAACTGGAAGTTGAAATGCATGGCTTTGACCCATTGTAGTAATTAACATATGAATTTAGACTATTAGTTAATATAATATGTTATTAGGGAATTAATACAATATGACACATTTAACTAATAACAATTTAATGATTACTTCATCTATTAATCATATATAATCTTCATTAGTTGCTGATGCAGTAATCATTAATAAATGGTTTAGCTCTTCATGAGTCATACATTAACTCATGATTATCTGTGCATTAGTTAAGCATGAATTAATGCATATTAGTGCACCCATATTGTAAAGTGTTACCAAAACCTCTTAGCATTAGGGTGTGTGTGTGTGTATGTGTGTGTGTGTGTGTGTGTGTGTGTGTGTGTGTTTAATACAGTAGAATATTCCACCTGACACAGTCAAACAGTAGCATCTCCAGTCCTGGTGATGATTTGTGCTTGAATTATATCCAGTCAAGATAACTGCACAGACTTCCACAACCCTTGATCTGTACTTCCTACAGTGCATCAGTGCAATCCACACAATCAGTAAATGCTGAGAATGAAAGTGGTTGATGTGCAGTACATTGTTCACTTAGTGTTATTTGAGTGGTATTTTTCAAAACAATTCTTCAGAAAATGCATAAAAATCCAATTATACAGTATAACTGTGCATCGTTTCACTGAAGATGTCATATGTATATCAGATATCTAAACAGCCATATAATATCAGACAAGTTACTGTGTTATAACCTCCAGTCAGTTCTGCTGTGCATGTTTTAATTTTTGCAGATGTTAACAATGTGTCTGGTGATTTTGTAAGGGAAACCTAACAAGATATTTTACTGACATGCTAAAAAAAAGAAAGAAATTATGACGTTGTTGCTAAAACATAATGAACAAAGCTCCTATTGCACCAAGACTGGAAGGAAACAAAGTAATTTACTTTTCATATAATGTGCTCAAATTGTTCAGAAATGTCCAAAAAAAAAGTACGCTCAGTCTGAGATTGGAACTATGATGTAAGCTTATTCATTCTAATGGGCTTTGCAGCCATTCCTTCTTTACAGAATCAGTTCCACTTGGTCAGCACTATCGTGTGAAACTGAACAGTCATGAAATACATTACTCACATAATCTCTCAGCTTTCATTCAGGCTTTCTGAATAGCCCACAATTCGCTGTTCTCAAAGCAGACATACTGGAACCCCACAGGCTGGCAGTGGGTGGGTTAAGGCCTGCTGGCTGACTGAAAGGGTAATATGTTTCTCACACCCAGGTCTATTTCGTGCATTCAGACCTACCCAGCTGAGCCACGTTGTTTCGGCTAGATGAAGATTTGTAAATTCTACTTGCTCATTCACAGTTTACCCTGAGAAAACCACAATTTGACTTCGCAATTTGTGCAGCAGACATGAATGACACATCAAATCATGTGGTTTATTGTGGAGAGTTGGTCATATTCTAAGCAAATGGTTGATAACAAATAAATCCCATTGACAGATCAGCTACTGTATATCTAGGGCCAGGAAAGAACATTATGGACTTCCAGGGGGGCACTACTTGAAACAGTTAGCAATTATTTAGCAATTTGCATGCAATCACTTATCGACCACACATAACACCCTAGCAATGACCTAGAAACCACACTGTACATCTTAGCAATGTCATCATCAACACCTGAAATGGTGGCAAGCCACCATCCTTATTTCCTTGTTATGGTAAAAAAATTCCCAGGATGGCAAAACAAACATTCATCTCTGATATGATTACGTACGTGTTCTTCTCCTGCTCATATTAGCTCAGCTGTAAAGCCAAATTTAATTTTCCACTACAAAATTGTTAATGGCAATTCAGTGATAAGAATTTTCTCCAAAAATTCCATTCATCTGAATTTCTGAACCTATTTTCACATTCGTAACAATGTAGCATTGTAAGTTTGTAAGGCCTTGGGCTCAATTTCAGCGGGTCTATGAATATGACTCATAAATCAAAATAATCATCATATCTGAGAAATGTAATGTTTAATCAAATGTTTATATTGATTTTACTCATCTCTGCATGCTTAGCTGATTAATCCTTTCAGTCCTTGTATGCTCTTTGAGTCTTTCTTGTACAAAGAACCAGCATTCGTAAAACAATTCGTCATAACATTTTAAAGCCACGATGTACAGAACATCACACAAAGATATAGAAAAAAAATTATAAAAACATTTTGGATCAATAAACCTAAAAAAATAACAAATAAATAACTGCAGAAGCGCCACACTGTAGACAGAATTTGCCTTTCACATGTTGGCAAATCTAATTAAATGGCCTAAATTGCCCATGCGTGTACAGTCTAAGTACAGCGCAACATCGATGCACCGAAAAACAATCAAAAATTAATTTACAGAATTAAATTAGAACAGAATATACCTTTCTAATGAATAAAAATGGCAACACGGTCTCACTCCTATTCGTCACATTGATGCTTGGTCAGTTCCCTTCGGCGTCACTTTTTAACGCACAGGGTACCCCTTTAGCGTAATTTTTCGACGCGGTACTCCATTGATTTCAGTAAGAAACCTTTGCCGTCATATACAGACGCGTCGGGCATGGTTATTGTCATGATGAAACTATATATTGGGTTATGATTTTGCCATTATGACATTGAGAGTGATTCTCAATTTAATCAACCAGCATAATTTTATTTACATTTATTTTCTTTTTTTATTTACAGTTTTGAACACGTAGCCCAACCCCATTTCTAAACCTACCCATTTGTGTATTATAAAAAAAAACAGGATATAACAGGCTGCAGCCACAATTGATTCAAAAAGTACAAATATAGTGTTCCGAGGCCAAACGATTTATTAGTGTGAAGAAAATCCCCAAAAGCGATCAGCGTCGAGTCCATCCGCCGAAGATCATGAACAAATTTCAAAAATTGCCGCCCGAGGAAACGGTACGACAGCTTTGACAGCATTGGTTGTCGTATGTCTCGTGACCAATTGCGTCATTACGTCAGCTTTGATTGTAAAATGCCATTGGTTCTCGTGTGTCTCGTGACCGATCGCGTCATGCTAAAGAGTCGGGTGTATCATTTGAATGAGATATATGAGTGAATGGAGTGTGTGTGTTCCCGGAGCGGCGGGATCATCATTTCAGCGATTAAAACATTAAGATCAACTCTGTTACATGAAGATATCGTATGACTTCAGAAGACTTGGAATGCAACATGAGGTAATACTTTTATACTGTTTTTGGTCAGTTTTTGCAATAAATACCTGTGACTGTACATTTATTTGCCTGTTACGTGTTTTATATTGTTTAGAAATGGGTAGATTTAGGGTAGAAGTCGGGTTAGTTGCTCCAAAATATAAAAGTAGCCTATAAATAAAAAATCATGTCTACTTTTACAAATGCAAAGAATTAAATGCGTCTTGATCTGACGCATTGGGCAAACAACTGAAATCAAATGGAGTACCCTGTGCATCGGAAAACGACGCTAAAGGGGTACCCTATGCGTTAAAAAGTGACGCAGAGGGGTCCTGACCAAGCAATATGTGACGAACAGGACTGAGACTGTGTTGAAAATGCCTAAAGAACATAAATTCAAAACACAAGCCACAAATAGTTAAATTAGATAACCCAGAGTGATCAATAAATAAAATAAAATAAAATAAAGAAATTATTAAAGTAATAAAAGTATAGCCAGAATTGTCAACTTTGTCTTGCAGACACAACAATAAACGTTAAACTGGACTGGCAATCTTTTAGCTAAACATGTCCACAGCATCCAAAAATCAAATTAGAACCGGCTGAAATGTTTTGAAATCACTTGTACCCTACCCTACCTGATCGGGGGAAAAAAATCCAGTCTTTCACTCTGCCTGTGTCCGTTTGAGTATTTTTTTTATTTTTGAGTTTGACTTTACCGGTAAATACACAAATATGCTGGCTTTTTACTGGTAAGAGACCGTTCACACAGCAAAATACCGGCAAATGCTGTGATATCAGTCATCTTTAAACGCTGCGCTGTTGTCTTCATCCGCCCACATGAGAAGAAGCGCTTTAGTTTCACTATCTGTTCAATTTGACAACATATTTTGATGTCTGAGTGAAAGGCATAAGGGGGTGATCAAATACAACGTGTGTTTGCTCTTAAGAACACGGAAAGCGCGTAATAGTATCAAACTGCAGATCGCTGCGCTGATGAATGGAAAAGAAGGCTGTGTTTCGAGAGCGACACGTTGAAAAAGCAGCGCAACGGTCAAAGATGATCATTTAGCGCATTTTTAAATAGAAAAACTATTAAAAACCTTATTGTAAACAGCATGGAGTAATCACATAATCTCCATAAGGGGCTATTGAGCACCCCATATAGCCAAAATGGCATGATCCTTGTTTCATAACACCCCTGCGACGATTCGACTGTGAGATTGGTAGTCGAATCAGGCTCCTCCTATCGAAGCATGGAATCTTCGACTATTCTGGGTCACCCCTAAATTCTACCTGTCTGCCATTTAAAAGGTCTGTGTTATTACCTTGCAGTAATGACACTCATTTCTCATAACACGTCCTGCAATTTCCAAGAACCTACCATACAACTTGTGGTAAATATGGAAAGAAATGCTTTTAAGTAATACTTGCAGAGCTGAGGGGGAGAAAACAGTTTGATCCATTAAACATCACTTAGTGTGGTTAGTGCTGCGTTTTGTGGAGGAAATTCCAGTTGCACAAGGTAATGAGATCATGGAATGTGAACATGGCTAGTCTGATAGAGCAGAAGAAATTAGAGATCTGCCAAGAATGTGCCCGGAAAGAGTCAGAGTCCACTGCTTACATGTCCACTATAAAAAACAACCCACCTTCAGAGGCAGCCATTAGTTCCAATAGCATAGTGTTTGGCAGGAACAAGAGAATTGGGATAGGAATAAATGAAGGCGAGTGAGCTGTTTAAAACCCTGGGTAAGAAACAGCAAATCTTGTGGTTAAGAATATCTCTGTGAAGTTTGAAGTTATTGGATTTTTTTATGGGTTTTCAGGGAAAAGGAGGTTTTAAGAAGCAACTTCAGACAGAGATGGTGCTTCAGAACAGCCAAACGGATTCAGCTGCTTCGTCTCCATTCTCTTTTTCTGTTCTGAAGTGGCAACCAATTGTTGTTTAGTCTAACTGCGTCTAACCAGCTCATTTTCCTCCCCATGTGGCTGCTTTCCTGGAAGAACTTGCCGGTTACCATTAGCTAGTGTGCTCTTCATAATCCTAAAAGAGCAGAGGACCGGCCCAGTGAATCTGTTCTTACTGTAATGATGGGGCTAAAATAAGATGCTTCCAAATGGACTGACAGAGAGTTGGAGGGGGCAAAGAGTGAGAATACAGGATGGCATGGTTATTGTGGTAAAAGACTTTGTTGTTAAATCGGGCATAATGCAATACGGTTCATGCTATGCATCCATCACCAGGATTGTACAACTATACAAAGAGAAAGGGAGAGAGGAATGGGAAAGGCACGGGCCCAAAAGTAAATTAGACTCGCCACAAGACAGAACCTCAGTCTTCTGTCCAGGATCCACATGGTTTCTAGAGGCACGCAAGCAAGTCTTGGAAGAGAGAAAAAAAAAAAGGGACATCTAGGACCAGTGTATATGAATGTCTGGTCAGGATCTTTGGAGATTCTAGTGTCAAAGTCACTGGGTTAAAGCACAGATAGATTTGATCTCCAGGTCTTTGTGGTCTTGGAGTAAAGCTGTACTAGGTACTAGTATTTCCACAGGAGGAAAAGAAGGGTGATGGGTTCATGCCGCCTCAAATGTACTCCTCTTTCCAGACCTTTCTTCTGCATGCAATTGGGGACTGACTTGGGGAAGTGCTAAATGCAAATGAAACAAACACTGGGCCAAAAGAAGTATACAATTACCATATTCAACTAGAGTGGCACAGTATTCACGGAAATGGTATACGTCTGGAATACTGGCGCACTGGCTCTGAACTGAACTGAATAGGTTATTCACTGTCATGGATTGTCAGCTTTGATATAAACCACAGCAGCAAAGAACTCAGTCTGTTTGTGTGGAATATTCTCTCTCTAACATAGTGATAGAATGTATCATCCTTTCTAATCATGGAGGCCTGTGATTAGCATCCCATATTTAGGTTTGACTCAATGTTAGGTTTGTACAAAATCTGATATGCCTTAAGGTTGTAATGTAATTGCACTTCCATGAGGTTTTCTTGGCTAGATCTAACCATTTGATGATATACTCAATCAATTGAGTCCATATGGTTCTTTTTAATTACTGATGCTGGATGTTTGATTAATTCCAACAATTATTCCAACAGTTACTTAACTTTCTATACATTTGAAGTATTTCCTATTTCTTTCTGCCAGAGAATTCAACAGACATCTCATTTACTAAATTTGAAGAGAGCTGATTCATGTGAGACATTTATCTTAAGCCAAGAAAACATTACAAGACTGAAGCTTATCGCCCATTCATGTTTTTAGTCTGCAATAAAAATCCCCGGGTTGTAGCCAACTCCCAGCACATGCCCAACCCAGACGGTCTTCTAGTCTAGTATAAGCAGCTGTGACTAGTCACAGATGCTACATCAGATTTCAGACTCTTTTGAAATTTGGCCGACTAGTCAGGTGTATGCACTGTCCCTACTGTGAAATAAAGGGCAGCAACCAAAGAAATTGCAAGACAGCAAACACATGTGAAAGGAAGGTAAGACAGGGGCAGGAGCAGAAGCCACATCTCCCCAATCACTAAAGGAATCATATTTACAGTTGGGGAGGACAGTGATCGCATTAAATAGGCCCTTTTCACATGACATCACATAACTTTTTTTCTGACTCGAAGTGTTGTATGCTTACTTTCGCGTGCACACTGCTATACCACATAGCATATAAAATGACATCAAATATTAGTCATAATAATAAACAATAAGAATACACAAATACAGAAAAAGTAGGCTATACATGTATATTCAAATTAAAAGGAGGAATTTGAGTCATTGTAGATGTCCATAGTCCTAATAGCTTTACAGCTTAAATTTCTTTCCCAGTGTTTCAAAATAAAGCTTCAATTTGCTCTTAAATTGTATAATATTAGGATTCCTCTCAGACCACTTATATTTATCCTTGTGAAACTTGCCATGTACAAACCCGATTCCAAAAAAGTTGGGACACTGTACAAATTGTGAATAAAATCAGAATGCAATGATTTGGAAGTTTCAAATTTCAATATTTTATTCAGAATACAACATAGATGACATATCAAATGTTTAAACTGAGAAAATGTATAATTTTAAGGGAAAAATAAGTTGATTTTAAATTTCATGGCATCAACACATCTCAAAAAAGTTGGGACAAGGCCATGTTCAACACTGTGGCATCCCTCTTCTTTTTATAACAGTCTGCAAACGTCTGGAAACTGAGGAGACAAGTTGCTCAAGTTTAAGAATAGGAATGTTGTCCCATTCTTGTCTAATACAGGCTTCTAGTTGCTCAACTGTCTTAGGTCTTCTTTGTCGCATCTTCCTCTTTATGATGCGCCAAATGTTTTCTATGGGTGAAAGATCTGGACTGCAGGCTGGCCATTTCAGTACCCGGATCCTCCTTCTACGCAGCCATGATGTTGTAATTGAGGAGTATGTGGTCTGGCATTGTCATGTTGGAAAATGCAAGTTCTTCCCTGAAAGAGACGACGTCTGGATGGGAACATATGTTGTTCTAGAACTTGGATATACCTTTCAGCATTGATGGTGTCTTTCCAAATGTGTAAGCTGCCCATGCCACACGCACTCATGCAACCCCATACCATCAGAGATACTGATAACAACTTGGGTTGTCCTTGTCCTCTTTAGTCCGGATGACATGGCGTCCCAGTTTTCCAAAAAGAACTTCAAATTTTGATTCGTCTGACCACAGAACAGTTTTCCACTTTGCCACAGTCCATTTTAATTGAGCCTTGGCCCAGAGAAAACGCTTCTGGATCATGTTTAGATATGGCTTCTTTTTTGACCTATGGAGTTTTAGCCAGCAACGGCGAATGGCACGGTGGATTGTGTTTACCGACAATGTTTTCTGGAAGTATTCCTGAGCCCATGTTGTGATTTCCATTACAGTAGCATTCCTGTATGTGATGCAGTGCCGTCTAAGGGCCCAAAGATCACGGGCATCCAGTATGGTTTTCCAGCCTTGACCCTTACACACAGAGATTGTTCCAGATTCTCTGAATCTTTGGATGATATTATGCACTGTAGATGATGATAACTTCAAACTCTTTGCAATTTTTCTCGGAGAAACTCCTTTCTGATATTGTTCCACTATTTTTCGCCGCAGCATTGGGGGAATTGGTGATCCTCTGCCCATCTTGACTTCTGAGAGACACTGCCACTCTGAGAGGCTCTTTTTATACCCAATCATGTTGTTAATTGACCTAATAAGTTGCAAATTGGTCCTCCAGCTGTTCCTTATATGTACATTTACCTTTTCTGGCCTCTTATTGCTACCTGTCCCAACTTTTTTGGAATGTGTAGCTCTCATGAAATCCAAAATGAGCCAATATTTGGCATGACATTTCAAAATGTCTCACTTTCAACATTTTATATGTTATCTATATTCTATTGTGAATAAAATATAAGTTTATGCGATTTGTAAATTATTGCATTCCTTTTTTATTCACAATTTGTACAGTGTCCCAACTTTTTTGGAATCGGGTTTGTACTATGAGAATATTAAATATATAAATATGGATCCTGTTGATGTCTTTTTCCCATAGTAAAAATAGCATCACTACATTGTTGTTGTTACGTCATATGTAGATGTTGTTGCTAGCTAGCTTCCATCTAAGGCAGTTGCAAAATGTTAAAGCTAGGGTTTTTCATAAACACTTTTTGTTTTAAATGTACATACACAGATCAGGAATAACATTATGACCACTGACAGGTGAAGTGAATAACACTCTTTAATATCTCTTCATCACGGTACCTGTTAGTGGGTGGGATATATTAGGCAGTAAGTGAAGGTGTCAGAATACACAGTGCATCGCAGTTTGTTGTGTATGGGGCTGCATAGGCACAGACCAGTCAGGGTGCCCATGCTGACCCCTATCCACCACCGAAAGTGCCAACAGTGGGGACGTGAGCATCAGAACTGGACCATGGAGCAATGGAAGAAGGTGGCCTGGTCTGATGAATCCCGTTTTCTTTTACATCACGTGGATGGCCGGGTGCGTGTGCATCGCTTACTGCCATCCTGCCATCCATATGGATGTCACTTTGACACATACCATCTACCTAAGTTGCAGACCATGTCACCCTTTCATGGAAACGGTATTCCCTGGTGGCTGTGGCCTCTTTCAGCAGGATTATGCGCCCTGCCACAAAGCAAAAATGGTTCAGGAATAGTTTGAGGAGCACAACAACGAGTTTGAGGTGTTGACATGGCCTCCAAATTCCCAGATCTCAATTTAATCGAGCAGCTGTGGGATGTGCTGAACAAACAATTTCGATCCATGGAGGCCCCCTCTCGCAACTTACAGGACTTAAAGGATCTGCTGCTAACATCTGGTAGATCTGGTGCCAGATACCACAGCACACCTTCAGGGGTCTAGTGAAGTCTATGCCTCGATTGGTCAGGGCTGTTTTGGCAGCAAAAGGGGGACCAACACAATATTAGGAAGGTGGTCATAATGTTATGCCTGATCGATCAGTGTATATCTTCTGTGGATGTCTCAAGACAATAAACAATTCTGTCTGAATGCAATGATAGGATGTCCTACCTCCCTGTCAATGTATGTATTTCCATACCATACATCACACATCATCAGCGTGTCACATGAGTTGTAGACAGACAGTTACTGAGTGCTGCAAACAGCAGCCACCTTTTACAGTTCCTCCTGAACCAAAACAATGAGCTTACAGTATGCTGTGTTCAAGACATGTCGTAATTATCATAATTGAAGGTAGGGTGGGCAATTTCGTAAAGGGCAAGCTAGCTTTGAAAGCATAAGATCCCTATTCAGTGATCCCAACCCTGTTCCTGAAAGTACACCAACAGTACAGATTTTAGATATCTCCCTTATCTAACCCATCTATTTTAGGTCCTAGAGTCTCTATTAACAAGCTAGTGAGTTTAATAATGTGTGTTTGATTAGGAAGAGTTCAAAAAGCTGGTGTGCCTCTAGGAACAGGGTTGGGAAACATGTCATAATTGATGCACCTAGTTCATGATTAGTTGTGTGAGGTGCAAATCAACACAACACTAATCTAAAAACTATCTTTAAATGTACACAAGATGATGACTTTCAGTCGTATAGTGTGTTCCCTGGTTTTATACCTCGTCAGTTTGTGTGAGGTTTGGGAATTTAGTATTTTATGAAGATGTGTTGTCATATAGAGACAGGACATATAATTGTCTGGGATCTATAGTTTGTGGGTATGAGAGTCATATGTTTCATGTGTACGTGTGAAGAGTACTCATTTTGGACGTCTCAAGAGAGACAGCTCCTGGGTGGGCGGCAATAATCAGTAATAAACACTGAGCAGACAGGCGTGACACAATATCAGCACAAATACAAGATGACAGCACTGCAAACAAACATGACAGGGATGCGCCCAACACATGCAGATTTTTCCCACTGCTATGCGCAATCTATAATGATTAATCAGATAGCCATAAGGTGAACAGATTTACTGCCTTTGTTGATATTTGTTGAGGCTCACATCTTTCACATACCTCAAAGAACCTTCATACATCTGCTTGAACACAGCTGTCTTGATTAAATAATCTGTTTTGATTCTCGTAAAGGTTTTCCCACAGCACTGTTTGTTGAATTACTGAGGACTAGATTTTTGTTTGGTCTGGTCACTTGTAGCGCGCTTGCACACATGTGGTTCAGTTGATAGACATTGGCCAAATCGGGCAGAAAGGAGAGCTGAGGTTCACTTTGTGGAGTTACGGCCCTATTGTCAGATTTGATAGAGGAGTGTTTCGGTCCACTGCTCAAGCTTGAAAAACACATTACATCCACCCCGAAGTCGTCTTCTTCCTCATCGTCTGGCAGTTCAGAAAGAGAAACACTTCATTGGGTCCATTCATCCCATAAAACCACATGAAGTATGTGTCTATGTCAGAACAGACTGTTTGACACACAAACCTGACTGATTCTCTATGTACTCAGTGTCTGGCACATCGTGCTGACAGATTGGACCTGTAGGCATCATACTTTTATGATTACGATCACACAAACATGCATGTGATCTTTTCCCCTTTCCAGAAACACCTCAATGTCAACATCTTAAACCCTTGCCAACGACCCCGTTACCTCAACTAGACTCATAAATCCACTGGAGAGAGGGTGGGTATTTAAAAAAGAAAAAAAGAAAGACCGCCTTGGAGACAGTGCCACGCACTCTTGCTCATGAAACTGTTTGTGGGTAAAAATCTCCTTTGTGTCTTTCCATAAGTTGAAGGATAAATGTCTGGGAGTGTTCGAGTTTTAGATTGTTTTTCCAGAGTGTTGCTGTGTAATTTGGCTAAATGGGCTTTGCCCTGCATTTAAAACAATCCAGTAAAGAATCTCATTGCTGGAAAGTAAACAAGCTGATGCACTCACAAGCATACAATCAACTCTAATTACTGTTTAGGAGAAAGGATATACCACTCACCTGAAAAAGTAGTAATGGCTGGGTGTTAGCGTCAAATGACTGGTCTTAACTATGAGGGCAGTAGGCAGTTTTAACACATATTCTGCACACTGTGGTGTCTGTGTTTAGCTCTATGGCCTGTGAGTGGTCTGAAATGGACCTACAGGGCCCCAGTGGCAGCTGCCCACATTCACTGCCCACTAAATAAAAAAGAACGAGAGGACTTTTACCGGGTGTTGGCTGTGTTGCCCAGAGGCTGAATGTCCTTTAAACCATCTGGAAGTCAGTGTGATGTCACACCCTTGGCCTCTGAGAAATATGATAATGCCACATAAGCAAAATAGCACAGCAAAAGGAGAAAATGTAGAAAACATTTTTGTTCATATGCATGTTAGGACTGCTCGGTTGAAAAATAAAATGAGCAGCAGACCTTGATTACTTTTTTTTTTTTTAAAGCAATGTAGATTCACTTCCAAATGAAGCTGTCTTAAATTGTAGGTAGTGAAATTATTGCCTTCTAGGACAACTGTATATTTCCAGAATTTGAGGCTACATTGCATGTATCCATAATGGATGTCAATCCTATGACATGTTGCAATGTTTTCAGTAAATGTCAACATTTTCAGTCAAGATTCAGAAAATCTGTTAATTTTTATTGAGCACTATAAAGTATTGGTAGGAAAAGTTAAATATAATTAGTTAAAGCTGCAGTCCATAAGTTTTGCTTCTTTGTCGCCATCTCTGTTTGAAACCTACAATTGCAGTTATTTGCGGAATTATCATCTTTATGAGGGTTGTGCGTTGGCACGGCTCCTCTGCGTGGATTAATTTAAAGGAACACGCCGACTTTTTGGGACTTTAGCTTATTCACCGTATCCCCCAGAGTTAGATAAGTCCATACATACTATTTTTATCTCTGTGCGTGCCATAACTCTGTCTGACGCACCCACTGCTAGCCTAGCTTAGCACAAACACTGGAGGTAAACGGCTCCAGCTAGCCTACTGCTCAATAAGTGACAAAATAACGCCAACATTTTCCTATATATATGTTGTGATGTGTATAGTTACATCATGTACTAAGACCGACAGAAAATTAAAAGTTGCAATTTTCTAGACCGATATGGCTAGGAACTATACTCTCATTCCTGCGGAATAATCCAGGAACTTTGCTGCCATACTACGGGTGCAGCGGCGTAGTAACATAACACCGACTGTACCATTAATATTTACGCCCCCCAAATTTGCATATACCAGCCCATGTTCTAGGCCAGGCAGTATTAACGTGGACCTGCACAGCCGAATCATCAGAAGTTCTGCAGGTATTGTGAAGATGAGGACAATATAGCGAAAATGGCAGATCATGGATATAAATGTTATGTTTCAGGCTGTGCAGGAGATGTGAGCACTTTTCAAAACAGGCATGGTTGATATTTATCTATAACAGGATACCGCACTAATTTAATTCAAAGTTGTTAGTTTCCGCTGACTAATGTCAATTTCGTTAACGAAAATATAACGAAAAATGTTCGAGCGTTCATGCTTGCGGTTACCAGAATTCCCAATCAGAGCTTTTCTTTTAAAAGAACACGTATTTATCCGGTGTTTTACTTAAAATGTGCAATCTGGCAACCATGTGCAGGTGAGCTCTCTCTCTCTCGCGCGCGTGGATGATCTGAAAACACCAATAAACAAGTAAGCTGCATTTCAGCAATCTCCATTTGAGATTTTAAGTGTCATTCAGTCAGTCTGTGTTCTGTCACGACTCACGACACACGCCGCTTGTGCTGTTTGCGATTGTGTTTGCTGAATAACTGCACTTGTGTGAGCTACTAAAATGAGACTTGCTGTGAAACATTATTAGTTATGACCCTTTCAGATAAGGTAATAACAGCCCATTTCATTCTAGGGACAAATCCTAGTGTTGTAAAGTATTTTGCCCTTACCTAAGCCCCATACCTTCTATGTAGATATCAGAGAACAATTTAAAATATTTTATCAATGCACTCTATGGCACCTTTAATGTTAACAACATCCGAATTGCGTGACTATGTGTATTTAGTGTATATTAGCGTTACCTGTAGATTTAAAATTCTGTAAATTCTAATCTTTTGCTTTTAACTACGGGTGAATCTCCAGTTGTCACTGATGATTGTCGTTTTGACCTTTCTGGATTACAATCCGCCATCAAAATGATCAATTTAATTATTTCAGCTGCTGTGAGAAAAGGCTATAAATGATCCGCCACCTTCAACATCCTCACATGCGATATAGCCTACCTGGGACTCCTTCTTTATGTATACAGACGTGGCGTAAAGATGAATGACGGCATGCTTGAATTTCCCGCGGAAAGCTACCAGTACCACTCAAATTATAACACATTATTACTGTTGTGAATCGGGCTAAGGTAAGGAGATAGTTTTGAACACTGGCTGGTTATGTACTTGCTCAAACTGATTTTGGATCATTTTTAGCCAAAAAAAGTTACGGACTGCAGATTTAAATATAATATATTTGAGTGTGTTATTTTTGGAGTAGCCTATCAACTTGTTAGCTTAGCCACATGCTAACATATGATCAGTTACTATAAGGCAGGGATCCTCAAATCTGGCCCACAAGATCCACTTTCCTGCAGAGTTTAGCTCTAACCCTAATCAAACACACCTGAACATGCCTTCAGGTTCATTCGAAAATCACAGGTAGGTGAGTTTGATTAGGGTTGGAGCTAAACTCCAGCGTCCAGACATTTTTAACTGGGGGCATGTCAATTTAAGAATAATGCAGAAGAAAACTGCTATTTTTAATTTTTAATTAACTGGTAAGATTTAATTGCGAATGTTGACAGTACAATTAGTTTGTACACATTCTGTGTTCTGTTGAAGAATAGCAGTAGCACTTGCCAGCTAATGCTAGATCATTCTCTGAGGCAGCATGAGAAGTGTAATTTATTTATCTTTTTTTTAAAGAAAGACATTAAATTACCTAAATGATTGTTTTATTTCAGCCAACTTCCAAGTAAGACTTTAAGGCATCATAGAAATAGATGCTTAGCATGGCTACAACCTAAATGTCTGTTTTCATCTTGAAGTTTACCTTACACAAAGTACTTATATAATGACAGGACCATCCATACTACATTCAGAACTGCACACACATACAATAAGATGTACAGGCATATTAGGGTCAATGACGTGATGCCTAAATTTTCTGTCCGATTGCATTTTTTTCAGTTAAAAACTGGCTTAAATGCATAAAAAAGATACTATATATGTAGTACCTCTGTAGATGTAGATACCATATATGTAGTACTTTTCAAAAAAAACATTAGTTATTTGTAATTTTTCTGTTACACTAAATTTTCAAATAAATATCCAAATAAATTTAGTTACTAAACTAAATTAACTATGTCACATTACTTGAATATATATGATAATTGAAATGAGCTGGATGACATCACCGTTTTCTCCAATCAAATTCGGTTGCATTATTTTCCTGTTTAACACTGTGAAGCTGCTTTGAAACAATCTGCATTGTAAAAAGCGCTATCTAAATAAAGTTGGCTTGACTTGACTTGACTTGTTATTTAAAGTGTCAAAATATCATGTGGTGCGACCATCCGGCCATAACTTCTATTTTGGAAACATCTTTGAAATTAATCTAAATGTATTCACATTTATTTTCTATACTAGTTGGCATGATTTCCAAAGTGTTTTGTAATCCTGTACAAAATTGCAAAGCAATTGTTTTTTTATTTCTTTCATAATATACAAACAAACATTGTCCAATGATGTCCATTTTATGAAATCTCATGTGGTGCGACCATCAAGAAACTACCCATTTTTGGACTTTACGTTGAAATCCATTCAGAGACAGGAAGTTGCATCATATACCAATTTGCCATGGACCCATTGAAGCAGCAAGCAGGTTTGTAACTCTCTTTCAAATTTAGAAAAAAATAACCTTTTTAACGGCTGGTATTTAGTTACCACATTTGGATATCATGTGGTCCGACCTCAAAAAAACAATGAATATTAAGTTATTTCTACAAATATATATTTTTATTGTAAATTTCATAGTGACCTTTTGTGGGAATCTAGCTTGTTTTGTTTAGGTGGCCAATTCTATGCCTATAAATTTTGAGTGAATTAAAAAATATCATGTGGTGCGACCAATAATAGCAATAACTGTATTAAATTAAAAAATATCTCATTTCTGTGGCTGAAACAGGAATCACTGATTCAGAATGCTTAAGTGTATGGTATTTTTAAAACATTTTTTATCAGTTTTATGCAATTTACAAGAAAAATAAGTACTACATTTAAGAAGGCAACTCAATGTCAGAGTCATCTTTTCCAAAAACAAAAAAGAAATGCAAATACTTTGTTTATAAACACTTTAATTACAGAGAACTTGTAAAAAAAAATGTTGTTGAAGGGCAATAAATACATTTTAAGATAAATCACAGTCGCACCACATGACATTTTTTAAGGCTACGGCCAATTCATCTAGGTGAAAAAACTGTTTTTTAAAATTTTAAATTTTAATATGAATTTATGTGTACACAACATTCTCAATGTCTGAACAATTGCAATAGATATAATTATTTTTTTGTATTTCAAAATTGGCCTGTTGAAAATCCTTATATGTCATTGATCCATTAACAGGCACTGTTATATTAATAGGACAGCACCTCCTCAAGATTTGTCTTGACTTTGTTTCAGTACTTTTCCATGTGTCAGAATAGGGACTGAGTCACCAGATCATCTTTTCCCCACTGAGCTTTCCATTCCGGTCCAGCTGTGGTGAAACGGCTGTCACTGAAGATACATTGAAGGCCTTCTAATCACACTTACCAGTCCCACATTACATTAGAGGGGGAGTTAAGTGAATGCATGGCTCATTTTTAGGGTGAGTACTTCTGAAAACATCTGAAATGTCTACATTGCTTCTCTCACATGCCTGATGTCATGTCTCAGTTTCAGACTCAGATTTTTCTTTTTAAGCAAGGAAGATCTGAATGTTCTCATCCACTGTTTTTTACCAAATGAATTAAGACTAAACAAACCCAATCACGGTCATATAACTCCTTTGATTTATTAATACAGCATACGAAAAAAAAGAAGGTTGGATTTCTGGGATAGTATTCCAAGAGATGTTGTTTCTGTCTTTAAGGACAGCTCTTAAAGGAACACTCCACATTTTTTTAAAAAAATAGGCTCATTTTCCAACTCCTCTAGAGTTAAACAGTTGAGTTTTACCATGTTTGAATCCATTCAGCCGATCTCCGGATCAGGCGGTAGCACTTTTAGCATAGCTTAGCATAGATCATTGATTCTCATTAGACCATTAGCATCTCGCTCAAAAATGACCAAAGAGTTTCGATATTTTTCCTATTTAAAACTTGACTCTTCTGTAGTTACATCATGTACTAAGACCGACGGAAAATGAAAAGTTGCGATTTTCTAGGCCAATATGGCTAGGAACTATACTCTCATTCCTGCGTAATAATCATGGAACTTTGAAGATAAGCCTGAAGATAGTCCCCAGCTAGGGAACTTCCAACGTGACCGGCACTAAAAAGCTGAATCCGAAATCGCCCCCTATACCCTCAAATAGGGCATTATTTGAGGGGACAGCTATTTGTAGTGATGTCCGAAACCATAGTGGACGTCATTGAGAGTGCACTCATTCAATCCCACATTGCACCACAATAACGAGTGCACAGCCGATGTACACACAGACACAATGGCTGTCCGAATTCACTCACTCGTTTTCATTCACTCCTTCAAGTGAACTGTGTTAGTGGACTAACTTAGGGAATAATGAATGAGGGTTTAGGGGGTGATTTCGGATTCAGCCTAAGTTTGTGTAGTTGCAGAGTTGCAAATTAGGTAGTGGATTTACCTGTGCGATTAGCCATGGCTTTGTGCATTGTAAAGGTTTGAATCTGCTCTCCTCCTCCCTTCTCAGTTCAGCCACACTTTCTTGCCTTTCATGTTCCAAAAGCTCATCTTCAGTGTATTCCGGTTTAAATAGATACAGATCTGCACCAAAGTAAATATCTTCTGAATCGTCTCTCACAAATGTCTCCATGATTACAAGGCCACGCTCCTTGTGCAAGCAGGTTGTCACGTTGATTATGTTGACGGAAGTTAGCCTATTTTCAGGCGCTGCGTAATATCATTGTGCCACTGCACCCATGGTAAGGCCGCAAAGTTCCATGATTATTACGCAGGAATGAGAGTATAGTCCCTAGCCATATCGGTCTAGAAAATCGCAACTTTTCATTTTCCCTCGGTCTTAGTACACGATGTAACTACAGAAGAGTCAAGTTTTAAATAGGAAAAATATTGAAACTCTTTGGTCATTTTTGAGCGAGATGCTAATGATCTAATCAGAATCAATGAATTATGCTAAGCTATGCTAAAAGTGCTACCGCCAGACCCGGAGATCGGCTGAATGGATTCGAAAATGGTAAAACTCAACTGTTTAACTCTAGGTGAGAAAATGAGCCTATTTTCAAAAAAAGTGGAGTGTTCCTTTAACAAGACCAGCGTTGACAAACACAAATTCCAGGTCAAACAGGTGTACCAGCAATGCCTATAGTGAATATAGTTAAAGTTGGGGTACTCAAACTCTGACTCGAGTACAACTTTTTGCAGACTTGTCACAGACTCGGATGCATTTTTACTCAGACTTGACTCAGACTCGAGCATTTTGGACTCTAAAATTTTTCCAGAGTCCAGGTATTTGGTGAAATATGCTCAGGACAGTTGACGGAATTGTTACTGGCCAGATCGGGTCAGTACTGCATTGTCACGAAAATCAATCATTCATATGCGTTTTTAAGTCTTGCCTGTTTATACAATCAATTCGATACTGTCAAGCTGTCTAGCTTCTGTGCACACACTCACGCTCACAGAAAGCGATTAGCAGTCAGCACGCAAATTAAAGGTGCAGTAAGCAATTTCTGGCCGAGGGTATGATGGCATTATCAATAAGTGAAAGCAATTTGTGTTACTATGATAATTCAGGTTGAATGTCATTGTTATTTAGCATCTCTTTCAGCCCAAAAAACAAACACGATCTGTTTTCATGAACAGATCTCTACATAACATGATAGTCCAAGTAACTAATATATTACAAATGTTACAAGATAAAGGGGATATAGTGTAAAAAAAAAAGGAGGTTTACAAGTGCAAATGAACAAACAGGTGAAGATGCCACAAATATATTCAAGCAAAAGACAGCATATCTTACTTTTGTGAAACACAGAAAAACGACTCAGTTACGTATGGTAACCCTCGTTCCCTGAAGGAGGGAACGGAGACGTACGTCGGACGTCACCGACGAATGGGGATCACTTCAGGGAGCCCCTATCAGCTTCGAGATATAGAAAACCGGCCAATGACTAAAATCTAGCGAACGTGTTAGGTGTCGCCCAGCCCGCAGCTCTACAAATATCTGTCAGCGAGGCGCCACGAGCCAACGCCCAGGAAGAAGCTACACCCCTAGTGGAGTGGGCTCTTAACCCGAGCGGGCAGGGCACGTCTTGGGTTTGATACGCCAAGACGATGGCATCCACTATCCAGTGGGCCATCCTCTGCTTGGAGACAGCCTTTCCCTTCTGCTGGCCTCCATAACAGACGAAGAGCTGCTCTGAGGTCCTGAAGCTTTGCGTTCTGTCCACGTAAGTCTGCAGAGCGCGGACTGGACAGAGAAAAGCTAGGGCTGGGTCTGCCTCCTCCGAAGGCAGCGCTTGCAGGCTTGGTTCCCGGACTTGGGCACATATCCGGGCCGGGGTCTCATGGATTACATGAGAGTTACCGGGCCCGAATTCCAGGCACGATTCATCGACCGAAAATGCCTGCAGGTCCCCTACCCTGATAGAGGCCAATGCAGTCAGGAGTACTGTCTTTAGAGACAGGATTTTTAACTCGGCTGACTGCAAAGGCTTAAAGGGCGCCCTCTGCAGTGCGGTTAGCACCAGAGTTAAGTCCCAAGAGGGTGTAGAGGGAGGGCGAGGCGGATTTAGTCTCCTTGCCCCCCTCAGGAACCTGACGATCAGATTATGCTTCCCTATAGACTTACCACCTACCATGTCATGATTAGCGGCGATAGCGGCAACATAGACTTTAAGGGTGGAGGGAGACAGCCTTCGCTCCAACCCATCCTGTAGGAAGGAAAGCACAGAACCGATCGAACATCTCCGGGGGTCTTCTCGGCGAGAAGAACACCAGTCAACGAACAGGTTCCACTTCAACGCATAAAGGCGCCTCGTAGAGGGAGCTCTAGCGGAAGTGATGGTGTCTACCACAGCCTGTGGTAGGCCACCTAGAACCTCCGCGTCCTGTCCAGGGACCAGACATGGAGTTTCCAGAGGTCCGGACGCGGGTGCCATAGGGTGCCCCGTCTCTGAGTCAGGAGGTCCTTCCTCAGAGGAATGGGCCAGGGAGGTGCTGTCACGAGAAGCACTAGTTCCGGGAACCAAGTCCGGTTGGGCCAATACGGAGCAACCAACAGGACTTGCTCCTCGTCCTCCCTGACCTTGCACAGAGTCTGTGCAAGAAGGCTCACTGGGGGAAACGCATACTTGCGTAGGCGTAGGCCGAACAACCCGGCCGAAGAAACGGGGGAGTCCAGGAACGGGGGAGTCCAGGAACCGATACTTGTCGGTCTCCCTCATGTCGGCCAGGTTGAGCCAGAGATGCTGTTCCTGGACCACTAAGGTGGACATCGCCTGACCGATAAAACGGGCGGTGACTTTCGTCGCCCCGAGGGCGAGGTCCGTCGCCGTCCGGAGCTCCCGGAGGAGCTCTGGGTCAGGCCTACCCTCGTGCATGTCCATGAGTGCCTGGGCCTGATGCACCTGGAGCAACGCCATGGCATGCAAGGCGGACGCAGCCTGGCCACAAGACCTGTAAGCCTTCGCAGTCAGACTGGAAGAGAACTTACAGATCTTACAGGTCTGTTTCTGGCACTAAATGGTGTCGTCCACGACCTGGTGAGCTCCTCATGCACCTCCGGGAAGAAAGGCACCGGGGCGGGACGCTGAGAACCAGTGCGACCCGCCCCGAGAAACCTTTTCGGCGGCCCGGGAAAGCATAGCCGTCAACTCGGGGTCCGACTCGGCCGTTGCCACTCTCCCAGAGGGAGGCAGTACAGCCGAATCTTCATCCTCCGAGGACCGGAACTCCCCCTCCGATGCAGCGATCGACATCTGTTCGTCTGCTGGAGCCCCGAAGGTCACCACTGGACGCCCATGGGAGGGGCCAGCGATTTCCTCCGGAAGCTCTACCGGCTGCGGCGCTTATGAGGGATCAGGGGCCTGCGGAGGCTGGCTCGGCGGGTTTGCCCTGAACGTAATTCTCAGGTCACCCCGGCCATCCGTCGAAGTAGGTCTATTATGAGAAATAGCACTAGATCGAGGTATGGGTAGGGGGACTCCGCCTTCCTGAAGGTAGGCGAGTCTCGACCTAAGCGCCGAGATAGTCATGTTCCCGCAGTGGGAACATGAACTATCAACAAAAGCTGCCTCAGCGTGCTGAATGCCCAGACACGTGATACAACGATTGTGACCGTCAGCTGGCGACAGGGAACGACCGCATCCAGAAACGCACGGGTGGAATGACATCTTGAAAAAGACGCAGTGTCACACTTTTGCTCTTTTGTGAGGAAACGCTCTTTTAGAAGTGCTGAAGCACCCAGGGAAAGACCGCGGCAGCACACAGGATATAAGTGCCTGTGTCTGCACTCACTGTAACAAACGCCCTCACCAAACCAACAGTTGCTGTGAGAACAGCAGTTTGTTTATAGCAGCAGTGAACTCGCGGTCGCGCTGTTTGTGCCGTCACACCAGCACGTAACGTCTTCCTCACGCTCTCTCTCTCTCTCTCTCTCTCTCTCTGCTGAATAGACAGGCCGTCTCGCTCTTCATCAACGCCGTTCGGCTCCGAAGTGAATGCCAACAGTGCGCTGCATTCGCTTCCGCTTTATACCCGCGCTGCGGGGCGGAGCGCGAGATGCAAATCTCGCATGACAATAGTCATTGGCCGGTTCTCTATATCTCGAAGCTGATAGGGGCTCCCTGAAGTAATCCCAATTCGTCGGTGACGTCCGACGTACGTCGAACGTGACCGACTGAAAGGGAACCTATGTTACCCACATATTTTGAAGAGAAGTAATAAAGCAACCTCGGCGTCTGTTTTCAGGCCTTCCCGCTTAGGTCTCTCCATTGCTGGAAAGTTTCTCCGATATTAATTGCTATTAATGCCTCCCCCATCATGAGTGTATAAGCACCTTACTGCTGGTTGGCTATAAGTGTTTTGGTAAATGGTCCGATCCAATTTTCGAGAGTGTTTTTCAAAAAACGCTTACTGCACCTTTAAGTACTCTTTCGCGTCTTATTGTGCTTCTATACACTTAAATACACAGTTATGTCAAAATGCCTGTCTCTGTGAGTATTCATGGAAACACAGTCAGTTATGTCTTAAGTGAACGTAAACAGTTGGGAGAAAATCGAATGTGTCAGGATATTGAATCTGTGCTTTAGATCTTAAAGTGACAGCAACCTAATAAACCTGCTGCTGTCTGTGTCCTTAATGATAATCACTCACTGCTCTTGACTGAGTAACTTTAATAATAACAATAATTTATATTTAATGCATACAATAAAGATTACCAAAATATTCATCAACTTGAAAACATAGATCAACACAATGAACTTCCAATAATGTAATTTGTTAATCATAAATGCATACAAAAATGAAACAGGAAATGGCCCTGAGTTACATAGGACCTTTATACACACAGGTTTTTTTGTGTATTTTTTTAATATGGCATGCAAAACGCACAGCCACAAACAGGGAGAAAATAGGTGCATTTTCGGCTCTTTATGTCCCAATATACTGTTCCTATTCACTAAGATACCCCGATTACAACCCGTTGCCTTGAATTCATAAATTTATATCGATGGATAAATCAAGTCAAGAGTTCACACTTACAAATAAGTTAGATAGAGTAAATGGTATGCATATTTGCCGTGCTGTCCGAGGAGAGGGCTCCGGGCTCGGTATTTGGCCCAAACCCAGAGTACTCCCCCCGTATTCCTGGCTGTTGTAGGAACAAGTCAAGAGTGAGGAGTCGGGGTGGTGGAGGGATGCTGAAAAAACTGTTAAGGAATGTAGGTGAGTTGACTGTATATTATATATATATATTATTATTATAAATCAACTTTTTGATGATATTCTAATTATTTATTCATAATTATTATTTATTTCACCTTTATTTATATATATATATATATATATATATATATATATATATATATATATATATATATAAATAAATATATAAATAAATAAATAAATAAATAAAGGTTCAGCTAAATACTGAATTTGGGATTTTCCTTATAATCATCAAAATTAAAAGAAATAAACATTTGAAATATATCAGTCTGTGTGTATTGAATGAATATAATATACAAGTTTCACTTTTTGAATGGAATTAGTGAAATAAATCAACTTTTTGATGATATTCTAATTATATGACCAGCACCTGTATATATATATTAGGCCTCTCTCCTCTCATGCTGATAGGATAGATGTGTTGATTGCTGATGATGTGTTGTTTGGATAGATTATTTGAATGTGCTCCTCCCAAACTTTGTTAATGAAACATTCATTAGGAATCTGGTAGAAACACCAAAACACAGAATATGCTTTAGACTAGTATCCAAAACATGCTGATCATTTCAGTAAGCTATGATGATTTTTTTCTTCTTCTTCTAAATAGTGGTATGAATAGCTGTGCCACAAACTAGAATGCAGAATATTTCCAATACCTAAACTCCAGCCTGTAGGCAAACACTATTTAGTCTGCTGTGTTGAATGGTTGGCACTGGTTTTTGAGCACTAGCTTTTATGCTGCCAACTGCTAAACAAGACACTCCAACTTAATGCCTCAGAAGACATGGTGGCTCCACTCAGTGATAACTCCGAGACCGGATCTACCACCACTCCACCCCATAATAAATATGTGAAAGTGTAATTAGGGAAATAGAAAGGGTATTTGTGGGTCTGGATTTTTTTCTTAGACATAAACAGATGGGCGGCCAAGTGCCTTATGTGGTCAGGCTTGCACTGTGTAATCATTACCTGTCACTGTGCACTGCAGTTTAAGGGACACGTCAGTTGACTTATGCTGGGTTCAGACTACACTTTATTTTTTTCTGTTACGATAGTCACTGTGTCAGACTTCACGTTGCTTCCTGGCCAATCATCGCTTTTCGTCTTTAACGACATGTATTATGTTGTGGTGGAAGGTGGAAATAGCGACTGACTTCTGGAAATAAGAGTGTAAACAAACAATGGCTACCGAAGCAGCGTGTTAGCTTAATGCTAATTCCAGCACTCACCGGGTTGCTGAAGCGCCTCCACCATCGTTCACCAGCATTTATCTTTTTTCACTCTGTCGTGGTATTCCTTTGAGGAAACATCATAAAGGCAGGAGTATTGTTGCCATAGCTCCACAAACTTTTCCTCCAATGCATAATTCCTCCTAGCAGTCTCCCTACAATCGTCTCTCTTTCAATTCACCATGTTTCAAAGCTGTACAGAAATGTTTCTGTGCTCCTATTGGTCAGTGTCACAGATGTGATGGAACCCGAGGACCGAAAAAAAAAGTTAAACCTGCTAATATTTCTGTCGTGACATTGTGAAGCAGCAGTGGTTGTCGCCCACTATCACACACTGTACGAGATGAAACTATTGATTCTTGCATCCCGACACCCATTGTCATTTACGAATCACCACAACACACTACGTCAAAATTATTGTGCCAAATTCGGGCTGATATTGTGTGGCATTACATGTTAAACAACGACTCTGGTATTTCTTTCACAAACCATGATTTTCTGTTTTCACCTTAAATGGACACCTTCCCCACTAGAAATGTTACGTTCCCAGAATGTTCTCAGAACGTCCCCGCTGATGTCAAGGACGTCACCTAGTAACGTTCCCAAAATGTTTTGAGACCATCATGATGTGGAGTTCATTAAAGGGTTCAGGGATGTTATTTAGCGGACCTTCACTGAACATTCAGGACGTTCTCGAAACGTTTAGGGGACCACATTTTAATTGGAAATTTGATATTCCCAGAACATTCTCAGATTGTCCCCGCTGGTGTCAAGGGCGTTGCCTGGTAACATTCCCAGAACGCTCCGAGATGGTCATTATGTGGAGTTCTTTTATGGGTTGGGGTACGTTATTTGGCGTCCTTCAGGGAACATCCAGGATGTTCTGAGAATGTTTAGGGGACCATTACTATAGGACATTCCCTCTAGGTCTATACACTACATTCCCATAATGTTTGCAGGACCTTTAGGAGACCTAAAATGTAATTTTTTGGTCCTATTTAGGTCCTTTTATCACGTTAACTGAATGTTTACAGAACATTTTTGTGTGAATCTATGTACACTGGGCTGCTTTGCAAATGAGGGTCAGTAAAACACAGGATTTGCACAAAAGTTGCTTCTCAAAGATGGATCAATACCAACTCTTCCTGATCCAACTTCATATCCAGAACATGTAGGTACTGCACTTTATAATGTGTGTGTTTGCAAATTGCCTTTCTGAATTTCCATTTGGTGCCGCTGGTAGTGCAAAAATTACTCAAAACTGTTTTAAAGCTTCACTAACATGTAACATGTAGGACCCTCTCATTGAATGTACAGAGTATCAGAAAAAGAAATAAATCAAGCCAAGTGGCCTGATCTGACTTCACACTTCCTGTCCACTTTCACATTTTACATTCATCGTCTTGACTACAGCTTTCCCTCTCTATAGCTCTGTTTGATAAGTTATCCTCAGCAAACCTGTACGTTTTTTAGCCTTGCAAGTTTCCTGTGCCGCTGCCCTGCATCAATGTCATCTTTCAGAGCCATGAGCAGGGGGAGAGCGGCCACAAAGGGGTCTTTCTGTAGCTTGCTGCAGCGCTCGTGTCTCTGACCTACATGCCTCCCTCCTTCACTGCATTTCTCAGCAGCTTCTCAAACCCGCAGACACAGACGGAAACATTGAACAAGTCAAGGATCTCTTCTCAGCAAGCCCCAACCAACAGAAGGAAGATGAAGGGAAGGAAAAAGATCTTACACCTTGGGCATATCCGCTACCTTCCATCACCATGGCAACTTTCAAACTTTACCATGTGGTCTACACCGAAGGAGCATTCACATTGACGTGATTTGCAGTTACAAAGAATCCTAAACTCATTTGCTTTCAACTGAAGTCACATGAGTGGCAGAAATCGCTGATACAAGTACCACTCTACATGTGACTTTGGCTTGTTTTTTTTAAAAAAAATTTTAGTTAGCGTCACCTGTGCTACACTCCGGTCTCGAGTCTCACAGAAGGAGCTCCAGAGTGATGACAGTGCAAGACGAGAGAGAACCAGGCCTGCACTTGCTGTGTTTTATTATGTTTATATACGGAAGTTGTCTGTGAGAAAAGATTGTAAAAAAAAATTTATGTTTATGAAAAATACAGCATATTAGAATGATTTCTGAAGGATCACGTGACACTTAGGACTGGAGTAATGATGCTGAAAATTCAGCTTTGATCACAGGAATAAATTACATTTTACTATATATTCATAGAAAACAGTTATTTTAAATTGTAATAATATTTCATATTTGTTTTAGTTTTTTTACTGTATTTTTGTCAAATAAATTCAGCCTTTTTCTTTCAAAAACATTAAAAAAGTAAATTATTTCAAACTTTTGATAGCTTGTGTGTAAGAGTGTACTCACACTAGGCGCTCTGAACCGTGCCCGAGTGCGTCTGACCCTCAAAGCCCGGTTCGTTTGACAAGTGTGAGCGCTCCGTTCCGTGCCCTGGCGCGGTTGGGCTCGGGCGCGGTACGCATGTGGTGTGAGCGCTAACCGCGCCGGAGCACGGAACAGCTCTGCGCTGTCATCATTACGACAGCAAACGCCAAACTATTACTACTTGGATACACTTTTCAAGTATATAACGGTCCTGGTTCTCACCTTATTGATGAATATGAATTGTATTTTGCCAGTTTTACCATGTTTTAGTGTAAGTTTGAGTATGATATTTTGAGTTTTATGAATCATTTTCAAATGATTGTGAAATTACTGAAGAAAGCCTGGAAACAGATATAAACATTCACTCTTATCTGATATGCTGAAAACGGCTACGTTAATGTTTCTTTATCCATTGTGTGATGATCAACGTAAATGGCATTAAAATTTGAGGAATTCGAAAAGGTGAGTTGTAGTTTACATCACTGGAAATTAATGTCAGTTTTTTTTTTTTAAATTATCGTAACCGGTTGGCAAATATTGCTGTATTGTCTCGTCATGTTTAGCTGCTTATCTTACCTCGGCTCGCATACTTCAACCATTAATAAGTGCTGCACTGGCGCTGCTGCTCGGGTTCTGTGCACAGTAAATCCCGCCTCCTTCAACTACGTACATTTACTATAATTCATTCTTTATATAGATTTACATAGCAACGGGCCAGCCCACATTGTCCAGCGGCCCACAGGGAAAAATCCCGGTGCTCCAGATGGCCAGTCCGTCCCTGCCCCCGGCCTGCGAGGGGCGATGGGGGTATGTGGCAAGCAGGGTGGGTCCGAGAGCCATGGGAACGGAGCCAGGCCGGTGGCGTGAATGCTAATGAGCATCACGTGTGCGCCACACCGGTCTCGTGTCTCACGAAACAAGTTCCGGAAGAATAAAAGGAGGAACGAACACAGTGCAAGATGAGAGAGGACCAGGCCTAGACTTTATGTTGTGTTTTATTACGTCTAGGCTGCTGCTTTACTTTAGTTTGGTTGTTTGTTTATTTTGTCATTAAAATTACAGTGTTTGCTGGTTCCTGCCTCCATTTCCCCTGAAACTTGTTACAATGCCAAATACGCATATTCCTTACTCTATCCAATTACTTGTAATTGTGAACTTGTGAAGTAACAGTTTTATCATTTTGTGACACTCGTTTTTACCTCGCTTACTTATAGCAGTCATAATTTAAAGAGTATAAGCTTATCTCTGATTCCAGTTAAAGTGATCCAGCTGCATGGGAGGAACTAGTTTCAACTCCCTCGCACAATCCTTAAATTGTTGCGCTAATATTCTATGATCTCATCAATCTTACAAAAACAAATCCAAGTATGTGTCATTAACCATGCGAATTGCACTGAAACAGAGATTGCATCAAGCTGCGGTTTCTTGTGTACACGAACACTGTCATCACTTTCATTTCTCAGCTGTGATTACTTATTTTGTAGAGACATGGTTTGAAAAGCCATGTGGCATATGATGGACATGCAAGTGTTCAACACACACATATTATATTACATTAGTATGACATGTGGAATGTGCATGTTTCAAAATGTGTCATAACCTGCTTAAATTAATGGAGTAAAAAGGAAATGTTCATACTTTTTTAAAGATGCATTGTATTTTACAAGGTCATTGTTTTAATTATTGGAATGTTCCAAATCTTGATCTGTCTTGAACATATCTTTAGTGCAAAAATCTTTTTATTGACAAATTTTAACACAAAGCATTTACTGTCAAATATAAAAAGCTTTTTCTCTTTTTTTAAAAACATTTTTATTATTTCAACAATTTCAAAATAAGTTAAGAGTTTGACCTGGCTGAGACATTTAAAAGGAACAAGAAAGTAAAACATTTGACATCTCTGAGATATTCTCATTTCAAAGGCATATTTTACCTTGTTTTTACAGTAAAAAAACACCTTCAGCAAAACTTAAAAAAACAAACAAAAAAAAAACAACCAGATTTAATTTCAAAACCTGTAGTTTCTTGTTGTGCAAACATACAAAATTATGTATTTTGTTGACAGCATATTCATAGTTTCATAGTCATGTAACCTTGTCATGCAAGTCATGTAAAATGCTTCATTTCATGGATTAAAAACATGGTCAACTGCTACAACTGAACTATTGAAATCATGTTATTTAATTGCCATTAACAGCTATCCAGTCTAGATTATTTTACAGTACTTGGAGCTCACTTTCCTTTTTACCAATTATAAACAAAAACGGAAATAAACAATTTAACTTTTTTTTTTTTTTACTGACGGTAGGAAGCTGACAGTATAATTATTGCTGCCTTGAAATCATGTTGTAATGATTGCATTTATGAGTATTGTTCATGTGCACAGTTTTTTATTTTTTATTTTTTACATAGACTTTGAGTTGGGGCGTGTCAGTTTTGAAATCCCGGTGGAAGTTAATTAATATTTATCATGAATTTGTAACTCCAAATATTGATGCACAATTTAGTTTTTAGAGATTTACTGTAATGTGCTGTTGATGTAGAATAGCACTAAAGTTTGCCAGAAAGCAAAGGTTTAAAAGGGTGACAGGCTTGTGCAATGTTTGTGCAATTTTATTCTAATGAGAATGACTTAAATGCATAAAAATATTAAACAGGAACTTTCCAGGAGGACTTGAAGGCAGCTAATATGAATGAGTGCTAATGCTAAACACCAAGAACCAAAGCTGTTTAAATGAAGAGTTACTGAGCTCACCTGATTTCTTTGCCAAAGTTAGTAAAACAATTATGATCAAATCTCTCATGTAATCTTGAGTACTGAACGAGGTTTAAATGTATGAAGTCTGCCGGAGTATGTGTGTGTTTGTGTATATGTGTGCATCGACTTGATTAACCTTCTGATGAACAGCATTTTCTCTCTCGACAGTAGTAAATGTTTCAAAAGACAGCAAACACAAACAGTCACACAACACATAAATCAAGGATAAAATCTGTAAAACAAACAACTGACACTACACGAACATATCAAGGCCAGTAAATTTCTAGTGTAGAGGTGCTAGAACTACCAGGGAGTCTAAGGATCTATGAAGGACACTGCAATGTAGCGTGTGCCGTTGGTCGTAGGTAGTCCTTCGTGAAGGTGGGTGAGTCTACCTGGATGCATGAAGCTCCAGCCTTTTCTAGGAGACTCTATGGAACAGTTATATCTGTGAAATCGGCAACCTCCACCCTGAAATAGAAGGAAATGTGTCATAAGTTTAACTACATAAACTTATGACACAAGGCCAGGCCAGTATATCACAATCTTACCTGGAAATCTAAGCCCTTGTTGTTGAGAGCAATATTAATGGTGAATGTTGAGGAATCGTGATGTGGTCTCAGATAGGCTTGTCTGTTTGGAGTGTACTTCACCACAAAGTTCATAATCGCATAGCCCTGAAAGACAAAAAAGATAGGAGACACAATCAAAACCCAACTCTCAAAAGTATCTTACAGATTTGCTTAAAGTTTAAGGGTACGTTTACACAAACATTCCAGTACGCACCTATAGACTGAACACGTAATACGCATATGCACGACATCACCATTTCCACAAATGCACTGTTTTGTAGTTGTTGTTTTTTTCAAAAACATACACTTTGAATTCCGTTTTCAAAAGTTTTCAGGCACCCAAAACACTGTTGTCATGTAAATGAACGGCCAAAACAGTAAACGGTAAAACGTTTTCTGTTTTTAGGTGTTGTGTAAACGGGCCCTTAATTTGTGCAACTTTTTGTTCTGTGGAGTAATATATATATATATATATATACATTCATTTGCAAGAAAAAGTATGTGAACTGCTTGCAGAATCTGTGAAGATGTGAATAATTTTTACTAAATAAGAGAGATCATACAAAATGTACTTTTTTTTTTTATTTACTACTGTCCTGAATATATTCAGAAGATATTTTACGTAAAGAATGTATACATATAGTCCACAAGACAAAAAAATAGCTGAATTTATTCAAATGACCCCGTTCAAAAGTTTATGAACCATTGACTCTCAATATTGTATCGTTACCTGGATGATCCACAACTGTTTGGTTTTTTTGTTTTGTGATGGTTGTTCATGAGTCCCTTGTTTGTCTTGAGCAGTTAAACTGACCAACGTTCTTCAGAAAAATCCTCCAGGTCCTGCACATTCTTCAGATTTCCAGCATCTTTTGCATATTTGAACCCTCTCCAGCAGTGACTGTATGATTTTGAGATCCATCTTTTCACAATGAGGACAACTGAGGGACTCAAACACAACTATTAAAAAAGGTTCAAACATTCACTGATGCTCCAGAAAGAAACACGAGGCATTAAGAGCCGGGGGGTGAAAACCTTTTGATTTTAAAGATCAAGGTAAATTTTACTTAATTTGTCTTTCCAGAAACATGTAAGTATGTTCTTTTGCTTCTGAAGGGCAGTGTTTAAATTATATTTAAACAAAATAAGAATCTTCATCCTGTTCAAAAGTTTTATTGCATTGTGTTTCCTTCGGGAGCATCAGTGAATGTTTGAACCTTTTTTAATAGTTGTGTTTCAGTTCCTCAATCATCCTCAGTGTGAAAAGATGGATCTCAAAATCATACAGTCACTGCTGGAGAGGGTTCAGATATGCAACAGATGCTGGAAAACTGAAGAATTTGCAGGAGGATTTTTCTCAAGAACATTGGGCAGTTTAACTGCTCAGGACAAACAATGGACTCAAGAACAACCATCAGAAAAAAAAACAGCCGTGGATCATCCAGGGAACGATACACAATATTGAGAATCAATGGTTCATAAACCTTTGAACAGGTCATTTTAATAAATTCAAATTTAATAAATTCATTTAAAATATCTTATTCAGGACAGCACTAAATTATTTTGTATGCATTTTGTATGATCTCTTATTCTGTTAAAATTATTAACATTTTCACAGATTCTGCAAGCGGTTCACATACTTTTTCTTGCAACTGTGTATATATATATATAGTGAAGGACCTCCACGTTCATGCAACTTTTTTCCATTCATTTTAAATGGATCTTTTGTTCCTCACATAATGTGGCTTTAGAAGACTTGGAATAGTATGGTACTTTTAACAGACTTGGTAATTTTGAACTGTTGTTCTATGGAAAAGAGCTTCAAGGAGATTCTTCTAAAATTCAGAATTCCACTTAAAAAATAACAACAGTGTAATGGTTTAGAAAGACATAAGGTTGATTAAATAATGCCAGAAGTAAAATTTTTGGGGGAACTATCCTTTAATAGATGACCTGCAAAGAATCCAGACTCATGGTGGCAACCGGAGTTCACATTCCATGAGTCAAATCAACCAGAGACCTAATAACACTTGTATGCCCAATAGTGGGCAAAGCCTTCCTAAAAGAGAAGCAAGAGAGGGAAAGATGACTTGACTCGTTCCATGAGTCACGTCAACCAAAGACCTAACAGTTCATCTAGCAGGCTGTGTTTTAGCTGGCTGCTGTACTAAGCCTTCTGAAATCATGCAGATGTACAAATTGCTCAAATTATAGAAAATGCCCTATTTACAACTAATAAGCAGCAGCTCAATGATTGCATTAGAGTGTGAAGTCATGAGTCAAATCAACTAGACTTGATGAATTTCAAGAAGCCTGTCGAGAAAATTTCTGGGTCATATTTCACCCCACAAAGAAAAAAAAATGCTGCAAGAAGCAGTTATGAGTTCAAAACCATTAGTTTCCAATGAAATTAAAATGGCGGAAAATCTAGTGTGGAATTTAAAAAATACCAAGTGCCCTTCAGAAAGAAAACCTGCACTGAAAATGTAAACACTAAAATGTAAATTTGCAACTAAAAAAAAATTCCCTACACTTGATGAAATTTTACTGGTGTAAGGGTGCAGCTGGCTTCAAGTCTTCGCCAAGTGTTTTTCAAATTTTTTTTTAATGGCTGTTTTTGAACATGGAATTTGTGTTTGATTTCTAAATAAATTAGACATAAAGCTCTTTCTGTATTATTATCTGAAATTACAAATTTAAAGGTAAAACATGCATTGCTGTAATGACTGATTAACTGTAATAAAATGTCACAACACACAAAAAATGCTGATGGTCTTTTGTTTTAATGTTTTTAATTTCCCTAATTCTCAAAGTATTTTGACTTGGGGGTTAAAAAATAACCATGTTTTTTATAGGCTTCATAGATGTCACCCACTGTCAGAAATTAATGGGGGCTTGGGGCAAAAATGCCACCAAAATGAACTAAAATGATCACTAATTTCAAGATTGCTAATATTTTGGACAATTAAACTAAATCTATTACGACTTTCGCGATTAAAGTAAAATGGGAAAATTAATGAAAAGTATTAATTGCAGTATTTCATTAAGATCTGTTCACGTTGCATCTGATTTTTTTTGCAGCAGCAGCAGCATTGAGCATTATAACCAATTACACTTTTCTGTTGAGTGTATGAATGCAATGTCCAATCAGAGGTGTTCTGCCTTGTAATTAATTCCTATTTGTATACTTTATGTAGACTATTTACATTATGCAACATCATGCAGTTGTCATGTAAATACATATATGGCACCTTTGAGCAACTGCATACCGCCTGTGTAAATAAACATACATAAACATCAGATATAGCTTCCACCTTCAATTACTTTTGTTGATTTGGAGAAACAGTCTATAGTATTCTGATTGATTGATTAAATAAAAGATGACACAGATACATTTAACAAGGTAATCATACAAATTTTAGAAGTTAAAAATTTTTTTTCCTTAATTGAAAATTTGATTTCTGACCCTGGTTTCAACCTAATAAACATAAGAAGATATAATGAGGTAGAAGAGACATTTTGATTTAACAGCTGATTATGACTCAGTCCAGACCCAGACAGACTGGCTCACCTTGGTGTAATAGCCGGAGAAAACCTTGAGAGTGACGGGGGAGATGAATTCTCTGATAAAGTGCAGCCATTCCTTATCGAAATCGATCTGTTTCATATGAATGTCATCTGTCGGGACACTCTCATAGCCTCCAGTGATACGCTTGTCCTGCGAATAGAAAGCACAATGACTGGGCAAACAGTCAATGATAAAAACTGCACAATTGCACTGCTGTGTAAAGTCTATTTTAAAGTTAATTTACACTGGGGGGGAATACACAAAATAAGGATTAAATATGTGCATGACTAGATATTTAAACATTTTCGTCTTCTAAGAATAATAATCTGTTTCCTTTTGTATTTGCACATTTTAAAGGTTTTTTTTTTATTCAGTGGTGATCCCTGTACAAAGAGTGCAGACTGTTTTAAGGCTGGTGGCTTCCTGACCTTGTGACTTCCACCAGACCATGACCCATAGTTTTCCATCTCATCCACCAGCTCATCACAGGCTTTCTCTGAGAACACGGGGAACCAGAAAACATCTGGGCATGGCTGCAGAAACATAAACAGGTGCTTAACATAATCAGTTCGTTTTTTTTTTTTAAAAAGCACTTAAGTATATAGTTATACTGTAGCTCACAGTCCAGTCCACCTATTTATTAAAAAAAGATTCATAATTTAGAATAATCATTATGAGAATAAACATTATGAGAAGAGGATAATCATTATGAGATCAACAATGAGCATATTAACACATGGCTGCTCACATTTACATATCCATCTGACAATTATAACAGAAGCAATTTACAGATAGATGTCTGAAAGGTACAGTAGCAAAAACTGCCAGTTTAGGAATCAGAGAGAAGGTGGAAAATGGTCAAAATTGTTCTATAAATCTAAATTACAATTATTTTTGGTGCACAAAGCTTGGCTATCATTACAATTGGGGAAATAAATTGCTACAAAAGTGTAGAGGGTTATTGATTATTCTACTTTAATGCCTCCAAATCCATCCTTTCTCCAAACTGCATGTCCTATATAGCAAGGGTGGGCAACTCTGGCCCTTGAGATCCACTTTCCTGCAGGGTTTAGCTCCAACTCTAATCAAACACCTGGACAAGCTAATCAAGGTTTTCAGGATTACTAAAGCTACATGCAGGTCAGTTTGATTTAGGTTGGAGATAAACTATGCAGGTCAGTGGACCTCGAGGGCCTGACTTGCCCAGCCATACTATAAAGTTGCGGGGATGTTGGAGCCATATATATATATATACACTGATCAGGCATAACATTATGGCCACTGACAGGTGAATAACACTGATTATCTCTTCATCACGGCACCTGTTAGTGGGTGGGATATATTAGGCAGCAAGTGGACATTTTGTCCTCAGAGTTGATGTGTTAGAAGTAAGAAAAATGGGCAAACGTAAGGATTTGACTGAGTTTGACAAGGTCCAAATTGTGATGGCTAAATGACTGGGTCAGAGCATCTCCAAAACTTCAGCTCTTGTGGGGTGTTCCCAGTCTGCAGTGGTCAGTATCTATCAAAAGTGGTCCAAGGAAAGAACAGTGGTGAACCGGCGACAGGGTCATGGGCGGCCAAGGCTCATTGATGCACGTGGGGAGTGAAGGCTGGCCCGTGTGGTCCGATCAAACAGACGAGCTACTGTAGCTCAAATTGCTCAAGAAGTTAATGCTGGTTAGGGTTCTGACAGAAAGGTGTCAGAATACACAGTGCATCACAGTTTGTTGCATATGGGGCTGCATAGCCGCAGACCAGTCAGGGTTGTTGCATTGTTGCAGACCATGTACACCCTTTCATGGAAACGGTATTCCCTGGTGGCTGTGGCCTCTTTCAGCAGGATAATGCACCCTGCCACAAAGCATTTTTGGTTCAGGAATGGTTTGAGGAGCACAACGAGTTTGAGGTGTTGACTTGGCCTCCAAATTCCCCAGATCTCAATCCAAACGAGCATCTGTGGAATGTGCTAAACAAATAAGTCCGATCCATGGAGGCCCCACCTCGCAACTTATAGGACTTAAAGGATCTGCTGCTAATATCTTGGTGCCAGATACCACAGCACACCTTCAGAGGTCTAGTGGAGTCCATGCCTTAACAGGTCAGGGCTATTTTTGCAGCAAAAGGGGGACCAACACAATATTAGGAAGGTGGTCATTATGTTATGACCCATATGGTCCAAGGAAGGAACAGTGGTGAACTGGCGAACAAGGCTTATTGATGCACGTGGGGAGTGAAGGCTGGCCCGTGTAGTCCGATCAAACAGACAAGCTACTGTAGCTCAAATTGCTCAAGAAGTTGATGCTGGTTCTGATAGAAAGGTGTCAGAATACACAATGCATCGCAGTTTGATGCATATGGATCTGCATAGCCGCAGACCAGTCAGGGTTGTTGCATTGTTGCATTGTTGCAGACCATGTACACCCTTTCATGGAAACAGTATTCCCTGGTGGCTGTGGCCTCTTTCAGCAGTCGCCATAATATTTACTGACATCGTCCAATATGATTACTGAGATGGCACATTCGGACAGGACTAAAATCACTGAGAAGCTCTGCTAATAATTACTGTACCCTACCTCTTCATGTGAAACTAATCCCATCCGAATAGGGCCTATGTCTTTGGATTGTGGCGGATACCGGAGCACCCAGAGGAAACCCAAACCAACATGGGAAGAACATGCAAACTCCATACAGAAACGCTTGGATTCAAACCGGTCTAGCTTGGATGTTTTGACACTGTAAATCACCAGATCCTCCCACCCTTTCTCAACACTGGGCATCTTGGAAACTGCTGGTTTGAATCCTATCTCCCATGTAGTTGGAGAAGTTGCATCAAGTAACCACAGTGGTGACTTCGGTGCTTTGCCTTATATTCTTCTCAATATACACAATGTTTTTTGGACTTATCACTAATGCCATGGATTTTCCTACAACTACTATGCCAGAAACAGAGTTCTAATTCTCATTCTTGGCTGCCCAAATCTCGGCTCAACCTAGTAAACACATAGCTTCTTGTCTTCAGCATCATCGTTCAGCTAGGCCCATCACAGAAAACAACATCCAGGTCAGACAAGAATTTGGAGGTAGTGTTTGATGACCAGTTTAGCTTCAGAGACCATTTCAAAGGCTGTCCAGCCATGCAGATTCACACTGTATTTCTTCAAGAAAATCAGGTCCTGCTTGCATGGACACTTAAACTGTAAATGTGGTTCATTTGGTCTTCAAAAGAGTATGCACTATACCACTACTTGCCTTGCTTCACTGATTGGCAGTTGCTGCCCTTAAAGTTCAAGGTACTGATGCTTGCCTATAGAACAACTACTGGTCTATAAGTGAACAAACTCCCTGTCCAGAAGATTAAGTTTCACAGTGCATCCATGGTGGAATGATCTTTCCCACTCAACAGCATCTGCTAAAAAAAAAAAAGAAGAATGAATTGTTTGTTTATACCTGCTCCAAGAGGTTGTCAGTAAAAATTCGAGTGTAGTTGGGATGGATGTATTTCTCTCTCCAGTCCTGTGTAAAAGAAAGAGAATTAGTACTTAGCCCATTCAATGACCTGCATTGCAAACACTGATAAGCTTCTCTGCATTAACTCGGCAGACAGACTAAAACCTAGATGGAGGTCAACACAGACTTATGTTTACACTGTCAGCACTCCACTTCATTACTAATGACAAATGAACCACTAAATGAAAACTTCTGGGTTTTTGTAACAGACACGTTGTATACAGAAAACATTCGATCGATTGTGTAGTCACTCACCAGAGGGTTTTCAAATATTTGCCAAAGGTCATTGTTATAATGGGATGTGTTATAGTTGGCAGTCGAAATAAGCCTTCCGAACTCATGACGATTTGTAACATACATGAAAACTCCCTGAGGCGGACAAAGAAAAGGTAGTTAGATACTACAAATTATATTTATAATGGAAAAAGTCGAACATTCACAATTCAAAGAAAAATAAGTAAATGTAAAATAAGCAATAAACAGAAGACATCCAAATAATTTAAAGTAAATGATACAAAGAAATCACAAATAAGCATCATAATCTGTAATAAATAATGTGTAATCATTAAAAATTGGAGGACAGATGTTGGGAATGGCTGGGAGAGGGAATGGAACGGGAACACAGGGAAGTGCTGGGAAAAGTGCAAATCCAGGAATCAACATTCCTGTTCACTGTACTACAAGCAGGGACAAGGATTCTTGCATCTAAATATGGGAAGATCCAGACTTGCTCTCAGTCTAGGCATTAAAATGTTAGCATAGTTGTTGAATCCAATGCAAACATACAAATGTAACAAGTGCTACATAACTACCTAGGCTGAGATAAGTCATGAGGGTAAGTTTCATGTTATCGGTATTGGTGTGCTTGGGAGAGGGTTGCTCTTGGATATAGATGTCACTGCAGGGAAAACTATAATGCAGGATATCTATTAGATCCTTCATTGGCTTTTCCACCACTTAACTCAGGTATCATTCTATGGTTCTGTGTATATGTATATATAATATCTGGTGCTTTGTCCAGGTTAACCCCATTAAAAAGAAGAGGTAGCTTATCAAAACAATGGCATCACTTTCCCAAAGGGTTCCTCTGGTTAGCTGAACACATCTGTCAGTGCAAGATGTATTCTAAAATGGTAGTATGTTTAAATCAAATGTTTGAATGCCTACTAGTACATGCACCTAAATGTATGGAATAGAAAAAAAACATGAAACAAATATAAAATGTGAATCAAATGGGGATTTATGTTTTTTCCACATGCATAGTAATTTAACTGCATAGTAGTTTACCATTCTGACAACAATGCTTGTGATCTTGAGATTATATATATGTACCTCAAGCAAGCAAATTCTAAATGTTAGTGGAACTTTCCCTTCCAAAAATAGGCATTTATTACTACACATAGTATTTTAGTATGGTTGGAATATCACTTTCTAACCATTTGGAAAAGTGACGCCTTGCTTTAAAACATTTGTATCTTAAATGATATAAGATAGAATAATCAAAACAAGAGGAACCTTTGGGGGTCTGAGCATATGGAATGTTTCCGGAGAAGGAGATTCTCTTTCTCTGTGTACTGTCTAAAAACGAAGGAAAAGCACCATGTAAATTATATAATGAGACATAAACAGTGTGAGTAACAAAGAGAGAGAGAAATTTGCATATTAAGGGAAGACTGCCCTTTCAGGACAGTTGAGGTGCCTGTGTTTTAGTTGGCTGATTTTCTGTTTAGAAAAGATCTATGCACTGCCTTAAGGTGTCCTAAGCAGTAGACAGGAAGTATTTTAGTCAGAAAAACAGCAGAGTTAGTTATTAGTGGTGTAGGCAAAAACACACAGCCAGACATTCCCATTGGTTCAATGTCACATGTTACTTGTGAAAAAGGGAGAGAGGAAAAGGATGATGAACACTTCGAATGCATCACAGAGGCTGCCATAAACGGACAGAGAGGTCATGCCTTCACAACAGCACATTGATATACTTTGAATACTTGCCAGTTACATCTTGGTCACAGAAGTGCAGCAGATGTTTAAAAGCAATGAGAAATCAGGCTAAAATGTCATATGCAAGCTAATACAGAACAACGGCTGTTTTAGAGGTTAACTGCTTTATCATCCACTTTCCTACATTCCCCCCTTAATCCAACTTAAATTCTATCGACAGAATCTGTGACATGCTGTCAGTTACCACATACTGATCCCTCAGTTTGCAAAAAGATCTTATTAGCAGTAATGAATGTACAATGGAAGTTTATGGGGAAATGTATTCTAGAGGGATTGAATAACTGGATTTAGAATTGGATTAACTGGTTTTGTGTTACTAACATAATTCATGTGGGTGGAGTTTGCATGTAAGCAGTACTTTAAGAACATTATGTGTGTATCATGTTTCCATGTTCAAGATAAAATGTTAAATATTGGCCATAACTTTGCACATAAAAGTTAGTTGAGCTACTTTTGTTTTGGTCTCTTCCATTGCAAGTGCATTACTTTGAATGTGTTTTTTATTTCTTATTAATAAACAGCATGCCATATATGCTGTTGATAGATCTTAACTTAAACATTATATATAAATATTAAATACAATTATATAGTTACCATGAATTTTTAATATTAATTGCACAGAAACAAATTATATTAAATTAACATTGCATACCTAAATACTTGAAACCCCAGACTATCATTAGATAAATTATATAATTGTTGCTGATCTAGATTACATTTTATTATAATTGTACTGCTTTGTGTTCCAGTGGTCATACCAAGTCTCTGGCATTCCTACACATGGCCATGTCAGGGTCCAATCTCTCCAACACAAAGACATTCCTCTCTTTGAGTTCATTCCTCAGAGTCTGGCCCTTAATGAGGTAGATGTGGGCCATGAAGGGTATGTTCCACACACCACTATTTACACAAAAAAGGACAAAACATTTCATATTTGATATAATGCACTGCTGTATATATTCCACAAAAATATTGAGCAGTACAACTATTTTTAACATAGACAATAATAAGAAATGTTGAGCACAAAATCAGCATATTACAATGTTTTTTGAAGGGTCATGTGACTGAAGACTGGAGTAATGATGCTGAAAATTCAGCTTTGCAACGCAGGAATAAATGACCGGTTATATGCTTGTCTCTTTCTCTCTCTCTCTCTCTCTCTCTCTCTCTCTCTCTAACTCTCTGTATGTGTGTGTGGCTCGGTAAACCCTACAGCATATGGGGACAAAATGTCCCCACAAAAAAGGCAATAACCGAATGAGGAAAACGGTTTATAAATCATACTAAGTGATGTTTTTTTGAAAAAGTAAAAATGCAGAAAGTAGGGTAGGTGCAGTTTAAAAATCATTAAATCTATGGAACGTCCCCATAAAACATCAAAACACAACGTGTGTGTGTGTGGTTCTGAAAAAATGTCCCCACAAAGATGTCCAATATCCAATTTTTTTGGTCCCTTTGAGCAAAAACAGCTTATAAAACTTACTAAGTGATGTTTTTTAAAAATGAAAAAGTTTTTAAAAAGTTTTCTGTGATGGGTAGGTTTAGGGTTATGGTTAGGGGATATAATTTACAGTTTGAACGGTATAAAAATCATTATGTGTATGGAGAGTCCTATTTTTAATTATTGTGTTAAAACAGATTGACTTTGTTAGAGAAGTGCATGATCTGGTGAGAAATGTACATGCTAAAAAGCATTCTGAGTTTTAATAGAGTCCTCTTTTTGATTCAAAGAATGATAATTATGCATTTTCTTAATTATCTAATAAGATTATATACACTGTAATTTCAGATCTCTATAATTTCTGAATCACAATCTCTTAAGTCACTCACACACGCTTTCCTTGCACGATGTCAATGTAGTCCTCAGATCTTGCATAATAACCATCCAGGCTCAGGGCTCCCCAAAAGTTGGACCACAGTTTTCCGTGACGGGTAACAAGGGGGCCAATTATTTTTCTGAGGTGGAAAAAGGATAAAGGAAAAGATAAATGACACAAAAATAAAGCATCAGCTCATAAATGTACTATATAGGCCTACTAAGAAGGCCTATGAGAAGGCATTGAAATTACAGGCTTAAAAGCTGACCACAAAACAGGTGTAGATTTGCTGTACTGAATTTTTACAAGTAAGTGGTTAACATGATTCGTGTGAGAACATTTTCTTGTGTGAGGTTGTGAAGAGTGCTTCTTTTTATTCATGAACATGAGAGCAGTTTTATGTGGTATGGTCTCTACAATCATGAGAGTGACCCTAAAGTACCAGAGTCAAGCCTTCACATCTAGAGTGACCTTAAACTCTACAAGCATAAAGAATATCACTTTACTGAGGTAAACATGTCATTCAAAACAAATTAGTGGAAATTATAGTGTTGGTCAACAATGTGAAAGCAAGCAAGTACAATTCCACATTTCTACGGTTACCAGTTACGATTTCACTCCACGAGCCAGAGGCCAGCAGCGAGAGTTCCCAAGACCTCTTAAAATATCTGAAAACGGCTTCCTCCATATTCATGCGAAAGAGCGCTTAAGGTTGTCACGTTAAATGAGTTCAGGCTTGTTTTTTAAAGTCAAGTGGCATTTTAAGAGTTCATGTGATATAGAGCAGACTGTTTCTATGCGCCATGGGAAAACAGGAAGCCACCATGCTTATTTTTAAACCGTGAGGGACTTGCATTCAGTCGGCTGTAATGTTCCTGTGGTTTTAGCACTTGAGGGATTCAAGTCCTTTCCCTCAGACAAAACGGTTACTGTGGAAGATTCCAGAGTATTGAAATGCTTAGCATCAAAGTGAAGTTACCTGTTTTGCTCGATGAGGAGTTTCAGGGTCTGTCGGTTGGTGAGCATCACATCTGCATCAATGCTGAAGTAATAATCACAAGAAAGATCCTTCCGGCATGAATCCCTGAAAGAAAACAATGAGGGTGTCTTTATTAATTCTGGCAAAGTTCTGTGTAATGTTGATTTTCTCAATTCTTATTGAACGCTTTGCCTGCCAAGTTGCTAGCCACCACCAGCGTTTTCGATAATTCTCTCAAATTAGACTACAACATGCATAAGCAATGCTTTTATCTCTGTTTTTTGATCCGGAGATTCTGTACTCTTTCAGAAGATTCAAATTCCATCAACGGCGGGGAAGCACTGTCTCATAAAAAAGAGTAAATCTTGAAACTGTATCATAAGAAAGATTTAGGACTGTAGTTTCAATATTTGACCACTATTTGTGATGTGGTTTATAGTGACACATTTTTATAATTTTTGAGCGCAAAAGTGGTTTATTTGTGATCACACATCCACTAGAGCTTTCACATGTTTACTTGATATTCCAGTAGGAAAGATTGAATTGATAGCAAATGAAAAACTTTTGTCCTTTAGAGTCGCCGTGATTTTGCCAAGTGAGACATGTTCCTGGATCAACATCTTCTGTTGGAACAACAACCCTGTCCAAAAACATAGTTCTAACCCTTTCTCTACCCTTAAACCTAACCTAATCCATAATTATCTCTCAAATCAGAGGAAAATGATGAATAAAAATGGTGTAGAAGCCCTTAACCATAGCTGTAAGCCTAAACTTGACATAAACTGTAAACTGTAATGTCCCTCAAATCTGACTGGTTGATTAGAATGTTGTTCCAGGATCAACAAGGATGTTGAACCAGGAACATGTTTTACTTGGTGAAATCACATTCACCATCTTGGTGTTTATTTTTTATTTTCTCAGATATTTGAAAAACTGCTCATATTTGCCAAGTCTGCAATCAAAAGTCAGATATCTGAATATAAACCCAAACATTTATCAACATACTGTATTCGGTTAAGACCAAAATGAGCCCTTATGTCCCACAAAGGTATTTTGAGTTAAGTTGATACAATCCAAGTGTCTTTAAGTAATGTTCCTCTGAGTATCATTCTGTTTGAATTTTAATATTTATTATTTATATATTCTTCTATGTTCAGCTCTGAAGCACAATAGCATTTGTCTGAAACAAACATTTTTATGTCTGCTCTGACGTCTTATGCAAACCAGCATTTTTCAAACCTACTAATTAAGACAAACAACTTGCGTGATATCACCATGACAGCAGCCACTAATGCCAAACAGACATGCAGTGAAAATAGCATCAGGACCAGCTAAGATAATCAACATACTTATTTGCAATTCCCATTGAGTAGTCCTAAAACCTATTTGTGTCACAGTTTTGTTGTGTTTGGACTTTGTTTTCTGTCTTCACTGTTTCCCTGCCTGTTTGAGTTCATCATGTGTTACTATGGTTACAGATTTCATCAGTCATTCAGTTCAGGTGTGTGTAATTAATCATCCTTGTTTGCCATTGTATTTAAAGGAACACAGCGACTTTTTGGGACTTTAGCTTATTCACCGTATCCCCCAGAGTTAGATAAGTCCATACATACCATTCTTATCACCGTGCGTGCCATAACTCTGACTGACGCACCCACCGCTAGCCTAGCTTAGCACAAATACTGGAAGTAAATGGCTCCATCTAGTCTACTGCTCAATAAGTGACAAAATAACGCCAACATTTTCCTATTTACATGTTGTGATGTGTATAGTTACATCGTGTACTAAGACCGACGAAAAATGAAAAGTTGCGATTTTCTAGACCGATATGGTTAGGAACTATACTCTAATTCCTGTGTAATAATCAAGGAGCTTTGCTGCCGTACCATGGGTGCAGCGGCGCAATAATATTACGCAGCGCCTGAAAATAGTCATATCGGTCTAGAAAATTTTCCGTAGGTCTTAGTACACGATGTAACTATACACATCACAACATGTAAATAGGAAAATGTTGGCGTTATTTTGTCACTTATTGAGCAGTAGGCTAGTTGGAGCCGTTTACTTCCTAGGCTAGCGGTGGGTGCGTCAGACAGAGTTATGGCACGCACGGAGATGAGAATGGTATGTATGGACTTATCTAACTCTGGGGATACAGTGAATAATCTAAAGTCCCAAAAAGTCGGCGTGTTCCTTTAAAGTTGCTCTGTTTCAGTTGTGTGCGTCCGGTCTCATTTATGTATGTTGCGATTGCCTGCTGCCTTCTGTTATATTACCTTTTGAAGTATTATTAAAGACTGTGCCTATACTCTATCTTCATCATCATGTGTTCTTCCTGCAACCTGGGACAATTTGATGGTGTGTGACTGCATACATCTACTAAAATGGATGTTAGTTATTGGGATTGTCTATGCAAATCTCTGAAAAAAAATGAAATTTAATATCTGTTTAGGGGTGGCTCTGGAAAGTCAATTCAGAAAATATTATGACATAAATCCTTTCTCTAAGTGTGTTAATTGCTTTTGGGGTCATGTACAAGCAGATTGAAAGGGTTTTGGAGCCGGGCTGGGAATCTTGGAGACGGCAGTGTTTGGGAGAGTACTAAACTGAGAGCAAATAGAAGGGTTCACGGGAGCGTCTTCTATTTCATTGGTACATTGCTATAAGAGGGGCAGATTTACTGCTTTGTGGTGAGCCGGAAGTTGTTCCTGTGTTTTTCATTCGTAAGGAGCTGAAAGTGTGCTTACATGTGGCAAAGGTTTGTGTTCATCTTTGATCAAGAGTTAGAAGTTGAATTACTCAGATTTGCATTGTAATTTACTTCGTTATTTGCATATTTTCGAGAGTCACTCTTAAATTAAAGGGATGCTTACATTCCCATGTTCCTTGCTTCTCCTTGAGTTAAGTTCTCCTCTGGGCCAACAACCTTAAAACTGCGGAATACATCCTTGTTCTCTTCCCAAAACTTCTGTATGTGCTTCTCATGGTAAACCTCCTGAAGAACAAGACATGGAACAAGAACGGTCAAAGACAGACTCTTAAAATCCAAAAGGTCAAATGCTTGTCACTCCTTTGTCAGCCAGACACTCACACTATTATGAACAAAGATGTTCAGTTTATCTTTGGGATAATCTAGACTTAGTAACCGTTCAAGGAACTCTGGTAGGAATGGAGTCGGCTGCTCGATGTATACACCAACAGTCACTTGTGGAAATTCCTGTTTAGATAAAGAGAAAAGTCTAGTCAAACATTAATATTTCTTCATGCAGTTAAGTTGTTCACAATGTTTTCACTTAAAATATCACAGCAGGAGTCATTTTGAACTTGTGTCACACATGAACTTTAATGACATCCCATTCTTAATCCGTAGGGTTTAATATGGAGTTGGCCCACCCTTTGTAGCTATAACAGCTTCAACTCTTCTGGGAAGGCTTTCCACAAGGTTTAAGAGTGTGTTTATGGGAATTTTTGACCATTCTTCTAGAAGTGCATTTGTGAGGTCAGGCACTGATGTTGGACGAGAAGGCCTGGCTCACAGTCTCGCTCTAATTCATCCCAAATGTGTTCTATCAGGTTGAGGTCAGGACTGTGCAGGCCAGTCAAGTTCCTCCACAACAAACTCACTCATCCATGTCTTTATGGACCTTGCTTTGTGCACTGGTGCTCAGTAATGTTGGAACAGGAAGGGGCTATACCCAAACTGTTCCCACAAAGTGCATGAAATTGTCCATAAGGTCTTTGTATGCTGAAGCATTAAGAGTTCCTTTCACTGGAACTAAGGGGCCAAGCCCAACCCCTAAAAAAACCCCCACACCATAATCCCCCCTCCACCAAACTTTACACGTGGAACAATGCAGTCAAGCAAGTACTGTTCTCCTGGCAACTGCCAAACCCAGACTCGTCCATCAGATTGCCAGACAGAGAAGCGTGATTCGGACTCTAAAGTCCAGTGGAGGCGTGCTTTACACCACTGCATCCGACACTTTTCATTGCACTTGGTAATGTAAGGCTTGGTTGAAGCTGCTTGGTCATGGAAACCCATTCCATGAAGCTCTCTATGCACTGTTCTTGAGCTAATCTGAAGGCCACATGGAGTTTGGAGGTCTGTAGCTATTGACTCTGCAGAAAGTTGGCGAGTGATTGGAACACCTGAATTCAATGATTTGGAGGGGTGTCCCAATACTTTTGGCAATATAGTGTATATCAGTTGAATTCTATAACGCCCCCTAAATAAGATTTTCCTTATCCTGACTTGATTTCGCTCTATTTTCACATTTCTTTTTTTCTCTCTCGTGTTAATAATGAAAGCTGTTTTTCACCCTGATTATGTTATAGCAAAATAATATATAGTACCATCATACCATCCAGCCCTATTTCTCACATAGTAAGAAGCGCTGCTGGAGGTCTGAGAGAAAGTAGAAGCATCTTTCCCATGACATTGTGCTTAAGGTTATATGGATCGGTCACCACTACTTTTGTGGTTCTTGACCAGTCTACACAGCTCACTAGATGAAACGGGAGCTGAGTGGCACCATGTAATTTCCGAGTTCCGACCTTGGCTCTGGGTTTCTGAAGGGAGTGTCCTAGAATCGAGCCAAATGTCTTTAAATTGTTACCGACAGAAGAGCAGGGACTAAACAGGAGACACAGGGGATTCTGCGGAGTCTAGACCAGGACAGTTTTCTTTAACGTGGCCCTTTCAACCTCTGCATAAGCAGTGTGAGAATTTGAATTCAACAACCAGCCCAAAAACCACTGAACAGATGAGAGTGGTACGACCCGGCCACTTCCTTTGACAAACAACAGACTTTGGGCTGGGCCTCGTCTCATCAGCCTTTCCAATGCTTTTTTTTTTGCAATAAATCAAATGTATCTGATGGGTTAAAAATAGGCTTTTTGTTTCACTTGACCAGTCATCTGTCAATGACAGAAATGAAAATGTGCTTTTGCCATTTGTGCTTTAAACAAGACATAGCCCAAGTATATCTTATATCTTTACATACTTTTCCCTCCAAAAGACTAAGTTGATCCAGTTGATCCATTCCTTGATGTTGATGGTCAATAGCCGTGTTTAATTTACTCCATTTCGCATTGTGCCTAACAATGCCCTTCAGCTGTGACTATACTCACAATACAGCATTGATAACATATCTCATATCATGCAGATTGATGCGGCAAAATGTGCTCCATTTTCTAAGTGATTGGATTTACAATCACTGCCTGGAGGACAATAAAACACTCTCTGTGACGGAAGGGCCAAGGCATAGCTAGAGATTTGGGATCTTTTGACTTGGGCCAATAAGCACCCACCCAGATCAGCCTAAAAACCATCTAGCAAACTGAACATCTTGGCAACCACTAATGTAATATGTTTAATCAAAATGTCATAAACTGGCATTGATCACGCAACAGACTTCACTCTGATGACATATGCAACACTTCTCCAATCATTTAGTCTGTTTAAACCCTGCCCAGCCACAATTGACTGCAAGTGCAATGCCCACTTTTAAAATCTCAATCAACAACTGATGGATAGAACCAAGTCCCTGCCTAATTTTTCTTTTCTTTTTGATTAATCAGGGTGATGCATTAACAAACAATGAGCAATACATTTGTTACAGAATTTACTTGAGAAAGCCAACTTACTGAAATCATATTTAAATTATTATTATTCTTCCAAGACAAAATATTTTGACTCTAACTTCTCCTAGAGCACCAAACTTGGGTCAGACCTTCAAACAGTTCTGACTTAGTGTGCTATATCTTTTCTAAATGATTCAACTTATGGTTTTCGTAAAAATTGAAGATTAAAAAATAATAAAAATCCCATAGACTTGTTCAAAACTGTTCAAACTCCATCTATCTATCTATCCATCCATCCATCCATCCATCCATCCATCCATCCATCCATCCATCCATCCATCTATCTATCTATCTATCTATCTATCTATCTATCTATCTATCTATCTATCTATCTATCTATCTATCTATCTATCTATCTATCTATCTATCTATCTATCTATCTAGCTCTATTTTCTGATAGAATGTATATTGCTTTCAAAACTGTCAAACTTTAAGCTTTAAAACTTCTTTAAACTTTCTGGTCAGGCTTTCTCAAACCAACTTCAAAGTTTGTCACAACAAACTTTTTTATCTAGTTGTAAGTTTATGTTAGATCAGGTCCATTAAATAATATTAACAGATGCAACTTTTGATTGTAATAATGTATTAATTAATGTTAACATTAACTAAAATTAATACATGCTACTTTTATTGTTAGTTCATGTTAACTGATGTAGTTGACTAATGCTAAAAAAATGGAACCTTATTGTAAAGTGTTACTACTCGGACGTACATCACAATACAGAAAAAAAAAAAAAATCGGATTCCGTTTCATTGTGACTAATAATGTTCTAGAAACCAGTCAGAAAAGCTTAGCAGTGTGTTAGTAAATGCTGATAAACTAAAAAGGTCAGCTCCAACATTGTGGGGAATTTTGAAAAGGCAAGCAGAAATTAGTTATTTCCGCACCAGTAACTCAAGCTTAATGTACAGTATAGAACTAAAACTTTTTGCCAACCTTAGCTGAACCCTACAACAAATTTTCAGGACAACCGCTGTAAGTTGCCCTGTGGATAAAACCCCACATTGAGCCACCCGCTAAAGAGAGGTCTGGTTGACAGCAACACCCCAGTAAGTGAAACCATTCTAAAACCAAAAGCCATTTCCAGCACCACAGCAGTGCACAACTTCCTCTTCCTCAAGTGGCTCCTCATGGGCATTTATAATCTTTTTAGGAGTGTTTAAAGTGACATAGGGTGTATAACATGATGTTATTGTTGGAAACAGCACATAATTCCCATGCCTCACTTCTTTTAGCTTATCTAAAATTGTAAATAGAAAAGGAACTAGTCATTCACGTAACATATACAAACATGTATTAATAGTGCTGGAAATGTTTCATTGTTTTAAATGGCAGTTTTAGAATATAACTTTCTGGTGCTGAGAGGAAAAGGAACAAAAACAGCCACTGTGGCTTTCATTGGATGACTCACTTTAAGCTGAGACAAATCCACCATGTCTTGGTCACAGATGGTACAGCCTTGCTCATAGTTCCACACATTGGGGATGTAGTTGGCCAAGTAATTAAAGTATATCTGTGGAAAAAAAATAGTTTAGTTATTTATTTTATAATGCATTAAAAAACTAATATATATATATATATATATATATATATATATATATATATATATATATATTTATTTATTCTACATGGTCCAGATGATTTAAGCTTGAGGAGAGGAAATGTCCACCCATATTCCAGCCCAGCATGTAGTAGTTAAATCCAATTTTGGTTAGCACAACAACCCAAAAATGAATCCTGCTGTCAAATTTTCTTCAACTACTGTTACTAGAACTATAATTATCACTGGACTGTTACTTTAGATCAAGCCTGCCGCACTCATGTTGAAAACTGAAGCCAAAGTGTCTCGATCGCCCCCAGGTGGTTGGTACCAGTATAGCTCATAACCCCCACCCCTCCATGTATTCTAATGGACGCGAGACAAACTAAACAATCAAATTACACTTCAAATTTTTCCCAAAGATGGCTTCTGTCATTTTAGGCAGTTTTTATCACGATGATATCTTTTCAAGTGTTCGTTTTTTAAATAAGTTTGGTTTTAGTTATAAAAATGGGGGGGTATGACGTCATGATTGACAGCTGAGATTGACGGCTTCTCTGAGTGAAGTTGTCACTGAGGCACTAACGGGATTTTCGGGAGGAGATTGGAGCTTTAGCTTTAATTTTTACATTTCCATAACTGTTTATTTCACACCAACATAATGAATTGTTCTGCATCTGCGAGAGTGTGGGTGGGCTTTTGATATTGCGCCTCTACTTCCTGCACTCTACTGTGCAGACTCCGGTCCCGAGGTCACTACTGCGCAGACTCGGTCCCAAATCTGCGCAAGATGTCAGCACCATATTCGGACGTTGACGGCTTCACTTTTCTTCAGTGGAAGGTAGTGAAGACTATCAGTCCATATTTTTTTATGGTCTATGATTTAGATGTGTAACACAACACACATTAACGAATGAGTTTTGTATCTCAGCTGGGAATTTACAGGACAGCATCACAGGGAGGAAAAACTTCCATCTGGTGGTCATTTTGTATTTAAATGGTGTGATAGATCAAGCAGATTAACTGTGTTGAAGGGAATAATGTTCTTGTTCTTGCATGTTGGCTTATGGGGAAACGCCTCTTTCTATCTTTGATCAGGATAATGAAATTTACTTGTCACCATAAACAGGTTGCCTCAAATTTTGCTGAAAGAGTAAACCTTAAATATTTATTTTGATTGGTGCGATAAAGGTATGCATTTTCCAGGAACCCACCCTCTGTAAAGCCCATGGGACCCAAGATCAAATATTATTTACACTGACAAACATTTGCTATTTTTATCATTGCTGTATATTTGCCATCCAGAAACACAAGACTACTATCATAACAATTAGAACTAGGGGAATCTGTCAAGATACAATGACAACATGCTTGTATCCAAAACTTGCCTTTATATATGGTTGTGGATTTTTTTAAGTGACATGGCACCTTAATTTAAAACTGTCCATGTGCCAAAGCTTTGGGTTGTAGTTCCCTGGAACACAAGCCCGTATTCCTTGTTAATGTGTTCACTGGCTGCTGGATGAAGATTTTTGGCAGGACAACTGCGCACACTCTTGACATGCTGCTTTTGATTACAGGAAGTTAGAATGTAATAATAAGGAGGGGATCTTCAATTCAATCCAGCCTCAACCACATTACAGATGGTATCCAGATGCAGTCTTTCTAATTCGTCCCATGTCAGATAGTTTTAGATAATTTAACATTTATAGTTGACTGCTAAGACAGACAACCCCTTGGAGACGCAGGTCATGACCTCTAGTGCTGTGAGGTCAATGTTTAAACATTACTGACAGAATAGGTGTTTCTCACTGATTCCAAATGAAGAGAGGCTATAAACCAAGCCGCTGGCTTCATATTCTGGTTGTAAGCTACTACTGTGTATCCTCAAGCCTTGTTACATTTATTGAACTTGTTTGAGTATTTATGAGAACATCTGTATTCCCCAGGGCATGTTAAAGACACTGGAGATCAGAGAGATCATCCGGGATGGACACAGGGCAGCTTGAATGAATCAAAGAGCATAAGGGTGAGCTCTGGATGGGTGATTATTCATTAGAAACAGCACAGATGGTTGGGTATTAGGAGAAGATGACTCCACAAGACGCTGTGTTTGTTTAATCTGTCACTGAAGTGCAGGAGGAAAAGCTCTACGGGTTTGAGATTACATTATCACCCAGGCATCCTGCTAAAATGTCAAACTCTACAGCTAGGCTGAGAGAGTTGGGCAATGACTGCAATATTCTGGCAAAAGGACTGTCTAGTATTTAGTGACTAACTGTACAATTACAGTAAGGGGTATCAATCTGAATATAACTCAAGTAGTGTTCTACTGGAAAATATTATCAGTTTCGAGAAACATGAACAGGGCTTGACATTAACACCCGCCATCCCACCAATGTAAGTGCAATAAAGTGTTGTCAAAAATATCTTTATCTATATTTTTCAAAACATATCGATACTGAAATATCTGAAACGCTTCCAATACTCATTTTCCACAGACTACACTGCGTGCAGAATTATTAGGTACGTTGATTTTCTGATATTTTTTTTCCAGGCACATTTGACCAATTTCAAACCACATTCATCTTAATAACTACTATTTTTTTATTTAATCATTTATAAGTGATATATAATTGTTCATGAAGGCTGGAAATGAAAAACAGGTGTGCATAATTTGTTTTCAAAAAAACGTTTTCTTTTACAGATAAAGATTTAACTCTTTTTATTAAAAAATTATTAAATGCCCATGAGAAGGATGCAATACTAATGCAATACTAGAAATTGCAGTTAAGGCATGACCATTGGACCGTGAAATGCTCATTGGGTCAGCAGGGTCAGACAAAAACAGGTGGTGAAGAAAAGACACATGTTAACTGCAAAAGAATTAAGAATTAAAATGAAGAATTTAGTGTGAACCCTTTAGGAACCCTTTAATCTCCAGCGCCACCATTTTCCAGAGCTGCAACCTACCTGGAGTCTCCAGTTAAATCTGAGTTAAATCTCTTTTTTGGCTCAATTTATCTGCCTAATAATTCTGCACACCTGAATATAAGGTGTTTTTCATTTCCAGCCTTCATGAACAATTATATATCACTTATAAATGATTAAATACAAAATTAATAGTAGTTATTAAGATTAATGTGGTTTGGAATTGGTAAAATGTGCCTGGAAAAAAAATATGACCAGAAAATCAATGTGCCTAATAATTCTGCACGCGGTATAGTTACACAATACCAGCTGCGTTTTGTCACTCGTCTCATCTCTCCGACAGCAAGCTGACACACACACCCGCCTCCCCTCACCCACTCATTTGCTCTGGATGAATATTGTTGGTGTTACAGGTATTGAATTTAGGCATGAGATTGTGTGTATTGAGCATAATTTTACTCATTCCCGCAGATTTTGTGTTTACAACCAAAGTGAGTGCACATAAAGCCGCCTCTCAGTACTAAATTGAGTTATTTTCACTGTTTATTGCACTTAAAAAGTCAAACACACACAAAATAATATCAAAATGCCCGTCTTGGTGAGTATTCATGTAAACACAGTCAGTTATGTTTTAAGTGAATGTAAACAGTTGAGATAAAAACGCATGTGTAACAGTATTATGGATCCGTGCATCAGGTCTTTAAGTGACAGCAGCCTAATATACCCGCTGCCAAATTATGAGATAATATAAAAAATATCTATATGGCAGTTTTTCCCCATGGTACCGATGTCAAAATTGTGGCCAGTGAAAATGCTGAGTGGCTAGTAACTTTGGAAAACCATTAACCACGGTGGCTGGTGAGCAAAAAAGTTAATGTCAAGCCATGAAACATGAAAAGGTAGATGAAAGATTACGCTGTTTAAATTAAAGCAACTGCAGAAGGTGCAACTTGAATGGTCAGAAATTTTTAACATGCGAATATGTGAGTTCTGCCACGGGCAAAACACTTGTTTTACCGACAATATCCATGACTATTAATAAGACATTTTGTTTTGGAAGTAAAATTGGTCTACTTTCTGCACTGTTTGCATTATTCATTGACATTTACCTTGGTGTTCACATTTCCATGGATAACCGCTGGCAAACTGTTGTAGATAGTGTTCCTCATTCGCACACGCTCTGTCCCAAACTTCAGGAGAACTTCATCTAAATTCAAATAAATATATATATATTTACATTTTTACATTCAGTAAGTCCATGGAATTCTTTTGAGTGTTTTATTGTCCAGCAGGCAGAAATTGAAAGTCTGGGCATTGAGACTAGATATAGTACACCTCTTTTCAAGTAGGCCACATAATTTGATTTGTCTGTAGAACAAAAGGTGTGAGATGAGTTAGACTTATGGATTTGTTTAAATCCCTATACGAGCAGTAGTATTAGTGATGCTTAGTTCACCCAAAAATAATTATTGTCCGACACTGTTCACGTGAGCACCACGACCAATGTGTGTAATGCTGACGCAGGAGCTAGCCAATAATGAGCCGTGTTCTAATGTAGAACCTGGAATAGCGTAGGAGAATGACATTGAAGAGAAGAGATTGTTGAATTAAGTTATTTTTTATTTTATTTATTTTTTTGTGCACAAAAAGTATTCTCATTACTTCATAACATTAAGGTTGAACCACTGTAGTCACATTTTAACTATTTTAACGATGTCTTTACTACCTTTCTGGGGCTTGAAAGTTGCAATGACATTGCTGCCTATGTGTGGTTCAGAAACCATCTTAATTTGTGTTCCGAAGATGAACAAAGGTCTTACAGGTTTGGAACGACATGAGGGTGAGTAATGGGTGAACTAACGCTTTAAGTACTTAAAGAGATCGCCATGAACTAATAGTAAGACCAAAATAGTTTTCATGCAAATTCTAAATCAAACGTTGGCAACCCTTTATTCATCAGCTATGTGTGATGCAATATATGAAAAAAAGAATTGTGTTTACACTGCATCTTGGATTGACTCACCCACTGCTCCATTCAAATTTTGGAAAATCTCGCACTTGTGGTCCAAGGTCATATTAAGCCTTTCCTAAAATAAAGAAGAGAACACACTTGAGTTTGTGTAAAAGTGACCGTGTGACCTTTGTCCTTGTGTAAACTGTTTATACTTTTTTATTTTTAACCAGTTTGTTTTCTTTTGAGTTGTATGATATTTTTTCAAGCGTTTTATAAGTGCATGTGGTCAAGTTACAAGCACATTTGTGTTCTCGCAGAGTGCCTTAAGGCTTGCTTCTTCACTGACCCGCTGAAGTGGATCCACGTAGATCTTTGTGTAGAATAGCTGATCATCATCGTTATCATGAAGGTCCCACTGGTTCATAATCTTCTGTATGTATGGAGCATAGCCAATAAAGCCTGTGAAAGACATCACATTGGTCTTTTTTAACGAACTGTCTGTGTTGTAAAAGAAAGTATAGGATGTAAAAGATATGTGTGAAGCGTTGACATTATGGGATGTCTGGACGCAACAGTTCCAATTTCAATTATGTCTTCTCTGAGAATCTTAAACATCACTCCCAATTCTGGTGCGGTCCCTCAAACCCTCAAAACAGTGGAAAGTTTGGCAGAAGCATCTGACCAACAAGCAACAAGTGTTGTGTGGCCACGTCTAACCTCAGATGGCTTTCTACATCAACTCAAGATGGAGGACTGTAATCAGCATATGTGCTGGCTCTCTGTGTTTCTATAGTAACCTGCGTATGGATTTCTCATAATTTTCTTGAAGCTTTAACCACAGTTGAAAATTGTAGGGCTTGGTTCTCACATTGGCCTCTGTGCAGTTTTAGATACCATCATTCCACAGAAATTAGAAACTATTTTAAGGTACCACCCTGGACATTTTTAATTCCTAATAACCTTTTTCTATAGCCTACATTCATAGGCTGACCTGCAAACCATTTAAAACACATCAAATTGCTGTTTCCAGTGGTTTTAGTAGGAATCTGTACAAATCTGTTCAGAAGGCACCATCACATCTCAAAGGATTTTACTGGAAATTGAGACCTTGAGATCTTTCAATGAATCATCAATCCACTAAAATCCACAAGAAGATAAACAAGGCAAGTTTTCAAGCAAATATGATTTACATGTCAGTTCATTCACTAAATTAGCAGATAGTCTTAGTCTGAAGGCGGTCACCTCAGATGTGGTGACATGAATCTTGTTTTATTACAGTGCAATAAAGTAAAACCCTTGACATAATGCCCAGGTTCGAAAGCAATAGCTGAAGCCAGATGTAATGCATTATGACATGTGGTTTTAATCTAGAATCCAGAATGTTTTTTTTCCCACAGATCGAATCAACTCTACCTTTAAGAAGCTTGAATTTGGACAACATAAGGGATGATCAGAAAGAGACGAGCTGTGCCATGCAGTCTTTCTTATTTCCACAAACACACTGGTCAACATGACATTTTTGGTCCAACTGAAACAAAACAGTAGTCACCGCAATCTACGGAGCAGCCGAATGGATAACACCAACCTTCAATTTTGAATGTACAGGCAATCGAACAGGAAGTCCAACACAAACAAACTTGTCTTGTTAATGACACAGGCTCAACGCCCTGACAGGACACTACACAAGACGTGACCACTGCAGTCAAAGCAGTAATTGACCAGATGAAAATAGACAGAATCAGGACTACAAAGTTTAGACGAGCAATGACCGCAGGGTTTTTTGAGTACAGAGGGGCTGACATTACTGTTCTTCAATGGAGAAACTGAGAAAGATGGATGGACGCACACGTACACACACTCAAATGAATGAACCATTCATGAAGACCCCTGTATGAATAGTGCACTATGCCTGGTGGCCCTCAGGAAATTCCACAGGGTGAGTGGCCGCTGATTGGCAGTTTACACAGAAAACACTTTCTCTGTCATATTGTACCGATAATGAAATTCCACTGTTTGTTCTTCGCTCTCTATAATCACCCTCCTTGCATTGTTCTAAATCCTACCAGACCAAACAAACACACACAGAAGCGTCCGGGGTAAACTGCACTATGATGATACGGCTAAATGGCAGCTGGCCATGACCTCATGTGCATAAAGTCTTCCAGTGATATGCTACCTGAGTTGAATTCTTAAAGACTGACCTCCCAAACGCACAAGCAAAATATGCAAACATGTGTATAAATAATATGGAATGTTGTAGAATGTAAACCACAAGGTATTACAAGCTGTGAAGAACCAACAGCACGCTTACAGACTAAACAATTGTAGGAAACAATTGTGCACAATCTTAACGTGCATGTGCACTTAAAGGGATAGTTCACCAAAAATGTACTCACCCTAAAGCCATCCTAGGTGTATATGATTATATTCTTTCAGACGAAAGATTGCTCTTCCAAGCTTTATAATGGCAGTGAATGGCCAAAAGTGCAAAAAATCATCCACCCATCATAAAAGTAATCTATATGACTCCAGGGGGTTAATAAAGTCTTTCTGTAGCAAAGCGACAGGTTTTTTTATAAGTAATCCAATATTGTAATAACCATATTTAAAACTCTATAAACTAAAATATATAGCTTCCGGCAGACGGCCTACGCAAGTCGACTTGTGCTAAAAGAGTAAAAGGGTGGTCACACTGCACTTCTCATTCCATTGACTTCCACTCAAACGCATGCGAATGCATCTGACCGGAAAAGTTTCACATTTCGCTGCGTTCCAAAGTTCAAGTATGGTGAACTCTGACCTGCGAATTCGCATTACGTGAAGACGTGTGAATAACATGAACAATATTTTTGCAGTAAAGTCCAGTAGATTGCATATGTTTTACATTTTGAGTATATTACTATTTGTTGAATTCATGTTTATAAAAAAAGATGCTGCAGAGCATGGCGTCATATCACTACTGTTGCAGTGTCCGAAGAAATTTTGCATGCTCAAAGTCTAGTGTGACCGCGGCTTAACCCCTGACGCGATGTATGACGTAGGATGTAGGAGTAACATAATCTAAGACAATAAGCCTCCCGCAGATAAAACAAATAAGGCTGTGAAACAAACTCAAGCTTCTCTTATATCAAAATCCTCTGACACTTCTCTTTAAAAATTTTAACGTTTTGTTTTGCTCTATCCTCTGTGCTTCCGCATTCATCAATACGTCATGCGTCAGGTCAAGGGTTACTCTTTTGCAGTAAATCGAGCCGTCTGTCGGAAGCTAGTTATTTTAGACTATAAAGTTTCAAATATGGATATAATTCTTACACAAACCCATCGCTTCACTTCAGAAGGCCTTTATTAACCCTCTGGAGACGTATGGATTACTTTTATGATGGATGGATGGATTCACTGCAATTATAAAGCTTGGAAGAGCCAGCACATTTTTTAATATAACTCTGATTGTATTCGTTTTAAAGAAGAATGTCATATACACCTAGGATGGCTTGAGGGTGAGTAAATCATGGGGTCATTTTTATTTTTAGGTTAACTATCCCTTTAAACCAGATTCAGGTAGCCAGTTATATACATGTCAACCGTTTAACTTGCTCAGCAATATTGTCTTCTGTTGCTGAAAAATAACCTATTTCACACTGGTCTTTATAGTGCCCCTTGTGGTAACAGTGTGTTTGAAACATGTTGGAACCAAGCGGCAACCTCCCGCAGTTTCTCTTAAAGTCAATACGGAAGTGAATTAAACTGCAATTCATCGACTGGCCGCTAGAGACAGGCTCCAGAAGGCAGCAGAATCTCATTGAGCCCCATGTTAAAATGCCCAACTTTACAGCAGAAAATAAACATGTTTATAGCCTGGTACAAATTGTGGTTTTGGTCTATATATCTAATTTTGCCCGTCATGACAACTGTGAGTGGGGTGAATTTTTTTTATAGCTCATTCGTTTACATTATATAAAGCCTTAAAGTTCTGCATTATTAAGGGCGTGGCCACTTTGAATGACAGGTGGATAGCCATTTATCTGCTGTCTGTTAGTCTTCACGTCACCTCAGCTCTACCCACATTCCACCTCTTTGCCCATTTTCTGTTACCTGGGAGTGATGCACGGTGACGCGCTGCTAAGATGGCAACAGCCAGCTCGACCCTACTTTACGCTTCAAAAAATCCTGACGTCACGGACACTACGTCCATATTTTTTTACAGATTATGGTTGGAACGCAATGATGCATGAAAGCTAAAAACGTTTGTTCATACACTTGAATGGTTTGTTTTAGTCAAAATGCAAAATGTGTTTACAAAATGCTGATTACTGAAAGTGAAATAGGAAAATATATAATACAAGAAAATCTGTCCAGTTTTGACATCAAAATGTAAGATGTGCACATCATGAATAAGTTACCAGATTGGCAGTAAAGATGTTTACATGCAGTAATTGGGGTAACAGCCAAAATGTGTGCCATTCGGATTTTGACCAGTTATATGCAAAAGTCTGTTTATGTTTTGACATCAAAACTGGTGAAAATCTCAAGCACATTTATGAATTTCAAAATATCATCTAAATGCAGCAGACTTTTTTATTGTGATCCCAAGACTTATGTCTAAAACACTTTATTTAACAGAAATGTTTTTTAGCTTTCATGTGTGGTGTTTATGATATTTCCCTTAAAAAAGAATTTTGATTAAGGCATTTACATTACTTTTGCATGACCTTTGTTGGGTTATTTAGCATAAGCAGTGTAAATGTTCAGATTTAAATGCACTTATACTGTTTTGATACAATATAAGAGCTGTAGAAATCTACTTGAACCGAACTGAAGGAGTTGAAATCTCATATAATGGCTTATTTGGGCTCTTAACTGTAAAGCAACTTTCCTATTTTCACCTTCTATAGGTATTTGCCATTCCCATTTTTACACACCTCCAGAGTTAAGAAATCGTTTCCCACTGCGGACAGAAGGATACTTCTCTGCCAGTCGAGAATCTGGCCAGATGATTCCCTCAGCAGCGAACACCAGCTTATGATTGGTCTGCTGGAACTTTCTGAGAATCTCCTCAGGTCCACCAGCAAGGATGAGGTCATAACTGAAGAGGGAAAAGGAGAAGTAAATTGTTATCCTGTTCACCACGCTTCCCAACGGATCATCGCTTTTCACATTTAAGACATTATCAAGCAGTTGCACGAATGATGAATGCTAATCCACGTCCAGTTTATTTAATCAGCTGTGTCTATTTTCACTGAACTGCTGGAAGGGAGTGGGGGGCATTTCTTAGGCCTTTTGGTCTTCTATTTCTGACACTATTAATATGCCTGGTAACGTTAGTAACTATAAATGTCATCAGAGGAAGTAAACTGTGAGGGAGGCACCATGGTTTCCTCTCGTCTGGGGAACACCTGTGCACACAAATCATGACTTAAAATTCATCTCTGGAATATGTGACACAGCTTTAATGTGGCAAAATGGTCTCAACTACACTTCTAAAGGAAATATTACTGTTAAAGATATTTCAGAGAAACCCTGAGCTCTGATTTGCTAGCTACTTTCCTAAATGTTTAGCTTATACATAAGGCTAGCTATTCACTGACGTACAGCCCTGAATGTTGTTATTCTAAACTTCTCTGAACTCTGAGCTGTTTAGGGGACCTGGAAATATGTGTAATTCCAGATATGGGTGTGTATATTTAGCTGCTTCAGAGTTCAGAGAGTTCTGCAATAAGGACTTGATTCGTTTTTGAGGTGATTTATATAAATTACCCCTTGATAAAACAGCACTGCACGTGGCAGGTAAGCGTGAAGTTAACTTCAAATACTAATCTTTTTCTACTTTGTGATCATAATAATCACTCAAAATTCTGTAGAGCACACCCAGACCTGCACAGCAAAAAAAAAACTCATTCTAAATTGGTATGCTGTAATTTCCCTTGAATGATGGAGTTAAATAACAGGCAATTTATTATGGTTGATTTGCATAAATTGAGCAAAAAGCCACCATTTCTGCAAGAACCTTGGTAGGTCTACAAAATTGTTGAACAAATGCCCGACCGTTTTGCCTTCGCACAGATTCTTGCTGTTTCCCATTGAATTGGCAATGGTTCTGTAAGATTTCTCTTACTGAGGTGAGTGGAAAAGGTTATGCATGTACACTTATGACACGTTTGTTATAGTTGATGAAAAGCTATACTGTACATTTAGCCAGTTATTTTGTCTTTATCTAGACTAGATATTTTGCTGGGCATCATTTACTTTAAATTACAGGTAATTACTAAGTAAATACGTATAGTAAGTACTGAGGCAAAGTAAGTAGTAAGCATTTTATGGCAAATTAGAGTCTATTCACAGCTAGTCCCAACATAGAGAAATGAATATCCTTTTCTGTTTCTGGTATGTGGACCAGTATTTTTTACTGTCTAGTAAATCTGATACCATTTATGGGCTTTTCACACATGACTTGCTAACAAAGGATATTAATCCTCAATACTTAATCCTGGGCTGTCTTGTTCCATGTTTCAGATTGTTCATATTTTACCCAGTATTAGTAGTTGCCACTCAGAGCAGTTTAAGGTTGTCACAGGCTTCATAAAGCAGTGCTAACCAACTTTCAAAATTTTAAGTGAAAGATTTTTTTGTTTACCCAAGCTTAAACATGTCTTTAACCAGAAAAAAAAAAAATGTTAACCCAGGATTTAGTGTGGTAAGAAAAGTCTTTTAACAAAACGTTCATCTTTGCTAAGCATCTCAAACTTTTAAAGTTGTTCATGTTCCAGTTCACGATGTAACATCGATTACAATTTATTTCGATAGTCCACTTTAGATATTCTATTAACTATAAGTAACTTTGCAACTACTTATCAACTAACCCTCATTAGAGTATTAGTAGACTGTTAGGTTAAGGTTAGTGTAGTCTCTTGTAGCCAGACCTTCAGACTGACGGCAGAAGGTCTATTGCAGCTTTCATTGGTCAAGGACCACCCAAGAGGACGTTTGACTGACATGTAACACAACAAATCACAGTTTGTTTTGTTCTGCGTCATGTTTAGGGGCGTGAAAATGTAAAGTCGATGTTCCTGCAATAACAGAACGGCGTGCATCTATAAATTATTAATTCAAAAATGATGTGCAAGTTTACTGCAACAATGGAGCTGCGAACTTCACATACTTTTAAAAATCCAGCGTTTAGTTGATACTGGTAAGCGTTCATTGTCACAGTTGTAAACACGACAGCGCTATTCTTCCATGAGGGAGTTTGGCACCACGGCATTTGTTTCCAGGCGGACCGTTAAAGAACGCAACACACACGTCTCACGGACATCCTGTAGAATTCAACCAATCAGATGACGACTTCAATACTCCTGAAGTGACGTCTGAGGCTGAGACTAAGGTTAGGGTTAGTATAAGTTGACATGTACTTGCAAAGTTACCTATATTGAGTAGAACATCTGTTGGGGAACCATCAGTCTACTAATACTCTAATGACTGGTAGTTGACCTTAGTTGCAAAGTTATTTATAGTTAGTAGAATATCTAAAGTGGACTATCAAAATAAATTGTAGCCTGATAGTCAGACCGTCTGAAAAGTTCTCAAAACCTGTACAAACCCATCAAACTACTGAAAGTAACCAGCTTCATGGCCAGATAAATATCATCCAGCTATATATATTTTTTCCAACAGGCAACCATTAAATTGACAAGCACGCCTACCTGTCCACAAACAAGACCACCAAGTCCTCTTGGTCAGCCAGAGACTTCATGGCTTCCTTCAGCAGTCGAACCTTTTGGCCTCCACCAATGGACCGACCCACATCGCCTCCCTTCCACTCCTCTCCCATTCCCAGCACCTGCATTTAGCATGTGTCAGTTCAAACAGCAGCTCAGTCAACATACAATCACAAATCACATCGCCATCCACCCGCATTCTATTAATGTGTTTATAAATTAAGCGACCATCAGGTGAGAAGCAGTGGTCTTGCACATAGGGTGAGAGAAAAATAAACCTTACCTTCACATTGAAGTTGAAGTAGTTTGCTGACTGCATGAAGCGGTGGAAGCCTTCCGTCTCGTCCGTTGCAACAGTAAGTACAAGCAGTTTTTCTGGTGACAGATACATAAATAAATGTAAATGTCTAGCGTAGAATCACTACAATTCCTGCACTGTATTCCTCGAAAACCTAAAAATATTTAGAATTCTTGAAGTTTTCCAAAATCCTGACATTCACTAAAAATACTCTTTACCAAAATATATGTATATGTTACTTTTTGCCTACAGTATGAAGTAGAGGGTATCTTATTACTCCAAACCAAACTACAACCAAACCTCAAACCTATGTCAACATTCGCAAGACTGATTCCCAAAGTTCATCCCCTCCTCTTGAGAGGATAAATGCAGAGTAAAGTTAAAATCACCATGATTTGAAATGGTTTTGGCAGGGCATGTTCCATAATGAGTATTAGTGTTACATATGATGGTGGTAACAGTGGTGCTGATGGTTAGTTAGCAGAAAAGGGTCTTAAGTTTCTCAAGCACCCGCTACATTTCCGCTGGATGTGCCAGTGAGCAGGTACTGACCCTCTAGTAGAGCAGTGTGGGAAAATAAATTCCAGACTGGGGTGTGAAGGGCTGGGTAACTTCAATCGTCCGTCATCTCTTGGTTTGAAAAACAGCCCCAGAGAAATCTTAAGCAAACTTAAGAGTAAGGAACAGGATGTGTGTACGTCAGCTGTAACACAGTGTAGGTTTTACAACTGTACTGATTGCAAACAAATGATAAGCATGTGTAGAATAAAACCTTGATTGTTCTTGCACATGATTGTGTGCCCTTCGGAAAATTGCTTCAGTGCTTTGATTTACATTTAAAATTCATGTCCACAGTCTTGCACATTGTATTTGCGGTTCAGGTGATTGGCTTAAAAAACAGGTATAAAGTACTAAGTGCCCATGATGAGCAAAGGTGGCACAATGCTTGTCTTTGCAGAATTAACTGGATTAGAAGAAACTATTTGAGTTGCCATACTAGGGGTCAGATTTACTAACAGCTTGCGCCAGCGCAAACCCTGTTTTGCCGTTAAAAAGTACTGTCAGGATTTACTGAAGACACGCAGTGATAAATTAGCGTGGATACATTTTCGGCTGAACTTATTACATGTATTTGTAGGAGTTTCCCTTTCAGATGCAAAATTTATGGGAGGAAAGTATTTATAAGGGATCATGCAAGGTGATTTACTAAGGTTTAAGCTCATCAATTTACTGGTATTTGTGCCATTATTTAATTGTGCCCATAAAAAGAATCTTACATTTTCAGCTAATTTGAGCAGCTCTTAGTAGATTGCGTTGGTCATTATGGAAATGTTCCGGCTGCGTCTGTGTTCTTTAACTTGCACGTCGTCAGTAGATCATGCGCAGAACTTTTCACTCCCATCAACACTTTTATGGGATTGCACTCTCATGCTAATTTGCCCTGTTTAGTAAATCTGGCCCTTGGCCTTCAAAAGACACTGTCACTTTTTGACCACCAAAAAACTGCACTTAAAATACTTTCTTTACAGTAGGAACAACGTTGGTGGGTTTCTAAATATCTCTGGTGAAAATCGAGTTGAATGGAAAGTCACAACTGGTCAGTGCCTCTGCCTCGTTTATTTCAGAATGGAACACATTATTACACATTTAGCAATAAAATAAGGAGTTATGGCAGGAGCAACAGGATTTCTCACCTCATGAAATGGGTCAACGGAACCATTTCAGAATAGTAGTACTCCATATGTGCTGAGCCAGGTATGGAAATGTAATATTAACAAACAAGTAGTACCTAAAAAAAATCTAACTATAATTTGATTTCTGAACATTTAAACATTTAGGGCCAGATTTACTAACAGCTTGCACCAGTGTAAACCCTCTTTTGCCGTTAAAAAGCTACTGTCAGGATTTACTAAAGACACGCAGTGTAAAATTAGCGCTGAAAAGACGTGGACAGGTTATTTTGCGGCTGACCTTATTGCATATGCTTTTGTAGGAGTTTCCCTTTCAGACGCAAAACTTATGGGAGTAAAGTATTCAAATGAATCATGCCAGGTGATTTACTAAGGTTTGAGCTCGTCAATTTACAGGTGTTTGCGCCATTATTTACCGCCCAAAAAAGCGCGTCTGGTAATGCGCTCTCACACTAATTTGCCCTGTTTAGTAAATCTGGCTCTTAAAGTCTACATGAAATCAAAATTTACCCTATTTATTTATTTATTTATATATTTTTGTAAATTAAGTAAAGTTCCTAAACATAATTTCAGGAGGAGTGAACCCATCTAATCTTTCAATTAACTGCTGGTGCTCACCTTGCTCCGGCATCAGTTGTTTTAGCATCCCTCCACCTCCCCAACACCACTAACTTAATTTAGCCTTCTTGCTATCAGACTCGTCTCCCAAGCATTAGTAGTCCCACTGGGGGGTGTATCTAAGCTCAAGTTGAAGCTGCTTCCTCGAGCCCCGAGCCAAATATGCTTACCCTTAATAGCTTAAAGATTATATGGGCAAACAAGCTTGTTTGTAATATGATCACTCACATGGCTTTATGGCTCAAGTGATTGGCTCAAAAAAAAAGTCTCCAAAACTGAGAAAAGATGCCAGCCTCTAGGTCACATATCCAGCGGGTTGTGTACCATCCGAGTAACTGCCATTGAAATAAATGGAAATTACAACATATAGCTCTCTCCAGGTCTATTGATTACAGTGTGGTACCTTCAGCAGATTTTACCATATTAAAGCCAAGGAGAGAAAATTCCACTGAATTCCCTCCACAGTCAGAACTCAAAAGTGCACAGCTTCCATGGAAGCATAACTAAAGTACAAGTCAATGTATAAGAAAAGAGCCAAAATATTCTGAAGAACAAAATACAATCAGTGGGGACTTCTCAAAAAAAGGCTAAAGGCCCTGTATACAGGAACATTGAACTGAAACATGATCCTTCTGATTCCTTTCTAAGTTCCAGACGGAAAGGCAGTTTCATCTTGCATGCATTAGCTATATGATGTTCTATAACATGCAGTAAATGTTTAATCTGGATGCTTAGATGGTAATGTTATATCCAACGGAAGGCCATGCTGGTCACGCCATGTGCACATGGCATCCTATAAACGTCTATTGAGCCTCATTGTCTGAGAAAGCCCCTTTCTAAGAGCAGGTTGAGTTTAAAGTAACAGCTGGGGAAATCTATACAGCGAAACTGTCAGGACTGCTACTCTTGATGAAATATGATATCTGCCAGGCTTCCTCTAGTTTTTGTTCAGTGGTTACGTCAGCCTTAAACATGGGTCATGTTAAAGAAAATCTGATGGGTCTTTAATCATTGTACACTCCCATACACTTTATCTGTTATTTCTCCTAGACAGCAACCAGATTAATAACAAATGGTTTTAGGGGTCTTCAGCATCTCCTCAGTTTCAGAAAAGATATGCTCAGATGTGCCAAGATGCCAAGTCTTCTATCTCAATATGTACTCAGACATTTCTTATAAAATTCTTCCGAGATCAAATAACCTTATAGCTAAGATGGCCACTTAATTTTATAGCTCCATACTTATAGCACTTAAGAATACTGTTCCGCCATTAATGGATAACTACACAGGAACAAGTGAGTAATGCAGTATTAACACTCTAGTAACTACTATTAACTAACAAGAAACTCTTATTAATAAATTAGTAAGTAATAGTGCTTAGTCGAATGTAGTAGTTCACTATTAGCTAATCAATAACTACCATTGTTTTCATACCTCCCAGAGGACTACTAAGAACTACTATATACAGGTTCATAATTAATGTGAAAAATGCATAATGTATAATTAATTCTAAAGTGAAGACCATGGTAACCCACTAGTAATGACTCAAGTGTTACTAAATCCTACAGAAGGAATGACTAATTATTTGGATCAATATTCTAAAGTGAAAAGCATGATAACTCTTTAGTAATGACTGAAGTCATTGTAAACTTTTGACATTTTTGTAAGGTTTTGGATAGTAATGACTCAAGTGTTACTACATACTTCTATAGGAACTACTAGTTATTTGGATGAGTATTCTAAAGTGAAGATGATGATAACCCACTAGTAATTACTTAAGTGTTACTATCCAAAACCTTACAAAAACCTCAAAAGCTTACAATGATTTCAGTAATTACTACAGTGTTATTATGTTTTTCACTTTAGAATACTGATCCAAATAATCAGTAGTTCCTTTAGAAAGATGTAGTAACGCTTGACGCATTACTAGTGGGTTATCATTACCTTTACTTTAGAATAAATTATATATTATGCATTATTCATGTTAATAATGAACCTGTATATAGTAGTTCATAGTAGTCCTCTGGGAGGTAAAATAGTAGTTATTGATTAGCTAATAGTGAACTACCACATTTAACACTATTACTTACTAATTTGTTAATTAGTTTCTTGTTAGTTAATAGTAGTTACTAGAATGTTAATATTGCATTACTCATTTGTTCCTGTGTAGTTATTAATGACGGAACATTATTCTAAAGTGTTACCCATATTTTTACTGTATCCTAGCAAGTGTCTTGGTTGTCTCTATTTTGATTTATCTTATGGGATTTTAGGATAATTATCTTATATTTCAGTGAAGTATCAGTTTTGTCTAAGATCTCCATGAAATCTTTAGAGCTTTGAAAGACTGAAAAACACAATTTTCCTGTGGATTTGTAAATCACGGAATAATCAATGATTGCTTGTTTAACCAAGATATACTAAACTATGTATCTAGTTTGGGATCGACATCTAAATGTCATTATAGTCAATGTTTTTCATTCACGTATACTTCATGCTTTGCCAATCTAGAATTTACTACACCACTGGGACTATGCTGGCATGCATCTTTCAATGTTTTCCCCAAAATAAAGTTTCACAATAATCAATTTCTGTGTATAATCAATCACAACACAGTATCCATCTAACTCTATTCCAGTCTGGCTATATAGATCTGAAAAGTCACACCTGAAAAGAATTTGGAGGCTATTTCCCAACATGTCTTGAAACATTTGCATAATGGATGAGGGTGGGTGATCGGGGGTGGATTGTTACATTCCCTCTCTCTGTAGTCTTCCGCTAAGGCTAACAAATAAACATCAATTGCTTTGACCCACAAGTGACCTAACCTTCCCCTGATCCCTTTAAGACAACAGCAAGTAGCAGCCGACAATGCGTAAGCTAGCCACTGTCTTCCTGAGAGATTGAGGGCTGGATCACAAGTCCAGCTCACCAAATTTAGAGACAATCAGTTGCACTGGCTATAAATACAAGAAGTATGTGATGACGCACAACTCCTGTTGTGATGGTCGAATGGCACCGTCTGCAATGATGTGAAGATAAGCAGGTGATTTAAACTTTCGACTCAGCTCAAATAAAAGATTTCACAGGAAGATTTGTCTTTTGTCTTGTACCACTGCTGTTGTTAAGGTGTTTTGGGTAGTCGTTTTTACATTGACATGCGGTTGTAAAGGTGTTCTAGGTCAGGGATGGGCAAATTCAGTCCTGGAGGGCCACTGTTCTGCAGAGTTTAGCTCCAACCATGATAAAACTCACTTCCCTGTAGCTTTCTTGTAATCCTAAAGATGATGATTAGCTTGTTCAGGTGTGTTTGATTAGGGTTATAGCTAAACTCTGCAGGATAGTGGCGCTCTAGGATCAAAGTTGCCCATTCCTGAGCTAGGTGGTTGCTAGGGTCTTTTAGGTGGCAATATATTGTTCTAGGTGGTTGATAGGGTTTTTCTCAGTTGTTCCTAGGTTGTTCTGGATGGTTGCTTATTTGCCTGGCAAAAATTTAAGTTTGATCGATCGAAAAAGAAAAAGCATCATTAACAGAATGATTTGAGGTATTGATTGTGGCCATTTTGAAAGAGTTATGCATCTACATTTAATACTTAAGGTGTTGTCACATTAACCATTGTTGGGCAAATTGTCATGGTCGAAATCCAGTAATTTCAACAAAGAATCAAATATGTGATTAGAATTTGAGGCTGAAAGATTTCCCAAAACAGATTTCACATTAGGTTCAATTTGGTCACATGAATTTGCTGCATTGACCAACAGTAAGCTGGTTTAAAAAAAAAGAAAAAGAAAAGTGATTTCTGTGTGAATTGCCCTTTCTTCATCCCTTTACTAATGACAATACCTAACGTCTAATAGCCGTCCAAACACAGCCCTGTAGTCTAGGCTAAAACAAGGCAAAATTTGGGCTGTCAGTGAAAATTTAATAGACATCTAACCATAGCCCAAGAATAAACTAGTCATCTAGAACATGAACATGTCAATGAAATGAAACCAAACATGTAATCATTGTTGACTTTTCTTACATGATGGAATATCATATATCTTACAAGTTATTTTGGCAAAAACAACATGTAACCACATTCAAGGTTATTTTGGCTAGAAGTGGGTTACTCATAGCCGGACTATATCGGGTCTATAGTTAACCGAGACTGTGAAATGATGGCTATTGCTTGCTGGGTAGACAATGGACTTTTTTAGAGTCAGGGGTTTCGAAAAATTCCAAGTATGAGCAATAGTAATAGTGATGCTTATTTAAGTAAACTTCCATTCCATTAAATGTGATTTCCAATTTATGGGCCTGGTTTCACAGACCGGGCTTAGATTAAGCCAGGACTATCCTTAGTTCAATTCAGACATTTGAGTAGCTTTTATAAACGTGCCTTAGAAAAAAACATTATTGGTGTGTATCGTGAGACAAAACACTGATACTGACACATTTTAAGATATGTCTGTGCAAGTTGCTTTCAGTTAAAACAGCTCAAACATGCATTTTAGTCTGGGACTAGGCTTAAGCCTTGTCTGTGAAACCGGGGGATGAGATGATAAGATGTGCTGTTGAAAAAATTTGCTGTAGTGAATAATGATATGCTATTAATCTTGACATGCCTGCCATATGGCGCTTCACAGGAACTGAGCAGAAGATGTGCTTAGTGGTTCTAAAGTATCTTCTCAAAGACACCACAGTGTAATCACTTAAAGCAGCTGTGATTAAAATTAATGCACTATAGCGAGATGCATTTTTCAAGATTCATGTATCCTACATGTAAAACAGTACAAATAACAAAACCAGAAGAATCCTATTATGGGAGTGTACACCCTGTAGGGCAATAATGTGTGTTAATGGAGTCCACAGATAGTGCTTAATGTAGTGCAGGGAGACATTCAGTGTAGACAGAGAGGTCACTGTCCAACACTCCAAAGAACTTAATTTTCCGCTCCTTGATGTAGGAACACTGTTTTTAGAGAAAAAAAATTGCGGAAAAAGCAGTGGGGACTTTTAAAAGATGGCTATTTTGAAAGCAGTACAAAGTCTGGGCTGACTTGAGGAGACAGTGTTTGACAGATCAATGTGAACTGCTGAGGTCCAGAGGAATGCTGCTTCAGACAGGCAAGCTGTTTCTTTTCTCAGTGTGGTGCTTTAAAAGTGTTCCTGCGCACACAGTCCGCGGCTGTCTGTGTAAACTTTCACAATGCACTGGAAGGTCACTGAAATACACTCAGAACTTCCACCACATAGAACAATCAAGTCTCAGTGGGAGAGTCAGAGTCCAATATAAATCAAAAGACCGCCCCTTAAAAAGTAACTTTTTCTCAACTAAATGACTGGGAAACTAGAGAACGCACTTTGTTTTCTCTGTGGCCCTCTAAGCTTATCTTCCAAGTAATGCTTGAGGCTCTGGAGACGGAGTTTGTTTAAGAAAGCTCTCAGTCTACAATAACATGGCCTTTCACACTTTTTTTGGTCAGCTCTCTGGTGGCTTGACATACATCAGGTGGGTAAATCATACTGGGAGAATGAACTAAGAATTAATTGTACCTGCATGGTGTTATTGCCCATCTGGTAAGCTGGTTCTGAGTGCTTGGTTGTGGAGGATAACGCAGACTACTTATTTATCTGGGACTGTGCGGCATCACTCCACCACCACCATACAAGCACTTAAATGGACTCTTTAAAATGCTGAAAGTTCTACACAGCGCATCTGCATTAATGATAATGCTCTTCACCATCATTTTATCATTATTTGATAAATTAGTGATACCATGAACAATACAAAATTGTTCTTGAGCAGGTGTTAATGCAACGCTATTGCTGCAGGAAAAAGCAGAAGATATGAATTCGCCCATAATATTTTACAAGTTTTTGTGCCGGTTAAGGCCTTATTCAAAAATCATGCAAATGATGTGGGGAAAAATGCAGTGCACTATTCAAAAGTACAACACAATTTTTGTCCATTAAAAGTTTGTATACCTAAATTAAAGTTAATTTAAATATGGCAGCAGGTATTTGCACTAAGTGTAAATAGTGATAGATTCTATTTACACTTTGTAAAAATAGCGGTAGGCATGTTTTCTTCACAATAAGTGTAAATAGCAGTAAGATGCTATGTATGTGGCAGATACTATTTGCACCTCAGTGCTGTAGTACAATAAACAGTATGCAATAATAACAGAATGTAAAAGATTATATTTATTAAAATGATAAAATAGATGCCACCTTATTGTGAAAATAAAGCCCTCCCTACACCTACCCCTAACCCTAACCAATAAATAGTGTATTATTAAACACTTTATTTCCACTTTTCGATTTATTTCCTTAATTTTTATTGAAAAATTTACGATCTGATATGTAATGGGAAAAGGGAGTAGAGCGAGTTCGGCAAAAGGCAGATCTGAACTCGGGGTTGATTTGCATCTAAACTTTCTGCCACGTGCCTTAACCCAACACTATGGCTACTGTTGACAATCCAGCGTCTTCTGTAATTTTGTCGGGCCCCACCAGATGGGCGTAGTTAGTGTAAATAGCCTCTGCCAACAAGGCAGGCTATTTTCACTTAGTGTAATTAGACATTACGTTTATGGCAACCTTCTTTAAAAAAAAAAAAAACATTTTTGCATTGTGCAAGTCACTTTGTTGAATAAGCCTTTATATTGCCTGTATGATTTAGTTTTTTTCTGTCTCATTTAAAATTAAAGTTAATGGCCTGGTTTCACAGACATGGCTTAGATTAAACCAGGATTAGGTTTTAGATTAAGCCAGGATTAGGCCGTAGGTCAACTAGGACATTTAAGTAGCTTTTATAAATGTGTGTTAGAAAAAATAAAAAACAACGTTACTGGTGTTTATCTTGAGACAAAACAATGGCACTGACATATACTATATTGCCAAAAGTATTGGGACACCCTTCCAAATCACTGAATTCAAGTGTTCCAATCACTTCCATGGCCACAGGTGTATAAAATCAAGCACTAGGCATGCAGACTGCTTCTACAAACATTTGTGTAAGAATGGGTCGCTCTCAGGAGCTCAGTGAATTCAAGTGTGGTACCGTGATAGGTTGCCACCTGTGCAATAAGTCCATTCGTGAAATTTCCTCACTACTAAATATTGTAACTGTTAAAGGTATAACAAAGTGGAAGCAATTGGGAACAACAGCAACTCAGCCACGAAGTGGTAGGCCACTTAAAATCACAGAGCGGGGTCAGCACATGCTGAGGTGCACAGTGTGCAGAAGTCGCCAACTTTCTGCAGAGTCAATAGCTACAGACCTCCAAACTTTGTGTGGCCTTCAGCTCAAGAACAGTGCGTAGAGAGCTTCATGGAATGGGTTTCCATGGCCGAGCGGCTGCAAGATATGTCAGTGCAAGTTGCTGTCAGTTAAAACAGCTCAAACATGCATTTTAGTTTGGGACTAGGCTTAAGCCTTGTCTGTTAAACTGGTGGAATATTTTATAAATGAATACTAATACTTACTTGAACTAAAGACAAAGTCAAAATTATTCTTCTCAATAGGGTGCAATAATGGTGGCCTCAAAATTTGAGGATTTGGAATTCTAAAACAACAGTTGTCGATTCTTTCTCAACTAAGACAATGTAGGACTAGAGAATTACTGAGATCACAATCTTGCATTTTAGTGTCCTTGAGGGAAATGCTTAACGCCAGATTGCTCCAGGGGGATTGTCCTCACAATTGGTGCACTATAAATGGGCTTTTGTAAAAGTAAATGAAAATGTTATCATAAAAGAACATGTTTATCAGCCCATCAACTGCAATCATTCTGCAGTCTGATTGAGTTTAAAGCGACACAAACATTAGCATGCCTTCAATGCGACAGAATCTTTTTTCCATTTCCATAGAGTTGTTCTAATCTCTTTTCCGTCATACTGTGAAGAAAACTGGCCAACCAATAACATTTGCACTTTTAGCGCATTGGTCTGGAAAGAAAAATTGTGTGCGAAAATCTAAAAATTATAATTTTAATCAAAATTACTAAAACGTTATAAAGCAAAAAAAATAGAAAAATAAAATCCAATTCAAAATATTAACAAATGATACTAAAGTAACACTGGTTGCACAATATTAGAACACTGATCAGCAGCTACTATTTTTAGGAGTCAACAATGCAGTATTATTAAACCTATTAGGTCTCTAAATCATTTTGTTTAGGAATCTAATAGGATATTATTTTATTTGTTTATATCTGTTATGAAATAAAATTCATAGAATTACCAACATCAACTAAATAATCTATTTTTAAACAGGAAGCCAGTTTTAATAAAAAAACACTGAGTAACGACAGCAAATAAGACCGAGGCTAACAGAGGTGATCTCACTTCAGGCAGTTCTAGGAAACATAGAAACACTACTGAGTCATATAACTGACCTCATTAAGCAGTCTGATCCCTTAACAGCCAGACTTTACCACAGCACCCATTCATTCACATTGTAAGTATGTCACTGTGTTTCTCCAACAGACCAGCACTTACGAATTGGTGTGGGGAGCACCCTGTTCTGCCCGCTTTACATGAGCATGTTAGTGCAAACCCAACCAAAATCACCAGAATCAACTGCCAGAACATATATACACACGCAAATATCTAGAGGTCAAACTTACGGCTCATTAAACTGTGAGAAAAAAAGGTCCAACGTCAGATAGGCCGAATTTTCATGTAACCACAGGTAGCACAGACGTGTTGATATTCCATAACACGTTCTAAATCTCTGTGCCTGTAGCCCGGTGACTGCCAAATGTGTTATCACTTAGGGACCAGAAACCAAATTTGAAGGCTGGGCGCAAAACAAACTAGGGGGAAACGGGTGGTGGGGTGATTGTAGACAGACATTATTTCAGCTGTCCGCAACTTAAAATAGAAAAACTTTCTCTCTTGGGTCCTGGAAATTTCCTTGATTGTTTAAACACACCCCCGTGTCTATAACCCGAGAATCTTGTAGTACACTGGCAGAAGGGGTTGTGCTTTGAATGCACCCCTCCAAAGCAGCTGTAAATGCCTCTAGAATGGAACATTGCATGACATCAGCAGCGTCTGGTTTAACATGGGCTTGCCCACAATAGTTCGGTTGGGGCTTTAACTTACCAGTAACTTTTATTTATTTTTTCCGTGGCTGGAAAAACAATCACAAATATGGAGAACAGAGAAAAAGAAGGAGGATATTTGGTTAACATCACCAAAATTGCGGCTACCGTGACCTAATGCTCGCAATTACTGTGGTCACTTCCTGTGCTGAGCTGAGTTGAGCGTTGCCATGGAGTTGGAATGCTGTATTGGCCAGAGCAATTAAACAAGCCAAACAGAGGAACAGCTTCTGTTTGATTCTGGAAACCCTCGTAACTTTGAGATTGAAGACCACACACAGATATAGGACTTGGATAAGGATATTAAATACAAAGGCAAGCATCACAATTGCTTATTCTTAGAGTTCGCCTGTATGCATGCTAAGCATTTGAGTCAAGAATAAAGTATACTTTGGGATTTATGATGTATGTCCTTTCAGTGCTGCTCAAAATTCAATCAATCAATTTAAACAATATAATACACTTTTGTTAACCCAACCAGTCTAGTCACAATGAAAGCATCCAAACTGCCTTTGAAAAATATAGTAATATATAAACCATGGCAGACGTCACTACCTACACCTCACAGCGACTAGCTGCCGTCCAGCTCATTTGCATAAAGTTGAGCTTTTCTTAACTAATGGACTTAACCATTCCCAACGCTTTCTACACTTTGTTTGGCTCTCATAGGAATTCATTGAAAATGCCAACACTGTTCCACTCGCTCCACGCCAGTGAAGGTTAGGGGTTTGCTCAAATTTTGATGAGCAACTCATTTCGCACTACATGGTACGGACATGAATGATACCACAAAATTGAATGGCCTGTTAAGGAGATGTACACAGGGCCAGCCCTGACCAATTTGCTGCCCTGGGCAAAATTTTACCTGGTGCATCTCAGACAATTCCACCACTGATCATTGTGTTCATACAAGCTGATAATGGAGAAACCTATGCAAAAATAGCACCTAAGCAACTTTATATTCTAAACACATATAGCAAGAGTAATTACATCTAGCATTCATGCACAAGACATGTAATCATTGAGCACTTCTCTGGCATAGTACTGCTTTTTGATAAATGTAGATGGCAGCAATCTTCCACTAAACTATGGCACATTTTTCATGTTATCACTATGAATGAAATTTAGAAATGTAGATCTGTCTTTATCCCCCTTTTCTTCCTCTTCTCTTCTTCCCTGGGCACCAATTGGCTTCAGGGCTATCTATAGCCCAGTTTGTCCCAGGAAGTTTTTTCACCCAGACCTGTTGCTTTCTGTGTTTCCATCGTGGTCTAAAGTACCATGAAGATTAGTCCGGTTATGTAGGACTGTGCACGACTTTCCCGTTCCCGCTGGATTTCGTCCTCTGCATATAAGCCTAATAAAGCCTGAACCTCGTCGTCGGTCCATCGGTCGTATTTTTTAAACTCCATTGTTGATTCGAATAGCAAACAACTCTTACTGAATGCACCGCAACAGACTTTTAAAAATGGTGGTTGAAATAAAATGCTGTGTGAACCAATCAGCATGTTTAGCACCCAAGCCCCACCCCCAGAAGTTCCTTAACTTTGATAAAGTACTACCTCACGAGCAGGGACATTTTGAGAGGGGAATTTTTACCCGGAACTTCATTTAGACCCTGGTTCCTGCAGTTGAAACACAGAGTACCACCCCAAATTCCCTAGTTCCTGGGGAAAGTTCCTGCGGTGGAAACGCGGCTTAAGACACGCTAATGCTAATTTATCATGTGTCATGTGAATTCGGCCATCCGTCACAATCAGGTAATTTAAGTTTGTAGGTGTGTTCGAGTTGAAGTGGCGCTGTGCAGACCGATCGGTGTATGACATCAAAGTATCACGAGAGCCATTAGACAGCAGACAGCCCTATATGCTTTCGAAACTTTGATGTCATACATCGATTGGTCTGCTAGTGCCACTAAAGTCGAACACGCCTACAAACTTAAGTGTGGGCGCCCCTATGGATGGGCTGCACCCCTAGCATTTGCCTATTTCACCTATGCCACAGGCTGGCCCTGGATGCTGTTAATTACGATTTATTACATGGCTCTGTGGAGTACTTGATTCTGATTGGTCAATCACGCCATCCAGCGGTATGTTATGCCCCAATAACAACCGGTAAAACCTGATAACACAGGCTCATCCGGGTAACTGTCACTGAAGTTGTCGCTTTACGCTTGCTAGAAACGTTTTTTTCTTGTAGAAGTTTTGCATTTGGTGCATTTGGTTGACTGACATGTAATGCAACCAATCACAGTTCGTTTTGTTCCGCGTCATGTTTAGGGGGCATGAAAATGTAAATTATAAAATTTTTTATAAAGTTATTTAATTATGTCATCCGGGTACATCACTCTCGTTTCATATAAACACAGCTGCTGCCATTTTGCGACGATTGTTTTGTACACTGTAATGGATTATAAGATAACAAACAGGTATGATTTTAAAACATTTTCATCTCAAATCAATATCTCTTTTCCCAAAAATTATTTATGTGGTAAAATACTGTATAATAAGTGGTATGACTGTACCGTATCCCTTACATGTCCATCTAGTTTGAACTTGCTGCTTGCTAGCAACTGCTCTCTCTGTGAAAGCTTTGTGTTTAAAGAGCTGATAAAATATTTCGACTCAGATCAGTATTTCATGTCTAATTATTTATTTATGTGGCAAGTAGCCATGTAATAAGCAGAATAATGTAAATCCAGTTGGTTGTTATCGCAAAAAAAAACCCTTGCAAGTCCTGATTACCCTGTCAAGGTTTATTCTGCGATAACAACCAGCTGGATGGCCATTATCCCTTACTTAATGGATAAAGCTGGTGTAAAATCTGAACAGGCTTCCAATGAAGGAGGGAACGAGCCTACTCTAATGACCAGAATATAATAAATCCAACCGAAGAACATTCTGAAAATGGTTTTCCCCTCTGAAATGGACTGAAAAGGAAACTTTGTACCCCTAAAAGGTGCATTTTAGTACCTCAGAGTAGTAATATGTACCCTAAGGCAGGGCCGTAACCACCATAGGCATTGAGTGGAAATGGCCAAATTGTCCCCCCAATATATGTTATTTCTTAATGTTGTTCTCCATTACGTACCGCTCTGTTTGTTGTTTGAAAAGTTAAATTTTTTAGGATGGTCTGCCTGAGTGCTCTAACAGCGCTCGTCATTGTCGAAATGATGGCCAATCAGATCATGTTCACCAAAGACGAGTGTGAATTTCCAATAGATATAAATAGCTAAACGTTTAATATTTAACAACTGTTTTACGATAGATGTCTAACGCCCCACAGTAACATACAGTGATGCAAACTTTTGAATTGAAAATATGCTATAATTTAAATGATGATGTCATTCATAACTTAATGTAATGGGACAAGAAACTTTTTTTTTTTTACATATTAAACATTCAAATGTGTGCATATTTTTAAATAAAATATTATTTGCAAAGAGTTTAAATGGATTACTTCACAAATATATAGGCTATAATTACTTATTTTACCATTCGTATTTCTTTATTCCCTTAAAGGTGCAGTGTGTGTATTTTAGCGGCATCTAGTGGTGAGGTTTTGAATTGTAATCACCCACCGCTCACCCCTCCCTTTTGAAGCACATAGAGAAGCTACAGGGGCCGACACAGGACAAAAATGTCATCGTCGGAGACAGCAGAGAGTGACTTGCGCTCTGTAGAGAAGTTTGTCCATTTAGGGCTACTGTAGAAACAATGGCGATTACACTGTAAGGGGACCCGCAGTGTATGTGGATAGAAATGCCTCATTCTAAGGTAATAAAATATAAAGGTACATTATGTAAGGTTACTTCACAAATATATAGGCTATAATTACTTATTTTACCTTTCAATTTTTTTTATTCCCTTAAAGGTGCCCCTCCCCTTTAAATAGAAAACCTCTGGTCCCCCCCAAAGTTCAAGACATGGTTACGGCCTTGCCCTAAGGTACTACTATGAAAGTTAACAGGTAAATAAGGAACAAATATGTCCTTTAAAAAGGTACTGCCCCAGTGACAAGCTGTTGTACCCCTAAAGCTAACATTTTTGCACATTGTATATTTTTCTGAGAATGATTGTATAAGGAATAAAACTCTTGTTAAAAGATATAAAATATAGTAATGTATTTTACTGTAATAGTCACTTTAACATGCTGCTGAAGGCTGATGTCTTATCTGTTGTCTACGGGAACAGACATGCTTAAGAGTCCCTCAGAGCTCGTAGTCGATCAAATAAAAGTCACAGCTACAGAAATGGTAATTTCTGCCAAATCTGAGCAGCTGCCTGCAAAACCTGATCAAAAAAAATTTAAAAACAGAGACTAGAGGTCTCAAGGCACAAAGTTTGGATTTGCGATACAACTGTATTTATTTTATGTCTTTTGGCTCGGACATTCATTTAACGTTTCGACAAACACAGCCGCCATCCATCTAAACTGCTTATGCAAAACCAAACTTCTTTAATCAAGTGTGTGGTTGACTGACACCATGTTGCACAAGGCCAATTACAGGCTTGAGCTGCCAGGTCCAGCAGTCAACACTATAGACTAGCATATATGTTCTCTTTTACTGGGACTCGGAAGTCGTAAATCTCACACTGGAGTTCAACTCATAGGGCAGCATTTCATTGTGAAGGGTTCACAGAGGGCGAAACGTGGGTGGACATTGAAAACTCACAGAAGGTGTTAGTTCCCCCACAGGCATTTATGTAGAGATGACATCTAGAGTCACGGACCTGACTTAAACGTTTGAGTTTCTGGGCTGTGCAGGATGACGGATGGGTTTTCAGACTGCGGTGATGTCATGCCGCAAACACCAGAGATTTCCTGTGCCGTTCACTCCCTTTCTGTCTACATAAAGCCATGTATTTTTCTTTCTATATCTTCCCCTGTGTTTAGGATAGCATGTGTCATCTAGATACCAGTAACTGTTAATGACTGCAGCTTAATTACTGTGTGCTAAGGTACGGAAAAAACTCAAATCAGGGGCAATTAAGAGACCAATTTAGATTTTAATCTGCTGTGCATCTTAAATTTGGAAATTTACAGCCGGATTTCTTGAGGTCGGTATGTGTCAGTGGTTTAACCAACAGCATATGAAATGTGGTACAGTTTAAAGTCAACATGGTCAAAATGTAATTTTTTTAACGCATGTCCATGGTCTTATTTTGTGTGATTCATCTGTGTATGTCACCAAATCAAATTAAATTTTTTTGTAAACTTGCTTCGCTTCTTAACTCTTTCCCCACCAGCGTTTTAAAAAAAAGTTGCCAGCCACTGCCAGGGTTTTTGACAAGACGATGATCAAACACAGATGGAGTAGATCGAGTCCATCAACACCCCTAATGCTTCACAGTCCTATAGCTCGTCCTGGGTCGACATTTCATTCAGTAACATTAGACAGTTTTGATTTATATGATGTTTAATGTTGATGATCACATTATTTTACATATGCATCTGCTTACATACGATCGCTTGTTTTACAGCATCTTCCTCACGTGTGTTTTGATCAGGAGATTCTGTACTCATTCAGAAGATGCATAATAGTGCCCCCTAGCATATAACAGTGAAATCACGGAAACCTGGAAAATTCCATGTTTGTCAGGGAAGCGTTTTCTCACAAATAACGGAAAATTCCGTGTTTGGCGGGGAAAGAGTTAAACGACTTTCCTTTGGGTGATGTCATCAAGCCCTCTTCTTTTTCAGCCCCTCCATTCCAACTATCTGGCTCCATGTGACTTCTTCCGATCCAATCAATTTCTGATGGATAAAATCAAGTCCCACCCTACACTTTTTCTGGTTTCACTCATGTTTCTGATTATGGAAAATATTGACGAAAAAACAAAGAATGTGTACCATTTGTCCATGATGAATAATGCAAGCTTTATATTTAAAATATTTTTTAAAAATTGTGTCATATAAAAATAGCATCCATTATTCAATTCAAGTCACCTTCATTTATATAGTGCTTTTTAGGAAATAGGAAATTAATTTGGCTTTAAAAGAAAAGCTAAAGTAGGTTTTTTCTGAAAGTAGGTAATTTCTGTTGTAAAAACTGATTACTTATTTAATTTGGCGCCACTTAAACAACACCATTCTCAACTAAAACAGAAAACTCCCAATGCGTTTCGGACGCCCATCCGCACGGCAACAGCACTTGGTGGCCGGAGAACGCAAACCATGAAACAGGTTTTGAAATAGTTTTAAAACTATACCATCATCATCCCCGGGCAAACCCCAAAAAAGACAAATCTGCGAAAACTGTGACAGCATGTACGCAAGCATTACGTGTTCAGCCTATAGGCAAACGCGTTTGAATACGTATGTGTGCATATGTGTGACGCATCAACGATTCTCTCAGATCGCATCTTTGATAATTTACCCAGTGTGATTGTCACTTGCATGAACGAGCACCGATTTGCCTCATATTTCGACTTTTTGTCGGCGATTACGCAAAACCTGTCGGCGAGTGAAAATCGGGGCCAAAATCGTGCAGTGTGAACTCGGCATTAGTGTAAGCAGGGCTATTTGATTATCAAGGAACATAATTTAGGTGGAAAGACCAAAAGATCGAAACAGTTACAATTGGAGTAAAGGCCCGTTCACACCAAGAACAATAACTATAAAGATAACTATATTAGCGTCCACACCAGCGGACACTATAGCGGATATCGCTCTGTTTATTCTAAGAGTGTGCTTGTCTGCCGCTTTAAGTGCTCGAGCTCTTTACAGCAGGATGGATTCTGATTGGCTGTCATCAGCTGGATAAAATCATTCTGAAAGTGATTCCAACAATATCTCTATATCGTTATAGCTGTGGTGTGAACTCTCCTATTCTTTAGTATTGAGAACGATTTTTAGAACTATATCTTTATCGTTAGCTTTATAGTTATCGTCCTTGGTGTGAACGGGCCTTAATAAAATGAAATAAATGAAATAAATATGTGAACTGGCAGCAGATTTCTTTTGCTAGAAAATGAAAAGAGTGGAAAAAAGGAAAAAGCTCATTTTTCGCAGTGACAAGGGAAATGGAAACAGCACTTTTGGTGGGTGACAAGGCTCATTGACTTGTACAGAAACACCTTACAAATGCTTCAAATGTGAAACAGAAGATTGACTCCGTGAAAACAGTACTTTAGTTGTGTTAAACGGCAGATGTTACAAACGTTACTGTCTCAGCAGATACATATTCACATAAAATATACACACCTTTCCCCTCCATTTGTGTGAAATCACAGTCGTACAATACTCAAATGTGACATATGGCTGCACTTTGGGGTTTTGCTTTTGGAATGTTTTACCCAGAGACCTTTCTAGAAAGATGCTTCTTAGATGGGAATGTTATTTAGTAAAGCTTGCAATAAAGTTCTGTCACTCTATTTTTCCAGAACTTGACCTAAATGTAGTTTTCATTGCCTAATTGCATTAATAAAACCTGACTGACTTTAGTCTACAGACCTAATTAAGAGCACTTAATTAGATGATCCAGAGCACACAGGCTTGTTTATAAAATGTTTGACATTTATTCAAGCAATAAATTGCACCCTTAAGCACACATCACTTTGTCTCAGAGTTGATAGATAGGCTTATCGCCGTGTTCATACAATGTAAATGCAGCTCTAGGGCTGTCAAGGATAAATATTGCCACATTCATGTTGCGTGGAAATGATGAACGCCAAAATGAATGAGAACTGTGTGGGTCATATTTTTCCCTCTGACTAGGCTTGTTAACACTCAACAGAGCAACTTTATATTCCTGTACAGTAACGAAAAAATGCACAGGCAACTGTTCACAAAACAGAGGCGTTTTAATTATTTAAACCCATTTTTAGGCTGTAAATGTTTTACTATCGCAAACAAATTACTGTACAACCTAATGGAATCCAGAAAGTAAATAAAAACTAGCTTGTGCTTCAAAGAAATGCTTGACTCATTATTGTGTGCATTAACTATGTGCTTTGCAATTTTATAACAGTGTAGTTATTGCACTAGACAACAGCATAGTGTTATAACTCTCACACACACATTCTCTCACAACACGACTGTGTGAAAAAAAAGGTTTACCTGACATCCCTCATGTCCCAGCAAGAAGCAAGGTGTTCTGTAGTGGAGACTGAGGCTAGTTTTCAGACTTTTTTTCTCCAGTGAATATTTCTCATGGTGAGTTATTTTTGAAAATCAAAATTTTCTCTATAGACAAACAATAAAATCTTGGCTACAAGAAATTCCAGCATCATTGGGGCACATTGTCACATATATTGGGTATTTGTTAGGTTTTCATGTTTTATGGGGACATTCCATATCCATAATGGTTTTTAATACTGTACAAACTGTACAGGCCTATTCTATCCCCTAAACCTACCCATCACAGAAAACGTTCTGCATTCTTTTATTTTCACTTCACTTAGTATGATTTATAAGCTGTTTTTGCTCATGGGGACCGAAAAATTTGCACAGAAGGACAATAATTTGGGATATTGTCTCCTTTGAGGGGACATTTTGTCCCAATTTACCAAGACCACACACACACACACGTTTGGCTTGTGACAACTTTCCCATGTGACTATGCCCTTTCTCCCCTACACAAGCAACAAGGGAAAGCTAACGTTTTACAATAACCTAGATCATATTCATTCATATAGGCTGCAAATGGCATGAACTTTCATTTATATTTTCAGGTGATCCATATTTGAAGGGGCATAATCTATTAATCAGTTCTGATTTAAGAAGGTTGTCATTAATAATTAAGTGTTACCATTACATTAGTTAATGGTTCAGATCGTTTAGACGCAGCTTCATTTTAACGCAGGCGTTAGTTGCGTCGCATTCAGTGGCACAGCAGAGCGCGCTCCCAATATAACGGGCTCTCTTACCTGTTGGAATATCCTTATTTCTCTCCATGCTCTGGGAATAATGAACACAGGACATCAGCATCAAAATGAACGCGCAAAAGCACCGACGATGCTCCATCGTCGCTTCAGTGAAGTCCTCACAGTGTGAACGAGCAAGTTTTCGAAGTTTTGTGTGGCTCTGCTGGTCAGCGCGCGGAGAGTCCGAGAAGTCCCGGGTCAGTAATAAAACATTTCTCGTAAATCACCAAAGTAAAGTCATTTCAATTGTAAAGCAGTAGCAATACACGTGTTGATTAGTCCCTCAAGAACGAGCTGACTGCGATGGTGCCCTCGGTGTTCCCCAGACAGGGTGACAAGAGCGTGTGTGATTGAACAAGTACAGCTGTGTTTGAGCACCCCTCCTCCTGCAGTCCTCAAACACGAGCTCAAATAATGCCCCCCTGCACCGCCCTATTTCACACCCAGAGTCACACGCTGCTTCCACTGTAAAATAATAAAATAATAATAATAAAAACAGCACATTAAAAGTGAAAGTTTGCTGCTTTGGGTTTTTCTTTTTTAGTTTTAAAGTAAAATGTCAGTGTGCTGGTGTTACAAACTATAATTTCATTAAGTTCACTGCACTTTCTGACCACTTTAAAATGTGTTATAGATGAAGAAAGCAGAGCTGAAATGTTATCATGTAAAGAAAAAATAAATAAATAATAGAAAACATTATGGCAAGTTAAATGGATGCAAGAATACAATGACATGTTACAGAGTGTACACTGATAAGTAAATAGGCTACTACAGAAAAACAAATTTCTACATGAAAAAGTTAGTTCAGGCAAGAAATTTAAGCATGTAGAAATAAAAGCGTAAATATCAACTATATAAAATTAAGTAAAACCTACTAAACTTTTCTGATACTGGTGTTCCCATCATGCACTGGGGCATACATAATTAATAAGGTAGTTTTTTTTTTGCTGTTTTCCAGCTGTATTTACACTGTTTTATCATTTTGTGACATCTGAAGTTCATTTTCTACTCAAAATGACACATTCATACACATTCATCGATCTATTGAATGTTACCGTCATTGTGTATTGTGTTCCAAGAATTGAAGTCTCTGTGTTCGGGTGGGTACCGTGTTACTTATTTTATATAAAGATAGAGTCTACATGATATCTATTGTATTATATTCTTAGATGTTTCTAAGTAAAGCATACACTTCAAAAAGCATGGTTTAATTCAGTGTTATATGTTATATAATTTGAGTAAAAAGTTTGTTAAATTTATGAAACTTAGTTAAGTAGGTTTTACTTAATTCTATTTGAGAAATTAAATCTATTCAATATAATTAAGTAATATTTACTTAATTACTTAATGAATGTTAAGTTCAATAGTAAGTTGATTTTACTTGATAATAACAGGTAAGTAGTACAGAGCAGTAGCAGTAAAATTTACTTAAAATGTGTTAGTGCAAATTGTTACGAGGATTTTATCAAGTAAATCCTACAAGTTATTTTTTTAAGTGTAGCCTATATGAGAAATTAGCTGAATGGATTTCTTAAATCTAAATTATTTGAACATAAAGCAAGATATTAAGTTAAACCTAAAATCTTGTGGAACAGCTTCATAAAGGAACTAGATTTTACTATAGAATTTACAATTAGCTTATTCTAATTGGAGGCTCTCATCGTCATATAAATGCAAATGTATGTGTGTAGGGGGATGGGTCGGGCTTTCACACTGTGAGCACCAAATGATCCCAGAATGACCATAAAACCTGAAATCACCTTCATTGTGTGTAGCAGCCAACAGCCCTCACGAGGAAAACGACTTATAAACATACTCAATGATGCTTTAATGGAAATATTTAAGGGTTACATTTATGGTAGTGGATAGTAAAAGGTTATTTTAAGATCTGTTCCCTGAAAGGTTCATTGAGGAACCCAAAATGGTTCTTCAATGGCATCGCAGCAAAATCTCCCTTTTGGAAACGTTTTATTTTAAAAATGTGGTATTATCATCTGAATTCCATCACATGATACCACTGTACCTTTTTGTGAAGATGGCTATACTTTGTGGTTAAAATTGATGATACTGCCTGCAGAACATTCTTTTGGGGATGTCCGCTAAAAGAAAATGGTGCAAAAAAGACAATAAATATTGTTTTGTTTTACTTCTAAAGTGTGTTTTAGGGTTAAATTTGTTATTGTTTGCAATTTTTAAGAACAATGTACATCAATAAGAGGTCCACACTGATATAATACCAAACGTACAGTATGTGTGTTTAAAAGTATGGTAACACTTTACAATAAGGTTCTATTTGTTAACATTAGTTAACAGCATTAGTTAACATAAACTAACATTGGAAAAATAGTTATAAAGCATTTATTAATGTTAGTTAATGTTAATTTCAACATTTACTAACTAATACATTATTACAAACCAAAAATTGTATCTGAACGGTTAACTAACACTAATGTATGTATAATGAATAAATACTGTAAAACTGCATTAACTATAAGGTTAGCTAATGGGACCTTAGAATAAAGTGTTAAAGGGGTGGTAAAACATGATTTCACTTTTCTAACTTTAGCTAGTGTGTAATGTTGCTGTTTGAGCATAAACAACATCTGCAAAGTTACAACGTTCAAAGTTTAAAGCAAAGGGAGATATTTGCTTTTAAAGAAATCAATTTCTAAGGACTACAGCAAACGGCCGGCAGGGACTACAGACATTCCTCCAGGGTTGCTGACGCCACTAACCCCAATATTTACATAAACCCCTCCTCCGAGAATATTAAATAAGGGGGGCGAGGCCATTTTTTATTGCTGTGGAGAAGAGTTGTTGTGGTATAGTTAGTAGACTGGAGTGTTGTTGCCGCAATGCCGACGAAACGCTGTTATTTTCCTCCGGATTGCAGGTCCACTTTGTTCAGCCTTCCTAGGGACGGGGGAGTTAGGGATCAATGGTTAAAATTTTTTTTAACTCGGTCCCTCATAATTATTACCCAAATCTCGCTCTCTGTGCTGCACATTTTACGGAGGAAAGCTTCCACAATCTTCGCGAGTTCAATGCAGGATTCGCACAACGGCTTGTCCTGAAAGATGGAGCAGTTCCAACTTTAAAAACAGAAGCTGTTTACGGGCCACAACCTGTAAGTATGATTTATTTTTCGTCGATGTGTTCTCCTGTAATAGTTCGTATTGTTAATTGTACGTTGTAGCAAGGAAGTAAACAAATGACAACGCTGTTTGGCTCTGCAAATCAGTTTGTTAAATGCTTATTCATACTTAACGTTATCCAACAAACACCTAACGTTACAAACTTTTTTAAATCTCAACAGCGAACTTGGAATTAGTGTAAATTATTCTTTGATTAGAGCTTTTATGTATTGTTTATCTACATGCTTGTTTATCTACAGGCATGCTAAACATGGTTCTGTGTTTGATTTGGCTACTATAGTAAAGCCAATGTTTAGTGTTCGTTTTGGGTTAATAGTTCTTGCGACAGATATTTGGTTATAATCGTTCTAAAAATACAAAAGTAACTAGGCGGTTAGCGAATCACAACACACTGGGCCAGCTAACCAATCTGATGATCATTGCGTATTTTTGAGGGACCGGCTTCATAGAACCCGGAAACCATCAGACCGTTTTTACAAGGAGGGACAGAGCAGTGTAGAATAAAGGTAAAATATATGAAAAATAATGCAATTTTTTAAAAACGAAGCATGAACACATGTTACAGTGCACCCCACAAACACAATCAAGCCTTCGAAAGAATGTGTTTTACCACCCCTTTAATAAAAGTATAAATACCAAAATCAAAATTGCCTGCATTGGGGGAACCAGGCAACAGCCCCCATAAGGAAATAGCATAAAAAGCTGTTGTAAAGAAACAGTTAGCACAGTATTAAAACAAAAGAAATCCCCAACTTGGAAAAACAAATGTGTTGAGGCTACCCACATACATTCACTGACCACTTGATTACTGCTGTACTTAAATATTCTATAATTTTCCCTGCAGGCATATAAATTGAGCTCCATTGCTATACCACAATGACACTGCAGTACATTGAAAAGAAAGATCCTCTGTGCCAAACAAAAACTATATGGCAGAGTTGGATCTTGATCATGCCATTTATGCATTTTATTGTGGTCTCAAGCTTTCAGACATATGGTGTTGTTGCACACAGTGTTATAATGAGGTAATCTGGTTCACGTCCAACACTCTTAATAGCCACTGATTGATGTCACTGAGGTCAGTGTATTCTCATTCATTCCTTTTTACAAGATTCAGTTTCACTCATGCATGTTGCAGTGAGCAATACACTCAAAACACAAGTTCATCAAAGGTTCACAGTTCTCTGTGGGCCATTAAAATGTCTTGTCGCAGTCTTTGTCACCCCAGATGGAAAATGTTTTAGAGATAAAAATTGCAGAAATGATTAAAAAATGCAGAAGTGCTCTCTGATAGATATTGTACATCCCATGACATTTCACATCTTTGTGAGACAGAGGGGTTTGTTTGGATGTATTGGGGGATGGAAGCGGGGGCCGCTACTAAAGAATGAACAGCTGAAATTACTTATGTATTATACAGTAAGAAACATTTGCCACATCTGTTCTTGGTTATTCATTGAGAAACAATATAGATGAGAACATGGATGTGTAAAGTACATGCATTTGGTGTGGGCGGTCAACTGTATGAGATTGCTTTTACATCGTTATAACTTTAAAGTGAAGATATCTTGATTCTTAGAAGCAGAAGACTGCCAGAGATACAGAAAAATTACATCATGATGTTCTCTAAAATCTGTTAATTAAAATGTACTCAATTTACTATTGCAGTTAAAAGGTGAATCTCACAAAACCTCACTTCAGATTTCAACCCAAAATCAAAAGAGAGTATAATTAATAATTTAAGAAAAATATTTTGCTTAAAGGTCCCATGTTGGATTTTTTATTTTATAATGTTTCCTGAGGTGTACTTCTATTGTTTGTATGCTTTTTACATCATAAAATGTCATCATTTAGAAATAAAAGGCATTTTTCTATCCTGATTTTAGCCCTTTGGCTTAAATGCTCTGTTTGAAGGGACGTGTCTGATGTGAGACTTCAGTGTAAACGCCCACTGCTGTGATTGGCTGACATCTTTGCATTTGAAACGCGTATTACATGTGGAACCCTCTTGAATACTTCTACTACTCTAGCATTATTTTTAGATCTTTTCCCATCACATGAAAGGCTGCACTGCTGCAGTGATGAGCATTAAGTAGACAGCAACGCGATTTCTCTCACAAAATGCTTTCACAAAATGCTTTCACCACAACTAACAGCAAACACGACATCAATAGGAATACAGTAAGAGCTTCGTTGTGCTGCATAACAGTGTCATTCATTATAACGGGAGTTTGGGCAAGTATAGTTTAATCACAATTTAAATATTATATATTATATTATATTTTTTTCATGCTACTAAGAGAAACAATGCCAAGTTGATTGCTTAGTCACTGGCTTGATTCACTGATGCATAAACAGTATTAAACGATTTAGAAAGAAAATCTGTGTGAACTTGAATAATTAGCTACACATCAGAATCATATCGAATCATATCTAAAAGTCTGTTTGTAAAGCCTGTGCTGACATTGCGACTGATTTAAATGTAAAAAAAAATAAACTGAATCCATTTTCTCCAAATTCTCTGGGCGGCCAAAGCAGAGAAAGGGGAGGTAACCTTTCCCCGTATGACGACATATAGGGAAGATTCCAGATTGGCCCATCTGAGCTTTCATTTTCTCAAAGGCAGAGCAGGATACCCAGGACTTGGTTTACACATATCGCCATTTCTATAGCCACTGGGGGACCATAGGCAAGCTAGGGGAACTCATATTAATGTTAAAAAACCTCAAAGTGAAATTTTCATGCCATGGGACCTTCTACATTAAATAAGTACATTTTATAAGTAGACAACAAATCCTGACCAATTCCCATCAGTATAAGACTATATACTGATACTTTAATATAATTAAATAAACATTTGTAACATTTTTACATCACTGTACTGCCTTTAAAGTATTTGGTAACACTGGTGTGATGAAAAGTCATAGGCAGGTGACATCATGACCAGGAAGGTATAAGGCGCACCTGGACCAAACAATGTCAGCTTCTGTGTCTTCAGCAAGTCTTATGGTATGCATGGTTAGCTCTTGAGGGGGCTGACTGTGTTCATTGTGAGCAGCTGCCGCTGAGCACACTCTGCTCCCGCCTGGCGCTCTTTGAGGAGAGCATCCAGGCTTGTTTACCCCATGGTTCCGGCCCTGCTGGTGCTGAGGCTCAATGGCGGCTGAGATTGTGAGGTTCGCAGATGGATCTCATGGAGGGGTTAGCAATGGGCTCTGCCTTCTCTCTGCCTTCACCCACGGGTTCCAGCATTCTCTCTCTGGGTCTGGAAGCACGCTCAGCGGTTTCTTCCGCCCTGAGTGAGGGCCCGGTGCTTCAGTTATCTTCCTCTGATGAGGTTGATGTGCTGAGCATCGAGGCAGGAGAATTTGAGGACTCGCTCTCCCCAAAACCCAAAAACCAAGCTGGATGAACGCTTCCAGCCCTCTAAAGCACAACCTCTATGTCGGAGCCTTCCATTTTTTCATGATCTCATTTGAAAATCTGGGGTTGAGAGACTATGGTTATGGTGCGATGCCTAAGGTGGAGCAGACTCTTGTGAGCTATCTCTCCCCTGACACGGCATCGTCCCTCAAGGCCCCGATGCCTTCCCTCCAAGCCATTCAACTTTGGTAGGGTTATATGGCAGCAGGTCAGGCCGATGCATGCCTGCACATAATGGGTATACTGCAGGCATACCAGACCGACCTGCTAAAAGCCCTGGATTAGGGTGAGGTAGTTAATCCTGAGGCCGTTTGAGGGCCACAGACCTGTCTCTTTGGACTACCAAGGAGACGGCCAGAGCTATTGGTCAGTCTATGGCAGCCCTGGTATCTTTCTGCCGGACGCCCGGCTTTCAAATCTTGGCCTCTTCAGCGACACCATCAACACCATCGGTTTCCAAGGAGTCGATATCCTGTCTATGACATTCCGTCACACCATTGGACTGATTTTCCACATGCTTCAAGGCGCAATCACACAGAGGCATTCCCATAGTGTCATAAAACTTCTGAAGTGAGTTGACCCTTGAAAGGGAACCGAGGTTACGTTCATAACCAAGACTATTTGCCACCTCACACACACACAAAAAACATGAAATCAGATTTTTTGTTTTTTTTTTCAAATCTGAACTACATTTGGAGGTGGTTTAAAATGTGATTCCATTCAGATTTTTACAGACATGTCTCAGTCTGGATGCTCTGGCTGCTCAAATCGGATTTCAAGTGGTCTTTTGTATCACTCTTAAAGCGACACACAACAAAGTCAAAACCGGTGACAGTCTCCTCCGTTGCACAAATAAAACTCAGTGACTCGACAGGATGTTTATTTGGAGAGCAAGATGATGCAAGCAACATTTTCCTGCATTCGTTTTGAAAGTCTTGTCACATATGTGGGTACGACGTCAATACCAAAGCAATCCATGCAGCAACCCAAGTTGGTTATGTCTGTGTCTATATCAAATAAGACACAAAAATCTTATTTAATCAATCAATTAACAGTCTACCTGAAAAGATCTGATTTGAGAAATAATCCAATTTGCCTGCAGTAGCTTATGATTTTAAATGTATATTTAATGTATATTTTTTTGCTTACTTACTTACTTACTTGCACACACACACACTAACCCTACCCCTAAACCAACCCATCACAGAAAACTTTTTTTGCATTTTTAGATTTTCAAAATTTTCATTTACTATGATTTATAAGCTCTTTTCTTCATGGGGACCAATAAAAAATGTCCCCATAAGGTCAAAATGTTCTGGTATTTTTGGGCACTGGGTTTTATGGGGACTTTGCGTAGACATAATGATTTTTATACTGTACAAACAGTAAAATATATCCTCTAACCATAAACCTAAACTTACCTTAAACTTTCTGCATTCTTACATTTGTAAAAAAATAAAAAATAAATAAAATGTAGTATGATTTATAAACAGTTTTCTTCATGGGGACAAAAAATGGCCACACAAACTCAAAATGTACTGTTAGTTCTATCTTTGTAGGGACATTTGGTCCCTATAAAGTAGGGTTTACCAGAACCACACACACACTATTTTTTATTCTTACTGGCAAAGGTATGGTGTCTATTCCAGGCAGTATAAGATTTTATAGTGTACAATATCCCCAAAAAGGGGAATAACAGTATAAGTGTTTCTTGTAATTTCTTTGAAAGGCAAATACATTAGTTTGAGAAGACGTTGATGTCTGCAGGCAATGAAGTCGGTCATGAATCTCCATCTATATTTCCATTCATCGAAAATGTCAAATACAGTGAATTTTGATGTAGATGACAGAGTCAGGCAGTGGTAGAACCAATAAATGAATAAGGACTAAACATTTTAACAGACGTTGAGACCTTTTGTCTTGAATCACATAGTAAGACAATCTAAAAGCATTAGCCCACCTAGTTTTTTCCCCAAGTACAGGAAGCAAACCGAAAATATATATGTGTCTTTTTGCGGTACTGGCAGGCCTGGCAAATGGTTTCTCGATTACAATGATGAGTCACCCATCCAGGACGCCATGATCTCATGGACCTGATGAATCCTTTGCTATAATTATTTCCAATAATAGCTTTTTTGTTTCAAATATATGCCTTTGATCCTGCCACTTTGTGTTAATTACAAACTGGCAACGATAGAAGACCAGTGCCTCTTGATAGACCAGTCGCTCTCAGTCTGACCACCTCATTTCCACATCTGTATACTGGTTTGAGTTAAGTTAAGACGGGAAATCCCACACTTCAGCCAAAATCATAAAGAGAACTTGACCTACAAGGAAACACATTTGTCATCTTGCACTATAACCATACTCAAGAACCCATCATTCATATGGACTGCAATCTATGCGTCCGTAATGGCGCCATTTGCAGGGCTGAAGACAGGCAGATAACAGTGTTGGATATTTCAGAAAAACACAATATAGGGTATGAAGTCTATTGGCCACATAAGCAGGAAAGCTAATTTGCTTTAAAAGACCTCCCTTGTGAAAAAATGTACTTGCTGATAATATATCATAAAAGGCCACGTAAGTCTACTTATAAAAAAACAAACTTTGATATCTGTTTCTTAAAACACTTAAATACGTTAAAAAGTAATAATGTCTAATTGAAAGATTTAACTTAGTATTTGTTTCAATCATCTCTTGTCATGCTTTAAAGAAATGTACTTATTTTGATGTGTTGACATACTAAAGTACATGTGAAGTACTTGATTATCATTTTAGAATTAGTTATTTGTTATTACATTTAGTTAATATATTTTAAATGTACTTAATTACAACTGTAATTTCAAATATATTTAAATACATTCAATAGAAATTACATTAGTTTACCCTTTTTTATAGACAACAGAAGTAATTATAAAGTTACATCAAAAAATATACATAAGTCCTACTTAAGTTGGTTAAACAAGTACTCTAATATTCAATATTAATGTAATAATAATATTACATTTAACATAAATTTATCTATAATATATTTTCATTTTCATTAAGACGAAAAATACTGAAATTGAATTTATATTGCTACCCAGCAAGCTATTTTTGCATTTAAAAGATGTCTAATAGCCGTCCAAACACAGCCCTGATGTCTAGGCTAAAACAAAGCAAAATTTGGGCTGTCAGTGAAAATGTAATAGACGTCTAACCATAGCCCAAGAATAGACTAGTCATCAATTTCTGTTGACTTTGCTTACATGATGTCATTACAATATCATACATCTCGCAAAATATTTTGGCAAAAACGACATGTAACCAAATTCAAGGCTAGAAGTGGGTTACTCATAGCTGGTCTATATCGGGTCTATAGTTAACCGAGACTGTGAAATTATGGCTATTATTTGCTGGGTATTGTCACCGAAAAATCTTGACAGTTGCTCATATTTAGTTTGCACTCCTGCGTATTCAAACTTGCCACATAGTGATTGGTCATGAAACAATGGTTTTCAGTATTAAAGACATCAAACCTAACGCTGCATTCACACGGGGTGTCTGCGTCAACGTTTGATGGAGGGCATGTCTGAAGCTTGGTGCTGATGCGACCGTTATATTGAAAACAGCCAATAATATTACTTTTCTGATGTTGCATGAACGCAACAGTGACAGTCCCTAGTCACTGTATGCTTTCATACGGAAAAGACAAAGACTTTATATATAGGAAGACTCCGATTAATTATGAATGGGAGAAAGTGCAACGCCCAAAATGGCGAATAAGCCCTGCCTTCTAAAGAAAAGAGTCAATCGTTAATTAGTAAAGTAATTGCGTCACTGCAGCTGCCATTAGAAGCTCCGGTTGTTATAGAAACAGGCAGTGTTCTCTAGTCTCGCGTAGCCAGACCTTCAGACCGACGGCAGATGGTCTGGACACCATCACAGCTTTCATTGGTCAAGGACCGCCCAAGAAGATGTTTGCCTGACATGTAACGTAACCAATCAGTTTGTTTTGTTTCGCGTCATGTTTAGGGGCGTGAAAATGTAAAGTCGATGTCCCTGCATTAACAGACCGGCATGCATCTATAAATTATTCATTCATAAACGTTATTAAAGTTTACTGACACAATACATACTTTTGAAAATCCAGCCTTTAGTTGATCCTGGTAAGCGCTCATTGTCACAGTTGTAAACACGACGGCATTCGCCAGGGAGTTTGGCTTCACGGCATTTGTTTCCAGACGGCCCGTTAAAGAACACAACACACTCGTCTCGCGGACATCCTGTAGAATTCAGCCAATCAGATGACGACTTCGAAACTCCTGAAGTGTTTCCAGATAAGTGTGCCATATGCATCAGACGTTCAGCCCACGGTTCGTGGGCTCGTGACGTCTGAGGCTGAGACTGTGTTCTCAGACGCACGTTTAGGATTGCGCTGTCCAGGCTGAATTTTTTTTTTGTTTTTTTTGTCATGATTCGAGCATTTAGAAACCAAATTTATGAGACAGATGTTGTCAGATTTCATTGGTGATTTCAAATATGAAATTTAATCGTAAGCTTGGCGAACAGTTTTGGAGAATTTGATGTTTCCACATTCAAAGAGACAGGAGCTGCACTTGCATGCCCGAGAGGCGTTTCAAAGATGGTCGCCGAGTGAAATGACATGTCTTAAAGGGACTTTGGAAAAGAGCAGCATGAACATTTTGCTAAACATCTGCGTTTGTCTTCCACTTTATAAAGAATGTCATATAGACTTTTAAAAGCATGAGGGTAACAATTTTGTTTTTCAAACTATTTCAGTGACCATATGAGACATCATGGCATCATGGTCAGACAATGGCATCATGAGTTTGACTGGAGAGATGGTTATAAAGCAATGAGAACTTAGGTGGATCCAAGGAAGTTCCATTGGGTAACTTTAGCTGTCCTCTTGGGAGACTTCTTCATTTTAAGTTTAATTATACAGGGTGAGCTTCATGAGCAGTCTCTCATTAGAGTAATACCAAACATGATCATTAGAGAGGCCAGCCTGAAATGAGATGCTCGGATATATTTATACACCCTGACCATCACCATTTCCAGGAGGAAAAAGAGAGGACAAGCCTTGCGAGGAATGTGCACTATAAGCAGGATTTATATGGTCAGTTCCCTGTATATCTGAGAAAATCTCAGGGGAGCCCATCACATGTGGACGAGACCCAAGAGGAGAGTTTTGCCACAACACTAACACTAACTCTGAACAATAACTCAGCTGGAGTGGATGCCTAAACATTGCAGTTTTCAGTGGGTTCATTCAGCTGCACTGTATCTTGAGCCAGTTCTTAATGTCCCATCCCGCTGGAGACTGTATCTCCAAGCTTTGTTTGCACAGATGTTTGTAGGACCTCTGATTGACTGTGTGGTCTTCACACACTGATACAGGAAATTCCATACAGTATGTTGTTTCTAGGGGTCCTTAAAGTTTGTATACTGTATGTAAGCAATGATATAATTTATTTGTTTGCAGGTATGCCAGCACATTCCTAAACACCCTTTATATACAGCCATCAGCCTAGTGACTGAAAACTAATTGCACCCAAATAAGAAAACTCACACTGCTGTCTTTTCTGACATGCACTTCAGTTGAACCCTATACATCAAGGGAAAGTGTGTATTGTATCTGGAGCTGAGGTAGTGTGAATCCCCCGCTCTTCTAGGAGTGTTCTGGTATTTTAGTATTAGCTGTAGCTAATGAGAAAAGTGACGAATGTGTCTAGGATTATACTATCATTCACTGTATCATAGACCTAATGTAGAATATGATGTTCTTGCTCACTTAAATATACTGCCTTGGGCGGCTTACTGTGATTTCGCCAAGTGGGACATGTTGCTGGATCAGCGTCCTTGTTGGTCTTGGAACAGCATTCCTTTAAACCAGATTCGTGATAGGCCAAGGGTTAGTGCTTATCAAAATATTTTCTACTGAATTTAAAGGTAGTGGTTAGGGATTGGGACTGTTTTGGCAGAAAATTTGTTCTAGAAACAACAAAACAAGTTTCTTGAGGTTTTGGATCAGAGTGCATAGATATATAAGCTCTGACCAACTGATATCATGAAAAATGTACCACTTTAGAATACTGTTCCATCATTAATGGATAACTACACAGAAACAAATGAGTAATGCATTATTAACACTCTAGAAACTACTATTAACTAACAAGAAACTCTGATTAATAAATTAGTAAGTAATAGTGCTTAGTCGAATGTGGTAGTTCACTATTAGCTAATCGATAACTAAAAATGTTTCACTCCTCCCAGAGGACTACTAATAACTACTATATACAGGTTCATAATTAATGAAAGTAATGCATAATGTATAATTATATAATTCTAAAGTGAAGACCATAACCCACTAGTATTTACTTAAGTGTTACTATCCAAAACCTTACAAAAACCTCAAAAGTTTACAGTGATTTCAGTAATTACTACGGAGTTATTATGTTTTTCACTTTAAAATACTTATCCAAATAATCAGTAGTTCCTTTAGAAAGATGTAGTAACTCTTGAGTCATTACTAGTGGGTTACTATTACCTTCACTTTAGAATAAATTATATATTATGCATTATTCATGTTAATAATGAACCTGTATATAGCAGTTCTTAGTAGTCCTCTGGGAGGTGTGAAAAAAATGGTAGTTATTGATTAGCTAATAGTGAAGTGACTTAAATTGCAATCCTTCGACTGGCTGCCCAACTTTACAGCAGAAAAAAATGTTTCATCCTTTGTAATCTATTTGCAGACCATAGCTCAATTATAAGATGTGACCAAGAAGATGGCTATTATTCAAGGTTAATCAGCATCATTTAAATGATGACTGGATGATTATAATTACTTCTCAGCAAAAGTTTAAATGTGATTGGTTCATTCCAAACAGAATACCATGCCACATTATAAAAGGGTGTGCACATTTATGCAACCAGGTCATTTTATACTCTATATAATTATGCACCTGTAAAATATGAGTATTTTGTAAAACTCAAAGTATCCCACTAAATTATATACTCTTCAAGTACTTAAGTATTTAATAGAAGTAAACTTTTTCAAATCGAGAAAAATACTTGAAGTGAATAAAATGTATTATTTTGGCTTAGAATTGTAATTCAGTACAATGACTCCTGAATGTGACATTAGTGTTCACTTACGTCAATATATTGTCTTGGGTGGCTCACCAAGATTTAGCTAACAGGATCAACATTCCTAGATCAACATCCTTTTGGTCCTGAAAGAACATTCCTCTTGACCATATTTTAAAGACAGAGAAAAACTTTTCTTAGGGAACGTCCTTATAAACCAATTTACTTTTATTCAGGGGTTGGTATACAGGTTGGGGTTTGGGTAAAGTTGTTACCGAAGAAACTCCAGGTTTCTCCACGTTTAAGATGAGAGTACATTGAACTTCCAGGGAATTACTTATTTCACTGTCATTACACAAAAAGGGAGACACAAGCCAGAGATGTTCTCTTCACACCGATCGCAGCTTAAGTAAACATTTATCTGTTTCAACCCAACCCTGCTCTTATAAGGTTTTACAAGTTCAGTGATGAACGCTTTATTTATACCCATCACAGGAGAGTCCAGTCAAGCATCTGCGGTATGCATTAATTCTTGTCCAAAAATCTAAAACCTTTTTTGAAAAAATGTAGATGTCATTAAGAGAGTCCATGACTTTTCTTTCAAAAAGGCACAAAATGGCTCTCAAAGCCACCGTACAAGGTTTGTCTATCCAGATAACATTCAATTATAAAAAGAAAAATGTTCAAATCATAAAATCTGGGTCATTGCATATGATGACATAGTGGTCTTGGCACAATTTTTAGTATATTATTTGGAAAACTCCTTTAGCCAGAAGTAAATACCCCTTTACAGGAAAAAAAAGGCAGGCTCTTCAAAGGGTGGGCGTGGAGTTGCTTCAATCCGTCATCTAATTTTTGGGTTTTCATAGAGGTTTGTGGTAAAGCATTGCAACACTGGCCTGTAATGCTACCTGAGCAATTGTAAGGCTTTATTTTTTTTCTTTAGAAAACTTGTAACCGAATAGACTGTACACAAACCAAGCTTCACCCAGGGACATCCGAGAGGAAACCTTCACGTCAGCATCCTGCTTGGCAGATTGATTTGGCTCTGTCCAATCTTGATATTTTGAGTGAGCCATGAAAGCAAGTTTGTCTGACTGACTTAAAAAGTCTTACTTTTAATAATAAGACTGTTACAACTCTGACATTTGAGCCCCCAACAGTCTTTCCAAAATAGACAATATTATTCCAACAAGTACAAAATCTATTTTTTGCTCCCCGAAAGCAGTTCTTGCAAATGAATATAAACTCAGTGTCCCATGGACGATTAAATATACATGAAACTGAAATGGACTATGAAATATCATTATAGCACATAACCATATACAGGTAACATGGTAATAGAACATCACAGTAAAACTACTTGTCTGAAGTGCCAGGGAAGTGAGAACTAAACTGAGCTGGATAATGACATCACTGTTTTTCTTCTGAGCTGCTTTATTTGTAACCGGTCCTACTCGACCCGCTCCAAGCACCATTCAAACTGGTGTCTCCAGCATGGGAGGTGGGCAAGCTAACAAGGACACTAAAGACCAGTCTCTAGCGCGACTTGCTAGTTCGAGGCGATATTGCATTGAGTTCAGGGGAGTGAGGTTTACACACTCACCCCCCAAAACTCACTCCCATCCGGGTCACGGCACCAAAAGTCGAGCGGGATTTGAACCAGCGTCTTTGGCATGGGAGGCAAATGGCTTTTAAAGGGAATGGGAGTTGAGACTCTGATTGGTTTATTGCATGTTATGCCCAAAACACAACCATGACTTATTAAGAGAATAGGGACAACCCTTTTGGACCATGTGCCTGGCGCGCCGACCGTTTTTGTTGTTGTTGTTAAACTAGCAAAAGTGGATTCGGACACACTCTAAGTGCACCTGTGCCATGCGCTTCAGACCATGTACTCAGATCTCTAAAATAGGGCCCTGAGACAGGTATTGGCTTGTGTGTGTGTTCACTACTCACTACTCCTAATGTGTGTGCCTCCTAATGTGTGTGCCAGACATTATTTTTTGTTTCCAACAAAATAGGGTTATTTATTAATTAAAAAAACAAGCAATGACATATAACGAATGGCATATGTGCAGTGTTTGCTTTGATGCACTTGGCATTATCCTGTAGGATGAGAACTGAATATGAGAGCCTATGGAGATATGAATCCTCAGCTAAATAATTCTCTTTATTGCATTCCAGATCAGAGTTCAGTGCCTCATGTGTTTCCATTACGCTAATACCATTGTAAAATGTTCATTTCTACACAAGTGGAGGTTGGATCAAAGCCTGGGCTGCATTGATGGTATGTTTGACTAAACACTCTCTGCTAAATGGTAATAAATATATATTTTTTCTAAAATCTATAAACAGCTTTTGTATTCACTTCACATGGTCATAATGTTATGCCTGATCTGAGTATATTTCCTAGGTTCCCCAAAAAATACCATTTCAGTAAAGGGTTTATGCAAGACACAATTTTGTGGGTTTTCTTTCTTTCTTATTTTTTGGTTTAAAGACAAATTCCATCAAAACATTTAATTATAACTAAAAGTGATTAAAAAAAGAAAACAACAGTACATTGGCTACACAATGATTAGACAAATGTGTGTAGTTTATAAAATTATGTTTAGCACTAGATGACATAACATTTTAAACAAAACGTAAGAACAATGTCTTGCTAGAAATACATTCTGTTAGTCAGACAGGAACTAGGCATTCATGAAGCATCATGAAGATTAAATTGCAAACCTGAGTCATAACAAAATATTAACATTTCATAATTAATATCTTACCTAAACAACCTAAAACATTGACGTTTTTATATACTTACAGTAAAGATCAGCACTGCCCTCTTCTGGAGAATATGAGTACTACGGGGAAAAAAAACAACTAAAAGATGTTTAAAGTTTAAAAACACACTGCTATTTATAATCTTATTGTCAACACTACAAATCAAACAAACAATATATAAGCAAAGTAAATCACACAATAAATAACAAATTAATACATATTCCGAACAACTGTTTGCATGCAAAATATATTTTTGGGAAGTAATCGATAAAACAAAAAGTGTTAAAAATACTGTTTCACAATAAATTATAATTTTGTGTTGTAAAGGTGAATACTGGTCATTCAGTGCAAGTATTACTGCAAATTTGAATATGCATAGTCGTACTGACAGCTCTTAAAGGAACAGTTCACTTTTTACATTTCAATATGTTTTGTCACATGGCTTCTTTTATGGTGCTGTTTTTTCTTTTGTTAATTTTTGAGTATGACGGCGGTTGTGTCTATTTAATTTCATGGTGTAAAAAGGAGCAGCCAGGACGTGTAATTAGCGACAGATTTTTTTTAATTTTGGGGTGAGCTATTCCTTTAAATGTCATTCATGGCATGAGTTATTTATATTAATCTGTTATGTGTGGATAAAAATATAAAACAATGCACTTTAATCGGTACAACCAGTGGTATCACACACCTGAAGCTACTTCACGATCTCTAAAAGCACCGTTATTCCTCTAAACTTCTGGCTTTATATTCACATGCATTCCATAGGGTTTCACAGATGTATGAAGTGCAAGGGTAAACATCTTCTCTTTTCACCCGTTTCCACAGAGCTGGACATTACGACACCCTCTGCAAAGCAGTTAGTTATTTGTCTCAAAAAACATGAAGTCCTAAAAAAAAAAAAAAAAAATGAAGAAAAAAAAAAGTAATTACTAACACTTTCTTGAAATTTCTCCCACACTATCAAACTATATCCTCCATACACTCCTACTCACAATCAGAAAGCAAGCTCCGATCATCACTGCCTTCATTCTCACATCAAGATCCATGGGGAACTGGATCCCGAAGTTGTCCGAATCCGTGAAAGCCTCTCGGAGAAGTCCTGTCCATTGTTTGCTGATCTTTCCGATGCCGACTTCATCCATGGTCAGAATCTTGACATAAGTAGTAAATAGCATTTTCAATTGTACATAAAAGGATAGTTTATCCACAAATGAAATTTCTTTCAACATTTTCTCACCCACAAGTTGTTCCAAACCTGTATGAGTTTCTTTCTTCTGTTGAACATAAAAGAAGCTATTTTGAAGAATGTTGATGGACAAACAGTTGATGGACCCTATTGACTTCCACAGTATGGAGAAAAAAAAATACTATGGAAGTCCATCAACTGTTTGGTTACACACAGTCTTCAAAACATCTTTATGTTCAACAAAAGAAAGAAACTCATACAGGTTTGGAACAACTTGAGGGTGAAAAAATTATGACAGGATTTTAATTTTTGGGTGAAATATCCCTTTAAAAGATAGGATAGTAAAATATCAACACATATCCCATCCATATTTATTTACTTACCCTGGGGGTACGCAAGGTGATAGAGGGGGTACACAAACAAAATGCTGAGTTTTGACATTCATTTCATTCTACCCCACCTTAAAGGTGCACTGTGTAAATTTTAGCGCCATCTAGCGGTGAGGTTGCAAATTGCAACCTCCCACCCCTCCTTGCAAAGCACATAGAGAAGGTACGGTGGCCGAAACACAACAAAGATGTCGTCGTCTGAGACAGCAGAGAGTGACTAGCGCTCTGTAGAGCAGTTTGTCCGTTTAGGGCTACTGTAGAAACATGGCGGCGCAAAATGGCGACTTCACTGTAAGGGGACCCACGGTGTATGTAGAAAGAAAACATAACGATTCATTATGTAAGGTCTTTATACTCCACTGAAAACATAGTTATGTATATTATATTGCATTTCTGTCAATAGGTCCTCTTAAATATTACACACTGCACCTTTAAAATAACATTAAAACCAAGCATGTATTTCTAACAAGCAAAATGCCGCATCCAGTGTAAAAACAGGAAAATAGTAGTGCCATAAAAGGTCAAATACATGACATCCAATCAAATTACCTCCTCTTTTGTGGTCAAAACTGACTACATCCACACAAGCAGCATATATACAGTATGATAGGTTGCGTGAATGTTGGGAAGGTTACTTTGGAAATGTAATAGATTACAGATTACAAGTTACCCTATTTGAAATGTAATAAGCAGACTAACTATTTCAATTACTTCATTAAAATAATGTAACTGATTACATTTGATTACTTTTCTAAATTTCTAACACATTTTTATCACTCGCCATGGTGGCAATTCTTAGACAGGTTGCAGCCTAAAGACTAAAGCTTTCAGCGGCAATGCGGATTGATGTGATTGGCAGACATGGTGCGTTGCAAATTCAAACAAGCAAGCCAATCAAAAGAATAGCATCAGATTAGCATCGCTTTACTAAACGGCTTTTAAATGGCAGGAGGCATTGTGCACATCAAAAACAGTCAAAGCAACAAATTAATATTAATCAACATATACTAGCTTTTTACAGAAACTATTCAGATGCAACCCACTTTGTAATCGTTAACATTTTCATAAGTAACTGTAATTTAATCACACATTTGTTCTAAGTAACTGTAATGCATTACAGTTGAGATTACAGATTACAGGGGTAGACCTGAGCCAATGATTTTGTCCGAGCTATGAATAAAAAAAAAATTAAAAAAAATTTTATTCATATTTTCTCGTCTTTGTCTTAATAGTTTAACATTTTTAGACTGCTCTGCCTCAGCAGTCTAACAGCGCTCGTCAATATCAAAATGATCGAGATGGCCAATCAAATCAAAGAAGGCGGGTCTTACTGTCACAGTCACAATACAACGACAGTTTGTGGAAAGATGCAAGTATTAGACAACTGTTTTACGATAGAAATGTTCAGTGACCGACAGTAATAGACTATCTAGTGGTGCAAACTACTCAACTCGCCAACTTCGCCGTTTTGATTTGAAAATTTGCAATCAGGATTCATGAAATTCATAAATAAATGTGACGAGACAAGAAATGTTTGCGTTTTCAACATATTAGACATTTTAAAATAAAATATTATTTGCAAATAGTTTAAATCGATTACTTCATAATTACTATATTAGACCTAGAACTTCTTTTTTACCATTCTTATTTATTTATTCCCTTAAATCCCTTTTAATCCTTTAATTATTTAATTCCTTTATTATTATTATTAGTAGTAGTAGTACTACTTATTAAATAATAAATCCACCCCCCCCACGCCAATAGGTGCCCCCCCAACACAAAGGTGAAACTTGAATCTCATAACATTATTTATGCCATTGTAATTGCTTTCATGCCACCTCTGAGCAGAATTAAATACATCTAGATGCAGTTTGTATGGCTTGTGATGATACTGATTTCATTTGATTAATAAGGTTAGAAAAACTTTTTACCTTTATAAAGGTAAAAAATGCACCTGAAAATCAATTTAAAGGGGCAAATATTGTCCCTTAATGAAAAAGGTGAGACTGCAGTCTAAGTGGAAGAGAGGGGGTACGCAGAAGGATGATAAATGCTTGAGGGGGTACGCCACTCGAAAAAGGCTTGGGAACCACTGATCTACTGAATAACAGTTCCACCTAGTGGGCATTTATAGACAGAGCCAAAGACCTGCAGGCAGAAACAGAATGGCAGAAAAAGCACAAACCTGAAGCACTCAATTAAAACACTACCCCCAGTTTCACAGACAAGGCTTAAATCTAGCCCTAGACTAAAATGCAAATTTGTTTTAATTGTCTCATGATGCACACCAGTTTTTTTTTATTAATAAAGTTATTATTATTATTTTTATGTATATATACACCGATCAGGCATAACATTATGACCAAGTGGATGAAGTGAATTACACTGATTATCTCTTCATCACGGCACCTGTTAGTGGGTGGGATATATTAGGCAGCAAGTGAATATTTTGTCCACAAAGTTGATGTGTTAGAAGTAGGAAAACTGGGCAAGCGTAAGGATTTGAGCGAGTTTGACAAGGGCCAAATTGTGATGGCTAGACGACTGGGTCAGATCATTTCCAAAACTGCAGCTCTTGTGGGGTGTTCCCGGTCTGCAGTGGTCAGTATCTATCAAAAGTGGTCCAAGGAAGAAACAGTGGTGAACCGGTGACAGGGTCATGGGCGGCCAAGGCTCATTGATGCACGTGGGGATCAAAGAGACAAGCTACTGTAGCTCAGATTGCTCAAGAAGCTAATGCTGGTTCTGATAGAAAGGTGTCAGAATACACAGTGCATCGCAGTTTGTTGTGTATGGGGCTGCATAGGCGCAGACCAGTCCAGGGTGCCCCAGGGTGTCCACCGTCGAAAGCGCTAACAGTGGGCATGTGAGCATCAGAACTGGATCACGGAGCAATGGAAGAAGGTGGCCTGGTCTGATGAATCACGTTTTCTTTTACATCACGTGGATGGCCAGGTGTGTGTGCGTCGCTTACCTGGAGAACACATGGCACCATATGCACTATGGGAAGAAGGTAAGTCGGTGGAGGCAGCGTGATGCTTTGGGCAATGTTTTGCAGGGAAACCTTGGGTCCTGCCATCCATGTGGATGTTACTTTGACACGTACCACCTACCTAAGCATTGTTACAGACCATGTGCACCCTTTCATGGAAACGGTATTCCCTGGTGGCTGTGGCCTCCTTCAGCAGGATAATGCACCCTACCACAAAGCAAAAATGGTTCAGGAATGGTTTGAGGAGCACAACAACGAGTTTGAGGTGTTGACTTGGCCTCCGAATTCCCCAGATCTCAATCCAATTGAGCATCTGTGGGATGTGCTGAACAAACAAGTCCGATCCATGGAGGCCCCACCTCACAACTTACAGGAATTAAAGAATCTGATGCTAACATCTTGGTGCCAGATACCACAGCACACCTTCAGGGGTCTAGTGGATTCCATGCCTCGACGGGTCAGGGCTGTTTTGGCAGCAAAAGAGGGACCAACGCAATATTAGGAAGGTCATAATGTTATGCCTGATCGGTGTGTAATTATATATATATTATATATATATAATTTTTCAGACAATTAAGCACGTTACATTTCCCCCAACTAATTCTAATGCCTGTATTGCTAAATTAGCATAAATTAGCATAAATTAAAGATGCAGCAAATGATGTATAATGATGATGTATAATTATTTTTAATTGAAAATAATGTCAAAAAATCTTGATGATCCTAAAAATAGGCTTTATGTTCTTTATGCAAAGTATCATTTGTTTTGTCCAGCCTAAACAAAGCTTTCAAGGGAATTAAGGGTTGTGTGATGCAGAAATCATTCATTTTCAGTGAACGTTAGCAATTGTTGGTGTCTGTGAGCATTTAATCACAACTGTTTGAGTTGATATACCTCAAAGTCCACGTCTGGCAGGCAGCTCCAGCCACAGAACGGCCCCTGGAGCTTGAGAACCGGCTCTCTGTGCTCATTCTGTATGGTGAACTTGGGGAGAAAAGGGTGCCATTGCTGAAGAACATATCCCACTGTGTTCCCTGGAGGAGCCTGGATCTCCAACTAAGAGAGCAAGAAGAAGGAATCAACAATTCTGGTATGTTTTACATGGTCTATATCAAAGCCAGCGACATCTGCAAACAAATGCTGCAATTCTCTTCAGAGCCATTTTAGCCTTTCAGGCAGATCACCTCTTGCAGACAACATGGGAAGAAGCAGGACATGCATTTTAGAGGACGGCTGACTGTGATGATTTCCTGTCCGATGTTATCGAGGACACGGATGGTGAAGGATCGCAGCGGGCCGCAGCACTGACGGGTGAGACAGTCGTTCTCCTCCACCGCGTAAAACACGTTCTGACCCATGGAGTTACGGATATCATATTTATTGTTGCTTTCAAAGCCTGCCAAAGCTGCATAAAACCATACAAAGGTCTTTTTTATTGAAATATTAAGTATTTCTATTAAATTACCTAATGCATATTTAGTTTTGGGGCAAAAATAGGTCCATCTGTAAAACTGCTACACTTACCTTCAATAAGCTCAACTTTCTGTTTGATAAGAAGTTGATCTACCTGAGGAAGTTGGAAAAACAGGTGTTTTAGATATATACTGCATATCCATATTACTTTAATATATATACACACACACATATACAGCAGTGGCCAAAAGCGATGTCTGGTGGGAATATTTGTTTTTAATGACCGTATATATATATGGTCAAACCAAAAGTTATTCAGACACCAGATCTATTTTTTTTTTACTAGTGGGTGCAGGACACTATAGTTCATTTATGTAAGTAAGGATAGCAAAATAAAGTAAACTGTGACATATCATACCCACAAATTCTTCATACAGTGGACTACCAGTAAAATTGATAAAAATTTGGGTCCAAAATTATTCAGACACTTTGACCTGACCATGTTTTGCTGAAGTGTTTTTTTCTTTAATTGCTAATGCGACCTTTTACACGACAAACTGAACAAAATGAAGTATTGCTTGGTCATTGGTTGACCTAAATTGGTATTATCAGGGCTGCGTTCAGCCCTGACAAAACGTTGCAAAACGTTTTTTAAACTGAAACGGTGCTGTGTTGAACACCCTGTTCTGCTGACGCAAGAGTTGCAACTATGGCAGCTGAGAAGGCCATTCTTTGTGTTCTTTTTGAAGAATTTTTGGAGCCTGATGAAATCGATATAAATACATGTTTAATACTGCAAAATACGCTCGATGTTAGTCACTGTCCTTGCCGTCCAGAATAAAAGAGAACATCCCCATCCCATTTAATTAACTTTTTTATCTCCTGGTAATCAATTCTAATTTAAAGCATTTTATTTCTAGTTCTTACTTTTTTAATACCTTGTATTTTCTTTCTCATTTTTATGTAAAGCACTTAATTACCATGGTGTATGAAATTTGGTATATAAATAAACTTGCAATGAAGCTAAAAATATAGACAACTACATCATCATGTTGATATGCTATATTTTTACTATAAAACTCTTACGACAATCATGTCTTCTAAAATCTTCAATTGTTGCGTATACCGAGCTGCAGCAGACCCATTGTGCAAGCTGTCTCTTTAATGGTTTATATATCCACCAAACAAGAGAAAACGTATCTCAAACCCCGTTGCACACCGTTTCCAGGAAACATGTCGTTCAACCCGGAAACCGTAGCAAAACGTTGTGCACCGGTTTGAACTTGAACATGCCCCTAATTGTGTACTTAAATTTAACAGCTGACAGCTGATTGGTTGATTGTTATCCATTACATACCTTTCTATCAAAGTTATCTGACATTATCAAAATGAATTTGTTCTGACACAGTTTGACTCTGCGTTCTTGTCATATTTTATTACCATTTTCTAAACTATAGCGAATAAACTGTGATAATGTGAGAAAAGGTGTCTGAATAAATTGTGGTTTGACTGTATATATATATATATATATATATATATATATATATATATATATATATATATATATATATATATATATATATATATATATATATATATATATACACTCACCTAAAGGATTATTAGGAACACCTGTTCAATTTCTCATTAATGCAATTATCTAATCAACCAATCACATGGCAGTTGCTTCAATGCATTTAGGGGTGTGGTCCTGGTCAAGACAATCTCCTGAACTCCAAACTGAATGTCAGAATGGGAAAGAAAGGTGATTTAAGCAATTTTGAGCGTGGCATGGTTGTTGGTGCCAGACGGGCCAGTCTGAGTATTTCACAATCTGCTCAGTTACTGGGATTTTCACGCACAACCATTTCTAGAGTTTACAAAGAATGGTGTGAAAAGGGAAAAACATCCAGTATGCGGCAGTCCTGTGGGCGAAAATGCCTTGTTGATGCTAGAGGTCAGAGGAGAATGGGCCGACTGATTCAAGCTGATAGAAGAGCAACTTTGACTGAAATAACCACTCGTTACAACCGAGGTATGCAGCAAAGCATTTGTGAAGCCACAACACGCACAACCTTGAGGCGGATGGGCTACAACAGCAGAAGACCCCACCGGGTACCACTCATCTCCACTACAAACAGGAAAAAGAGGCTACAATTTGCACGAGCTCACCAAAATTGGACAGTTGAAGACTGGAAAAATGTTGCCTGGTCTGATGAGTCTCGATTTCTGTTGAGACATTCAGATGGTAGAGTCAGAATTTGGCGTAAACAGAATGAGAACATGGATCCATCATGCCTTGTTACCACTGTGCAGGCTGGTGGTGGTGGTGTAATGGTGTGGGGGATGTTTTCTTGGCACACTTTAGGCCCCTTAGTGCCAATTGGGCATCGTTTAAATGCCACGGCCTACCTGAGCATTGTTTCTGACCATGTCCATCCCTTTATGACCACCATGTACCCATCCTCTGATGGCTACTTCCAGCAGGATAATGCACCATGTCACAAAGCTCGAATCATTTCAAATTGGTTTCTTGAACATGACAATGAGTTCACTGTACTAAAATGGCCCCCACAGTCGCCAGATCTCAACCCAATAGAGCATCTTTGGGATGTGGTGGAACGGGAGCTTCGTGCCCTGGATGTGCATCCCACAAATCTCCATCAACTGCAAGATGCTATCCTATCAATATGGGCCAACATTTCTAAAGAATGCTTTCAGCACCTTGTTGAATCAATGCCACGTAGAATTAAGGCAGTTCTGAAGGCGAAAGGGGGTCAAACACAGTATTAGTATGGTGTTCCTAATAATCCTTTAGGTGAGTGTATATATATATATATGAGGAAAGAACAAAACATGGTTAAGATATTTTTTTATTTTTTTATTTATTCTGACATAATTATTTGGCAAAACTACATGCCAAAAAAAATGCATAGAAAAACAAAAAGCTCACAGGAAAAAGCATTGACTACAACATAATCAGTTATTAATATTTTGTTAGTTCTCTCTTGTTTGTGCATGTGTTCATAATTTCTTTGCATGACAGTCTGGCCAAAAAAATGTTTGCACAATTTTCATTGCATTATCACAAGTAAAACAATTGAGTCCAAGCACAACTACGCAATATGCTTACAAAATCTTTGACAAATTTTGTATAATATTTGAATAAAGGGTTAAGATTTACATTTTCCTACAGTATACACCACTTTTGGCCTCTATTATATACATGATATTGATGCTGTTGTCTAACCTGTGTCAGGTACTCTAATCCCGGTGGACAGCCTGGTATCCCTGGATTAGGAACCATATACATATCCATAGGATGCATGGCTGATTTATCTTTGTGGTGAAGATGAAAAAAGATACATGTGTATATTGGTCAATACGTTTTAGCACCAACTACAGGTGGTTCATTCAAACATGGACAAGAACATGGGCATTAATTTGAATAGTCCTGCATAATTATTCGATGATTCGAAAAGATAGTTTTTGTAACAATAATACTTATTAAAAATGTTTTCAGAGAGCAGCATTCATTGAGAGAAAAGACGATTAGATAGATATTTCAGGATTTAAATAGTTTCATATGTTTCCCTGGTTCAGATTTCGATGGCTTCTATGTATGGAATAGAATGGAAATAAGAAGGGAATATAAAGAATCCGTTTTCGCCATAAAACGAGTGAAATATAAGAACACAATCAGCAGAATCACAACAGTTATGCCATTCAGCGCGCGCGTTAAATGTTGATCTGCCTGTAGTGACTGACCAGATTTAGCCCTCATACAAGTAAAAAATCAAACATATGCTTTATAAACAGCACGACGCTTTCGGATGTGTTAAATCTACTGTACAAATATATTCACAAGATCAAAACTCACCTGCGTCTTCTTATGATAAGAGTATAACGGGCTGACTTAAGAGTCTCGGCCCCATATTAAACACCACATCCTATTGGCTGGTATTCTGCTCACGTGCTCTAAAACTGTTTTTACGTCATTACGCTCTGGTCGAGATTTCCCGGAAGCGAATTAACAAATCCTACTACGGTAAAGCCCTGGGTCATAAATATTAATGACGTAAAATGTAACATTCGCCATGTAACAGATGATTGCCTCAAAGTAAGACGTTTGTAAGTGGGCGCTAGCAGAGCCTCTTTCAACCATAGGCTCTTGGCGCTAGGAAAGACTTGACTCATGAATATTAATTACACCACGGGTCGTATTAATGTCAGCACGTCCTAATTAATATTCATAAGGCATGCTTTTCAGCATTGTAGGATTATCGCTTGCTGGACGCAGACTGTGGTCGAGATTACTGTCACCTCCAAAAATCATAATAACGAGATTTGTTTTATGAGAAATGGATACATTGAGTCATTCTATTGTATTTTGTGTTTATACAAATGCGTGTAATATGTATTATATGCATTCAAATGTATATTATGTTTTAAACAGAAATAATTAGGGAATTGAGTACTTGAGGTCTTGTGGTGATCGCGAAAAACTGTGATTCTCAACCTTTTTGACTCAAAGGACTTTTTAGCATATATATATATATATATATATATATATATATATATATATATATATATATATATATATATATTTTAGTTTAATATAGGCCTGACGTTTTAATATATTAATAATATGTTTTAATTTAAAACTTTAAAAGTAAATACCTGAAGTTACCCTGAGGCTTGAGAACAACTGACCTAGAAACATACCAGAAGAGATACTCAGTAAGAACAACATCATGCTTTCCATTCTGAATTTAGCTGAACGGTCTGTTCTTTTGAAATTTACAATAACTTAAAGGCACAGTATGTAAGTTTTGCCACTAGAGGTCGCTTATTCGAAACAATAACAAAGGCGAAGCGTGATGACGCCGTAAATGAGCGTGGAATCATGGGAGTTGTCGTCTTCCACAGCTGATGGAAAGCAATTCGACAGGACTCAGAAATCATGTTCATGGATGAGCTAATGTATATTAAAGTTTTATTAACATTACTGTGGTATGAAACAGGGCGGGGCCTGGTGGGTTTAACGTCCGCCTCCCTCTTCCCTGAACTTCAACTTTGTTACAGTTATACATTTGATCACTTAAATTCACATTATTTTATTTTGTTCAGCCAATTTATTTGACAAATTAAAATTGTGGGGTAACGATAACATTACTCTGTGCGTTCGCTCTGTGGCTGGTATGAGACACTTGTTGCACATTGCAGTAATCTAGATCGATATTAGAATATCATATTAATAAAAGCTAGATGATTTGTCTTGCTAAATGGCATGCAATTAATTAAAAAATATATTGGCAGAGAAAATGCTGTATTACTGTTACTACAAATAAAGCTCTTTCTGATTATAGCCACTTGTCAAAATAGTGTTGTCTCTGAGGCATGGTACAAGTTACTCGTGGCAAATCAAGAAAACAAGAGATTCAAACAACAAGTCTAACTGAGTTGAGCTACATAACAATGATTCGTTTTCTGTTGATAAAAGTATCCAAACAGTTGCGCTCCTGTCTAATAAAATGCATAATATTAAAGCGTCTTTGGTGGAAATCAGCACGGATATGACATCATTGACAGGCGACGCAATGACACGGGCTGTTACACTGTTTAAAGTTGCTGATTTCTCTGGATTTAAACATTGTTGGAAACATTTGCAATGATGTAAGTGCACAAGTCGAAAGTCACAAAATATATAACACTGTTTTTTTATCCAAAAATCTTACATATTTAGCCTTTAATACTAATATGTAACAGTAGTGTTACAGTATTTCACATTATTTTAGTTTAAGTCAATTTTCAGTCTTTTTATTTATTGAGGTATGTGATGAAAGATATAGTAGTAGCTTTTGTCCCTCAAATCTCTGATCCTTCAAATCACATTCATGAAATCAATTCTTCTAATCCAAACAAAATTAACCTATATAACAAAGTGGTGCTGACCATGATGTCCCAGTTTTCAGAGGAAAGTCAAATTTTTTAGTGTCCTGTCTTCAAAACCACACAAAAATAAACTGATTTGTTTTATTAAAGCACATTTTAAAAAGTAGTAATTGCTGTATACAGCATATTGAATGAAAATATTTAATACAATTAACACGTTAAAAATACAGTTTTATTTATCATTTATTTCTCATTATTTTGTTTTATTTTGAAAAATACTGTTTTTGTAAAGTCATAATTTTGTTATAATATTATACTGTTATATGATCCAAAAGTTGCTGGCTAAAATGTACAGTGGGGCAAAAAAGTATTTAGTCAGCCACCAATTGTGCAAGTTCTCCCACTTAAAAAGATGAGAGAGGCCTGTAATTTTCATCATAGGTACACTTCAACTATGAGAGACAGAATGAGAAAAAAAAAAATCCAGAAAATCACATTTTCTGATTTTTAAAAAATGTATTTGCAAATTATGGTGGAAAATAAGTATTTGGTCAACAGCAAAAGTTCTTCTCAATACTTTGTTATATACCCTTTGTTGGCAATGACAGAGGTCAAACGTTTTCTGTAAGTCTCCACAAGGTTTTTACACACTGTTGCTGGTAGTTTGGCCCATTCCTCCATGCAGATCTCCTTTAGAGCAGTGATGTTTTGGGGCTGTCGCTGGGCAACACGGATTTTCAACTCCCTCCAATGGGGTTGAGATCTGGAGACTGGCTAGGCCACTCCAGGACCTTAAAATGCTTCTTACGAAGCCACTCCTTCGTTGCTCGGGCGGTGTGTTTGGGATCATTGTCATGCTGAAAGACCCAGCCACGTTTCATCTTCAATCCCCTTGCTGATGGAAGAAGGTTTTTACTCAAAATCTCACAATACATGGCCCCATTCATTCTTTCCTTTACACGGATCAGTCGTCCTGGTCCCTTTGCAGAAAAACAGCCCCAAAGCATGATGTTTCCACCCCCATGCTTCACAGTAGGTATGGTGTTCTTTGGATGCAACTCAGCATCTTTTTCCTCCAAACACGACAAGTTGAGTTTTTACCAAAAAGTTCTATTTTGGTTTCATCGGACCATATGACATTCTCCCAATCCTCTTCTGGATCATCCAAATGCTCTCTAGCAAACTTCAGACGGGCCCGGACATGTACTGGCTTAAGCAGGGGGACACGTCTGGCACTGCAGGATTTGAGTCCCTGGCGGCGTAGTGTGTTACTGATGGTAGCCTTTGTTACTTTGGTCCCAGCTCTCTGCAGGTCATTCACTAGGTCCCCCTGTGTGGTTCTGGGATTTTTGCTCACTGTTCTTGTGATCATTTTGACCCCACGGGGTGAGATCTTGCGTGGAGCCCTAGATCGAGGGAGATTATCAGTGGTTTTGTATGTCTTCCATTTTCTAATAATTGCTCCCACAGTTGATTTCTTCACACCAAGCTGCTTACCTATTGCAGATTCAGTCTTCCCAGCCTGGTGCAGGTCTACAATTTTGTTTCTGGTGTCCTTTGACAGCTCTTTGGTCTTGGCCATAGTGGAGTTTGGAGTCTGACTGTTTGAGGTTGTGGACAGGTGTCTTTTATACTGATAACGAGTTCAAACAGGTGCCATTAATACAGGTAACGAGTGGAGGACAGAGGAGCCTCTTAAAGAAGAAGTTACAGGTCTGTGAGAGCCAGAAATCTTGCTTTTTTGTAGGTGACCAAATACTTATTTTCCACCATATTTTGCAAATAAATTCTTTAAAAATCATACAATGTGATTTTCTGGATTTTTTTTCTCATTCTGTCTCTCATAGTTGAAGTGTACCTATGATGAAAATTACAGGCTTCTCTCATCTTTTTAAGTGGGAGAACTTGCACAATTGGTGGCTGACTAAATACTTTTTTGCCCCACTGTAAGTACAATCAACTTGGCTGAATAAGTCATTTTAACTTAAATGTGACTCTGGAGCACAAAACCAGTCATAAGTGGCATGGGTATATTTGTGGCAATAGCCAACAATACATTGTATGGGCCAAAATTATTGATTTTTCTTTCATGCCAAAAATCATTAGGATATTATGTAAAGATCATGTTCCAAGAAGATATTTTGTAAATTTCCTACAGTAAATATATATATACACTCACCTAAAGGATTATTAGGAACACCATACTAATACTGTGTTTGACCCCCTTTCGCCTTCAGAACTGCCTTAATTCTATGTGGCATTGATTCAACAAGGTGCTGAAAGCATTCTTTAGAAATGTTGGCCAATATTGATAGGATAGCATCTTGCAGTTGATGGAGATTTGTGGGATGCACATCCAGGGCACGAAGCTCCTGTTCCACCACATCCCAAAGATGCTCTATTGGGTTGAGATCTGGTGACTGTGGGGGCCATTTTAGTACAGTGAACTCATTGTCATGTTCAAGAAACCAATTTGAAATGATTCAAGCTTTGTGACATGGTGCATTATCATAAAGGGATGGACATGGTCAGAAACAATGCTCAGGTAGGCCGTGGCATTTAAACGATGCCCAATTGGCACTAAGGGGCCTAAAGTGTGCCAAGAAAACATCCCCCACACCATTACACCACCACCACCAGCCTGCACAGTGGTAACAAGGCATGATGGATCCATGTTCTCATTCTGTTTACGCCAAATTCTGACTCTACCATCTGAATGTCTCAACAGAAATCGAGACTCATCAGACCAGGCAACATTTTTCCAGTCTTCAACTGTCCAATTTTGGTGAGCTCGTGCAAATTGTAGCCTCTTTTTCCTATTTGTAGTGGAGATGAGTGGTACCCGGTGGGGTCTTCTGCTGTTGTAGCCCATCCGCCTCAAGGTTGTGCGTGTTGTGGCTTCACAAATGCTTTGCTGCATACCTCGGTTGTAACGAGTGGTTATTTCAGTCAAAGTTGCTCTTCTATCAGCTTGAATCAGTCGGCCCATTCTCCTCTGACCTCTAGCATCAACAAGGCATTTTCGCCCACAGGACTGCCGCATACTGGATGTTTTTCCCTTTTCACACCATTCTTTGTAAACTCTAGAAATGGTTGTGCGTGAAAATCCCAGTAACTGAGCAGATTGTGAAATACTCAGACCGGCCCGTCTGGCACCAACAACCATGCCACGCTCAAAATTGCTTAAATCACCTTTCTTTCCCATTCTGACATTCAGTTTGGAGTTCAGGAGATTGTCTTGACCAGGACCACACCCCTAAATGCATTGAAGCAGCTGCCATGTGATTGGTTGATTAGATAATTGCATTAATGAGAAATTGAACAGGTGTTCCTAATAATCCTTTAGGTGAGTGTATATAAAATATTAGTAGTAATAATATGCATTAGGACTTCATTTGGACAACTTTAAATTAAAAACTTTAGATTTCTTTGCACCCTCAGATTCCAGATTTTCAAATAGTTGTATCTCTGCCAAATATTGTCCTAACAAACCATACATCAATGGAAAGCTTATTTATGCAGCTGTATAAATAATGTATAAACCTCACCATCACTTTATTCATACTCAGACTAATACATGTTGGTTTGGCATTTGTCTGATATCTAGAAGATAACTCTGCAGTGACCACAGGAGTGCAGTATTGAGCTAACACATAGCCGTGGCTACAATCAGTAGAGAAACGGTCCAATAATTGTGATCAGGTGGTAGGATCACCTGGGTCGAGTCCAAGGCTGTGTCTGAAACCACCCCTATACCCTAGTGCACTATTTGAAGGGACTGGCATTTGTTGGTGTCCGAAACCAATTCAATCCAATAATGCACCTGATAAACAAGTGTACAAATTAATGTGCACTGAATTGCTTACCGCTAGACTAGAGAACACCCATACACTGAATTCGCTCACTCGTTTTCATTCACTCATTCAGCACACTAGTAATTAGTGGAGTAATGTTGGGAATAGTGAATGAGGGAAAGTAATTTCAGAGACTCCTAACATGTGTCTGACTCAAAACCAGTTTGACCAAACTGGTACAAAGACCAAAACTTTCAGCACAAACATTTAATACAGGAAAAAACAGATCAAATATTGAATATAATTTAGTTTTTAGGCCTAGATTCATGTTGGTTTAAACCAGTGGTTCTCAACTGGTAATATGTGGCCCAAAAATGGATCACAAGTCTGTTCTGATAGAACAGAAGGGAATATACAGAAATACAACCAAGGCTATTTGCAACGTGATTTGTGCGGTCCACAATGCTGTCCAGCTGCCTACAATTTGTAACTATGCTTGGACTATTACCACCTGAGATACTTAGGAATAGGCTGCATTTAACTATGAGTCACATTCGGAGCATGCAATGTTTGCCTGTCCTACATAATACTGCGTGATAACTTTTCAAAATTATGAGGTCAGAGAGCGTTCTGTTACCGAACAGGCACAGTGTGGACTCATGATTAAACCTGTCTAAAAATTCTCTCCACTCAGTAAAGTAGGCTAAAAATCCTCCTTGCTGGTGCTGAAGATGTAGGGAATGGCAACTTAATCCAGTGTATTAAATTGTTTGAATCTGTCCCTGTTTTTAGTCCAAAAAACAAATCCTGCTTCACTTCCTGGATGACAGAAGTTTGGTGCTAATTTAACTCTTTCCCCGCCAGCGTTTTATTTTTAAGTTGCCAGCAAGCGCCAGCATTTTTGATCACATTCACAAAACTTCCATGGCCCCCAAAATATTTTGTTGTAGGGGAGAGCGGGGCACAACCTAACACTTTTTGACTTTCTCAGTTTGTGTAAATCCACTTGGGGTTCAGAGAATTAATTTTTTCACACATTAATTTCACTCATGTCTAGTACAATTACGTGGTTTCGTTTCATTAATACAGTGTATACTTTTTTTCTTGATTTAAATGTGAAATGTGACAACATGCCCCATAGGTGGGGTACATTGTAGCATGACCATATGACAGCTTAAAATGTTATCTGATACAATAAAAAAATATATATATATATATACAAGACGAACTCAAATATTTTGTCATTAAAATACAATTATCGACTTTTTCATATAAAATAATGGCATTTTTTAATAATTAAAAATAAACAAATTTTTGAGTTTGACAATAAACACACCACAAAACACAGCATAGTTCAAAACATAATAATAATTAATCATATCTGAACATTGACTCTCAGTCATTATTCACCAATTTCAATAGAATTAATAAAAGTGTAGAATATAATAGCATAGTTCTAATAGGGGCACAATGTAACGCAGTGTTACAACACACCCCAGAGAAAATTTTAGAGAAAGCTCAAACGTGCTACGTAACACGAGAATGGATCTCATTGGTTCTTGCTGAACCTTAAACGTGCTATGTAACACGAGAATGAACCTCATTGGTTCTCGCACGTCAAGCGAACATGCTTGAGCTTCCGTTTACCACAACTGATATGTGCGTTTATGAATGTTTATAAGTGAAACGCCTAAATTCAATCTGTTCATCATATAAAGCGATCGTGTCTCTTTAGAAAATTTGGACTAAACCGTTTAATTCAAAGGGATTAGTTTTACAATCTATTTATGCACTTTTTAAAGCGTCAAAGTGGTAATTGCACAGACTGTAAACGGAGGGACAGAAAGCTCTTCATTTGTGTTCAAAAATCTTATGGGTTTGGAACGACATGAGGGTAAGTAATTAATAAAAAGAATTAAAATTTGTTGGTGAACTAACCCCTTTAAAGTAAACATAGAACAATGATACCAACACTAGCTAAAGAACTGAATACACCTTTAAAGGAATTGTTTACCAAAAGACTGCGAATCTCTTGAAAAGAAAATACCACGAAAGTATAGTTGATATAACTATTGTTCAAGTCTTCTGATGTCTTGTGATTTAGGAACAAAGCTTTTGTTCCTAAACCTTCAAATATAATTTGTGTTTGTGCGCATTTCTGCCTTTTCCTCGCATAAAGCTTTTGCATTGCTTTAGATTTATATTGCTTTTATGTACCTTTATGACCTTCCATGTTCCATGGAAGAAAATAAATGATACAGGTTTTATACATAGTGTACTATGTATTTCCTTATTTGTAATATTACACATTCAGTGCTGGGTAGTAACGGATTACATGTAATCTGGATTACATATTCAGATTCCAAAAAATGTATTTATTCTCCCCACTGCTTCTTTCTTATCTTTTAAAATGTTATATACAATCAGAAGGTCATCCAGGTTTTGGAATTGCACACACAGACCAGCATCTATTTCTTTCTTTCACTGAAAAATGAGCAAACCACAGCATTTGATCACTGGATTTGCACTTTTAAGACATGTTTTCGCAATATTGCATATCTAATCAACTCCTGATAAACACATTTTATTACCCATTGAGTCATTTAACCATGTATTACTGTCTTTGGAAGGCTTTTGTCTTTCAATAACATTAAAAATGTACAAATTTACTTGATATATTTACTTGAAGTACCCCCTGAGATTTTAATAAGTTATGTCAATAATAAAATTAAGTCAAAACTACTACTATTACTACTACTACTACTACTACTGCTAATAATAATAATAATAATAATAATTTAAAAATTTTAAAAGTTCACAGTTCTCTGATGTCAGTCCATCACAAACCCCAGTCTGGGAAACCCAGATGTAATGTAATTTTTAATGCACTTCGTGTTTTTGATAACAAAGAATGGATTTTTATATCAGTATGGTACAATATTATCCAAAAGTAATCTAAAAGTAATCAAAAAGAAGCTTAAATGTGTAATGAATTATAGTACGAACTAGAGTTTTTATCATGTAATTTGGAATCAGTAACTGACTACACCAGCACTGGTGATATATTTCTCTAACCCATGATATGTTTTCTAGCCTGACAAGCCAGACCCACATCAAGGTTTGGGAACACACCATTGGCAGGGCTCAATCCGAGGGGCGGGATAAACGGTTGTCTTTCAAATTCCCTCTGCGCGCAATAGGATAGCGCTGCAACCAACCAGAGCAACGAAGAAGGTGAAGCGGAGCTAGTTGACAGATTAAACACATCTTCCTTTTTTAGGAATGACTTCAGTGCCGTTCTTTGTTCTTTTCTCAAAGAAAAGCTTAACTCCATGTCTTCCAGAGTCGCGACCAAAGCCGATTCGAAAGACCGCTGTTCGCCAGCTTCTTTGTTTTTTTTTAAGTAGCATGCGGAACCGTCGTAACTCTGCCGTCATTATGTTAAGCCCGCCCACCAACTCTATACACGATGTGATTGGCCTGACTTGAGTTTGGTTTTTCAAGCTCGCAAGCCAACGGAGAGTTGCTAGATGACCCTGGCTGCAAATTACATTAGCTGCCGCTAGGGTGCGTCTAGATTTCTAGGCTATATGTTTTCTACTGTATTGACAAAATCCAGACAACATCTTGGATCATTTTAAGTATACGGATTATGCATATAACCATAAATATCTAATGGTTGTGCAAATGTAACTATGTGATGATATCTATATAATTATGTCTTGGGTACTATACTGGATATGTCAGGAAATGAGCAAATTGCAATTTTTAAAAGAGCAGTCAGTGAGAAATCTGCAAAAATACTTTTTTTCGACAGTCTGTTCTGTTTTACGACTACATTAACATTCACAAAAACACACATTTACATATATGAAATAATAAGATATTATTTCTCCCATAGAAGTAAAAAAAAAAACGTGTAAATGAAACGTCCAAGCTCATTTAAGTGAGTTAAATGATTGTCTGCTGGAATGCAAATATTGATCCCTCTACGTATCTCTAATGAGAACGTACGAGCATCTTCAGCTACGAGCATATTAAACTATATTCAATAACCTTATGTACACTTGCATGCAAAGTACCTCTAAATATTTTAGCACATTCCATTTTGCATTCACAGGTGTATAGATAAATAAATGAACAAAAGTATAAATTATTAATTAAGCTGTCAAGGTATGCGCTGTGTATTGGCATCATTTGGAGTAAGATTCTCTCCCATTTGTGTCACGTTAAGATTAAACAACATTATGCAACTTGTCTGATATGAACCCAAAACGCCAACTGAACAAACACACAGAGTCATCGGGCACCTTTAAAAGCATGTGAGGTTGTCTGAGTGCACATTGCAGCCTTGCTCCCATAGCGAGCGTGTGTTTGTGTGTGTGTGGCTGTGTTTATTGTGTGTATTTGAACATATGAGGGTTCTGCGCTTTATTCACTTGGGTAATCTGGCGGCCAGTCCTAACGAGCTTGTCACAAACCCCCATAATGAGCCTCAAAAAGATGAATGTAAAAATGTATCCATTACTGGGCCTTCATCTTCCTGTTCATTAGCTTAGCATAAGGTTACAATACATTACTCTAGCCCCTAACAACACCTCTTTCTACCCTAAGGAAGAAAAACTCCATTGAGTGAGTGAGTCTAGTCTCATGAAACAACATGCACATTCAGGAATTATCACGACGGCGCTCAGCAGATATGCTGTCACTCTATTTCTCATCTTTCTATTGTATCTCTTCTTTCTTTGTCTTTGTGTCTTCTTTTGCTGAGCGGAGACAGTATGGTTCGTTTTTTGGCAGGCGGCCTCTGTTTCCACGGCAACTTTATAATTGCTTTGGAAGCGGTCCAGACGCTACTGGATGCCGAGGAATTATTGATGTCAAAAAGAAACATGTATGAAATGAGGAAATATGTATGCAGCCATATGGTCCTGTGCACATCCGTGTACACTGAAATGGTAGCGTTGCCTTTGCGATGTTTTTCAAAGACAATTAAAATGTCACAACACATGCTCTGTAAAACGCTTAAATTATTGGGCGTATTATGACTCCATTAGGGCATTTTGCATGTCACAATATTACTTCACCTGATGTAAGTGTGAAATCAAAGTCTTGTTGTACTTTAATGGCTGCAAAATCATCAAAGCCATAAAGGTGACACTCTGTCTGTGTAATAATGAGAATATTGTATACACATGCACAGTTTTGTGTCAATCCAATTCAATCAGGATTTTCATTTATGGATGAGAGTATGTAAAGAAAAATCTGTCTTGCTCTTCACTGTGCATATAATTATTTTTTTTCAAATTATTTGGTAAAACTTTACAATAAGGTTCATTAGTTAACATTAACTAATAATGAACTGCACTTAGAAAGCATTTATTAATCTTTGTTAATGTTAATTTCAACATTTATTAATACTTTATTAAAATCTTGTTAACATTAGTTAATGCACTGTGAACTAACATGAACAGCTGTATTTTTATTAACTAACGTTAACAAAAATAAACAAATACAGTAACAAATGTATTGCTCATGGTTAGTTCATGTTAGTTAATACATTATATATATATATATATATATATATATATATATATATATATATATATATATATAAGGAACAGTTTTTATAGTTAGTTTAATGTAATTTAAGTTATAATGACTTAAACATTCAAGTTGATTGTACTTAAAAATGTAGCACTCTATTTTACAGTCCTGTCCCCCATGTATATTCTATGTGCTCTATGTTATTAAATTTAATTACAATAAATAGGTAATAAATAGTTGATAACCCTGAACCTACACCTAAACCTAAGCATAACCCCTTATATTATCCAGTATTTTCTTAGGTAAGTACACGTACGGGAAAAATAAAGTGCAAGTGTAGCTACTGCAAGATTTTCTACTTTGATTTGTGTGAGTAATGTCTTTGAGAAGTAGGACAGCGCTAGTTTGACGAAGAATCTTCTATACGTTACATCACCTTCTCTGTAAGATGTTCCTCTTTCACCCAAATGCTGCAAGAGTCATAGACACATTAACCAGGGCTCTGGTGACACTCATTAACGTAACATATAGTGTCCCTAAGTGAATTAGCAGGCAAATGTTTTATTGCTATGCATGGGCGTGAAAATATCGTTATAGTGTGAGAAAAAACATGCAATCCCCTTCGTCTTCAATACCGTGGTTGTTTTCTCATTGTGTTATGAAAGAACATGTGCTAATAGGAGATGAAAATGACTTCCTGGCTGGTCTTTTTTCCCCCTCTGCTTTATGTTGGGTTAATTTATGCCCTGTGAGCCCCTCTTGAGTGAGAAGAGGCTGAGATTGGTGTGAAGTTTGCTGAATGGAGCAGGGGCCAACAGGCTCGCCAAACACACACACACGCGCACGAGCGCTAACAGTACAAAGACAGTATTCACAGCTGTGGACAGAAGACGTGGGCCAAGACAGGGCTGCGCTAAATATTTGAGCTCATCAAAATCACAGGTCAAGATCATGTAACCGTCAAATTAAAAGTAGTGTTTGCTAAGCCAACCATCACTATTATTACAGTCCATGAGTAGAGATAGCATTTTCAAACCCTTAGCATTAAACTTTAGCATGTTTAGCATCAGTCTGACTTACAGATTTCACCTGGCAGAAGATAAAATGAGTTAAAAAAAAATCCCAAAGATTAAGGGTGTGTTGAAACTTGTAGTTTGGTTCGGAACAATAAAGAAATTACGTATTATAGCAAAGACGCATTTTGAGTAGTTTTTATGACGTATATTTTGCGAACATCCAGAAGAATTCTGTGTGCTGGGCTAAATATGTGCATACATATGATGGTATTTTGACCAGCTGAGAACTTGTGAAGAGCTTATAAGATGTGTAAAGGAGTCAAAACAGCGGCAGGAATCCCTCCGTCACACACAAAAACGAAGATCTGCTGCGAGGAGACACGGTTCGGACGCCTGTACAGAACTGTGATGGCGAGATATAGTCGTAATTGCAAGAAAGTCAGAATTGACTTGATATCTCGCAATTCTGACTTGATATCACACAATTCTGACTTGATATCTCGTAATTCTGACTTTATATCACTCAATTCTGACTTGATATCTCGTAATTCTGACTTGATATCACACAATTCTGACTTTATATCTCACAATTCTGACTTTATATCACGCAATTCTGATTCTATATCTCACAATTCTGACTTTATATCACGCAATCCTGACTTTTTATCACACAATTTTGACTTTATATCACGCAATCCTGACTTTTTAATCACACAATTCTGACTTTATCACACAATTCTAATTTTATATCTCACAATTCTGACTTGATATCATGCAATTCTGACTTGATATCTCGCAATTCTGACTTGATATCTCGCAATTCTGACTTGATATCACACAATTCTGACTTTATATCTCGCAATTCTTTATAAAGTCAGAATTGTGAGATATAGAATCAGAATTGTGAGATATAAAGTCAGAATTGCGAGATATAAAGTCAGAATTGCGTGATATAAAGTCAGGATTGCATGATAAAAAATCAGAATTCTAACTTTATAACTTACATTTGCGAGTTTATATCACACAATTCTGAGAAAAATGTCAGGTTTGAGAGATAAAAAGTCGCCATTATCTTTTTTTTATTTTTATTATGTGGCGGAAACAAACTTTTTTTATACACAATCAGCTCCATGTGTATGACTTACGTACGTCTCTGTTCCCTCCTTCAGGGAACGGGGGTTTACATACGTAACCGAGACGTTCCCTTTCAGTCGGTCACGTTCGACGTACGTTGGAACTGACCGACGAATTGGGATCCCTACCAACACGCCAGAGATGTTGGCCCTTCCAGCGCCCTGCCTGAGCCTCTAAATTCACTTCATAGACCTCTTTCAGACAAGGTTCCAGACAGGCATGTGAAACAGAAAGATACATCCCACAGAATGTGGAGTCCTTCTACAAAAAGAATCACATTAGGAAAATAACTATACATACATAACAATAAATGTTTAATCAATATAAGAAAAGAAACGTCTCGGTTACGTATGTAACCCTCGTTCCCTGATGGAGGGAACGGAGACATACGTCGGAAACTGACCGACGAATTGGGATCTATTTTCAGAGACCAATCTACTCTGAGTGTTTAAAAACGAGCCAATGAAGATTGGTATGCGGTTGACGCATTCCACGATCCGCATCGCGGGTATAAATACGGAAGTGGAAGTACCGCATATCGCTTTACAACTGAGGAGCCGAGATAAGTGACTCAGCCTCCAGCTGAAGCACAGCACCTGGCAACGGGACGTACGTCTCCGTTCCCTCCTTCAGGGAACGGGGGTTTACATACGTAACCGAAACGTTCCCTTTCAGTCGGTCACGTTCGACGTACGTTGGAACTGACCGACGAATTGGGATCCCTACCAACACGCCAGAAATGCTGGCCTTTCCAGCGCCCTGCCTGAGCTTGCTGGACCACACCTATGTTGGTGTGGGAGTCAGGGTTCCTGGCAGGGAGGTCAGTCACTGCTGTTCCTGCAAGACCCACTCAGTATGACTATTGGATAACGCTGGGAATGCTCCTTCAGTAGAAGGAGAGGTGGCGAATACGCATAAGGACTAACCTAACAGGGTAGTACTACCTATGGCAGTCTTTGGGGTGGACCCAACCTGGTCCCAGGGGGGGAAGAACACCGCCAGAGATGACAGAGCAAGCTCTGTCAAGAGAAAGACACGGGGCTAGCCGAGTAAGGTAGCTGGTACCGTGGAAGAATACACATATGGGGTTGCTGTTAGGGAACCGCTACATATGGAACCCAGCCTACACACACATTCCACAAGCATAGAGATGCAGGCCTGGCATCAGACGGCTGCAACATCTGGCACCAAAGGGTGATGGAGAAGCTCGACAAGGTTAGTCATTTCCGGGGAAAACAACTGGAGACAATAGATGCACGTATCCGGCCCAGGGGGCGGGAGTGGTGTTGCAAGCCGACACTAGAACGGGCACTTAGTGCTACTGGCCACTGGGGGCGAGGATGCGGGAAGATACCGGCTCTACACGGAGACTATAGAATCTAGCGAACGTGTTAGGTGTCGCCCAGCCCGCAGCTCTACATATATCTGTCAGCGAGGTGCCTTGAGCCAGCACCCAGGAGGAGGCTACACTCCTAGTGTAGTGTGCTCGCACCCCGAACGGGCAAGGCACGTCTTGGGACTGGTAAGCCAAGATGATAGCATCCACTATCCATTGGGCTAACCTCTGCTTGGAGACAGCCTTTCCCTTCTGCTGGCCTCCGTAACAGACGAAGAGCTGCTCTGAGGTTCTAAACGTAGGCATGGAGAGCACGGACGGGACAGAGCAAAGCTAGGGCTGGGTCTGCCTCCGACGAAGGCAGCGCTTGCAGGTTCACCACCTGGTCCAGGAAGGGAGTGGTGGGAACCTTGGGCACGTATTCAGGCCAGGGTCTCAGGACAACGTGAGAGTTGGTCGGCCCGAATTCTAGCCACGATTTGTTGACCGAAAGTGCATGCAGGTCTCCTACCCGCTTGATTGAGGCCAATGCAGTCAGGAGCACTGTCTTCATGGACAGGATGTTTAACTCTACAGACTGCAAAGGCTCAAAGGGAGGACCCTGAAGTGCTCTGAGCACCAGGGCTAAGTCCCAAGAGGATACCGAGGTTGAATGAGGAGGATTCAGTCTTCTCGCACCTCTGAGGAACCTGACGATTAAGTCGTGCTTACCCAAGGACTTACCTTCTACTGCATCGTTATACGCCGCTATTGCGGCAATGTACACTTTGAGGGTGGAGGGAGACAGCCTTCGCTCCAGCCCATCTTGCAGGAAAGAAAGCACAACATTAATTGAACACCTTTGGGGGTTTTCCCGGCGGGAAGAACACCACTCAACGAACAGGTTCCACTTCAGAGCGTAGAGGCGCCTCGTAGAGGGGGCTCTCACAGAAGTGATGGTGTCTACCACTGCTTGTGGCAGGCCACCTAGAACCTCCGCGTCCCATCCAGGGACCAGACATGGAGTTTCCAGAGGTCTGGACGCGGGTGCCATAGAGTGCCCTGCTGCTGAGAAAGCAGGCCCTTCCTCAGGGGGATCGGCCGGGGAGGGGAAGTTGCGAGGAGTGTGAGTTCATAGAACCAGGTATGGTTGGGCCAGTAGGGCGCAACTAGTAAGACCTGCTCCTCGTCCTCCCTGACCTTGCACAGTGTCTGTGCGAGAAGGCTCACTGGGGGAAGCGCATACTCGCGTAGGTCCCGGGGCCAGCTGTGCGCCAGTGCATCCGTGCCGAGGGTGCCCCCGGACAGGGAGTAATACAACTGGCAATGGGTCGAGTCCGGAGAGGCGAACAGATCTACCTGCGCAGCTCCGAAGAGGTCCCATATCAGCTGGACACTCCGGGGGTGGAGTCGAGAGAGCTTGTTGGCTGTCTGGTTCAGCGCACCTGGGATGTGAATGGCCCGAAGCGACCTCAGACACTTCTGACTACACAGGAGGAGATGGCGGGAGAGTCGGAGCATGCAACAGGAGCATAGACCACCCTGACGGTTGATGTACACAACGGCCGCAGTGCTGTCCGTACGGACCAGTACGTGTTTGCCCTGTAGCGGCTTTTTTAAAGCGGCCCAGGGCGAGACGTACTGCCAATAACTCTAGGCAATTGATATGCCAATGCAGTTGGGGCCCCGGCCACAGACCCGCAACTGTGTTGTACGTGGCCCGGTCTGTGTCGAGGGAGAATGGAGACATGAAAGTACTGTCCTTCAGGTCGATCGCTGTGAACCAAATCTCGGGGACGGATGCATTCGAAAATGCGTTTCTGCGTTAACATTCTGAAAGGGAGCTTGTGCAGGGCCGATTCAGAACGCGCAGGTCCAAGATCGGTCTTAACCCACCACCTTTCTTGGGCACAATGAAGTAGGGGCTGTAGAACCCCGACCTCATATCGGCTGGACACCACCTCCCCTGGAGCAGCTCCTCTTCTCCCTGGGCTGCCAGTCTCAGGGCCGCTTTGCCTTATGCTTGCCGGCGGACTTCGCGGGACCCTGGACGGGTTGGGCGGCACCCCTACACCCGGCACCCTGCCTCCCAGGTGGAGGCTGCTGCCTGGGCTTAGCAGGGGCGGAGGCGGACGCAGGGGGATGCCCTTGGCGACGATCGGGCGGAGGCGCTGCGGCCGGCGATGCTGCGGTCGGTGACTGGGTGGAGGCAGCAACGGGTCGCCGGGGCAGGATATTCTTCATCGCCTCCGTCTGCTTCTGGGCCACCGAGAACTGCTGGGCGAGCCTGGCAGACAGGAGCGTTGAGGAACCGCACTTTGTCGGTCTCACGCATATCCGCCAGGTTCAGCCACAGGTGGAGCTCCTGGACCACAAGTGTGGACATCGCCCGACCCAGGGAGCGTGCGCTGACTTTCCGACGTGATACGCAGTTCCTGCATAACCCCTGGGTCGGAACTACCCTCGTGCAGTTCCATGAGCGCTTTGGCCTGGTAGACCTGCAGGAGCGCCATGGCATGCAAAGATGACGCGGCTTCTCCACAGGCTGTGCAGGCCTTGCTGGTTAGCCCGGACGAGAACTTACATGCCTGGGAGGGGAGACGCGGATTTCCCCGCCAGTCAGTAGCGGTCTTCGGATACAGCTGCATCGCAACCGACCGCTCTACTGGGGGGGATCTCCACGTAACCCTTCGCCGTGCCACCATCGAGGGTAGTGAGGACGGAGGAGTCAGTCTATCGGTTTCTAGCGCTATAGGGCGCTGTCCACGACTTCGTGAGCTCCTGATGCACTTCCGGAAAGAAAAGCACTGGGGCGGGGCGCTGAGAACCAGCACGGGCCGTCCCGAGATACCAATCGTCCAACCGTGGAGGGTTCCACTCGAGCCCGACACTCGTGGAAGCCCGGGAAAGCATAGCGGTGAGCTCTGGATCAGACTCGGGCAACGCTACCACACCCGAAGGTTTGAATGACATCTTGAAAAAGAGGCAGGGTCAAACTGTGTTGCTCTTTTAGAAGGAAAAACCGCTCCAACCAGTGCCGAGGCACACGGGAAATGGCCGCGGCTTGCAGCGGTTCAAGGGTGCAAGCCCGCTGAGAGCACTCAAAAGGAAACGCCCAGCGAGCTGTGAAAACAGCTGTTGTTTGTTCTTTTTGATCCTCGCGACCACCGCTGTAGGGCACCGTCACACCAACACTGGAACTAGAAACTGGAGCGATCCTCTTCATGAGACTCGTACAAACAAAAAACACTCTTCGTGGGACCACACAAAGGCAATGTTCGGCTCCAAAGTTGAAAACGATATGCAGTACTTCCACTTCCGTATTTATACCCGCGACGCGGGGCGGATCGTGGAATGTGTCAACCACATGCCAATCTTCATTGGCTCGTTTTTAAACACTCGAAGTAGATTGGTCTCTGAAAATAGATCCCAATTCGTCAGTCAGTTCCGACGTACGTCGAACGTGACCGACTGAAAGGGAACAATGCTTACTTCAGATTGGGCATCAAACTCGAAGATTCCCAATCAGGACAAATGATTGTTTGGAGCCATAAGCCATGCTTACTCCTCCATTACAAATCTACTACTTTTACTCTCTACAACTGTTTTATACCTGAGATTATTACATGGCTCTGTGGAATACTTGATTCTGATTGGTCAATCGCGCATTCCAGCGGTATGTTATATAAGGGATAATGTACATCCAGCCAGTTGTTATCGCAGAATAAACCCCAACAGAGTCCTGGATAATCCAAGCTTTATAATGGCAGCGATTGTTCTGTTTTTGAAGTCCATAAAAATGCATCTGTCCGTCAAATAACGTGCTTCACGCGGCTCCGGGGCTCAATTCTGACTTTATATCTCGCAATTCTGACTTTATATCACACAATTCTGACTTTATATCTCTCAATTCTGACTTTATATCATGCAATCCTGACTTTATATCACGCAATTCTGACTTTATATCTCGCAATTCTGACTTTATATATCACGCAATTCTGACTTTATATCACGCAATTCTGACTTTATATCTCGCAATTCAGACTTTATATCACGCAATTCTGACTTCATATCATGCAATTTTGACTTTATATCGCGCAATTCTGACTTTATATCGCGCAATTCTGACTTTATAGCACGCAATTCTAACATTATATCACGCAATTCTGAATTTATATCATGCAATTCAGACTTTCTATCACGTAATACTGACTTTCTATCACACAATTTTGACTTTATAACTCGCAATTCTGACTTTATATCCAGTTCTGACTTTATATCCAATTCTGACTTTATATCACACAATTCTGACTTTATATCTCTCAATTCTGACTTTATATCATGCAAACCGGACTTTATATCACGCAATTCTGACTTTATGTCTCGCAATTCTGACTTTATATATCACGCAATTCTGACTTTATATCACGCAATTCTGACTTTATATCTCGCAATTCAGAATTTATATCACGCAATTCTGACTTTATATCACGCAATTCTGACTTTATATCTCGCAATTCAGACTTTATATCACGCAATTCTGACTTTATATCACGCAATTTTGACTTTATATCGCGCAATTCTGACTTTATATCGCGCAATTCTGACTTTATAGCGCGCAATTCTGACTTTATATCGCGCAATTCTGACTTTATAGCACGCAATTCTGACTTTATAGCACGCAATTCTGACTTTATATCACGCAATTCTGACTATGCGCAATTCTGACTTTATATTGCGCAATTCTGACTTTATAGCACGCAATTCTGACTTATATCATGCAATTCTGACTTTATATCACGCAATTCTGACTATCATGCAATTCTAAATTTAGATCTTGCAGTTCTGACTATCAGGCAATTCTGACTTTATATCTTGCAGTTCTGACTATCAGGCAATTCTGACTTTATGTCTCGCAATTCTGACTTTATATCAGGCAATTCTGACTTTACATCTCACAATTCTGACTTTATATCATGCAATTCTGACTTTATATCTCACAATTCTGACTTTATATCAGGCAATTCTGACTTTATTTCACGCAATTCTGACTTTATATCAGGCAATTCTGACTTTATATCTCACAATTCTGACTTTATATCAGGCAATTCTGACTTTATTTCACGCAATTCTGACTTTATATCTCACAATTCTGACTTGATTTCACGCAATTCTGACTTTATTTCACGCAACTCTGACTTTATATCATGCAATTCTGACTATCAGCAATTCTGACTTTATATCTCGCAATTCTGACTTTATATCTCACAATTCTGACTTGATATCACGCAATTCTGACTTTATAACTCGCAATTCTGACTTGATTTCACGCAATTTTGACTTTATATCTCACAATTCTGACTTGATTTCACACAATTCTGACTCTATTTCATGCAATTCTGACTTTATATCTCACAATTCTGACTTTATATCACGCAATTCTGACTTTACACACCTAAAGGATTATTAGGAACACCATACTAATACTGTGTTTGACCCCCTTTCGCCTTCAGAACTGCCTTAATTCTACGTAGCACTGATTCAACAAGGTGCTGAAAGCATTCTTTAGAAATGTTGGCCCTATATTGATAGGATAGCATCTTGCAGTTGATGGAGATTTGTGGGATGCACATCCAGGGCACGAAGCTCCCGTTCCACCACATCCCAAAGATGCTCTATTGGGTTGAGATCTGGTGACTGTGGGGGCCATTTTAGTACAGTGAACTCATTGTCATGTTCAAGAAACAAATTTGAAATGATTCGAGCTTTGTGACATGGTGCATTATCCTGTTGGAAGTAGCCATCAGAGGATGGGTACATGGTGGTCATAAAGGGATGGACATGGTCAGAAACAATGCTCAGGTAGGCCGTGGCATTTAAACGATGCCCAATTGGCACTAAGGGGCCTAAAGTGTTCCAAGAAAACATCCCCCACACCATTACACCACCACCACCAGCCTGCACAGTGGTAACAAGGCATGATGGATCCATGTTCTCATTCTGTTTACGCCAAATTCTGACTCTACCATCTGAATGTCTCAACAGAAATCGAGACTCATCAGACCAGGCAACATTTTTCCAGTCTTCAACTGTCCAATTTTGGTGAGCTCTTTTTCCTATTTGTAGTGGAGATGAGTGGTACCCGGTGGGGTCTTCTGCTGTTGTAGCCCATCCGCCTCAAGGTTGTGCGTGTTGTGGCTTCACAAATGCTTTGCTGCATACCTCGGTTGTAACGAGTGGTTATTTCAGTCAAAGTTGCTCTTCTATCAGCTTGAATCAGTCGGCCCATTCTCCTCTGACCTCTAGCATCAACAAGGCATTTTCGCCCACAGGACTGCCGCATACTGGATGTTTTTCCCTTTTCACACCATTCTTTGTAAACTCTAGAAATAGTTGTGCGTGAAAATCCCAGTAACTGAGCAGATTGTGAAATACTCAGACCGGCCCGTCTGGCACCAACAACCATGCCATGCTCAAAATTGCTTAAATCACCTTTCTTTCCCATTCTGACATTCAGTTTGGAGTTCAGGAGATTGTCTTGACCAGGACCACACCCCTAAATGCATTGAAGCAACTGCCATGTGATTGGTTGATTAGATAATTGCATTAATCAGAAATTGAACAGGTGTTCCTAATAATCCTTTAGGTGAGTGTATATCTCGCAATTCTGACTTTATATCACACAATTCTGACTTTATAACTCGCAATTGCGAGAGGTAAACTCAAAATTGCAGGGAAAAAACAATCTGTGAAATAAAAAGTCGCAATTAGCTTCTTTTATTTTATTCAGTGGCGGAAACAAGTTTCCACAGATTATGTCATGCAAATATCAAAATGCATGAGTTTGCAAATCATGTAAAGGTGTTTTGAGGTGATAACATAGTATTGTGCAAGGAACCAACCACGTGGAAATAAGTGTTAATTAATCTGCCCCTTTAATCATAATTTGTGTCAAAAGGAAGGAAAGTGGTTGCTGTTTAACTGCCACTAGTGTTCATTTCAGCTGGAAACTGCAGTGACTTGAATACAGTATAGGTGTATTTTTGGAGTTTGGCAAAAATGTGGGTAGAGGCACATTTGATAGCCTATGTTGATAATATAAGTTGCCTGCTGGCATTATGTATCACTTTATATTTTTTTACACATCACAAAAATGTTAGTGTTTTGTTTAAAAAGTATTTAAGGTAGCTGACGGCTAGCTAAATGCACATTCCACGAGCCATTTGTGTTGAACGAGACAACCTCAACCTACTGCATCCTAAACAGAAGATGTCATGCCCTGAAAATAGTCAGTGTATAATTTGCACACTACTGCAACACCTTAGCATAATGGCACTGACTTTTGCACAGGCAAGCACCACTCTAAATATTTAGTTATTATTTTCCTGGAAGGAAAACACTGATATTCAGTAATCAGATCAGGTTTGAATGTTACAGCTCTGAAACTGCAAATCCTTTCACAGAGACAGGTACAAATGAAGTGAGAAGAGTATCAAAATACACGTGCTCCTCCAAGCCTGCCAAAGCCAATGGAAAGGAAAACAAGCCAAAAGCAGATCACCTTTGCAGAGGGTTTAGTAACTGCAGGAGACCCACTACGGCACGGGAATGCTGGCCATCAGGAGCGCACTGTCAAAAAGTGGTTATCGACTGTCAGCCACAGCTAAAAATGATTTCAGAAAGCGGGGTTAGAAGTTTAACGCTCTGCTTCTCCCCATCGCTCTCAGGCGGCTGGAAGGGGAAGCCCTGTCACCAGGACTGGCCCTGTAGTGATTTATTCACCTCTGCACAAACTCCACATCACGCTCTGGTCTTTAGGTTTCTATAAGCCACCACTACTGACACCCCTGTATCAATGCTGTCAGCTGTTTTGAAAACTTACTGCTAATTACAGCCAGCACGCACAGTTTCTTTCTGCCTGTACAATAAACAACTATAAGGGTGAAAGAGGACCCACAGTGCAAAAACAGTAGTACTATTCTTAATCAGTATGTTTGCTTAGATAGAGAGCAGGATGGCCGATGACTGATTTGCATGATACAGTACAATATGCAAATGAGATGTACACAAAATTGTGCTTATTTTACAAAATATTTACACAAAATTCATTGAGGCTCTGGGGGGTTAATAAAGGCCTTCTGAAGCGAATCTATTGGTTGGTGTAAAAAAAATATCCATATTTACAACTTTATAAAGTAAAATATCTAGCTTCTCTTGGACCGCCTTCCATATTCAACTTACGAAGAAAGTATAACATCTCTCACAGGTTCACCAGAAGCTAGATATTTTAATTTATAACGTGTTAAATATGGATATTTTTCTTACACAAACCCATAGATTTGCTTCAGGAGGTCTTTATTAAATATCAGTTTACATTTCCAAATATTCATTTTGCAATTAATTGTAATAATCCAGTGAGATTTTTTAAAAAAAATTTTATGCAGCCGGTCTGATCTCACCATCATCGAGTCTGTCTGTGATTACATGAAGAAACAGAAAAAACTGAGACAGACTAAATCCAGAAAAACTAAGGCAACGTCTCCCAGACACTTGAGGAAACCTACCTGCAAAACTACAGTACTGTGAAAAGTTTAGGCATTTGTCAGAATGCTTTAAAGTGAGAATGCTGTCAAAAATAATAACATAAATAGCTTTTATTTATGAATTAACTTCTATTAACTAAATCAAATCGATATTTGGGGTGACCACCCTTTGCGTTTAAAACGGCTTTTGTCATCTGCATCTGTTCCTACATCTATTCATGTAGTTTTGCAGGAAGGTTTCTTCAAGTGTCTTGGAGACGTTGCCTCAGTTCTTCTGGATTTAGTCTTTTTTCTGTTTCTTCATGTAATCACAGACAGACTCGATGATGGTGAGATCAGTTCATATCGGCTGCTGTCAGACTTCTTGTGCATAAAAATAAAAATCTCACTGGATTATTACAATTAATTGCAAAATGAATGTTTGGAAATGTAAATTGATATTTCCTACTGACACACTACAGTAAAAGATATAAATAACTGGCTTAAAAACATTTTTCGTGTGAAAATACCAACATGCCTAAGACTTTTGCACAGTACTGTATTTTATATTTTTATGAGGACATCCATGACATTTGCTTAATAGCTAAATAGCACTATTTTTCTCTGCCTTTCAGTACAATATAACTTTTTTTTGTATCAATGCCTAAATACAATTATTTTAATATAAGAACTTTCAAATAATAAATGCATGCCACTATCTATAATTTTTTTTTTCTTAGGGTCACCTCAAGAAAAAAAAGGGCTCTTGGTGAGTAAATGAAATGTCACAACTTAAAAATGACATATTATTAATTTTTAATTATTCAGACTTGAAGCTTAACTTAAATAAAAAAAAAATCTATTCAATCAAATCATCAATATCCATGTTTGTTGCATTTATTTGTTTTACAAATAAATAGTTTAAATGTTGTTTCCATGTCCCTTCAAGTTCTAAATCTTAATCACAACAAACCGCAGGTAATTGTATGTAAAATGTTCAGACATGTGGTTAAACATTAAGTAGCCTATTAGTGTTATTTTGCTAAAATGCGTCTGCCTTTCCTCACAGTCAGGAGATTCCCAGCAGTCATTCGCCGCTCTCGGGACGACGTGTTTCCGTGATAGAGGATGATATTTTGGCATTAGTTCAAAGGCCACTCTCTCAGTCTCTCTCCCATGTTTCTGTTCAGCCTGAGATTGTCCCGGTGGCTCTTTCTATGCAATCTGCAAACCACGCTCCATCCCAAACACAGGGGATCACAAAGGTGTTATTTTTCAAAGCAGGCCCGTGCGCCTCCTGCTGGGCCGGCCCAGCCGTTCTTCAAGGGAGAGGAGGGAAACTTCTGAGGGCGTGTGGCCCTCCCTGACGCCCGCCTCCTCCGGGGCAGCCCTTTGAGGGGGTCATAACTGTGGCCTGTATAACATGGGTTACTGCTGATGCTGGTTGGTCACACTTGATGAAGCCTTTAAAGAATTCTCCCTTTCATGCTTGGTTTCTATTAAAATTCTGCAGTGGCAGGTCAAGGCCTGGCTCCCAGACGGCAGGGCTTCTGCCCTCTGCAGCTAGGGGGCACTGTCTAACCATGTTTCATCGCTTCAGCTCTCACCCACTTACTCCAAGATAAAATGAGTATCCACTCTCCATTTTAGCTAGAGCCGGTGTGGAAGTGTAAAGAAGATCCTCTGCTAGTACAAAATGAGAGTCTCTTTTCTTTAACGTGAGACAACATCCTGTTCAAACTCTCGACACACATGACTGGTGTTGTGTAGGGCAGACGGTGATATACGTATCAGTATGTATATGTATTTGTGTGTGAGAAAAAGAAATATTTGTTGTTTGTCAAAACAGTTTATATCCTGCAGTCTAGCCATGCAACTGAAGAGAAGAATAGAATCAAAAATAGAAGAAAAAAAATTAACATCTGAAAAAATGTAAATGTACTGATAGATACTATTAAATACTGTACAGTTTATATGCATGCACACATATAACATGTTTTATATAAATTATTCTAATTTATAACTTTTATAAATTTATTTTGTTTATATTTTTAACATTTATGCTAAAATCAGTTACTATTAGATGTTTAAATTTAAAGTGTGAAAGTCTTTTATTTGACAAAAAGTTTTAGATTTGATAGAAATATAATACAACTATATAAAGCTCTACTATTACTAATTCTTCTTCTGTTATTATTATTAGTGTGGTCATAATGCATGTGTTGCTATAAACACATCATACAATATTTAAAAAAAATATATATTTCAAATAAACCTAACATTTATTTTTAATTTTAATATTTAAAAACCACATCTAAAAATAAATTAACAAGAGCAACATGAAATTATGATCATGTTGTGGTATTATTGTTATTATTATTATTATTATTATTATTATTATTAGTAGTAGTAGTAGTAGTAGTTTGTGCATTTTTTTTCTAGATTTTGTAATTCTCATAATTTTGCTAATATAGATCTTCAGAGACCAAAAAAAAGTACATTTAATGTGGTTTAAAAGTAACATTTAAATTCTGTTTTTAACGCTAAATTCAACAACCCTAAAAAAAAATAATAATAATAATAATTATTATTCTAAAAAATATTAGGTAACATACTGGCTACAGTTTTGACAAACAAGTTTTAAAAATACAACTGAAATTCTGCTTTCAACTCAACAACCATAATAATTATTATTATTAAAATTATGCAACCTTTTAGACACTAGATATTAAACTGATAATCAAATGTATTGTCATGTTTGTACTTTTTAAATAACATAAAAATAATATTAGACATGATAATTTTTAAATAATATATACAAAATAAAATATCTTAAGTACAGCTTGCTAGAGTTGTAAAGTGAACTTCCTCCCTCTGACAGGACTGTAGCAGTGGATCAAAAGAAAATAATATAGCTTAATCGTGTGTCATCTGTGCCAAACATGTGCTCTTCAGTCCAGCACACAGATAGGAAGAGGCAGAGAGACACAGAGCTGTTTGCCAGCACAACGCTTGACTATTCTCAGAGTTTCAGCACTTTTCCAAACAGCACAGCAAGACAGGCAGAGGTCGGTCCCAGCCTGGCTCTCCTGAGACACACACACGGCAGCGAGCAGTCGCTGTGCTGTTTACACTGACATACTGTACACACACTGCAATGTGCTGTCAACACCCTCTAACATCACCAGAGTCCATTTACATATTTACACACTCAGCGTGGGGCAAAAATGACTGCGCTCAAAATGAATACAAATGTGAATTGGTAGAACTTGTTTTTAATAGGAGTATACTATATATATATATGACAATATTACTAGGGCTGAACTGCCCTTTTATGTATAGCCAATGTCATTTTATATATGTTATTATATATTCTTTCTTAAATATATTAAAATGAAGCATTTAGTATTACAATAAATGTTTTTATATAGTTTTATATGTTTTTATATGTAGATTTATTTTTTTATATTATACATGTGCTTTGTGTGTGTGTGCGCGCGCGTGTGTGTGTGTGTATATATATATATATACATGTTGTAACTTTATGACTTTGAATAATGATTCACTCTAAGGATATAAACAACTACTTCCTAAAACAAGAGTAATAATAAAGAAACAGGACATACAAATATTTATTGAAATGTATAAAAAAATATTATATATATATATATATATATATATATATATATATATATATATATATATATATATATATATATATATACACTAAAATTTTCACTATAAAATAAATGCAACCTCCACTATTATACAAATCATTATTTTCATAAAGTGTGCTAATCCAAAACCCGAGAGCCTGTTCTGCTATTTTATATCTAGATTTATTTTTTTATATTATACATGTGCTTTATTGCAGTAATGTTTTAATAAAATTAAATAAATATTTTTATGTCCTGTTTCTGTTTTATTATACAGTATATACATATGTATGTGTGTGTATCCATGTATATATTTATGTAATAAAATGTACTTTAAGATGTCATTTTGTTGTCTTTGAAAATTGCATTTCATAAACAGGCTTTAAATTTATGTTCTAAAAAGTTTCATTCAAGCTTCTACTTTTATACAAATTATTATTTCCACAAAGTGGCCTGATCCGAAACCCGAGAGCCTGAGAAACTGACAGTTTATTCTGCTATCGCTTGATGTCAGGCATCCATCCACCAGTGTTATTCCTTAATCCGATTCATTTGGCCTCAGCGTGGACTGGCGTTGTGTGTTTGGAAGGGGTTCATGTGCATGATGGATGTTATTGTCAGAAATGCCAAGGTCAATACACAACGCTCATGCAAAAAAAAAGGACTTACTTATTTCAAAAGCACCTCCCATGTATCATCCTTGCAATCTGACCTTGCCTCCTTCTGTAATAACATTCTGCAAGAGGACAACTGCTGGGATTGTTCTGCGGTGCTGGCGTCGGTCTGTAAAATGGCTCTTAGGCCAGCTGAATAGACCTGTCATACACACATGCACGCACACACACATAGGCTATAGATTTCAGAGAGGCTAGGCTAGTTTTGGTGTGAGATAAAATACAGTAAATTTTTGCCATCACGTTGGTTGGGAACGTCATATAGCTTGATGGCTTTAGGCTAATACTTAAGTAAACGACTAACAGCTAACACACACTCTCTCTCGCACACAGTATTTTACGCAGCATGTCTTGTGAAAACATCATGCATAACTTTAATGGACTTGTTTCACAGTATGTTTGACTTTCTGGCCAAAAGCGGGATCCCAGAAGTGGTCAACACTATATCAGATTGATTGACAGTGTCACTCACGGTTAGCATAGCTATACATTAGCTCCTTGTATACGCCACTTCTCTGTTAACACTGCAATTCTGTGGTCATCTGGAAAATTCATAGCCTGAGTCAGGCCTCTTAGTACTCTGTTGGCGGCTACAGCACAACATGGAATGACAGTTTTTCCTTTCGTCTGTATGGAATAAAATCATATCGCTAAGTTATTATCATACGCGGTGAAAAAAAAAATCCATGAAATTTACGCAAAAAAAAAAAATAGCAGTTGTGGTTACCAGAACTTTACCATTAAAATATGGTAGCAACATTTTAGGCTTTTTATATTGAACTTGAATATATTTACCATAAACAAATATATATCTCATTACCTGATATAATGTTAATATACTAACCAGTGTTGGGTGTAATGCATTACAAAGTAATAATTTACTGTAATTTAATAAATTTTCCCTTGAAAAAGTAAAGTAAGGGATTACTCTTATTTTTTCTGTAATTTAATTACAGTTACTTCTGATGTAATTGCATTAAATACTGTATATACATAACAATTCTATATAATACAGTAGTGGATTTAACATCAAAATTTAATGTCTAATGTTAAAATGTATGTTTTTAATGTAACCTTCCTTTCAATACTTTGGTCAGTTCAAGAATATTTTATGCAATTTTATATTATTTATTTGAAATAATTGAAAGAGCAGTTTCATGTCTATCCTTGTGTTGTTTAACTGTTCGAGGTTTAGAAAGTAATGCAATACTTTTTAAAGAGAGTAATTAGTACAGTAATCTAAATACTCTGTTGAAGATGTAATTTAGTAGCTAGTAATACTTTTTTTAGAGTAACTTACCCAACACTGACACTAACCTACTGAAGAACTAAAATCTGTTTTTCTTAAAAACACAGGTGGTAATGAGAAAGCCACATGTAGAATCAAAGGAACATCACAAGAAGCTTTTCCTCAAGCTGAGGTAAATACTACTATATAGACGGTAAAAACAGTGTTCGGAGTGGGAATCACAAGGTAACTCACGATACGATATGATGCATGGCTCACAATACCGATAATATCACGATACAGCAATTCTGCGATAATCAGTATATTACTAGACAATCCTATGATGATACATCACGATATCTGTCTAACTAAGAAAACAAAATGCCTGTGAAAAGGTTAAGTGCAGATTTTCCAGACTTTGCCTGGGACACCTATTATTTTACTCAAACTGCTGTCCACCATCCTGTTAAAAAGCTCTTTTTCTTAGGCTAGTTAACCTATGTTCAAGTTTCCCTCATTCATGTGCTGAGCGCCGCCTCGAAGAGCCATGAAGTAGCGACACTTGGAGCAGGGAAATCTATTTGCAGAGTGCATTATTTTATTAATTAAAATATCGATATTTGGCACCAGTGCATCAATTCTCGTATCGCACGGAGAAGGACAACGATATAGCCCTATCGATATTTTGTTCCACCCCTGTTATACACACAATTACAAAAACATCATCTTGATAACACAAATGACCAGTGTTGGGGGTAACGCATTACAAATAATGTGAATTACGTAATCAGTGAATTAAGTAACACATTACTTTTAAATTTACACAAAATATCTGAGTTACTTTTTCAAATAAGTACCTCAAGTTACTTTGTTCTCCCATTTATTGGTTGACACCCCTCCAGTCCCATGTTGAGAGAAACCGGGAGTAGGAACAGCAGCACAGCTGAAAAGTTTGTTAGAGCTGCGCCCTCTACTGTACAGGCATGAATTTGCATTTCCTTCAGCCTGAGGCGTATTAATTTCACTTTTAGGGCCCTATTTTAACGTTTTGAGCGCATAGTCTGAAGAGCATGGCGTAGGTGCACTTAGGGCATGTCCGAATCCACTTTTGCTAGTTTAACGATGGAAAAAACGGTCGACGCACCAGGCGCATGGTCCAAAAGGGTTCTACGTAGTCTCTTAATGAGTCATGGGTGTGTTTTGGGCGTAACATGCAATAAACCAATCAGAGTCTCATCTCCCATTCCCTTTAAAAGCCAGTTGTGCTTGCACCATGGCGGATTCGCTATTTACATGACAGAATTTGCGAGCGAAAAGACTGATCGCTTCTCCAGAGAGGAATCCTTTTATTTTTATATTTAAAAATGTGTGAAAGAGCTTTTACGTCTGTTAAAAATATAACTTTTTTTATGTTATTAAAAATACAAACAAGCAAGCCAAGCACTAAAGTAACGCAACACATTCCATAAAAAGTAACTATTATAATGCAGTACTTTCAAAAAAAGTAACTTTCCCCAACACTGCAAATGACTAAAATAATGCAATAAACATTAATTAAACAACATAAGATGTAACATAAAACCCTAATGTACATAAATGATGAAGCCATATTCAGTCATGCGGGATGATCGTGAACAAGTGATTCTGAACAAGAATCAGTGGGCTTTATAAGAGACATAAGTGCTTCTTTCTTTCCGGAAGGCGTTTGGTTGTCGACGTGAAATCGAGCCACCAGGCCGCAGCCCTTGCCCGTGTCGCCCCATGTAAGATTGACCTCTCCTAATGGGAGGAAACACTCCAACAGACAATCAAATGGGGCCACTTGTGTGCTTGAAAATGGAAATCTTCCATTGAAATTCAGCTTGGAGCACTCTGAGTGCTAAGTTTCCCTCCAGGACAAAAGAGGGAGCGAACTACCCCGGTCTAAGAAAATGACTTCAATTAGCCATAATGTTAATCACCATAGCTCAGAACAAAAAAGTCAAGCTGGGAAATCCCTCGATGGAAATTGTTATAATTGCCCCTAACTACAGGGAAGAATATTTCTCTGCTTTTAATTACATGTGACTTAATATTTAAATATACCATTTGCCAGGGTTTCAAAGTACCTTAATCATGCCCATTAATTTTTAATATCTAACATTTGGAGTGGCAGTGCGTGCAGATAAACACCTTTTACAGTTTGACTGGTTACAAGCGGCAGGTAAGAGTAACAGAATGTCAGCCTTTCATTATTCATGAGGCTTCGCTGACAGAACGGGAACGCTCCAACAGGAACAGGTAATTGTGCTATCCACCGAGGTGGTAGGGGATAATCAATAGCGCAGAGACTCCATTCAGTCCTGCCTCATTCACTGTCACCGCCACATATACACCGTAGACAGATACATAAGGATGATGTACAGTAAGCCGGTCATTACAGCAAAATAAACTGGGCAAAGAAGCTTTATTTACTGGCTGACTGTATATCATAACATTATTATACAGCTATGTATCCAATGAATAAATAGGTGGACATGAAATGTTGGTTTGAAAGTGTTTTTTAATTTGAGGAAAAGCAAATTAAAGAACCAGCATTAACTTTGTAATGGAGTAATGCGAGTGACGTGAAACTAACATGCATGGAAACTGGGTTCATAGTGGTCATTATATGACAATAGCGTTCATTATGCAACAAGAATTGAACACGGAATGTTGCAATTCACCAATTACAATCAAGTATTCAAGAGAGCTGTATAATAAAACAGTATAAGATATAAAATGGAAAGTATAAATAAACAGTGCAGGTACAGTAAGTTTGCATGGCAAACATAGTGGAAAGTATAAATACATGGTAACCAGTTTCTGACTAATTAAATAGTTAGTAATAGGGAAATCTTGGAAAAAGTGTTTTCCTGATGATTTAATGTGAAATACATTTATACCATTTAAAAAAAAATGTTTATTAAATTTAATGACTCTAAAATGCCAAGGGGTGTAACCATCAACTAAAATAGTAATAACATATTTTCCTTACACTTTTATAGTTATAATCTATAATCATAATCATAATCATCGTTGTAAATGTTTTAATATATTTTTTTCCAATGTATTATTTATTTAGAAATATCATAAATGTTTCATTCATAATTATAAAATGTTGGGGTAGTTGAATCATATGACATTTTACCGGGTCAAATTATGTCATATTTTAAGGGAAAAATTGAGCCTGGCATATGGTATGGCACATTTACAGTTTTATTACCGTTTTATTTTTTGCATGTTTCTTTTGAGTTGCGTTGAATTACCTTAATTTGGCAGAGTTTTTTTATTATTATTATTAATATAAGCAATATTAATAATTATACCAAACTACTTAATAAGATTTTCTTTTCAAGTATTAAATTATTTTAATTATACTTTTTGCTTCATTCCAAGGAAAGAGAGGAATCCAGTTACAGCAGTCTTTGTTTTATTTAGATAACTTAAAATGCTAGATACATACATGGAGAAACTAGGTAATTAAGCCAAAATGAGCATAAACATCGTTCAGGCATAACATTATAACAGGTGAAGTGAATAACACTGATTATCTCTTCATCACGGCACCTGTTAGTGGGTGGGATATATTAGGCAGCAAGTGAACATTTTGTCTTCAAAGTTGATGCGTCAGAAGCACTGGCGACAGGGTCATGGGCGACCATGGCTCATTGATGCATGTGGGGAGCAAAGGCTGGCCCGTGTGGTCCGATCAAACAGACGAGCTACTGTAGCTCAAATTGCTCAAGAAATGAATGCTGGTTCTGATAGAAAGGTGTCAGAATACACAGTGCATCACAGTTTGTTGCGTATGGGGCTGCATATCCGCAGACCAGTCAAGGTGCCCATGCTGTTCCCTGTCCACCGCTGAATGTGCCAACAGTGGGCACAGAACTGGACCACAGAGCAATGGAACAAGGTGGCCTGGTCTGATGAATCACATTTTCTTTTACATCACGTGGATGACCAGGTGCATGTGCATCGCTTACCTGGTGAACATATGGCACCATGATGCACTGTGGGAAGAAGGCAAGCTGGCGGAGGCAGTGTGATGCTTTGGGTAATGTTCTGCTAGAAAACCTTGGGTCCTGCCATCCAAGTGGATGTTACTTTGACATGTACCACCAATCTAAGCATTGTTGCAGACCATGTATGACCTTTCATGGAAACGGTATTCCCTGGTGGCTGTGGCCTCTTTCAGCAGAATAATTCTCCCTGCCACACAGGAGCACAACAACGAGTTTTGAGGTGTTGACTTGGCCTCCAAATTCCCCAGATCTCAATCTAATCGAGCATCTGTGGGATGTACTGATCAAACAAGTTTGATCCATGGAGGCCCTAGCTGGGATCTGCTGCTAACATATTGGTGCCAGATACCACAGCACACCTTCAGGGGTCTAGTGGAGTCCATGCCTTGACGGGTCAGGGCTGTTTTGGCAGCAAAAGGGAGATCAACACAATGTTAGGTCATAATGTTATGCTTGAGCGGTGTAAATACATATACAGAGGGAAATGGAGAACCAACCACAAAGACACAGGTGAACATAATCATTAACAAGGGAAAACAAATCATTACCTAATAACCAAAAGTGGGCATCCTATAAAACCATAACAACAAATCAGAAGAAAATAAAACACAGGTTGTTGAGAGAGAGAGAGTCATACCTGTGTCTGTTCAGCGCCTCTCTCTACATAACAACAGAGAGAGAGTTTTATAACTAAAAGTCACAGGGCAGCGTTGATAAGTTTCTGTGCTCCTGAATGTTTCTGTGTGTAAGCAGTGCGATCTCCACTCTCTCTGTGCGAGTGATGTATATATGTGTGAGTTTCAAAGAAAACAGCGCATTAATATAGAACAGTGATTAAACTACAAGACTACACTTTATTTAAAATTTAAAGTGAATAACTTTTCTTTAATCATTTAATAATTTTGTAATATTTAGTTTGCTGTGAGACACAAAAGGCGGTTTATCCTATACAGCGACTGCCAATAGAACCATAAAATACACCAAAACACAACATAAATTCACAAAGACATAAATTTTATTTGCTTGCTGTAATCCAAATCTTTAGAATCAATACGATTGTGAGGAACAGATCAAAATTCAGCCGTTTATCCATTGATCTTCATCTCCATTCTCAGCGACCGTAAATGCCTAATCCTGCGCTCCTTATGATAAATTAAAATTAAAAAAATTGCATCCTGAAGAAGCGTTATGACATGATTCACGGCAGTGATATCAAACGCTCATTGGCTCTCGCCTGCTTCATCACAGATTGTGACATGCCGTGTTTCAGTCAATGTACATTTGAAAATGGGAAATGCGCGTGAGTGAAGCCAGATTAACATTTTCATGGATTAATAATATAAATTCTGCTCTGTACCTCATACAAAACTATTATATACCACCAGAGAAGACTGCGACTGCAACATATCGTCATAAGAATGACTTTTGAGCAGTAAATAAATTATTGTGATTATATTATTTTGTCTGCTCTGTTTTTCTTCATAACTGTAATGTAGTTTTAAGAAATGGTTATGTGTAGGTTTAGGGGTAGGAGTAGGATTAGCGGCTCAAAATATCTTTTTAATGCTATATTGTTACTAAAACTGTAATTTTTCTTCCATTATGTTTTATTATTTTTATATTCTGTTTAAGTTTGGGAGTAGGGTTAAAGGATCTTACATTTATCTATAAAATGGTAAAAGGGAAATTATACAGATATCTTTAGGATATGAAAGATTTGTAAATATTTAATGTTTTGTAGCTGTAAAAACATAATAATGGCTACGTTTAAATGTTGCCGATATGTCCATATTGTACGTTTTACCATTTTAGATTTTAGACATCAAGACATTTATTGCACACCTTCCAGCTAATCAGAATTGAGTATTCAGACAGACCATGGTATAAAAACCTATATAAATTACATTAAAATTAAAACAGAGGATAATCTAATTAAAAAATATATAATTGTATATAATTGAAACTAAAATAACATTGGACCCTTAAAAACAAAAACAAAAAAAATCAAATACAGAAATGAATCTTACTGTACTGATCTGTACCTGATGTGTCTAGAACAGTGTGGTGAATGAATGACCCATGAGCGGATCACAATCAGATATGTAAAGAACAATAGGCACATGGATTGTGATTCTCTCTCTCTCTCTCTCTCTCTCTCTCTCTCTGGGGTCATTACTGCTCTTGCGCCTGCTGGTCATTAGAGAATCTCTGAGTTCTTTAAGCTCTGTAGCAGGGGTGCTAACCCCAGAGTCCTGGCTATAGTCCAACGGAGGCTCTTTCTCAATCTGGCCACCTTAATCATGCCCTTGTCTAATTGGCTAAATTAGTCAGTGCCTCTGCACCCCAGCTGCGACAAAGCTCGAACCTGTCGGCCTAATCCAAACTCTGTGCTGCGCCTGTAGTTTAACGAAGGGCTTTCACACAAGGTTGGGTCTGTGTAATTGAAGGTCAGAACACAAATAACATGTTTTGCAAAGGCTATTGATGAAGTACCCTACAATTCATTAGAACCAGCTTTAACAATACGAGAAAAATGGAGTAAAATTATATTCTTATAAACTTAGTGGTTGAGATAATGCTAGGCAAAAGACAAAGGTCAGAATTTCTCGGGTGGCCCCAAGGAGTTTCGGCCCCTCACGCCATCTCCCCTCTACTGTTGTCTGAAACTCGATGGAGCACTGCTGAGATAAACTCGGCAAGGGTCTCTTTCTCTCTCTTTCTCAGTGTACGTCTGCAGTTGCCAGTGGGCCGGTCTCTCAGTATGTGTGCAGCTGTAGGGAGCACCCGTTCAGAGCTGCCGGTTTAATTGGCCCTCATTTACACAGTGGCAAGGATAGAGTCACCTGACTTATTCATCAGTCCGGCATTTCCGCTGTTTCCTCACATCTTTCCCATGATTTCTTCCTTCGTTTCTCCGTTGATCCATTCTTTATGTGTGCAGCTCTTGGTTCAACGTCGTGTTTCTTTGATGGAAAGCACATGGTCAGGTATTATGCAGCAGAGTTAAGGAAGTGTCTCAGCAAGCTCAAAACAATTCACAATGTTGCATTATAAGTATTGCACCTATTATGCACTTGTGTGCCATTTGTTTTTTTTTGTTTTTTTACTCTTTACCGCCAGCATTTAAAAAAAAGAGTTGCCAGCCAGCAGCATTGAACATGCAATATATTAAAAGAAAGAACAGAGACTCTGCTTTTAAACAAAGAAAGAAAAAAAAAAGCTACATTTTACATTAACAAAAAGCTGACAAAATCATGTTTTTCTTAAAGACTACGTCCGGATCGGATTTAGAATGATGATCAAAACATACACTATATTGCCAAAAGTTTTGGGACGCCTGCCTTTACATGCACATGAACTTTAATGACATCCCATTCTTAATCTGTAGGGTTTAATATGGAGTTGGCCCACCCTTTGCAGCTATAACAGCCTCAACTCTTCTGGGAAGGCTTTTCACAAGGTTTAGGAGTGTGTTTATGGGAATTGTTGACCATTCTTCTAGAAGTTTTTTGTGAGGTCAGGCACTGATGTTGGACGAGAAGGCCTGGCTTGCAGTCTCCGCTCTAAATCATCCCAAATGTGTTCTATCAGGTTGAGGTCAGGACTCTGTGCAGGCCAGTCAAGTTCCTCCACACTAAACTCACTTATCAATGTCTTTATGGACCTTGCTTTGGGCACTGGTGCGCAGTCATGTTTGAACAGGAAAGGGCCATCCCCAAACTGTTCCTACAAAGTTGGGAGCATGAAATTGTCCAAAATGTTTTGGTATGCTGAAGCATTAAGAGTTCCTTTCACTGGAACTAAGGGGCCAAGCCCAACCCCTGAAAAACAACCCCACACCATAATCCTCCCTCCACCAAACCTTACACTTGGCACAATGCAGGCAAGTACTGTTCTCCTGGCAACCGCCAAACCCAGACTCATCCATCGGATTGCCAGACAGAGAAGCATGATTGGTCACTCCAGAGAACACATCTCCACTGCTCTAGAGTCCAGTGGCAGTGTGCTTTACACCACTGCATCCAACGCTTTGCATTGCACTTGGTGATGTAAGGCTTGGATGCAGCTGCTCGGCCATGGAAACCCATTCCATGAAGCTCTCTACGCACTGTTCTTGAGCTAATCTGAAGGCCATACGAAGTTTGGAAGTCTGTGGCTATTGACTCAGAAAGTTGGTGACTTCTGCGCACTGTGCACCTCAGCATGTGCTGACCCCGCTCTGTGATTTTACGTGGCCTACCACTTTGTGGCTGAGTTGCTGTTGTTCCCAATTGCTTCCACTTTGTTATAATACCACTAACAGTTGACCGTGGAATATTTAGTAGTGAGGAAATTTCACAAATGGACAAATTGCACAGGTGCCAACCTATCACAGTACCACGCTTGAATTCACTGAGCTCCTGAGAGCGACCCAGTCAAGCAGATCTACTGAGATCACCCCCAGCGGCAAACCATTGAAAAAGTGTCTATGGGTTTTACTTGATCTCTGATCAGTTTTATACATTTGTAGATGTTTCAATGAGACATTTATATAATTAAATTGAATAATAATAGTCTCTTATTGGTGTGTTTAGCTGAGCCATACATGGAACAAACAAAACAAGCACTGAAAATTAATAAAAGAACACATAGAGGGCCTATTATACAGACACTTGATATCTAATCTTATAAGATGATTAGTTAATTGCATTTGATACATTTTACTTTCAATAAAACATTTCCAATGTGTTTGTAAATGGTGTTTTTATGCATGTTTGGCCTGAGTTTTTGTTGTATTTACTGTTCTGACCAGCAGGGGTCATCAGCATGTGGCGCTTTGAACGCTTCGAAACAGTGATTCATTTTGTGAAGCAATTGGTTCAATTGATTTGAAGCTTTGAATAGTTTCTCCCATCACTACTTGGCTGAATCTGAAATCGCCCCCCTAAACCCTCATTCACTATTCCCTATGTTGGCCCACTAATACAGTTTACTTGAAGGAGTGCATGAAAACGAGTGAGCGAATTCGGACAGCCATTGAGTGTACATCGGCTGTACACTTGTTATTACGATGCATTGTGGGATAGAATGAGTGCACTCGATAACGTCCACTATGGTTTCGTACACCACTTCAAATGGCTGTTCCCTCAAATAATGCCCTATTTGAGGGTATAGGGGCGATTTCGTATTCAGCCCTTGTTTTCTGCGTCTTCTTTCGCCTGTGTTTTGATCTGAAGATTCTGTACTCTTTCAGAAGATGCATAAAAGCGCCCCATACCCTATAACAGTGAAAACATGGAAATTCCGTCAATGGCTGGGAAGCGTTGTGTCATAAATGATGGAGGTGGGGAAACTGTCAATGGTGGGGAAAGAGTTAATCCCAGTTTTTCCACAGAACTAATAATATTTGTGTAATATCTTTACTCAAAATTGAGTATTTTGCGCCGCCTCAGAAACAACTTTCCTTTTTGCTTTTCACCAAACCATTTTTGTCTATCTGCCTGGTTTCATTCTGGTATATATGACTCCACCACAATCCAATCAATTCCTGATGAATTAAAAGTTTTATCCTATGTTTTTTTTTCCTCATTGAATATCATTCCTACGAACATATAATTAGAGAAGTAAAATATGTTATTTCCTCTGTCATTTGCACTTAAGACTCGAATACACTACACATCTGGACATCTGGATGAAGTCAGAACCAGTCCGCAGATTCTGGACCGTATGAGTTGACAGATTTCACAGAAATTTGTGTAGTGTATGATGGTCACAGACTCCATTTTTTAAGCTTCAGACTTTGATTCCATATACTTGGAATCTGTCGATTTTGTTTTAATTTGCCATGCAATTTTTAGCAACAAGGCAGGTATTTCTGTATGAGTTTGTTGTGTTCGGAATGACTTGAACATCTGGTAGGATTTGATCCTTAGTCGTTTAGTGTATGAGCCCCTGTTTTTCCTCTCTAACCATTTACAATGTCGGCAAGTGTGATGATGCCTAATGTTTTTAAAGTATGTTCAGATTATAAAAGCCATGTGTATTCCAGCCTTTAGGAAGCTACAGTTTCAGGGTAGCTTTAACAGCTATTACCCCAACACTTTGAGGCCTTATCTTTCAAAATTCAAGACATCACCAGTAAGTGGCGTTTGGGGGTGGAGAGGAGAAGGAAGGAAGAGGACGAGAAGAGTGGGGGATTACACCATTCTCTAATCAAACTCGCCTCAGTGCTCTTGTTCAATCAGACACCTGCTATTAAGTTGATAAATACGCTTTTCACAGTGTGGGGTGGCACTCGTTGAGTAGCCCTGGATACCACGCTGCCATCCTAAATCCTCGCGGGCAGGGCTCTAGCCTTTATACACCTCTTTTCCTATTATCTCACATTTCACAGACGGCACCAGAATACGAGCAAATGCCTCGCCAGACCGGGACGTCGCACCATATCAGTGGCACACCACAATCAGGGCTAAGTGCATCCGAGAGCAGGGGTGGCTTTCGCAACTCCATTAGTACTTTGTCTTCCCCTTCTCCCTTTTTATTCCTTTAGTGGTAATGAAGGAAAAATCGTAGAGTGTCTCTTTATGGGGCGAGATGCAACTCGTCCCCCTTAATCTCTTGTCTCGGCTTTTCAGTGACGGCGGGTGCCCCGCGTCGTGGCGGCCCGAGAGGATGCCCACCTGCTGGGAATCTTACTCAGCGCGGCGTCAGGCCCACTGCGGCGCCTGATAAACTCTAAATAGGCACCGTCACAAGAGAGTCCCCGTGTGTGCGAGACAGTGTTTGCCACATTTCAGGTTTTAAGGGTGCTGCAGGTACAGAAATGTCACACGGCTCCATTGTGTAGCCAGGACCATTGTGCGAGAGCATTAGCTGTTCCACTTGTTCTTTCTCTCTCCGCAGGGGTTCTCACACGTCCCTCTGGGTTTCATCACCCCTCGGACACAACGACACCGGCGGCAGCCGTGTAAAGCCGTGCTGGTCGCCTGTTCCGTGCGGCGCGGGGTTGCTTTGTACAGTCACAGTTATAAAAGACTTCGAGATCCTGGCGGTGGTGATCCGTGTTGCTTCTAATGTGCTTTATCTGAGACATCTCTTAGGGCTGGTAATCTTGCATAAATCTTTACTTGCAGATTTCTTATTAAAGTACAAGGTTTGGATTGGTTCCTATATCAGATCATAGGATTAAGCTCTTCTGATACAAGAACAAATTACAATGATCTTCCATCGTGATCGAGATACCCAAATCAGTTCTTTAAAATGCCAAATGTGCTCGTCCACACTGTGCGTTGGGATACATGCCCAGTTATGCTGGTTAAATCCATCTTTTGATCCTCATTTGATGAGTTACTGCTAAGAAAATGTACAGAACACAAATAGTTCTGTAAATAAGGCGGTTGTACCGTTGAAAGAAGTCTCTTATGTTCACCAAAATGAACCAACTCGTATATATAATATATTTTAAAATGCAATTTATTCCAGTGCTGGCAAAGCTGAATTTTCAGCATCATTACTCCAGTCTTCAGTGTCACATGATCCTTCAGAAATCATTTTAATATGCTGATTTGATACATCTTTTCTTCAGGATTTTTTTAAAGAATAGAAAGTTCAAAAGTGCAGCATTTATTGAAAATTTATTTTTGGGTTACACTATTTGGTAACACTTTATTCTTACTATAGAGTTACGGTTAGGATCAGGGCTTGGTTTTGGGTTAGTTACTTGAAATTATGCATAATTTATTAACCTAACTTAACCTAACCTAACTTACGTCACCTTAAAATAAAGTGTTACTGATTTTTCTAACAAATTAAAATAAAATTTTCTAACAAATTAAAAAATATTTACTGTTTTTAATTCATTTAATGCATTCTTGCTAAAATATTAACTAACCCCAATTTTTTTTAATGATAATATATGACAAACCTCTTTATCAAGAATTTTTCGATCAATCAAGATATTTCTCATTTTCGATGGCCTTTCTTGCAAACTTGAAACTTTTCCAGTGACTAAATATAATTACTAGATATAAATGCACTGATAATCTAGATATCATGACACAATTACAATAGATTATCTTCCAGAAATTCACAGTTTTTTGGAAATGTTTCCCTCTTATAATTCTATAAAGTTTCAAATTAAATAATTCAATAATCTGACAAAAAAAGACTGTCAGAAAAGTATTATTTGTTATACTTGTATGAAATCTGACTTTCATGTAACTGGAATTCAGTTTCCAGAGATCCTTTAGAGGTGTGATTACATTTCTGCAAAAAAATTCTGAATAAATATTTGAATTCGAACCAATTTCAGCTAAAACCCACAAGAGGGGCCATAGCGACCAGCTCATTTCAAGTGTTGTTTCAATCATGCTAGTCTTTACATTTCACAGTGAAAATGTTTTTCTCTTAAAACAACCTCCAAACGCCGTTTGGAAAGAGGCAATTTCCCTTGTTCAGTGTGAAAACATAAAAACAAGAATATCAAGTGTCTGTTGGTCCTCTTCAGATGTTCTCCACATTCTCCTGTTGCTTTAAAGCCAAAATTCATAACTTTGTGGTTAAAGTTCAAACCCTTTGGAAAAAGAAGACGATGAAGGAAAAAAAAAAAAGTGGAACAACACTGTATTGGAGTTCAGAAGCTGGAGTTGGCATATGTCACTGATTGAGTTGCACAGTCAAAGGGAGGAGGCGTCTGGCCCATCAGGAGTCTGTTGGCTGGATCTGCTCTCATACTTGAGTGGAATCCATCATGCGTGGAGGGGCCTAACTGGAGCGAGCTCGACCCAGTCCGGGCCAGACTTCAGATAAGTGATCAGCGCTGGGTCTCGGCCACTATATCACCGGCACTGAATGAACAACCCCACGTTGACCCAACCAGGGGAGGAAAACACATGTTCTCCGGCTCGACTGTGGCTGGCTACCTGCAGAGAGGGCTGGGAATTCCTTCAGCAGGAGGCCAAGGGGGTTGCAGAGGAAGAGGAACGCTATCCCTACCGCTCGCTGGGTAGCCATTAGTGTGTCTGTGTGTGTGTATGTGCGCACGGAGAGGAGAAATACAAGGATGCACATTTCTACAACAGCTTTTCACCCTGAGCTCAACCCGTCGCTGCCATTTAATTGATATTTGCTGTATGAATTATAGGAACAGGGTTGATGGGAAGGAACAGGATGGAGATGTGGGATCATACACACCATATATCATTTCAGAAATGTTAACAAAGTTCTCTTCTTTTGATCTTGGCATCTAGATAGATACAAGGGTTACTGTAGTTTTAAAAGTTTCACTTTTTATTTTGTTTCATATTCTGGTTTTTGAATTTTAGTTTAGTTTTAATAGTTTTTTTATTTTCTTAGGAATAAAAAAAAGATGTTTCCATTTATCTAATGTATTTATTTATAATAGTTTTATGCAGTTTTTGTTTATGCAGGGTTACTTTTAGTTTAGTTTGCATTTTTTTTACTTTCATAGTTTTCACTTTTTAAACTCTCATTTTAGTTTCAGTCAGTTAATATATATTTTTTTTTAATTTCTTTGGAAAATAACTAAATTTCATTTTATTTTACTTCACTTAGTTATAGTTTTCATTATTTATAATATCAACACAAATTATACCATTATCAAATGTCTAATGGCTTTGAAATTTTTTTTTATTTTATTTTATTTTAAAGAAAACTAAAGTCATATTCTAATTTATTGAATATTTAATAATTCATTTATGCAGTTTTTGTTTCAAATTTAGACATTTTAGTTTTCTTTTCATTCTTTTGCAAACTCTCATTTTTATGTATTTTCTTTAATATATAAAAATGGTACTGAATATTTACCATATTTATGTACCATGACATAACCATTTTATATACCATAGTACCATGTAAAAAAAAAAAAAAAAAAGGTACTATCATGTATCACTATTTCATTAAATAAAATATAAAAAATATTAAATATTATAATACACAGTGCAAATATATATATATATATATATATATACACACACAAACACACATATGGCTTTATGAGTTAATATATGTGGTCACTTCTTTGAAATTGCTGAGCTGCTTGACTTTGCTATCGCAAATCATGTGTTCCTCTTTTGCTCTGCTCAGCGAGGACCATCGTTACCCGTTGTTTTTTTATTGTCCGTAAAATTTTCCCCACCCTCCCAACATATGTGGGATATATAGCTGCTTTGTCCATCATCGCCTCCGTTTTGGGATTTTTTTTAATGGGATATCACTTCCATTTCACATTACAATGGCTTAGATCTGTGTATTATATGTTGTTGAATTTGTAAAGACCAGAAAAAGAATATTTGTGTTTGAAGGAGTAGAGGAGCTGGTCAAATGGAGAGGCTGTCTGTCAGTGGGTGGGGCCAAGGGAAGGGGCGGGGTATTGAAATGAGCCCCATGAGAGAGAACGGGGAGGGGGGCGGTACCTTCGGCCCCAGTTATTTACTTTGACCCTCAATCAACGGGGTGTACTCACAGGGCACATGCCAAACTCCCCAGGCGGGCGGAGCTGCTCTGGCCCTTCCTTCACCTCGACATGCGTGTTTCCATCTCAAACACATTTACAACTCCTTATAATACCTCATGCAGAAATCGCTACTTCAGTGGCGGTCTGTATTACAACGATTGATATTTGCTGTATGAATTATAGGTAGAGGGTTTGGGAAGGAACAGGGTGGATGTGTGGTTTAAAAGTCCCCTTATTTTGAACTTGGCATCTGTAGACAGATACAAGGGTTATCATTCACTTTTTATTTTTATTTTGTTTTGTTTTTTCAATTTTAGTTTTAATTGTTCATAAAGAGTTCAATAAAGTTTTTTTTGTATCATGCAAAACGACCACTTTTAGTTTTGTTTGTATTTTGTTTCAGTAATTCTTGTAGTTTTCATTCCTTAAAACAGCAACACAATTTGTAACATTAGCCAATGTCTAAGTGGGTTTGGGTTTTTATTTTATTTTATGTATTTTATTTTATGTATTTTTCATTATTGTTTTGATCTGTCTAATTTATTAATTTATAATACACTGTAAACCTGAATAAGTTGGTAAAACTAAAAAAAAAAATTGAGGTAATCAGTTACATCAACATTTTTTAGTCAAGAAATTAAAAGTTTAAGTAAGCAGAAATGGTAGATTTTTATGTTGTACTCATACAATTTAATTACTCTTAACTTGAAATATTTGAGTAAGCTAATTCAGATTCATTTAATTTAAAAGTATCATATAATCTCAATTTAAATATTTTTTGTAGTGTAAACTTGGCTAGGTTTAACTAGTTGATTGAAATGCTAACTTGCCATCTGGTATTAAAATGCTTTGATAGCATAGCATAGCAATTGCTGAATGTATATGGCAATATAGAACATTTAATAGAAATCTGTTCTCAAACCAAGCTCATGCTCGTCACCATGATGGTAACCCTCCAAAACACACACACACACACACACACACACACACACACACACACACACACACACACACACACTTCTACAGAAACATTAAACACTAAATCTCACACTTAACATTAATCTTGCACCAAAAAACCCCCCAAAAAAACATATAACAGTTAGTTTTAGCGTTTACTCTCCCTTTCGAGTGTGATGGCAAATAGAAATCCCAGCCGAGTTTCAGTTAAATTTGAAATGTCTATGAGCACCGCTGGACTAACATCATGATCTCAAATAACCTTAAATACGAGATTGCAAAAGCGAGTTAGTAGAGAGTTTCTGATGAAGAGGTTAACTGCCTCGGGTATCACGTCTACGACAGAGTTCGAGGAAAATCGCACTTCCGACGCCGTGCGGTAGCTTGAGGACACAATTATCTAAATCAATTTCAGCAACAAACTCCGCTATTGCAGGAGGCATTAAAATTTAATCCTAAATAAACGTAACATTTGTAATTCGGCGAGACAATTTCATAAACGTGTGTAAAACTATCTGATAAATTATGCATGGCTTCAACTTCAACGCATAAATAAACGGGCAATTAAAAGCAGCATTATGTAGAGGGAAATGGAGAGAGAGGGAAACAGTTTTAAGATGTTAATTATTCAAATGAGGGACGGAGCTCAACTCTACCTGCCTGCCATTGATGTGATCAAGGTGATTAATATGGCACTATTAGTACGGTGATCCCATTGCAGTGGCAAGGGACGGCCTTGATTTATTTACTTTGTACAATTAGGCTATGTGATTAGGAGTGCAAACATAATTGGATTTTCAAGACCCGTACGCATGTAATTAGAGCGGCAATGCATCTTCCTTTGTGATCTGAGCTGACGGGCTACTGGGTGAAGGCTGAGTTTAACCCCTGTTAGTGGCGGAAGACGACTTGCAAGCGTCGCCTTGAACGAGGATCAGAGAACCGCTTCGTGCCGCTTAATTGATTGTACAGTCTTGTCAGAGTGTCAAGGAGACAGAAAGAGAGCGATATGAAAGCGTGGGAGAGATAGCTGCGGGGGGAATTGCGTCCGCCGCACGTATTGCCCTCGCCGCGGTTAGCCATGACTGGATACGGGCAGGTGAAACCCACCACGGCACCACACTGGATATGACACCCCTGTGTTAGAGCAGACGCCAACCGCCTCCATGTCATTTCAATTACCACCTCAGAGGTGCAGCAACCTGAGGAGACGACGAATCAATGTTTTCACTCATTTACCCAGCCTTAATTAAAACACTGTGGACCTGGATTGTTTGCAAAGCTTCATTTGGCCCTTATGAAACAGTACAGTTGCTGGAGAAGGTAATATCATGGGTATTTACAGGATACTCCAAGGTACTTTGAAGAATACCATGATATTTGGATATATATACGATGGTATTTACATGGCAGGCCTAATCCAATGTCATTTAAATAATATCACAGCTATCATTGCATCTACATGGTAGGAACTTTTTAAGGTAATTTAAAAAAATGCCATGATATTAAACGTTTAACATATCTAGAATGGCACATATGTGGTACTGGTATCAGGTAAAAAAATATATACATGTATACTTTGTTATATGTGACACTGGACTACAAAACCATAAATAAGTCGCACGGGAGTATTTTTGGCAATAGCCAACAATACATTGTATGGGTCAAAATGATAGATTTTTCTTTTATGCCAAAAATCATTAGGATATTAAGTAAAGATCATGTTCCATGAAGATATTTTGTAAATTTCCTACCGTAAATATATCAAAAATGTATTGGTATTAGTAAAATTCCTTGATACAGACTTCATTTGGACAACTTTAAAAGCGATTTTCTCAATATTTAGATTTTTTCAGATTCCAGATTTTTAAATAGTTGTATCTTGGCTAAATATTTAAATATCTAAATATAGCCTAACAAACCATACATCAATGGAAAGCTTATTTATTCAACTTTCATATGATGTATAAATCTCAATTTCAAAAGATGGACCCTTATGACCAGGTTCACATAAACCATTGTATCTACATGGAAGGCCTATTGGTTATTAGAAATACCATGGTACTGAATATTTACCATATTTATATTCCATGGCATAACTATTTTATATACCATAGTACCATGTAAAAAAAAAAAGGTAATATCATGATACTATGTTTAAAAAATACCATAGTACTTACATGGTACCATGTCAGAAAAAACACACGTAGGCTTAGTAATTTAAAAAATACTATAGTACCAAATATTTACCACATTTATATAAAAAGGTATTTACATACTAGGCCTACCCCAATGTAACTGGAAGAATATCATGGTATTGCAATGGTATGTCAAAAAAATATTGTACCATGGTATTTTGATAATTTCCATATTTGTTAACTTTAAAGGCCTGCTGGAAGATAATTACAAAAATACCACGGTGTTACCATGGTACTATAGTCAAAACAAACTTTCAGTACCAATGATGATTGATCAATTGATGAATGATTACCACATTTATATACCATGGTAAAATATACAAAACATAGTATTACAATGGTAATATGATATATATATATATGTATATATATATATATATCATGGCATTTACATGGTATTTTCAACGCTTTAAATAATTCCATATTGTAAACATGCTAAATACCACCATACTTTTTTGTTAGCATGTATATTTGCTTAATTTAAATAAATAAATAAATAAATGAATAATCAGTCTTACAGAGAATTAAATCTTTTGTGCTGACCGTGACAAAGAATCTTTTTTTTTTTTTTTTTTTGTAATTCTCGCAGTATGCAACGTAGAGGTTTGTGACCAGCGGTTGCAGGATTGGACACATTTTGAGTTTAAAGGGGGACGGCTCTGAGTCAGCTGGGCATCCAGTGTGATTGCCGGCCCCGGGCCCTCAATGGAAAGTTGTGGAGAGAAGCTGTGGTTGCCAGGCACCTCCTGAGGTGACTCTATCAGAGCCAGTCAAGCCTGAAATCAATCACTCAAACCTATCAAAGGCTGCCCTGCCCCGCCATTGTGAACCAGCCATCTGGGCCTCTGCATACTGTCTGTGTTAGCTTCAGCGTGTGTGTGTGTGTGTGTATCTGCATGTGTAACTAAATGAATAGAGGGGTTTATGACAGTTACCACCATTGCACACAGGTTTTCACGTCTGTGAAACATTCACTTCACGCTCATTCATGGCACTTCTAGGATGGACGTGACATCATAGCTGAAGACTACAGCTGACGTTCATTAGGAACCCCAGTATTTGGCATCAAGGTCTGCTGCTCAGCTCCCTAACCAGCTGCAAGGGGCGATGGGGCCGGCCACGGGCAGCTCTCCCAGGCCTGCCGCTGACCAAACTAACTAACTGTCCTGCTGCAGAACATGCGGGACGGGGCTAAACGCACAGCGTCTGCCATTGGAGGGCAGTAGAACACAGAGCATCTATCAGTGTGCCTTTCTTCACTGTAGTCTCACACATTGTGCTCTGACTAGGGGCCGCTCACAGCGGAGCCAAATCCTGGAAGGACTGCGGAGAGGTCAGGTCGGTGGATGGGTTGGTAGCGGCTGACGAAACTAGAAATATTCTGTGAAAAAATTGAAATATTCTTTAGCATTGCAGCTTTATCTCCCAGGTTTTAGAGGCGTTCTTACGTGTGTTAGCTCAAGATTAAGACCTCGTTTTTACATACATTACAAAATAACTCTGCAATTGTTCTTCCTTGAAATTTATGGAAGAGCGTTAGTTTTGTTTGAATTGGATGGATCTGCATTTTTATGGCATTTCCCGCAGCTCCAACTGCAATCAGAAAATGCTAATTTTATGACCAACTGTATTTTCTGCGATGGCACTTGGAAAGATCAAAGCTATTACAAAATGAACCTAACACAGCGGAGGTGCGTGCAGTTTATTACTCCAGTCGGAATGTAATATAGACAATCCCTCAAAACCTCAGAGAGACGAACTAACCGTGCGAGTGCAGACGGACACACACGCGCGTACACACTGGATTCAAAGCGCTGCTGTCCCTGATCAATGATTCAATAAGCCTGACACCTTTCTGCTCTAAAACCTGCACTGAAAATCCCCTTATATTCATTGGGCTGATAATATATTATTCCACAAATTGAGATATAAATCCTAGTTTATCTCTGTTCAGAATTGGAATACTTGTACACGGCCATAGTGGTAAATCTCCAATCTTTGTCCTTTATCGGATAATATCAGTGTTTTAATGACAAATCTAATTTTATTCAGCAATATATGTGTTTAGTACGGATCATTAATAGAGATACTGTGATCCTGAAACGTCCTTCCTTTCGCATTCATGAGAAAACTAAATACTAAAAATAGTAGTTAGCATAACATATCGCCTACATTGCGCCTACGTTGCGATTATTATATATATATATAGATAGATATTTGTAGACTTTTACTATATGAAAGATATATATATCTTTCATATAGTAAAAGTCTACAAATATCTATCTATCTATCTATCTATCTATCTATCTATCTATCTATCTATCTATATATATATATATATATATATATATATATATATATATATATATATATATATATGTTATCTTTTATTTCAGCATTTTATAACATTTTTAAAAAATTAAAATGTTGAAATAAAACAATTCCTGAATTCAATCTGTAGCTGTTTATGATTTGAGTATGTACTGTATTCAATATTTAAATTTGTATCTTTCATTGTTTATTTGTCACCTCCTATAAAGGATTAAAAAATAATTTTGTTTGTATTTTGTAATATAAAAGTTATTACATAGTTATTACATAGTTAATACATTTGTGATTTAACATTTGCTTAAACGAAAACCTCTTTTTTTTCAAAACTATAAAAAATAGTGGATTACAACTTTGATTGAGTTTAGAGTGACAGGCATGAATAAACAAAAGCATTTTATAATAAAACAACTTCACTTAAATTTAATTTTCAAGTAAAAAGATGCTGTCTGCTCCTGTATATATGTTCGTGTCAGTTCATTTCGTAGCGTGTAGCATTAAGCTGCGGCCCGTTCAAAGTCCCGAGTGCAATGTTTCAGAGCTGACCTGCTCTTTTATGTACATGCTAACTCCTCGCTGTGAGGGGGTCCCAGAGTTAAGAAACTCACTTAGACTTCTGTACACTTTAACAGAACACTTTATAGCCAGAATACACTGTCCCAAAGCCCAGCCGCACAATATTCAGTTGTTTGTTGGGAGGTTTAGTTGTTATTCTTAGATATTGGGTTTATTTACTTTATTTTATTAATTTTACACTCTAAAAAAATGCCATGTTTGGGTCAAATATGGACAAACCAACCGTTGGGTTTAAAAATGTAATTAAAAAATGTAAACCAAAGGTTGTGTTTGTCTATATTTGACCCAAACATGGGTTGAAACAACCCGGCATTTTTAGAGTGTAGATTTACAGGGACAATACAATGCAATAAATAAATAAATACATATATTAATTTTCGGTGTCTTTAACAACTATGTTGGCTACATACATTTAAGTCCTTGTTACATATGTTACATATATACTACTATAGTAATAACAGTAAAATATGCATAATTACATGCAACTAACCATAAACCAAACCCCAATCCTTACACTAACCCTATAGTAAGTACATGTAGATAATTAATATTACTCAGTACTTAAATATAAAATTACACTGTAACAAGGACACAATAAAATAAAGGGTTATACTTTATTTTAAGGTGTCCTTGTTACGGTGTAATTATATATTTAAGTACTGAGTAATATTAATTATCTACATGTACTTACTATAGGGTTAGGGTAGGATTAAGGTTTGGTTGAGGGTTAATTGCATGTAATTATTCATAAGTTACTGTTATTACTATAGTAAGTACATGTAACATGTAACAAGAACACTGTAAAATAAAGTGTTAGCAAACAAAATAAACAAAATAATACAAATTGTAATAATAATACAAAACAATTTTGCTGCTATTAAACTGGGATACGGGAAGCTTAGGGAAGGGTTTAATGGTATGGTTAGGTTTAAGTGTGGGTAAGGGGTAAGGGGTAAGGGGACGGTCAACAGTGTAATTACAATGTAATTACAAAAATTAATTAAAGATTTAACTAGGTTAAGGTATTTAAGTACAATGTAAAAACTGTATTATGTGCATAATATATGCATTGCATCAAATTATTAATTTAAGTGTACATAATATAAAGTGGGACAATATTTTCAACCGTGGGTGGGAAAGTTAAAATAGGACATTATCATATATACACATACACTAAGTTTAAGAATACTTATAAGAACACAGTGCTTTTCTTTTTGTTTTTAAGTCAAATCTATTAAAACTACAGCAATTAGAAAACAAAATGTGAAAGAGAAATAAGAAAAACCTTAAGAGGAAAAGAGAGAGAGAGAGACAGAAAAGCAAAACCTGTATAATAAAGGCAACATTTTCAAACATGGTTGCCATGTTTACAAGTGCCAGAGGGCAAAGCAGGACCTTTATTTCCCTCCTGCTAATTGTTTGATTTCTGTGCCACTTGAGAGTCAAGCATTGTGGTGAGGGAGCGGAGGAAAGAGAGCGAAAGAAAAAAAGAGAAAGTGAGATAGAGAGCAAATTTGCAGAGATCACACATTGCCCCTTCTTCATTTGTCTGTAACATGACGATAGCTTGAGGCATGTTTCTCTCTGGAGCTTTGCAGAAATACCAAGCGGTGAAATCCCCTGTCGCTTGCCTCTCAGCTTACAACACACACACATACACATCCTCGATGTGCCACAAGCGCTTTGTTCTGATAGCTACACAAACTCGCAACACTATAATGCAACCGCGGTGATAACGAACTACGGTATGAAGTGGAGGTTTTGGTTCATTTCATTAGGAGTGCTCGAGATGGACTCTAGCACACAGATGCATGTTGGGTAGACAGCAGAGCTGGATGCACGGCGTGATCTTTAATGCTCCACGCCATCTCCCCATGACATTGAGGCTGTCATCGGTCTGTTTCCGTGGAGATATTGTTGTCTCCTCCTGCGCTGATCTTGGTTTCTGCTACGGCAGGAGGTGCCTCTTAAAGTTCCTGTTAGCGAGTTACCGTGCAAGAGACAACACATTTAAGACAATCCACACAGCTGGATGGAGAGACAGGCCACTGGAAACCGAAAAAAAAAAGAACCAGGAAAATCCTGGACATGAAACACAGCATCGCTGTGGAAAAAATAAAGGCTGCAGCGGCCTTATCATCTTGCGCTTATTATCATGCAAATAAACGTTAATCAAAAGACAAGGAGATTGTTTTAATCGGATTGCACTTTTTGGGGCTGTTTTTGTTCACTGCTGCCTTTCGAACCCGGGACAACGCCAGGAACAAAAAGCTAGCGGTGGGTCTCAGAAACTCCAGGCGGTTTTCTCTAGTGTCGTGCCTGCGAGAGAATCTCACAACAGGGCACGGCTCCATCGTAACAGCTCACCTCCAGACCTGAACGCTGTCTCTTTAAATTAGCCGGGTGGGAGGGGATGCTAATGACAATCAGTGGGTCTCTGTCTGTTGCCCCTGACAAGCAGAACCCTATAGGAGATGAAACGAAAAAATGAACTTTTTAGCCCCACTAAAACAACATGATAAAGCGGGTAAGGATTGTGGATTAGTGCTCACTGTTTATTGTCAGAGCATCCACAGTAATTAAAACAGCAAATGATCCAGCAGGGAGCTGAGAATATATATAAATAAACGTATAGAAAACGCACAGCATCAGTCTACAATATGTCTATAACAGTGTCGGGGAGCTGCTTTGAAACCCCAGATTGCCAAATTTAAAGCAGTTCAGCTCAGCTAGCCTAGAAAGTTGTTTGCAAATAGTAACAAAAGTAAAGCTAAAATTAAGTGAATTTTTTAAATGAGTAATATATACATTTTCTGGCTCCAAAATAATGAGAATGTCAGTTAGGGTGCCAGTGTCAAACCTGTGAAAATACATTTTTGAGTAAGTAATATTATAAACAGCAATAATAAATAGCATAAAATATATATATATATATAAAAAAAGACAGTTCCAACAGGGAGTTAATTAGTCAATTCTTTTTTGACTGGTTTGATGAAATAAAACATCTGATAAAACATCTGATTTGCTAACATAAATTGGACTCCCCAACGCTACTAGAAGAGTGTTTGTATAATCTGGTGTTATCACTGCTAATATTGCCAGAATTTGTTGGAATGCTTGTGTTTTTCATATATCAATAATAGAATTTGTTAAAAGAATGAACCATGTAGCCGTTTTTGTTTTGTCATGCTACACTGCTACTACCTTACTACTAATTGGAAAAGCTTCTGTCACGCTATTGAAAATGTTATTAGCATTGCTTATAGCTAGTTACTCCCTAAAAGCCTGTTCAAAACAAGACAAATATTCATCATGAAAATTTGCTGCAATATCCACAGTCTATTCAGAACAATGCGAAAGAAATGGCAGACAGGCCAGCCCATACAAAAATAAGTATACTTCAATTTCATCAAGTATATTTTAAGTATACTTTATGTAGTAAGTAAGCGTAACAGTAGTAAATTTTGAGTACACAACTAGTGTTTGGTTGTCTTTGGTTGAGTCGTGAGTATTGGTAGAGCGTTTTTGGACTTGGTTGCGTTGTGAGTATTTGTAGCTCGTTTCTGCATTTGGTTGTGTTGTGAGTATTTGCAGTGTGTTTCTGTATTTTGTTGTGTTGTGAGTATTTACAGTGTGTTTCAATATTTTTTTGCGTTGTGAGTATTTGCAGCGTGTTTCTGTATTTGGTTGCGTTTTGAGTATTTGCAGCACGTTTATATATTTGGTTGCGTTGTGAGTATTTGCAGAGTGTTTCTGTATTTGGTTGCATTCTGAGTATTTGCAGAACGTTTCTGTATTTGGTGGCATTGTGCGTATTTGCACGTTTATGTATTTGGTTGCGTTGTGAGTATTTGCACGTTTATGTATTTGGTTGCGCTGTGAGTATTTGTAGTGTGTTTCTGTATTTGGTTGCGCTGTGAGTATTTGTAGTGTGTTTCTGTATTTGGTTGTGTTGTGAGTGTTTGTAGTGTGTTTCTGTATTTGGTTGCACTGTGAGTATTTGTAGTGTGTTTCTGTATTTGGTTGCGTTGTGAGTGTTTGTAGAGTGTTTCTGTATTTGGTTGAGTTGTGAGTATTTGTAGTGTGTTTCTGTATTTGGTTGCGTTGTGAGTGTTTGTAGTGTGTTTCTGTATTTGGTTGCACTGTGAGTATTTGTAGTGTGTTTCTGTATTTGGTTGCGCTGTGAGTATTTGTAGTGTGTTTCTGTATTTGGTTGCGCTGTGAGTATTTGTAGTGTGTTTCTGTATTTGGTTGCGCTGTGAGTATTTGTAGTGTGTTTCTGTATTTGGTTGCGTTGTGAGTATTTGCAGCGCGTTTCTGTATTTGGTTGCGTTGTGAGTATTTGTAGAGCGTTTCTGTACCAGCTACCGGCATCATATTCGTGTGGTTTGGGGCTTTTTTAACGGCCATATTAAAACGATGCAAATATATTGTTGCTAGCACAATCTGATAGGTAGCATGTTTCATCAGTACACCGGTACTGTGACCGCCCACCCCCGGAACGCGATTTCAACCAAGGTGGACCACATATGGTTTGGAACAAGTTAGCACTGGTTTATAATAAATACTGCAATATTCTAGTATCTGTTCATTCAAATGAAAATGTTTACCACACTTATTTTTTGTGGCAAACATTCATCTAGGTGTGAAGAGGCATTGACACTGGTGGAACACATATGTATCTTCTGAAGATGTTTACTAGCTTTGTCCACTGATAATCCTGCCCTTCACCAGCTCTCAAATCAAACATGGACTACTTTTATGGTGTTCTGTTAGCCACTATGAACGATTTGTTAAAAATACTCCTTTTGTGTTCCTTGTTAAAAAAAAACAATAACAACATGATAACAGTCTGTGACTTCTAATGAAAATGATGGAGGTCATAGGAAAGTCAAGTGTAAAAATATCATTGATTTTTTGTTTGTGTTTCTGAAGGTTACTGACTACTGACTGACTTTTTCTATGTAGCCATGGGTGCAGTGCGACAGATGCCCCTGCCAGTTTTGGTGCCTGGGCCCCGTCAGCTGCCAGCAGGCCCCTAATCCTTCCTAATGGGGATTGTCTTTTCACCGCTAATTTAAACCCTCAAACCACGGGACTGCCTCAACCTGAAAGCGCTCAATCCCAGCAGCCCTCCACTACCCCACAGCCCCTCACCCCTTTGCTGGGCCCAAGCTCCACTCAGGCCTGGGGCCCTCCAATGCCTCTGCAACAACACCACCTTTCTGTCATTCCACATGCTGATTGTATTAATCTTATCTCCGTTTAATTACATTTTTCAGGACTCTTGCCGTCTGCCATCTTTGCTCGCAGTGGGAGTCACCGAGAGGCCCTCATTTCACATGCCATCTCATTTGGGTTCAAAAATCCCTGACGCAAGGCACCCGACCTCACTGTGGAAGATGGGAAAAAAGTGATTTATTAAACATGTGAAGTTGAACACAAAACTTTTCATGTTTACATGCAAACATTTTAGAAATGGGAATCATAAGGAAATTTCTTTGGAATGATTCGCATTCTGTAACAATTCCATAAACAGTTCTTTTAATACTTTTGAAGAAACACTTACCCCAATAATTGGTCCCATACACTAAACAAATATTTTTATCTATCTATCTATCTATCTACATTACGAGTCTACATTCCCCCTAGAAGCCTGTGACCGGTAAATGAGCAGCGCCTCGTGGTTACATCTCAGAGAGGCATAACATCACTTTCCAGAATGTTTCCGTTCACTGATTCTTGTTAGTGGAATGATCTTCCTAACCCAATCTTACAGCTGAATCCCTTACAATATTCAAGAAACAGTTGAAAACTCTCTTCCGTGCACACCAAATGCATCCTGCTATTCCTTAATCCCTGCCTGTTCTAGCTTGTTCAACGCTTGCACTTCTGTTTATTGCCTCCTTAAAATGAACCGCTTGTGGTATTCCTCATTTGTAAGTCGCTGCTAAATGATTAGATGTAAATACTATAACCTAACGTTAACCCACACCCTAACAGAAAATATTATGCATTTTTACAACCAAAACCTTTATTTACTTTTTTTTTTTAATGTTTTCAAATGAGGACGTCCCCAAGGGCGTGTTCACACTTGGCAGGTTTGGTTTGATTAAAATGAACTCTGGTGCGATTGCTCTGTTAGTGCGGTTCATTTGAATAAGTGTGAACCCTGGTGCGCACCAAACGAACTCTGGTGCGGTTCGGCTGAAATATGAATGCATATTTCAGCCGCAACCTCATTGCCAGAAACCAATGCAGATATTCGAGAAAACGAAAGAGCAGCATGGGACACACAAATCGGATCTGAACAGGTGAGATACACAATGTGGACAGTCAATAATTTTAGATCAGATTCCAATCGTATAATCGTATTTGGAATGACAGTGTGAACGGTGCCTTAGTCAGGTTTCACTTCTGGGTGTTTGGTTAAGTTAAGACTGCAGGCAAAAGTGGCTCATATGCAATCTTTTTCTTAGGTATTTCTTTTTCATAACAGTGTGAACAGCACAAACCACATCAAATCTGATCTTTTCGATTATAAATTGGGCCACTTCCATATGTGGTCCCAAATCAGATACAGGTCCCCACTTCAGTCTATACAGTCACATCGGAATTCATGCGACTTTTACATCACTCTAGATCCATATTCATCCCAATTCTGCGCTGATGGGAGTCACTGCAAAGATTTTACATACCGGTAATTCCTTGGTCACTGAATATGGAAGACGGCAGTGAAGTTAGTCAGTGAAGGGACGGTGAACTGTTATACTTAGTATAAGTTATATTACTGTTATAATAAATATTACGGTGAGAGCTCTATACAAGTAACACTTCAGGAAAAAAACTTACTAGAAAACTTTGCTCTCTTTCCTCGTCTGCATCCTCCTTATCGACAAATTTGCTGGCTTCTGCAGTACATCACCTTATAAATGAATGTGTAAATGCTGACTTCAGTAACCTCCTTGTGTACGTCCGTATAATTCCGTGCTTGGTTCTTTGTTATTTTTCTTTTGCGCATGTGGTTCAGTTCAGGATCGTGACCTGTTCACACTCAAATCTGATATGGGCCACATTAAAATAATGTTAACAGTCAAACTGTCATGGTTGTCATAATTCCCCCCCCTCCAGAACTTTTGCTGTCTGTGTTTCCATCGCGGTCTAAAGTACCGTACAGGTTAGCCCAGTGACTTTGGACTGCACACGACTTTCTAGTTCCGGCTGGATTTCGTCCTCTGCATATAAGCTTAATAAAGCCTGAATCTCGTCGTCGGTCCATCTGTCGTATTTTTTAAACTCCATTGTTGATTCAAATAGCGAGCAACTCTTACTGCACGCACCACAACAGAGTTTTAAAAATGGTGGTTGAAATAAAATGCTGCGTGGAGTCAACCAATCAAAATGCTGCATGAACTCATCCAATCAGCATGTTCAGCGCCCAAGTCCCACCCCCAAAAGTTCCTGAACTTTGAAAAAGTACTACCTCACAAACAGGGACATTTTGAGGGGGAATTTTTTACCCGGAACTTCATTTAGACCCTGGTCTCTGCGGTCAAAACACACCGAGTACCACCCCAAATTCCCTAGTTCCTGGGGAAAGTTCCTGCGGTGGAAACGCAGCTTTAGTAGACTGTTAGGTAAAGTTGACATGTAGTTGCAAAGTTACGTATTGTCAGTAGAAAGTCTGTTGGGGGATCCTCGCCACTGGCTGTCTGAGGCGGTGGTGCTGGAGCGATGGAAAACCAGGCGGGACGGAGAGTTCGCTGCCGGGCTCCTGGGTCGAGAAGGGGAGGCTGCCATCCGAGAGGGAGCAGAGGAGTCGCTCCCATTTGCTGAGGCTGGAGCCTGCTGCTGTCCACCATGTTTGGGGAGGAGCAAGGAACGGGGGAGGAGCTGCCAACTGCCCTCAACCGGAGGAGCCATCGTTGTCCGCCAGGGGGTGGAGGAGGATCAAGCCATCCACCTAGGAGCATCCAGTACCACCGTATGGCACCGCTAGTGAGAGCCTCTCAGCTGGTTGAGGATTGAGCGGCAGTGTGTCCGGGAACTGGACCAAGAATTTTTCTTCTTTTCCTTTCTCCCCTCTCTCGCCTCTGTCACTCCTTATGCTTCCGCCTCCTTTTCTCTCGCCTCATCTGTCCTTACCCCCAGGTGCTGCGGCCTCCATGACTGGCCCCCCAGGGGGGAGTAGAGCTTAGTCTCGTGGGTTCCCCCCGACCTGTGAGGGGTATGTGGCAAGCAGGACGAGGGCTGTGAGAACGGGACGAGGCCTGTGGCGTGATTGCACCTCACTTGCAGCTTCGGAAGCATAAAAGGAGGAACGGCGACAGTGAAGGACGAGAATTTATGTTACGTTTTGGTTATGTGTATGCAAGAGTTTTGGATATTAAATTTGTGTAAAAAAAGTTCGCCAGTTCCGGCCTCCTTCTTCCCTGATCCTTTAACACTGTTACAAAAACATATCCTCATTATAAACAAAGCATTTATTTAATCAAGCTCGAAAAACAGTTCGTTTTGATACTGGGTGACCTGTGACGTCTGTTAATGTGGTTAATTTGGGGGTTGAGGACACCATGTTTATCCTAATAGCAGTGGGGAGTATCGTGCAGAATTTTGTTTTGGTTCTACTTTTGGATTACATTTTAAGTGTGATAAAGCTATGCGGTTAACCATTGATTTATTCAAAGGACTGTGTATTCATGTCAACATGCATGATTTTACCATTTTACCCTTTTATTGTTATGTATGTTGAGGTTTTGTATTTTACACACAGTAATTCAGTTGGGTCGTTAAAGATTGCAAGTATTAAAGAAGTCTGTATTTTGTATTCTTGTTTTGTTTAGTTTTTTCATTTGACGGATGTATACATATGCTGTTTTTGCTTATGGTTTATTTTTGTTATGTTATGTATACTTTGTTTAGTTTTGTATTGTTTGTTGGTTTTGTGTTGAATCATTCAGTGTTATTGTTCTTGTATTTGGTTTAAGAATGTGATTTTAATACCTGAGATAAGGTAGAGCCAACCACTGAGGTTTATTTTGTGTTATTGTATAAATAGTTTTTTTTTTCTCAGTATTCCAGGAGCCACCCTGTGTGGGAGTGTCTGTCCTCTGGGGTCATCTGGGTCTTCCCTTTTTTGTTGTCCTCAAAATATGGTTAGTAAGTATACACACACACACACACAAGTGGTGTGAATGCTAATGAGCGTCACTTGCGCGCCACACCAGCTTCGAGTCTCATAGAAGTAGGTCCAGAAGGATAAAAAGAGGAGTGACGACAGTGCAAGACGAGAGAGGACCAGGTCTGGACTATTTATGTTGTGTTTTTTATGTTGTATTATGTTTATAATCAGCAGTTGTCCATGAGGTGCTGCTGCTTTATTTTCGTTTTGTTGTTTGTTTATTTTGATATTAAAGTTACGTTGGTTGAACGTTTGCCGGTTCCCGCCTCCTTCTTCCTGAACCTTAACTTTGCCACAAACCTATAAACAACCATTCAGGAACTACACTGATTTAAGTATCACATACACATATGTGACCCTGGACCACAAAACCAGTCATAAGGGTAGATTTTTTTAAATTGAGATTTATACATCATCTGAAAGCTGAATAAATAAGCTTTCCATTGATGGATGCGACAATATTTGGCCGAGATACAACTATTTGAACATCTGGAATATGAGGGTGCAAAAAAGTCTAAATAATGAGAAAATCGCCTTTAAAGTTGTCAAAATGAAGTTCTTAGCAACACATATAACTACTAAAAATACATTTTTGATATATTTATGGTAGGAAATTTACAGAATATCTTCATTGAACATAATCTTTATTTAAAATCCTAATGATTTTTGGCATTAAAGAAAAATCGATAATTTTGACCCATACAATGTATTGTTGGCTATTGCCACAAATATAACCGTGAGACTTATGACTGGTTTTGTGGTCCAGGGTCACATAACAGTATTTTACCAGTTAAGTTCAAATGAGATGTGTGGTTCTGCTTCAAGTGTGTCGCATATTCATTCAGAAAACCTGACTGATTCCATGAACAAGGCTGTCATTAGACTGATTTGAGTCTTTTTTACCAATTCATTAAAAAGAACCCTTTAAAAAACATACAGCTCCTTATTAAAAAATGGAATCAAAAATGCCATGTTTCACTCTGAAGTTGTGTTAAGTGAACAGAATTTACAGAAGATTCATAGTGAGTAATGACTTGTACACCTCTAATGTACAATCTGTGTACAGTTGTGAGAAAAAAAATGACATTGATAAACAAGGCGACACTTGAGTGCTCTTGAGTCTTTCATTTGAAGACGCAAAGGCAGATTCTGTGCAGCAAGACAGGTGGGTTTAATTGCGTGATGTCTAATTTGGGCCTGTTAGAGGAACGTGTGTATGTGTCAATGCGTGTGCATGTATACATGTGTGTGTGTAGTCCAGATTAACACGAGCAGCATAACAGGTGTGCCAGTGATTTACGCTTAGCCTAATTAACCCGTTCTGCCAAGGAGAGAGTGGGGAAAAATCTCATGATTACCATGCAATCAGAAATAGTCTATTTTTCCCTCTCTCACTCTTTTTGAGCAAATAAACAACCTGCCAGCTGATCAAATACAGGAGAATGTCAGTGATTGCACTTTCTGGAACGTTTTATGCTAGGAACATCACTCTGACATGAGGCAAGGGGCTACTTTAAAAATGTATTCAAGTACAAATTACTTGCTAAAAAAATAACTGTAATTAGATTAAAATATGTACTGTGACAGTAACAAAATTGGATTATTTTGAATTACTTTTAGATTACTTGAAGATAAAAATTCACAGAACATTTTTAGGATTCTTTGCATTGATAGATTATGCAATGAGAGCTGTGTTTCTATCTTGCTTCATTGCGGACAATGCAGCAGACCAGTCAAATCGCGATCTGTAATTTAATTAAATAAATACTGTACATGCTCTACCGTTTTCAGAGTGAAGCAAGGCACTGTGTTCATTTACACGTGCACAGCAAATGATAGTGTTTCAGCGTTTCAGAGCGGCTTTGTTCATTTACTGTGAATCAAACCACTTTAAGATGCTGAAAAACCATTGCTGCAGGTGTGTAAATGATGAACACCTTGACGTTTCACTTTGAAACCAGTCGGGATGTTTCTAGAGATGATTATCACTGGGGAACAGGCTCCCCAAAAAGTTACCAAAGTACGTAAAAATTGCCCAGGGCATGCAATTATTATTATTATTATTATTATTATTTGTTTGTTGCAAAAACAACCCCAAAACATTACATTCTGGTGACTTTGAGAGTTTTGGTAGTTTATTAATTTTCTTTAATCATTTTAGATAAAAAACATTAATGTAAGTATGCTGCAGATCATGTAAAGGCCTAATGTAAAGGCTTAAAGATTAATGTAAAGGCCTTTTTTAGGTATCAAAATTGCTTACTGTTTCGGGTGATGACAATGACAAACTCAAACTTCTATTAGGGCTGTCAAGCGATTAAAAAAAAAAAATCTTATTAATTACATGATGTGCCAATTAGTTCATAAAATTAATCACAAAGAAATTATTATTTGATTCAACGTAGAATTTACTACACATAGACTTTTATGGCTACAATATAACTTATTTTTTTTCAGAAGCTGCATCTGAAGTGGCAGTTAGGTAAATTTACACAGACTGCAATGCAGCTCAGAGGAGGCACATATATGAATGAATAATGAAATGATACTCAACAGGTGAGTAAAGTATTTTATTGAACAAACAAATGTATATACATATGCAGCTCTAACAGAGTTCATTGTAAAACATGATCTATTGTGAAAAGTAATTTCATTATACACTACCAGTCAAAAGTTTGGACACACTTTCCCAACAAAGAGAATGTGAAAGTGTGTCCAAACTTTTGACTGGTAGTGTATTTAGTGTAGCGCTATGCTGGAATTTATTTTCAAGGAAGTAGGCCTACCATGACTATTAATGGGCACAGCTACAGAAACGTCTTCAGCTAGTCAGCTTGAGATCCTTTCCATCTAAACTGGTTATGTCTCTTAAGCCTATAATGAATGTTTTATCAACAATAGGATAAAATCTCTCTTATGAGAAAGAACCATATTCATCCGCACAGTCATAATTCCACTTTTCTCTTTAATTCCACTTTTCACATATTTTCTTCATATTTATTGAAAATAAAGGGCTTTCCAATCTGATATGTGATGGGAAAAGGTAGAAGAGCAAGTTCAGATTGGATTCGAACTCAGGTCGATTGTGTCAAAAGTATCTGCAACACACCTTACTCCCATTCCCTACACCACTGTGGTTAACAAGTCATAGTAATTTTTTATACTTTTGTCTGACCCAACCAGACATTGGTGGGCGGAGTTAGCAATAGCAATAGCAAATAAGTGCAAATAGCAATAGCTTCTATTTACACTAAGTGCAAATAGCCCTCCTTGTTGTTAGAGGCTATTTACACTAACTCCGCCCACCAGTGTCTGGTTGGGTCAGACAAAAGTATAAAAAATTACTATGACTTGTCAACCGCAGTGGTGTAGCTCACACACATCTGTTTATCGGGTAGGGTTAGGGGTAGGTGTAGGGAGGAATTCATTGTTCCAATTAGGCAGCTTTTTTAAATAAATATAATAATTTACACTCAATGTCCATTATCGCATACTGTTTTATATTGTACTAAAATACTGAGGTGCAAACAGTATCCAAATACAATTTACACTTATTGCAAAGAAAATACTGCCGTTTTTACATAGTATAAATAGACACTCCATTTTTTTGTATAGTCATATTGAATTTGTCAAAAACAGTGGGAATGTGGCTTATGAAAACTGAAGTGGAAAGATTGAAAGAAACTGTTCAATTTATGATTATGGTTATTGAAAGAGGTTTGAGTTGGGTCTTATTAACAGTATACTCAAGCGTGAACACCCAAATTGTTCCTAAATTAACCATAAAAAGGTGATTCACATTAAAAGCTTTTCAGCTTATTAAAAATATTTGTTATTTTCTGTGCAGATGTATTTCCCAACAAAATCACCCCGATCTTTCTAGAATTATTCATTCTTTCCAGATATATTTATTAAATTCGTCTGGTGGAAATTAATTTTTTCATATCGCAATATATATTACATACAAACAAATAAATAACAGGTAAAACAGTAGTTTTAGCTTGCAATTTTTTGCCATTTTCTTCATTGATAGAGAGTGCAGGCTTTTAAAAAAATATTTAATAATAAATAAATAAAATATTTATTTTTCAGTTGAGACTTTTGGTCTATGCAACTGGACAGTTTTAAGGCGCGGTGAGTTCTGGACTAATTATTAATGTAAAAGACACACAGTCACGTCTTTTGTATCCTGATCATGTAACACCTTTCCAAGTTACTCAACCGTTACTCAACAAGACTGTGTCATGATGCACAGAAAGGTAAATAACATGGCTAACAGCATCAGCACACACTCTGATAGGAACAAACCTGAAATTACACTTTATAATCATAGCCATTGTCAGAGGTGTAGCAGCACAGGAAGTGTGAAGAAGTCAAATTCCCCTGCCACTCAATTGTCAGACACGGTGAATTGGGCTTGTGATGCGCGTTTAATGTGCTGAAAAACTAATATAAAGGTGCTAAGAATACCATGAGCAAATATTTACATAACCACAAAGACAGTGCAAGACATACCTAATGGTGTTGATATTTTGTTTAAACCCCCCTGTAAATTTCAGCCATGTAAAATGGCCAAGGGTGACCCGTGGAGCCCTACCATGTTATTGACTGAATATTTTGAACGCACGCTCAAAATTATTTATTTATATTTTTATTTTTTATTCATAGATTGCACCTCACCTCCCAGGGCATCCATGAAATCACCTGATAGACAGATGGAAGACGGAGGTCTCTGTGGACACCCAGCTCACGGCCTTACAGTGAACGCTCATGTAATGGGATCCAGGTACAAACGTGTGGCAAGTTGATTACGACTGCGCGCGTTTGAGGTTCAGAAGGTGTGCGGCGGTGAAACGGGTCCAAATTACAGAGGATTTCATGCACATGTTCGAACCTGTGCTTCAAGAGGAGCTGAGAAATAAGTGTGCTGCTAGCCGGACACATTTGAATAATTTGTCAAGGGATCGCAGAGATATGCTTTTGAAGACGAGGTGATGGGATAGTGTGCACTAGACAGGGGCCGAGGGGGGCCGGGAAGAGGACACAGCGTCACATGAGGGCCCGACAGCTTCAAAGTTCCTTTTGTGATATGAGGGGGAAATCTGATAGGGTTCTTGACAAACTCTTTTTTTGTACCGTTTCTGAATGTTATGCATTTACACAAGTGGTTTATAAGCTTTTACACATGTGAAAAATAAATAATGGACGTTCTAACCCACAAAAAGTAGGACTAGACAGGACATTTTAAAATGATCTTATTGCTAAAAGCAGCATAAAACAATATACAAACTGGTATGAAGGACAAATCACAACTGGTAATCTATTTTATATACCTATTTCTCCTAGACAGCAATGAGATTAAATGGAGAGCAAAAGACTTTGGCGTAAAGTCAGCATTAAATCTCTTATCTTAAAGAGATAGTTCACCCAAAAATGAAAATTCTGTCATCATTTACTCACACTCATGTTGTTCCAAACCAGAATTAAACGGAATTAAAGTCATTTCAATAGGAATCCACGCGTTGTTTTAGTATCACAATTATAGTTTTTTTTTTAACTACATTTAATTTTTTTTTGTTTTAACTTAATTAATTTATTTTATTTTATTTATTTTTTGTTGTAAAAGGTCTATATGTTTTTATGTATTAGTTTAGTTTATGTAGTTTTAGTTATTTTAGTGGAGGCTTGTTTCCGCCACAGAATAAAAAATAAAAAAGATAATTCCAACTTTTTATCTCACAATTCTGACTTTTTTTTTTTAATTATTAAAATTGCGAGATATGCAATTGTAAGAAAAAAGTCAGCCTTTTTTTAAATTGGACTTTATAACTCACAACTGCTAGAAAAAAAAAGTCAGAATTGTGAGATATAAACTCGCTCTTGTGAGAGCAAAAAGTTAGAATTGCAAAAGAAAGTCAGAATTGTAAGATATAAACTAGCAATTGCGAGTTATAAAGTCATGTTCTGAGGAAATTACTCAGAATTGTGAAATTATATTACACAATTGTGAAAAAAACCAAAAAAAATCTTTTCTTTTTGTTTTACTCTGTGGCAGAAACACGCTTAAACTAAATGAAAATAAGAAATGTTCCTTGGCAACTAACTAAAAAGTTTATATAAATATTTTATTTTACTTAATGTTAACAAAACATTAAAGAAAATGTTTTTTTATGGTTTTAACTTTAGTTAACGATAATAATCCTGATCCACTCAATCTGAAATTCCGTGTGATATTTCCCCACACAGATTTTGCAACAGGTTCAAGGCCAACAGAAATCTGGTGTGAAAGTGACTTCTGTGTGTGAGCAGTGCTTCATATATCACTACACCACTGACAATAGATAATGGGCCTTTTTTGTCTTTGTAATCTTTTATCAAAATGTAATAACGGTAACACTTTAGTATGGGGAACACACATTCACTATTAACTATGACTTTTGCCTTAATAAACTCCTAATTTACTGCTTATTAATAGTTAGTAAAGTAGTTTTTGTAGCGTTTAGGTATTGGGTAGGATTAAGGGATGTAGAATATGGTCATGCAGTTAAGACATTAACTTAATTGTAAAAATCTAGTAATCTGTACTATTTACATAGTATTCCTTGCTTACTCAGAAAACCCAAGTTAAAATTAATTGATTAGTTTGAGTGCCATTTTGTCAAGCAAAAGCAAAAAAAAAGAAAATCACCATTATGGTGATCAGTGTTAAATTTGGTTGGGTATTTGGAATATTCATATTATTATAACTCTCTTCCTATTGATGCAGCGATGCAACAAGAAATCACAGTTATTTGGTTTCAAAGGAAGAGAAGTAATAAATAGGTTGCTTTTAAAAGTTGGCCTAGCTACTGACCAAATAATTAACTATAGTTAATGATTTAGTCAGAAATTAAGGTCACCTTTTAAAATTAATCTATGTAATATTTCCCTTTATATTGTATAATGATCGTTTTAGTGCCCACAGCAAATTTTGGAACCATGGAGAACCATATTTTTTGTATGGTCATCACATAAAAAAGGTTTAAATCCTTAGGCTCAGGCCATGCAAAATAATTAAAGGTTCTCTCTTGAACTGCACCTTCACTTTCCTTTTCATTATCTTCATTTTCCCTGATATGTTTCTGTCTCGACTCTCTACCTTGTGTGTGTTTACTTTTTTGCTACTTTTTGTGTACCCCTCACTTCTTCTTCAGCAGGTCTACCGTTAGGAACAGAACTGTCTCAACGTTGTTGCAAAAAAAAACAAAAAAACAGTGTAATTTGTTTGCACAGAATCTACATTTATTTTAAGGTAAATTCAAAGTATCACATTAGGACAATGTGTTTTTTTTTTATGTTAAAATATCTTAAATATCCAATATTTAACAACTATTTAATGCAAATATATTAAAACACATTTTCTAAATTGCTTAAATGTCAAAATTAGTATAGTAATAAATACATCATGACAATATCTTTATAGAAAAATCATAATACTGAACAAGTTATTGCATTATTAGCCTACTAATATTTTTTGTTGTTGTCTGCCCTAGCTCCCTCCAAACGTATAAATCGATGTGAATTTCTGCTAAATTACTACTGTATCTTTACAGTAGATAATGATGCCATTTAGCATAGTTTTTTTGAATGACGATAGTAATGGAGTGCTAGCCTACTGCTAACATTTACTTAGCTACGTTAAAGAAGACAAAACCACAGTAGCTGTGAAACTGACCTGCACTTGAAGCCCTGAAGAGGTCATTAATTTTGCTTTATTTCGCTCCTTCCTCTTTGAGAGGTTTCCCTTAATGCTACACCTGGCCGCTTCCTCTAGTCCGTCGCACTGATTATTACTCGAAACGTTTTGGGGCACGCGCTGAGCTCATGCGAACTGAATCTTAGCCAGTCAAGACTAACCGTTTCATGATTTATTGTCAAATGCCGAATTCAGGAATGATCACTTTAGTGCAATGAGGCAATTATACTATATAATTAAAAAGTCAATAATATATAATTAAAATAATTTATTTAAAAAAAAAAAAAAAGAAGAAGAAGAAAGAGGGCAACGGGCCAAATCAGTTGCCAGGCCACCGGGAATTCACCCAGTGCTCCCGATGGCCAGTCCGGGCCTGATGGTAGCTATACTAAGTCAAGAGTAAATTTAAAGTAAAAGATCATGTACTCTCTACAGTTCTTTTTTAGTTACTAGAACTCTTGTGTAAGTGAGCTATACTAACTAAGCATTTGTTAGCACAACATACTATTCCTATTTCACTTAACTTTTTTTAAGGCAATCGTTTTGCATGCTTTTTTTAAGTAAGTCTAACTAATTTGATTTTACAGTGTAGTGTTACCATGATAACTTGCTCAGAAACAACTTCAGCTGATGTCCCATCCAACAATTGTGATATAAAACATCTACTTTTCATGATCAATTTCTGATGCATAAAAACAAGACCTGCTCTATATTTTCCTTGTTGAAATCATGTTTCATATTACAGAACTAAAATGAGTGATTCATTTTAGAGCTCTATATGCTGTCTATTAACTATGTATTTGTAATATTTTTTTATTTCTCCTATCATTCAAATGTTTAGGATCAGTAAGAGTATTTATTTATTTATTTTTTTGGGAAATAAATTAATACTTTTATTCAATTAAATTGACAGAAAAGACATTGAACAAAAGATTGATTTGTGGAAGATCATGTGGCACTAAAGTCTGAAGTAATGGCTGCAGAAAATTCAGGTTTGCAACACAGGAATAAATTACATTTAAAATTGTATTGCAATAGATAAGTTATTTTAAATTGCAATAATTTGTTGCTGTTTTTACTGTATGTTTGACATAACAGATTTCTTTTAAAAACATTCAAAAATCTTACTGACCGACCATGTCATCATGAACATTTGGATTCACTTTATTTTGATGGTCTCTTTAACACATTCTGTTGACTATAAGTAACGTTACACCTACATGTCAACTAGCTCTCATTAGAGTGGTTTAGGGTTAGAATAGTTGACATGTACTTGCAAAGCTACTTAAAGTCAGTAGAATGTCTGTTGGAGGACCATCACAATAAGTCTACTAATACTCTAATGAGAGTTAGTTGACATGTAGTTGCAAAGTTAGTCAACAGAGTGTTCAAAAGGGACCATCAGAATAAAGTGTTACCCTTTATTTTACTTTATTGAGCTCATTGTTTCTTCCTTATATTAATACATGATGTTACCTATAACTGCACGATTTGTATTATCTTAGAACTGTACATTTCTGAAATATGGACATTACTTTGGACACAAAAACACCTCTGACAACAGATCATGTAGACACATGCATTTTCTGTAAAGTTGCTTTGAAACGATATGTATTGTGAAAGGTGCTATACAAATAAATTAACTGAAGTGAACATGTATATCTGTAATATCTCAATTATTTCTGCAATGACAGCCACGTGGAGGTTGTATGGGTAGTGTAAGTCTCCAGCTTCTGTAAAAAACTGCTGTTTCTCTTGAGAAAAAAACAGCAGTCATTGCACACATATAATTTCTAGAGATTCCGAATGTGCTCAGATTTGCAATGAATCTCAGAGATCAGAGACCAGAACCCAAAATGATATTGTTCTGTACTCTTCTCATTTGTATATAATTACATTTTTCCTGTTAGAAAATACTTGAGAACTCCATTAAGTCTACTGAGCTATGAAAGAGCAATCTTTGCGCAATAGCATTGTGCTCTTGATTATCTAAGGTTGTCTGAGAATTGCACGTCATCTCCTTCCTCGTTTTCTTTCTTTTTCCTTGAATGGCATTCTAGAAACCTCTGTTTTCATTGGAGAGCTTTACTCTGAAGACGAGCTGCCACGTCTGTGACAGTACAAGAGAGCTCCCATAATGCCCCCCTTCAGCTGAAGATCACTGAAAAAAGGATTAACTAATTCAATTAACAAACCAAAGTACTTTATAACTGTTAATTATGTGCCTCCCCTAACTGCTGTAAGGCCACCAGTTTCCTTTGTGTGGAGAAAAGCTCATCTGTCCTAATTGACCTCTGGGGAGCGTTCAGGGGGAGCAAACATCTTACGCAATCCCACAGCTTGTATAAACAAACTGACAATTCACTTTGGTGTGGAGTGACACCCTGTGTAAGTGTGACACAAACTCAAATGACCCTGAATGTGCCCCCAGAGAATACACCTCCCCGTCTCTTTTTCTCTCTCTCTCTCTTTTAAGATGAAGTGTAGAGTACAACTGGTTAAGTCTAGGTCTGGTTTACTGTGCTTTTTGTTCATTGGGAACAATGTCCAGTTTGGATAAATGGAAATTCACTCTAGTCTGAGACACATCCTGTTACAGAACAATTGAGAAGGAGCTTTGTTTTACTATATTTTTGCATCAATTTGTCGTGCGCATCCATTTTTTTACTTGGATATTTTGTGTTTAAACATATCTGAAACATGCAGGGGCCCCAAAAGTATTTGGACACAAGGAATATTCTAGGTTCAAGGGATTGGGGATGATTTTTGCAGGATTTAAAAGCAAAATTGTGTGTAAAAATTACAACATTAACATTACTTCTGTTGAAACTTGTGTATTATTTGGTTCTAGTCATATTTTAGGGTATTAGGCATTGTGTTATCATGCAGCAATGTTATAAAACTGGATGTAACTTTACACAGAAAAAGGTTAGTAGATTGATTGTGTTAGTAGATTCCATTGTAAGCAGTGTTGGGGAAAGTTACTTTGAAAAGTAATGCATTACAATATTGCGTTACTCCCTTAAAAAGTAACTGATTGCGTTACTTAGTGACTTTTTAAGAAAAGTAATGCGCTACGTTACTTTTGCATTACTTTTTCTCACCTGACCTGGCTGGTATGTTTGTTTTTTAATAACAAAATAAGTACTATTTTTGGGCAAATGTAAAGGCCCTTTCACACCAAAATTTAAATAAGGCTGAAGGAAATGCAAATTCACACGTGTACAATAGAGAGCGCAGTTCAAACAAACCTTTCAGCTGCTGCAATTCTATATTGCAGAAGAATAGGATGCAGGATAAAGAAAGTTTAACACTTCACCAATAAATAAAAAAATTATAAAAAAAGTAATTTTTGCTTATGGTTTAACTGAATCAAAGGATTTTTTTGTGCAAGTGAGCTTGCTCACATTTAGTCTAGAACTACAATAACCATCATGTTCACACACAACCTCTGCACTTACTCCCGGTTTTTCTCAACATGCAACATGTACATTTAAAAGTAATGTGTTACTTTACTAGTTACTTGAAAAAAGTAACCTGATTACATAACTCGAGTTACTTGTAATGCAATACCACTGATTGTAAGTACTCCAATGTAACCCAAATTTTTCTTTGTTTTAAAGAAAAGTACAAAGTCTAAATTCATTTTTGTAGCAACCAAATGGGTCACACTTTAGTTTAGGGTCTAATTCTCACTATTAACTATTAATTAGTTATTAACTGTGACTTTTGCCTTAATAAACTTCTAATTACTGCTTATTAATAGTTAGTAGGTAGTTGTTAAGTTTAGGTATTGGGTAGGATTAAGGGATTTAGAATATGGTCATGCAGAATAAGGCATTAATATGTGCTTTATAAGTACAAATAAACAGCCAATACTCTAGTAGTATGCATGCTAATAAGCAACTAGTAAATAGTAAGAAAAGGACCCTCAATCCAATTCTAACCCTAACCCTACATCCCTTAATCCTACCCAATACCTAAATGTTACAAAAACTACCTTACTGACTATAAATAAGCAGTAAATTAGAAGTTTACTGAGGTAAAAGTTGTAGTTAATGGTGAATGTGTTGTGTTGTGAATGTGTTCAAGCATAACATTTCACAAAAATATAGTTCATTAGGTTTTAAATAAGCATTGTGACACTTTGTGGATGTTAAACAATAGTGAATATCAAAGCAACATTTGACTGAAAACGAATTGCCAAAATAGCTCAGAAAAGTGAAGTTCCTGACGCATTTGTTTGCAGATTGCACTTGGTTTGATGTCCAACTCAATGACAATCAGACAGTTTTAAGTGTGAGTTAAGTGTCTAAAATACCTCTTTAAGTTTCATGGGTAACTAACTGACTCTTTCAGTCAGTGCAGTCTTGAGCGCGATAATTGTTGTCTACATAAAAGACTGCATAAGTAGTGTGTTTTCCACACACAATAGGGGGAGGGTGTGTCTAATTTGAGGGTTGACCATATCCTGCACCTTCTCCGTCCCGTGACCAGGGTCCCGAACCCATTACAGATCTCTCATCTTCTAGAGATGGCAGAGGGCTGGTTGTCCAGCCGTGGCAAAGGCCCGTCCCTTCTTTTTCAAGTCATCTCCATCCGTAATGACCTCCTCCACGGCCCATCCATCAGCTGGCAATTACAACATCTGTCGCGGATGGCTCGGGCGAGTCTTTCCTTCGCACCGGATCCCCCTCGATTATGTCCGCGACTGAAAAGGGTGGACACACACACATTGGTTTTGTGAAGCCAAAAGCGGCAGCCCCACAAAACAGACAGGCATGTTGACAGCAAACACAAACATGGCTAAACAAATGGTTCACGCCTACCTCTTTAGATTTCCATTCCAATGCACTTGGCCACTCTGAGAAAGTTCTCGATGTTCAATGAGCGGAGAGGACCCTACCAGCTGCCATCGGCCCTCTCCACTACAAAGAAGAGCTTTCAGAGAGGAACAATGAGAAGCTCACCCCTTTTATCCTCTTAAGTTCTGCTCCGGCGTATATTAACTCAAAAGGCAGATCAATCCCTGACAAACATCTTAAAAAGGCCATTGGCCTTATTTGATTAACGACTTGTGCCGAGGCGCTTTCAAACGCTTACTTTGCATCTTAATATCTCAATGCTTGTCATATCGTTAGGGTGGAATGTTTTGACGTCGCACTTCCGAACAGGACGTGGTCTCATCCGACGCATCTTTTCGAGACGCATCAGATAATCCAACACATTTAATCTGCCAGTTTCAGGAGGTTATATTTGCAGATAATGCCTTGTGGCCATCTTTTCAATCTCGTGGTGGGATGACAGTGTGGGACCGTGCCTCCCTTTCTCTCGGCCCTTTAAGAAGAGCGGCGGATAGATGGCATGACATCACGGGCAAAGCCGGGAACACAATGCAAAGGTCAGGCTGCCCATTGATCTGGGGGCCCCTGATAGAAAACCTGCACATTATGGGCTCTCTCCTCACACACTGCGCCATAGAAACGACCCACAAACCCGGCCTTGTTGTCTCCCCATTCAGTGGTGGCAATCAGCGGATTTACACTTTGATGTGTGGCAGAGAAATAAAACCCTTTGGAGTAGTGACCTTTATCGACGAATGGATTAAAATCCATAGCTGTCTTTCTTTCCCCTTACACTACTACATATCACGGGTACAGTCAGCCCGGCTTTTCCCTTAATGCCGAATGTTTTCCTTTCAAAGCCTTTCTTTTATACTTTTCCCTTCTGGCTTTTGTGCAGCACAGCTAAAGTGAAGCATTAGTATTTTTTCTTTTTTCATTTTCTTTAAGAAACTATGACAATGCACTCTACCCAGCAACAGAGTGCCGGCGTCAGTTATTCCCAGAAGTCTGAAAGATTAAACCAAGATGCCACAAACACAAAGTCACAATGCACTGTTAAATATCAATGTGATCTTATTAGTATTTGTGCATTAGTCTGACTTAGATAAACACTGGTATATATATATATATATATATATATATATATATATATATATATTGTTTTTTAAAGTAACGACCAAGCGGCCAGCGGCCGACAGCGAGTTAACCACATGTCAATTTATCAATTTAGCCTCTCAAATCAACACTTAACTTGTCTTGCCTGTAATAAAATCCATAGATATAAAACACTTAAAGCATATCACAATGCTAGTTTAAATGTTTACTATCACCACCATAGTGAAAAGGCATTTTTGACAAGCTGAGGCAGGCTCGCAATGGCAGTCACAAACGAAACGGCTATACAATCTAAACATGCAGGTTGTCTTACCTTACACCTCTCCGCAAAATGAATATAAACCCAAGCTATAGGCTATGCAAATTTAACGGAGTTCACGTCAACGAAAGCAAAAGATTCGAGCTGCATTTTATTTATCATCAGATAATTTCAAGATCAAAGGCCACATTGGGTAAGAGCATTTAGTCTCATTAGTTTTAATGAAGATGATTGTATTTTTGAGCATCTGAGACTTAGTCTACTTTCAGTTTCACTGGCGGCCGTTTTGCGTGTTGGCTTAATGCTTTAGTGATAGGCTACTTATTTGCGGCAATGCGTGTTGCAGTAGCGCCGTCATATCTGACTGTCATATATAGCCTATAACACGCTCTCACACGTTTATTTTTAACAATTTGCTAGGAGTAAAATGTATATAATGTATATTGGCCAGAGGAGAACTGGCACCCCGACTAAGCCTGGTTTCTCCCAAGGTTTATTTTTCTCCATTAGGACACCTGATGGAGTTTTGGTTCCTTGCCACTGTCACCTTTGGCTTGCTCAGTTGGGGACACTAAATTTTCAAATAAATATCCAAATAAACTTAATTACTAAACTAAATTAACTATGTCAACTACATTACTTGAATATATATGATAATTGAAATGAGCTGATGACATCACCGTTTTCTCCAGAGCGGCTGTACAGCCGAATCAAATTCGGTTGCATTATTTTCCTGTTTAACACTGTGAAGCTGCTTTGAAACAATCTGCACTGTAAAAAGCGCTATATAAATAAAGTTGACTTAACTTGAGTCAAGTGGTTTAAACAACCAGATGCATTCACACTTGTCCAGTTTTGTCTGAAATGCATCCCAGACCACCTTCTGAATTGATTTCTTTGAGTGATCGGATTTAAATCCGCCTCGAAAGAATTTCGGAAGACATTTACTCCTGATCTTTTCACAGTATGATAGATATCTGATCAGAGAAAACGAATGAAGTGAACAGGTGTAAAAAGGCCATAACTCTTGCAGCTGCGCTGAAGGAACGCTCGCTGCTGCTGCTGGCGGGGACTCTGAACACCAGTCAGAGCCAGTCGACGGTCGCGGTAGCATGGTCTCGTGTTGTTTCCACCAGTGCAGCACATCTCATAGTTTCTTTAATGAATGTCTATTTACATAATGTATACTTTTGTATTTGTATTTGCAGTCTAGTCATGGCCAATACAGCCTGTTCGTAGCACTTGATTTTTTTTTTTCAAATCTATTACACGATTAAAACGGATCTAGAAAAACTGCGAACACATTGCTACATTAAACTCTGTAAAATGTTACGTTGGTCGCAGTGGCATGCACTTAATGTTCCATCCGCGGCTGTTCTAGGTGCACATTAAAACTGAATTAGCAGCATGCTTACTGTATGACTTCATTGGTGCCGGCGCAATGATAGGATGGGTTAAAGAGCTTAAAATACTGGTACACAAGTTAACAGGTTAAAGTATCAGTTTTGATGTTAATATTTATTCATCATACTGTTAAACTTGACAGTATTTTCTATCTTGTTATTTCATAGGGAGCTTCAAAGAAGATGCATGTGCCCTGTGTTTATCAGCCGATAAACCAGTATCAAATTATGTTTGTTGGGTAAAAAAGAAAAACTAAATAAACAAAGTAAAAATTTATTTGATAGCTTTTTCCCCCAAGGTTTCTATAGATATCACGATATATCGATATTGTGAATTCGTTTGGCCACAATAACCGTGTTGTGAAAAATCTAATATTGTGACAGCCCTAATATATATATGAAGAGTTCAGATGCAAAAGCCTCTAAAAGCCACTTCGGTCAAAAATGAGATAACGATACTGAGTGAATGCTCTCCGCATATAGTATACGTTCATCAAATACTTTCACTTCAAACCCACTAAATCCCAGCCTCAGCCCATTCAGAAGTACTGGTACTTGAGTAGAAACCAATACATAGGAGCCTGACAAAAATGCTTATTTTAAAGAAAAACGTCAGACGGACTTAGAGGCTTTTGCATCTGAAGTCTTCATATATATATATATATATATATATATATATATATATATATATATATATATATATATATATATATATATATACACTTACCTAAAGGATTAGTAGGAACACCATACTAATACTGTGTTTGACCCCCTTTCGCCTTCAGAACTGCCTTAATTCTACGTGGCATTGATTCAACAAGCTGTGAAAGCATTCTTTAGAAATGTTGGCCCATATTGATAGGATAGCATCTTGCAGTTGATGGAGATTTGTGGGATGCACATCCAGGGCACGAAGCTCCCGTTCCACCACATCCCAAAGATGCTCTATTGGGTTGAGATCTGGTGACTGTGGGGGCCATTTTAGTACAGTGAACTCATTGTCATGTTCAAGAAACCAATTTGAAATGATTGGAGCTTTGTGACATGGTGCATTATCCTACTGGAAGTAGCCATCAGAGGATGGGTACATGGTGGTCATAAAGGGATGGACATGGTCAGAAACAATGCTCAGGTAGGCCGTGGCATTTAAACGATGCCCAATTGGCACTAAGGGGCCTAAAGTGTGCCAAGAAAACATCCCCCACACCATTACACCACCACCAGCAGCCTGCACAGTGGTAACAAGGCATGATGGATCCATGTTCTCATTCTGTTTACGCCAAATTCTGACTCTACCATCTGAATGTCTCAACAGAAATCGAGACTCATCAGACCAGGCAACATTTTCCCAGTCTTCAACTGTCCAATTTTGGTGAGCTCGTGCAAATTGTAGCCTCTTTTTCCTATTTGTAGTGGAGATGAGTGGTACCCGGTGGGGTCTTCTGCTGTTGTAGCCCATCCGCCTCAAGGTTGTGCGTGTTGTGGCTTCACAAATGCTTTGCTGCATACCTCGGTTGTAACGAGTGGTTATTTCAGTCAAAGTTGCTCTTCTATCAGCTTGAATCAGTCGGCCCATTCTCCTCTGACCTCTAGCATCAACAAGGCATTTTCGCCCACAGGACTGCCGCATACTGGATGTTTTTCCCTTTTCACACCATTCTTTGTAAACTCTAGAAATGGTTGTGCGTGAAAATCCCAGTAACTGAGCAGATTGTGAAATACTCAGACCGGCCCGTCTGGCACCAACAACCATGCCACGCTCAAAATTGCTTAAATCACCTTTCTTTCCCATTCTGACATTCAGTTTGGAGTTCAGGAGATTGTCTTGACCAGGACCACACCCCTAAATGCAAGTGATTGGTTGATTAGATAATTGCATTAATGAGAAATTGAACAGGTGTTCATAATAATCCTTTAGGTAAGTGTATATAGCTCTGGAAAAAAGAAAAATGTGGTTCACATAATATTTTAAGTTTATATTTATTGAACCAATCTCCTTCAATGAACTCAAAATTAAGGCAACCAGGCAACTTACTTTTTCAAGTTAAACCAACAATATTTTTTTTAACAGTGTATGTGTATATTATATGTATCATATATATATATATATATATATATATATATATATATATTACATTATATTAGGGCTGGGCGGTATATCGAGTTTGTACAATATATCGATATATTTTTTAGAAACGATATGGAATGAGGCAATACCGTTTATATCGATATACATTAGATTCATACGAACGCATCTGAAAAATAGCGGAGTACGCAGAATGAGCTGATGCAGGGAAAGTGCATGATACAACTTGTCCTCAACATGACATATGCTTTATATTAAGGGATATAGTTAACACGTATAGTTTAAAGCAGCTTGCCCTGTCAGATGCTCTGAGAGATAGGCTACTTGTGCTGACAGACCGTCTCGGTTACGTATGTAACCCTCGTTCCCTGAAGGAGGGAACGGAGACGTACGTCGGAACTGACCGACGAATTGGGATCTATTTTCAGAGACCAATCTACTTCGAGTGTTTAAAAATGAGCCAATGAGGATTGGCATGCGGTAGACGCGTCCCACGCCCCGCCCCGCAGCGCGGGTATAAATACGAAAGTGGAAGTACCGCATATCGCTTTACAACTGAGGAGCCGGCTAAGTGGCTCGGCCTACAGCTGAAGCACAGCACCTGGCGACGGGACGTACGTCTCCGCTCCCTCCTTCAGGGAACGAGGGTTACATACGTAACTGAGACGTTCCCTTTCAGTCGGTCACGTGCGACGTACGTTGGAACTGACCAACGAATTGGGATCCCTACTAACACGCCAGAGATGCTGGCCCTTCCAGCGCCCTGACCGAGCTCGCTGGACCACACCTAGGTTGGTGCGGAAGTCAGGGCCAGTCACTGCTGTTCCTTCAAGACCCACTCAGCGTGACTATTGGATAACGCTGGGAAAGCGTGCCCGTCTCAGGGAGATGGTACGCTGCGGAACCACGTCCTTCAGTGGAAGGAGAGGTGGAATACTCGTAAGGACTAACCTAGCAGGGTAGTGCTACCTATGGCAGTCCCTGGGGTGGATCCAACCTGGTCCCAGGGGGGAAAGAACACCACCAGAGACGACAGAGCGGGCTCTGTCAAGGGAAAGACACGGGGCTAGCCGAGTAGGGTAGCTGGTACCGTGGAGAAAACACATATGGGGTTGCCGTTAGGGAACCGCTACATATGGAACCCAGCCTAACACACACGTTCCACAAGCATACGGGTGTAGGCCTGGTGTCGGAGGAGCTCGACAGGGTTAGCCGTTTCCGGGGAACACAACTGGAGACAATAGACGCATGTATCCGGCCCGGAGGCGGGAGTGGCGTATGCAAGCCGACACTAGAACGGGTACTTAGCGCTACTGGCCACTGGGGGCAAGGATGCTGGAAGATACCGGCTCTACACGGAGGCTATAAAATCTAGCGAACGTGTTAGGTGTCGCCCAGCCCGCAGCTCTACATATGTCTGTCAGCGAGGTGCCTTGAGCCAGCGCCCAGGAGGAGGCTACACTCCTAGTGGAGTGAGCTCGCACCCCGAGCGGGCAAGGCACGTCTTGGGACTGGTAGGCCAAGACGATAGCATCCACTATCCAGTGGGCTAACCTCTGCTTGGAGACAGCCTTTCCCTTCTGCTGGCCTCCGTAACAGACGAAGAGCTGTTCTGAGGTTCTAAAGCTTTGAGTTCGGTCCACGTAGGCGCGAAGAGCGCGGACGGGACAGCAAAGCCTCCTCCGAAGGCAGCGCTTGCAGGTTCACCACCTGGTCCCGGAAGGGAGGGAGGGGAGGGGTGCGGACACAGCAGCACAACAGCTCCTCTTCTCCCTGGGCCGCTTACCCTTGCGCTTGCCTGCAGAGACAGCGGGGCCCTGGACGGGTTGGGCGGCCCTCTTGCGCTTGGCGCCCTGCTTTGCCGGTGGAGGCTGCTGCTTTGGCTTGGCAGGGGCGGAGGCAGACGCCGGGGGACGCCCTCGGCGACGAGAAGGCGGGGGCGCTGCAGCCGGCGACTGGGTGGAGGCAGCAGCAGGTCGCCGGGGCAGGATATTTTTGATCGCCTCCGTCTGCTTCTGGGCAACCGAGAACTGCTGGGCGAAGTTCTCGATTGCGTCGCCGAAGAGGCCGGCCTGACAGACAGGGGCGTTGAGGAAGCGCATATCTGCCAGGTTCAGCCACAGGTGGCGTTCCTGGACCACAAGTGTGGACATCGCCCGACCCAGGGAGCGTGCGGTGACTTTCGTCGCCCTGAGGGCGAGGTCCGTCGCGGTACGCAGTTCCTGCATAACCCCTGGGTCGGAACTACCCTCGTGCAATTCCATGAGCGCTTTGGCCTGGTAGACCTGCAGGAGCGCCATGGCATGCAGAGATGACGCGGCTTCTCCACAGGCCGTGTAAGCTTTGCCGGTTAGCCCGGACGAGAACTTACATGCCCGGGAGGGGAGACGCGGATTTCCCCGCCAGTCGGTAGCGGTCTTAGGACACAGTTGCATCGTAACCGACCGCTCCGCTGGGGGGATCTCCACGTAACCCTTCGCCGCGCCACCGTCGAGGGTAGTGAGGACGGAGGAGTCAGTCGATCGGTTTCTAGCGCTATAGGGCGCTGTCCACGACTTCGTGAGCTCCTGATGCACTTCCGGAAAGAAAGGCACTGGGGCGGGGCGCTGAGAACCAGCACGGGCCGTCCCGAGATACCAATCGGCCAGCCGTGAGGGTTTGGGACGCGGTGGAGGGTTCCACTCGAGCCCGACACTCGCGGCGGCCCGGGAAAGCATAGCCGTGAGCTCTGGATCGGACTCGGGCAACGCTACCACACCCGAAGGGGGCAGCGCAGCCGAATCTTCATCTCCAGAGTCCATTAGCTCGTCCCCCGATGTGGCGATCGAAACCATATCCTCAACCGGAGCCCCGAAAGTAACAGCTGGCCCCCCGAGGGAAGGACCAGCATGCTCTTCCGGAAGCTCAACCGGCGCAGCGGAGGGGGGAGGGGCCCGAGGAGCCTGTTGGCCCGGCGGGAGTGCCCTCACAGTAACCCTCAGGTCCCCACCAAAGGCATCAGCCAAAGTAGCAGCCCTCTGCTTCGGGGCAGGAGGACCACTAGATCGGGGGATGCGCAATGGGACTCCACCTTTTTTAAGGTAGTCGAGCCTGGACCGTAATACTGTGATGGTCATATTCCCGCAATGGGAACATGAGTCATCCACGAAAGCCGCCTCAGCGTGCTGAACGCCCAAACACGTGAGACAGCGATCGTGTCCGTCAGCTGGGGACAGGTAACGACGGCATCCAGAAACACACGGTTTGAATGACATCTTGAAAAAGACGCAGGGTCAAACCGTGTCGCTCTTTTAGAGGAAAATGCTCTGATCAGTGCCGAGGCACGCAGGGGAAATGGCCGCGGCTCGCAGCGGTTCAGGGGTGCAAGCCCGCTGAGAGCACTCAAAATGCCCAAAGCTGTAAAAACAGCTGTTTGTTTGTTCTTTTTTCTTTCAGAGGAAAAAAAAAAAACTCTATTTGCGACCACCGCTGCAGGCACCGTTACACCGACACTGGCAGAGCTCCAACTCTCTTTGTCCTCGCAGGAAACACTCTTCGTAGGAACAAACAAGCACATGAATGTTCGGCTCCGAAGTTGAAAGCGATATGCGGTACTTCCACTTCCGTATTTATACCCGCGCTGCGGGGCGGAGCGTGGGACGCGTCTACCGCATGCCAATCCTCATTGGCTCGTTTTTAAACACTCGAAGTAGATTGGTCTCTGAAAATAGATCCCAATTCGTCGGTCAGTTCCGACGTACGTCGAACGTGACCGACTGAAAGGGAAAGATAAATACTTGCAGTGTTTAATGTGTTTGACATGTGGTGCTTTCCTCAGTGCATAACTTACATTTCACAGGTATATTCTCCATCTGTAAATGTTAGAAAGTCATGCAAATATGTCCATTTTGCTGTCCCGAAAGGACGAGCCTTCTGCAAGTTAATCTCTGCTAAAATTCAGATGGAGCGCAATAGAAAAGGAACGCAATAATTCTGACTAAAGTATAGCCTACATATTTCTAAAATATTTGTTGTTGGACAATAAATGTGCCATATGTGGAATTTTAAACCTATAAGTATGTATATTTTTATGAAAGTGACCATTATAATGGGATAATCAGGCTAATATGCTTTTGTTTTTATTTTAATTTTTAGTTTAGTGAATTTAAAAATAAAATTAAATAAAAACAAAACAAACCCCCTTTTTGCACATATTGCATAGCCTACATTACATTCACTGTATTTGTTTATAGCCTTCAATATCAATGTTTTTAGGACATCACTGGGTAGGATGTGAAATAAAATTATTAAAATAAATACAGATTTTTTTATTTTTATCTAAAATAGAAAAACTTAGAAAATACCGCAATATATATACCGTGTATCGCCATTCAACCAAAAAATACAGAGATATGATTTTTTGGCCATATCGCCCAGCCCTACATTATATTAGATTTATATATTAGACATCACACATTTTCATATATTTATATTTTTGACGATAAAAAAAAAAAAAATCTATAGCAATACATAATACATTATCTAATACATAAAAGTAAAGTAAACTTGTGAATTAAATTCAATTAATTGTGAAATTAGAGAATTGTTATATCCGAATATTGAACCCAGTCACCTGTAGTGTTGCCTACGGAAAGGCTTCTGCAATTTCAGTTCCTATTAGTTGTCAGTGGATTCATAAAGATGTTCTGTAAAGTTGTAAAAGGGTTTATGATAATATTTTGGCATAAATACATAATAATGTGTTGAATTCAAGTTTCAGCGTCAATCGTGCATGTACGCTTTACATACGAATACCTACCGGACACAAAACACAAATGATAACACCCTGGATATAGAAAATTCAAAAGTACAAAAACAGCATCTGAAGAACAATTCCCACCGTGCTTGAAGATTTAAGCACAGACTCTTTAATGAAAAAACGTTTTGGTGTGGTTTCACTGCATTTATCTCTGTTGAAGAAACCATAATTACCTAACTTTCCTTATTTCAGCTTTGAAGCTTTGTGGGAGTCTGAGGTTCAAAAAAAGGCTTGTGGAGAAAATAGCACAAATAAGTCAGTTATCTCTGTGGAGAACCGACGACGAATGGCGAGTTTTTCTTTATCTCTTTCTCTGCATAGCACTTTGGCTAGATGCCGCAGCTATTAGGACCCTCTCCGATATCTCATAAGGTACTTCCGCTGCCTGCATTGTTCTCATGTGTTGCTTTGCTGCCTGAATCCGGGTCACTTTGGACCGCTATCTGTGCCCTTGTTCTTTCAGTTTCTTCATGCATTTTTAGGATGAATAAACATACAAATACGCAATAATAAATGTTAAAGAACAAACCAAATGTTGAAAAGACCAAAGCTTCCTTAGAGGTAATTTTACAGTAAGCCAGACGTCACTGATGGCTCTCCAGCACTTAATTCAGCCAATACCAGGAAAGAGTCGTCCAGAGAATACAGGGACTGCCCGCAGAGCTCAGGCCATCAGAATTAAAGAGCATTACCAGTGCAATTCAGCCATTTCCCCTCTGAACACGAGAGAAAACGTCCTTAGAAAATTCCCTCAGCAAAAGCATTTTGAGCTAATGTCCATTAAAGCAAATGTCTCTGAGTCAATTCTATTATATGTTGCAAGCTCTAGGTGTTGATTATTTGAAGTGCTTGAAAACAGCCACCTATTTTTGTTCTACAATTATTCAAGAATTGTGAGCATTTGGAGCTCTTTAACTTTTGCATTTAGATACAAACCTGGGGATAATAAAATGTCCTGTAAGAAACAATGTCTGATATCATTAGTTGCAATGCCACGTCAAATATTGGTTGCTTAGGAATAGCATAATAGCATGCTATGCTTACTATTTATGCAGTATACTCTTAAATATAAAGGTTCTGAAAGGGGGTTTTCATCACAGTGCCATAAAAGAATCTTTTTTTTTTTTTCTTAGTGTGAAGAATATTTTAACAATTCAAAGAACCTTTTAAGGTTCCATGGAAGTTAAAGGTTTGGTAGCACTTTACTTATAAAGGTATTCATAATGTATGAGATAATGCATTATACCTTAAGTTAAAAGGCATTATAAAATACACAGATTCCTTGTTACATCTGAAATTGGTTGTTTGTTGTGTTTTAATTAATGCTGGGCAATCGATTAATCGCATCCAAAATAAAAGTTTGTGTTAACATAATATATGTGTGTGTACTCTGTATAATTATTATGTATATATAAATACACACACATGCATATATTTATATATTTATAAATACACACACATGCATATATTTATATATAAGATAAATTATATATATATACACATACATACATATACATATATACAGTATATACATGCAACTATTTCTTATAATATATATAATTCAATTATAACTAATTCATGAAGGAGAGTGTATTTATATATACATAATATGTACTGTGAATAATTATATAAATATTTTGGATGCGATTAATCGATTGCCCAGCACTATTTTTAATGCATAATACTTTGTAAAGGTGTATTATAATGTATTATACCTGTGGTTACAAGTATCCATAAGACAATATAATGCATTATGAGGTGCATTGCAAGGCATACTTAATGCATTAAAATACTTTTATAATGCATTATAGATAAAGGCTTCTTTATGGAACCATAGATGCCAATAAAGAACCTTTATTTTGTATATAGTTTGTATATTGTGCATATGTAGATTCTGTATGCATAGAATAGTGTTATCCCACAATGCAATGCAATGAGACGATAGATCTCCTATTTCCAGTGTAATGAATGAAACGGTAACACTTTATTTTACAGTGTCCTTGTTACATTATGGTACATGTACTTACCATAGTAAATTATGCATAATTACATCCCTAACCCTATAGTAAGTACATGTAGTTACTTAATATTACTCAGTGCTTAAATATATAATTACACTGTAACAATGACACCATAAAATAAAGTGTAACCAAATGTACCTTATGTAACATCATCCGCCATTTTCAACGTTTAACTCTTTCTTTACTTATTAACTGACCAGACAAGAAATAAAACATTTGTTATAAAAAATAAAAATAAAACTGCCCCATATACATACAACATGATGCATTCTGTTTTAGTATGTGCTAATAATATACTGCACAGTATATTGTGAATAAATATTCTGTTTCCAAACATAGGCGTAGTTTCCTCACTGACATTCGGTTTAAAATAATGTCAAAAGCATTGTGTCCCCAAGCTTTCAGGAGTTTGCAATATGAAGTAAGGAGACGTGTTTTGTCTGATGAGCAATAAGAGCTACACGCTCTATTCAGACAAATGGAAAGGCAAGAACATGATGTTACGCTCAGGAAAAAAACACACCCGCATGAAATATTAATCAGATATTTACTCACAGACATGTCATCTTAAAACAGTCTTAGGGGCACTGGGAGAACGCTTACATGTGATTGACGTATGGCAGGAAGTGTGTGTGTGTGTGTGTGTGTGTACAGTTTGTGCGTGTGAATGGATGATTGAATGGGATGGGAGGGGGGGGGATATGTTTGGAAGCATGGGGTAAAATTAGGACCAGGCCAAGATCTGCTTTCTGGCTAAATATTACAGCTGGCAAAAAGGTGAGCGCTGTCTTCCCTTGAGAAACAGCTTTCTCTAGGGGACACTACTCGGCTCGGCCCTTTGTTTGGCATATGGTATGTTAACATGCTTTAGATTTCAGACTATGGGCGAGTGAATTTTTTGTTCCGTGTTACCTTTGTTGGTTTGTATCAGTGGCTAAATAATTGATTTTAATTGATCTTTTAGTGCTTGTTGTTATCACTGCACATAAATCAAATTGTTTTTCCTTTCCGATCTTTAGGACTGACTGATCTCACTGTCATTTCTCAGTCAGATCCGTTTCTTCAGTAAATACTTGCCGTATCTAATTACTAAAGTAATGTTGTAAGTGTCAACACGAGGCCGACCCTTGTGAAAAAGAAGTGCACTTAATTGTGTTGAATATGCACTTGTAGTGTACTTCAAATCTTAAAAGCATATTTAAAAAACAACTGTATTTGCAGATCATATAATATTGATGAAAAAGGCCACTTAAGTGTACTTAAATAGAGTATACTAACATGTTTCTTAACACACTTAAGTACACGGTTACACTTTATTGGTAACACTTTATTTTACATTGTCCTTGTTAAATATGTTACATGTACTTACCATAGTAATAACAGTAAATTATGCATTAATACATGCAACTAACCCTCAACCAAACCCTTATCCTAACTCTAACCCTATAGTAAGTACATGTAGTTAATTATTATTACTCAGTACTGAAATATATAATTACACTGTAACAATGACACCTTAAAATAAAGTGTAACTCTTTATTTTAAGGTGTCATGTTACAGTGTAATTAAACATTTTCGCACTGAGTAATAATAATTAACTAAATGTACTTACTATAGGGTTAGAGTTAGGATAAGGGTTTGGTTTAGCGTTAGTTGCATGTAATTATGCATAATTTATAATTATTACTACAGTAACTACATGTAACGTGTAATAAAGACACTGTAAAATAGTGTTACTAAGTACACTTTTCGAAAGGGCACTTTATAAATCACATTTAAAGTATATTTTAAGTCATTATGTTTATATGATGTTAATATTTTTTGTCTTGCTTTAAGTAAGTACACTTACGTTGATGAACATACTAAAGCTCATGTAAAGTACTTGATTATAATTTTAACTGTGGTGTGTTATTCAATATTACTATATCTTAAAAGTACTAAATTGCAACTTCAATACAAATGTGTATATTTGTACATGCCATACGAGTTAATAGAATTTACATCGTTTTTGTTTATTTTAGTTACAAATGCTTGTCAGTACATTCGGCAGAACACTTTAACCATATTTCAAAGTAATTATGAAATTATATAAAGATGTACTTAAGTCAAGTGGTTCAGAAAACACCCTAAAGTTTATTGCATTTTAATATGAATTGAAGCTATAATACTGTCACAGGGTGTTTTGGTTATGTTTCATGTGTTTAGTTTGCCATGTTCACTGTCATGTCTTGTCATGCACTTCCTGGTCTTGTCATGTGATCCTGCCATGTGCTCCTTTGTCTTGTGGTTTGTCATGTTCTCATTGGTTTATTGGTTTAATCATTGTATTTAAGCCCTCATGTTTGCTGTGTGTCTTGGTCAAGTATTGTGAATGTTCTGTGTAACCCTCTGTTGGTGAGTCTTTGTTTACGCCATGCCATTGTCTTTGTTTAATCTTGCTATGCTATGCCAAGTTAAGTTAAGTTAAGCCAAGCCAAGTCAAATCCTTGTTTTATGTTTGAGTGTTTAATAAAGCTGCACATGGGTTCACTTCAACTTGCCTCCAGTGGATATATGTTACAAATACATTTTGGTAGCACTTTATTTACAGTGTCTTTGTTACACGTGTTATATGTAGTTACTGTAGTAATAACTATAAATGATGCATAATTACATGCAACTAACCCTAAACCAACCCCTATTCGTAATCCTAACCCTATAGTAAGTACATGTAGTTACTTAATATTACTCAATACTTAAAGGTGCACTATGTAACTTTCCTGTCCGCTAGATGTTGCCTATTCAAAACAAAGGCGTAGCTTGATGACGCCAAGTTTGAGTGCAGAATCTTGGGACATGTGGTCTTCACCTCCCAGCCGGTGGAAAAGAATCGGGATAGGACTCAGGCAGAAATCATGTTCATGGATGCGATTATTAACGTTACTGTAGTGTGAAGCAGAGCCGGACCGAGTGTTGTGCGATTGCACAACATTCGCCTCGCGAGCAGCGGGACTTTTATTATGCCACAGTCGCCGGCGCCATTTCCACTTTTCCGGTCATGAGTATGAGGTAACGCAGCTCTGTTTATCATATTAGATACATTTGAGTGTGTTGAAAATTATGTTATGACGTTACTCTGTGCGTTCGCTTGGTGGCTGCTATGACACACACTGCAGTGAGAGTACAGCGTTTCTGCAAAATAAAACCGGAAACCGAGGGTAACGCAGATATGACGCAACTGACAGGCGACTCCCTCACACGTCCCGGTTCCTTGGTTAAAATAGACATTTTCTCACGATTTACGGGACATTGTAAGTACTCAACTGAACAAAATATATAACACTGGCCTAGAGGTTTTTGGATATTTTACTGCAAAAATGTTACATAGTGCACCTTTAAATACATAATTACACTGTAACACCTGCACCTTAAAATACATACAAACTACATTTTTATGTAATTTAAATTTACATGCAATTAAGTGTCCTACAACATTACATTCAGTTTGTACTTAATGGTTTTAAAGTATATTATTTCTGTAAAAAAGTAAGCTAAAGAGTATTTAATTTTCACAAGTAGAGAGACTAGCCCATATAACTAATACTAGCTGTCAGTGTGGAAAGAAAGCATGGAAAATTGGAAACCTTGTCTCTGCTCATGTCCATCGTGAAATCTTGTTGTAGTCCTGTGCTCACAAAGCACATGAGAGAACAATTTACGTATTCATACGTAAACTTGGTCCAAAACAACTCGTTCACACATTTGCTACATAGTGAATAGTTCACTATTTGAGGAAGGATTGTGAGACACAGCCCTAGACAATATTACACACATTTTATGACGTTACACTCAAATCATGTTCCAAACATGAAAAACTGATTTTGATTTGCTCTTCAGAGCATAATACATACATAAATTGGATATGCCAACAAATCTGATGTCAACCGAAGCAGAACAGACAAATAAAGAAAATCATAATATATCTTTTCTTTTTTCCGTCATATTTATATTCTCTTTCCATGCAACCACGCACTTATGTCTGTCTAACTTTTCTTTCTTTCGCTGTACCCTTCTTTCTGCTCTAAATTTCAGCCTCTCTTACCTAATTCTGCAGCATATTTCTTTGCCACAGGAGGTGGTTATGACAAATTAGAAGTCTACAAATGTTCTGATAGTGTAAAGACTCCAGCTGTCACCAGGGAGATGGTGATCAGGTTTCCAAGCCGCATGGTCTCCTGGCGCCACGAAGAGTTCCATATGGTCATCCAAATGCTGCGCCTAAATACACACGTACACAAACATACACACGCATGCACATTCACATAAACACACACAGACACATGCACTTCCCTCCTTGCTGCAGCAAATTTACTAAATCAAGTCATTTTGCTTCTCAGTAATACCTCTTTAGTTTTAGTAGTGGGGAAATTAGCTTTGGTCTCTCTTTTAGCATATAATAAATCAAAATGAGGTTCTTAAGCTAATTGAGGCTCTTCGTTAATGTGATTTTATCACAGGTAAGGGGTAATGCGTAGCCACCCGGCCTTATAGCTTTAATAAAACACTGGCAATGGAATATGCAAATATTTACATTCGTTAAAATTAATATCAGAATTTGGATTGGGGTTTGGTTTAAGGTTAGTTGCATGTAATTATGCATTATTTACTGTTATTATACTATAGTAAGTACATGTAAAATATAACAAGGACACTAAAATAAAGTATTACTGATACTATTATATATTTTTTATTCATATTTTGAATTTGTTTAATTTTAATTTTACTTGAAGTTTTGTTAATTTTGTTTTATTTTCAGTTTTTTTCCCATTTATGTCTAAAATACTAGAAAAAGTTGTCCACTCAATTGTGCTCCTCGTTGAAAAGAAAAAAAAAGATATCTATGAACATTTTCAGTCCGGATTCAGGCCCCATCATAGCACAGAAACTGTGCTCATTAAAATGATGATGATATAATGACTTACTTCTAGCTTCTGACCAAGGCTGTACCTCAATGCTAGTTTTACTTGACCTTAGTGCTGCGTTTGACACTATAGATCATAAAATACTCTTAGATCGACTACAAAATTAGTTAGTTCAGATCATTAACATTTTGTCTATTTTGTCTATTTAAATGGTAAAAAAATCTAAGATAACGTCAGTAAATTATAGGGTGCCGCAAGGATCTGTGTTAGGCCCTCTGCTATTCTCTCTCTCTCTCTCTCTCTCTCTCTATATATATATATATATATATATATATATATATAATTTACTGTTATTATACTATAGTAAGTACATGTAGTAAATACATGTATAGTGTAACAAGGACACTAAAATAAAGTGTAACCGATACTATTATAGATTTTATTAATATTTTGAATTAGTTTCATTTTAATTTTACTTAAAGTTTTGTTAATTCCAGTTTTAGTTATTTTATTACATGAAAACGTAAATTGCATTGACATTTTTTTAGTATTTTTTTAGTAGCAAAAGTTTTTTGTACAATTATGTAGCAATTGTTTTGTAATTACCATGATACTCTCTCCCCGAGATGAAGAGCTTGTTTTTAGATTTGTTTAGTATGCATTTGCTACACATCTTGATGCTGTATATGGGCATGGCGGCAGTCCAGTCTTGCCGTTAGCCTGTCTCCTCTGCTGTCATTGTGTCCCTCATTTGGGCTGTTTTGCATGTAAAAAGGCACAGCTACTGTAATTGCTTGCATCGCTGCAATAATGGAAGGTCGTGTGTAATTACGGCTCCGTCGTAGCCCTCAGCCATGTCTGGCCCATGCCGGCCTGTTTGAAGGGATTAGCAGCCATCAGCGTAGAGACAGACACAGTCACACGACCCACTGCGCATCCGGACAACAACCTCCCGCTTTTCCAGCTAATATCAGAGAGAAAACGCAGAAACAAAATGGAGCTGGAGTGGAAAGAGGGCAAAAATCTGTAGATTTAATGGCTAACACTGAAGGAGGCCATTTGGTTTGTCAAGGAAAATGACAAATGCGGTTTTCGTTCCTGTTTTGGTGGTTGGGGGTTATCAAAAAGGGGTCTTTTTTTAATTAGCCAACAATGCAATTTACCATGATTTGTGACTTGTAATTGCTATTTTTTTAGTTAAAAGAAACTAAAATCATAAATATATAACTTGTATATAAAAATTACAGACCCTTTTCAAATCTTCCATTTATGTCTAAAATATTAGAAAAAGATGTCTGTTCAATTGTGCTTCTTCATGGAAAAAATTATATCTATGAAAAGACCAAGGCTGTATCTCAATACTAGTTTTACTTGATCTTAGTTCTGCGTTCAACACTATAGATCATAAAATACTCTTAGATCGATTGCAATCTGTCTATTTAAATGGTGAAAAATCTAAGATAACGTCAATAAATTATGGAGTGCCGCAAGGATCTGTGTTAGGCCCTCTGCTATTTTCAATATATATATATATGCTTGCACTTGGTAGTATTATAAGAAAACATGGAATTCGTTTCCACTGTTATGCCGATGATACACAGTTATATATTTCATCACAACAAGATGAAATCTCTAAATTATCCAAATTGACAGAGTGTGTAAAATATATAAAATATTGGATGACCTGTAATTTTCTTCTATTAAAGGATTAGTTCACTTCAGAATTAAAATTTCCTGATAATTTACGCACTCCCATTCATCCAAGATTTTCATGTCTTTCTTCAGTCGAAAAGAAATTACGTTTTTTGAGGAAAACATTATTTTTCTCCATATAGTGGACTTCAATGGCAACCAATGGATGGAAGGTCCAAATTGCAGTTTTAATGCAGCTTCAAAGGGTGATCCCATGATCCCTGCCAAGGAATAAGGGTCTTATCTAGTGAACCGATCTGTCATTTAAAAAAAAAAAAATTAACCACAAAGACTTGTCTTGCACTGCTCTGCGATGTGCCACACATTACGTAATCACGTTGAAAAGGTCATGCGTAGGTGGTGCTGACCTAGTGCCGAAAATCTAATTTTCTCCTCCAACTTCAAAATCCTCCGACATCTTTACTTTACCTTTTTTTTTGTAAAGGGCGTTTTATTTAGTCTTTGCACATTCACTTTGTTAACTCTGGGTCAGTACTTCCACCTGTCTAGAGCTCTTTGAAGCTGCATTAAAACTGCAATTTGGACCTTCAACCCGTTGATTGCCGTTGAATTCCACTATATGGAGAAAAATTCTTGACTGCTTTAATCAAAAAACGTAACTTCTTTTCGATTGAAGAAAGAAAGACATGAACATCTTGGATTAAAATTATCAGGAAATTTTGATTCTGAAGTGAACCAATCCTTTAAATTCAGATAGTAAGTTATTACTTACTGGACCAAAAACCTGTACACAGAATCTCTTAGAATACAATTTGCATTTAGAAAGATGTACTGTTACTTCATCCTCTACAGTTAAAGACCTGGGTGTTATTTTAGACAGCAACTTGTCTTTCGAAAATCATATTTCAACAGCCTTCTTCCACCTCAGAAACATCGCTAAGCTACGAAACATGTTATCTGTTTCTGATGCAGAAAAGTTAGTTCATGCATTTATGATTTCTAGAATACATTACTGTAATGCATTATTGTCCTGCATCCTCAATAAACAAGCTACAATTAGTCCAAAATGCAGCTGAGTTCTTACTAGGTCAAGAAATATGATCATATAACACCATTTAAAAAAAAATAATAATTATCTCTGCACTGGTTATCTATTAAGTTCCGAATCAATTATAACATATTGCTACTGACCTATAAGGCTCTAAACGGCTTAGCTCCTGTGTATTTAACTGATCTTCTATCGCCTTACAATCCATCACGCTCTTTAAGATCACAAAACTCTGGGCTTCTGGTAGTACCTAGGATATCTAAGTCCACTAAAGGAGGGAGAGGGTTTTCACATTTGGCTCCTAAACTCTGGAATAGCCTTCCCAATAATGTTTGGGGCTCTCCCAGTTTAAATCTAGATTAAAGACAATTAAAGATCTCTTTAGCCAAGCATTAACATAATGCATCTCATAACCTTGTACTCCATCAGATCAAATGCACATGATTATCTTTGCTCAATGTTATGAACAGCAGCTATGCTAATTATTTTCTATTTATTTTGCTGTTTTATCCCAGGATGCCCAGCATGTCAGCTCCAGTTTGAATCCAGCCTCTTATGAAGACTTCAGATGCTCCAACACCTATAAAGAAATGACTCAAGAGGACTTCAACTCCTGCAAGGACTTCGGATGATGCAAACTCTGAATCAACATGCACCAATGCTAAACGTTTCTATATATCCTAATAATTTGTTAAAGGGATAGTTCACCCTGAAATGAAAATAAAGTCATATTTTACTCACCTTGTTGCCCTATGTCCTCCTATATTGTTCTGACCTCAAAAGGAGACATTTTGGAAAACGTTCTGCACGCGCTCCTCCATATAATGGCAGTGAATGGCGACCAGGCTAAAACTTTACAAAAAAGATACAAAAGTATCACGTAATGATACAGTGAGATGCGTGCCATATATGGAAAGTGTTTAGGAGGCATACTATAAGGTTTTGCAAGAAAGAAATGTATTATTATTCAGTCAAAATACCGTCCGTTACTCTGTGTGTATTCCTGGGAGTTCGTGTGAGCTGCCAGCAGCCGCTCACACTTACTCGCAATGTTGTCATGACAACCGGTACACAACATTCACTTCAGGAGGTTTACCATATTATTAGTATTATTTCTTATTATTTACCTTATAGAAGAGACGAGAGTCGCGTTTGTTTCTATTGAGCCTGATTTATCAAAATGGTGCGTGTTTGTGCGCTTATCCTGGGTGCCATGACAACATTGCGAGTTATAGTAAGCGTGAGCTGTGGAAAGAAATAATAAAGCATACCCATCACAGCAACAATCATTCTCCGGCTGCCTATATCGGGAACATATCGGTATCAAAATTATCCCTGAGCTTTCCAGTGATAAATACGACTTGAGAGGGCGTTCATGTTCAATTCTTAACTAGGAAAGTCGTATTTATGACAATTACGATAGCACATGAAGACAGCACAACATACAAGGCTAAAATCCACAAAGCTTCTGTTTAGATTTTATTAAAAGGAAATGCAATATTTTAGCACAGGAATCTGTTTTAATCATGTGACTTATTCCGCTCATCTACAGACCTTTTTTATGGTATCATACAGGTCCCCCACATTGAACAAAAAGAACTCAAGGCTTAAAGGCCCACTGAAGTGCCTTGAAACGCGCAGCATTATTCCATGTGTTGATGTAATTTCCACTGAAACAGGAAGAAAGGGCAGGAAATATCGAACAGCTCTTACCCTTTTTTAATAGCATTTAGTTTATATTACAGAGCGGCCAGACCCGCTGAGCTCGGTAAAGCCACAGTTTATTCCTAATATCTAACTGCTTCTCAAAATATAGCATTCTGTGCAGAATTCAAATGGGTCCGATTCATTTTCTGTTATGCGCCGACTCGCTCATATGATCCGCTCTGTGTTATCGTGTCTCTGGACCGGAGCTGCGGTTGTTTGCGTGACACTAACGTGAAACCAGACTTCATTCGCCCCAATGGAAAGCATATTTACACTGTCTGAATCGTTCCCTATCCCCTTTATAGTGCACTGCCATTCACCATGTAGAAAATAGTAAATGTGTGAACAAGTGACCGATTTCAGACGCAGCTTCAGCGTCTATTTATATATGTAGGGGGCGGGGCACTTTAGATTCTAGGAAGCATTTGATTGGACAGAAAATCTGATGAGAAGCTGAAGTGCAGAGTGATGTCATTGAAATCATTGATCTGTATGATTGTATGTTTTGAATGCTTATATCTTCTAAATGCAAATATTTTCATTGTTCTGGAGCACACTAGATTATAGATAACAGTAAGGCTAACATATATTTATACTAAAAGCCAAAAAACTTCAAAGATTTCATGGGGACTTACATAGGGAACATAATCAAGGAGAACAGAAACAGGTATGTGGAAAATAATTAACAGCCAGGGAAACTAACTGGGAACTCAAACAGAGCAAACAGAGTGAAAATGAAACCAAAAGAGAACGTAACAGAATATACACGTTACACTAGCAAAGAGTTGATTAATTGCTTTTTAACTCTTTCCCCGCCAGCATTTTTAAAAAAAGTTGCCAGCCAGCACCAGCGTTTTTGATAATTTTCACAAAAATGTAATGGCCCATATAATATTTTGTTGTATGAATATCTGAGCATGTAATATATAAAAAAAGAGCAGACCCTCTGCTTTAAATAAAAAATTAAAATAAAAAAAAAGTTTTATTCAAGCTTAATGCATTCCTTTTTTTACCAACACTTGAATATGGGTAAGTTTCATAAAAAAAAAGCAACAAAAGCTGAGAAAATCACATGTTTGTCAAAGACTACATCCAGATCAGATTCAGAGCGATGATCAAACACAGATGGAGTAGATCGAGTCTATCAACACCCCAAAGCTTCACAGTCCTATAGCTCGTCCTGGGTTGACATTTCATTCAGTAATATTAGGCAGTTTTGATTTATATGATGTTTAATGTTGATGATCACGTTATTTTACATATGCATCTGCTTACATACGATCACTTGTTTTTTTTTGCATCTTCTTCGCCTGTGTTTTGATCAGGAGATTCTGTAGACATTCAGAAGATGTGTAATAGCGCCCCCTAGCGTATAACACTGGAAACACGGAAAATTCTGTGTTTGCCGGGGAAACGTATTCTAACAAATAACAGAAAATTCCGTTTTTGGTGGGGAAAGAGTTAATTGCTTTTTGCTATTTAAGTACACTTAAGTGGCCTATTTTATCAATATTATATGTCCTAAGGAAAAAAACATACGTTTATTAATAAGACATTTTCATTACTTGTATAGCGGTGTTGTCTACGGATTACTCAAATTACGAAGATTCAGTTTACCGTTAAAACACTGTAAACGTTTTACAAGATACAGTAACACTATTAACTAGTTGCTTATTAACATGCATATTACTAGGATATTGGCTGTTTATTAGTACTTATAAAGCACATATTAATGCCTTATTCTGCATGACCATATTCTACATCCCTCAATCCAATACCTAAACTTAACTTAACTACCTTACTAACTATTAATAAACAGTAATTAGGAGTTTATTGAGGCAAAAGTCTTAGCTAATAGTGAGCATTTGACCCTAAACTAAAGTGTGACCGAAGAAACTACTTCATTCTATTTCACTAATTCGGTTCTACATAAAAAAATGTGTTTCATTAATTATTTGTGTGTGTGTGTGTGTGTGTGTGTGAATTGTACTAGCAATTTCTGAGTGAAATGGTTTCAAAGTAAATCCTACATCATTTTTTTTAAGTGTACTGTTGCCATAGAAACACATAATTCCGAGTCTGAGAACAGCTCTGAGTAGAACGTCCCAGGTTGTCACCTAGTAATTACGATAATTACGACATGGCGCGAGCGCAGCATAAATCCTTTTTGAACAGGTATCTTGGCTGTAGTTTAAATGTTAAAATTTAGTAAAATGTATTTATATAGTAAAATAAACCCTTTCAGTTATGTGTATAGCAGAAAGATATTTGATTTAAAGGGAAGTGCAAATGCAAAGATCCAGGCAGGCTAACATTTTAGCACATGCTAAAGTCTACAAGTTGATATTGCTGCACTTGAGATGTCGGGGTGTTATAGGGTTGAGCTCTAGAGGACTATAATTAAACAGCGCTTGCTGCTGATGTCATTACCCCAGCGTGGAGGTGGAGACTGGCCATGCCAAGGCACCTGTTGTTGTGAAGAGAGGCATCTGATATCATTACCCACCCAGCCGGATTGCCACAGTCTCCCGCTGTGGTGAGAACTGTACCAAACCCAAATCCCAAAGCATGAGCTCCAACACTTACCCTGCCAGGGGAACACATGGTATGGGTAGCTTTGGAGAATGCAAGTATTAATATATTTATTTACATTGAGAAGAACATGCTGCAGGATGAGCTCACTTTTGGCACAGGAAGGAAGATCGACTGGACCATAACGGTTCATGGTAGGACGCAAGTAGCCAAAGATTAGCCTGTTTACAAGGACAGTCATTTGTGCTAATCTGTCCTGCAGTGTTAAGAAGTAGTTAACTAAAAGTAGCAATAGCAAACATTTAACTACATTTATCAACAGTTTGACAGTAGCTCAGCTCACGCACCATTTTTTTTAATGTGACCTTGTATTGTGTATGGTCAAGTTGAGGCAATCAAGTGCACTGTTTAGGTTGAAGTCTCATGCATTTTCCATTCATTTCAAAGCACAGGTTAAAAAGAAAAATAAACTAAAATTAACTTTTGAAAAAGTACTGCGCCCAACTGTGTTGAATGTGCACGTGTACTTCAAATGATAAAAACATATATTTTTAAAAACTGTAATACACTTTTAAGTGCAATTTATAATAATGTCAAATTAAAAGTTCACTTTTTTAAACCATGATGTTTGAATCTTTCGTTGCATTTATTTTGACTAACATACCAAAGCACATGTAAAATACTTGATTATAATTTGTTTAATTTAATGTTGTATTTTACGTTCATATATTTTAAATGTACTAAACTGCAACTTCATCACAAATGAGTAATTACAAATACATGACATATAATAGATGACGGTTACACTTTATTTTAAGGCGTCTGTGTTACAGTGTAATTAGTACTGAGTAATAATAATTAACTAAATGTACTTACTATATATAGGGTTGGAAATAGGGGTGGAAATAGGGGTTGGACTCCAAATTTTAACCATATTTCAAAGACAATATAATTAATTATGAAATTACATTTAAAGATGTACTTAAGTCCTACTTAAGCAAGTTATAAAAATGACTGAAAAATTAATATATATAATACATTTATTAAATTTAGTTCGCACTCAAGTTTACTCAAGTATGTTATTTCCTTAAGTACACGTGAAAAAGAAGTACACTCTAATATACTTTTAACAAAAGTAATAAGTGATTAATTTGGATCTAACATTCTGCAATTGTCACTATAGCCATTAATTTGTAAATTTTGTTCATACTTTTCATCATGTAACAAGTCATACTGCCATAGTATTTGACTAAAACAATGTACCTAAGGTTGCCTTTTTAAGATGCCCTAAATATGTTTTTTTTTTATTTTTTAAACAGCATAAAAAGAAATCATCTATGTATTGACAGTGTAATGAGAGTAAAAGTGTTTTCATGTTTCCCAACTTTATTATAGCCTATATCAGCAATTACACGCAATCATTGTGGTGAACCGTCGTAATTGTTTCAGAGTTTGCATCCATCTCATGACCATATATCATAAAATCACGTCTACAGCATCATAAAAAAAAAATCTCAAGATGACAGCTTGTCTATTTCCTCCTCATTTATTCAGCAATATGCAAATATGAGGCTAACAATGGGGCTAATATGATTTTTAAGATGCAATATTCTCCCAGGGTACACCCCTCTGATAAGACAATCTCTTTGATAGTATTAATTCTATAAAATTCATTTCCAAACATCTGCGAGGAAAAACATCTCACTGCGCCGTTCATTTGGTACCTGTTTCTTTTTTCCGTGACTGTCTGGAAAATCATTAAATAAGTGTCATAGCTCAAAGTTGGTATCAATTACCGAAGTTGCAATTGTGTCTCTCTTCCTCTAATCGGTCTCGAGGGATGGCTCTCTAATGAGTATGTTGTCTTCTTAGCGGCTAAATCACTTCGACTATTACATCTGTCAGAAAGCACAGCTCTATCTCTCATGGAGACCCCCCACCCCCACCCGAACACGACTCTTACTGGGTCAATCTGCCAACCCCATCCCACGCGAAGTATTAAAGATTAATATTTCTCCCTTAGCATAAACAAAACTGCTCCACCTCATTTAGTAGGGAAATGCTCGTGCTAATATCACAATAATTGCACAAAATAAACTTGGGAGCTTTTAAACTCACAAAAGATAAATACACTTTGCATTTCAATAAACCGTTTTGGAGTCAACATTTGCAGTCGTGATTTGCAAGATGTATAAAAGCTACAACCCAACAACCTCCGTTAGGATTTGAAGTGATGTTTCTTATGCCAAGTGGTCAGTCCAGGCCTCCGCTGGGGAAGTTTTGGCCACAACATGTTACTGTTTGACAGACTTGAAAAATTGGTGTAAGTGCTGGAGATGTAATGGAAATACAGCGAACCCCAGAGACTGTCAGTCAAGGACAAAGGGGAAATAATATCATAATCTGCTTTCAACCACTCCCCTGACCCAGAGGTTGAAGCTGCCGTGCTCCCAAGATCCTACTATACACACACACCTACATCTGGACTACATTGTGAGGTCCGTTGGCCTCCAGTGGTGGTGCACCAGCGGTCGAGCACGGGTGAAAACCAGGGCGGCATGCACCATAGTGGGAGCGCTCCATCACTCTGGCCCCTGGCTTTGACAGGCCTGATCCTGGAAAGCAGGCAGAGGCATGCTGGGAAGGTATTCTGTATCAGCTTAATGGAATACTCACCCACATCACCTGTCCGACTGCATTCTCCTGACAGACAAATACACACTCATTCACACAAACACACATTTGCACATTCACAGCCAAGTCAAGCAGCCCACTGCACAGTAGGTGTGACAAGCATCAACAGAAACCCACTTCACACACCTCACAAAAACACACACTAAAAAAAGAAATATTATATTTCTAAATTAAAGGTATGTCATTTTTTGGGATGTTGAAGGAATATTTTTTTCTGATTCAATATAAGTTAAGTTCACTCGTACACATCATTTGTAGCGTGATGTTGATTACCACAAACAGCAATTTCCACTCGTTCCTCATTTTCTTAATATGTGAAACAACAGAAGTGAACAGAACAAACATAAGAGAATGGGGATAATTTTTGGAGTATTTAAAAGCAAAAAATTATAGCTTATAAAAACAATTATAATACTTCTGTTTTCTGTAATATTGGAGCTGTACAGTTGTTCTCATAATTTTGGGGTTTGGACATTACATTGTCTGGGCAGCAAAGTTGTAACATTGAACAACTTTTCAGTGAAAAGGTTAGTAAGTGATTTGTCCCACTAATGCCCTGTTTACACCTGGTATTAAGGTCTTCAAACCAAACTTGGGTCTCCAGCCAACAAAGTATAAATACCGTCTGGCTAGCGAGCTTCCCATAAGGTTTGAGCATTAGGTCAGCACGCGGTCTTTTGTGGCTGCTTGAACGCATTTGACCACATGAGCGTTTACACTACGAAAGCAATCCAGCCGAATGCGTTTTCAATTTCCTCTGGAAGTGGTCGAAAGTGGACAAGCTCAAAACATTTTAGACCCCGTTAAAACATGTATTAAGTGTCGTCCACTTGTGATCCAATCGACCAAAATGCATCTTATTACCAGGTGTAAACAGGGCCTGACATCATGTTAACATACATATTGTCTTGCGGTTATACTATTAAAAGTATTTTATCGTTTACAGATTGGCCCCATTCACTTCTGTTATAAGTGCCTGTAATCCAGATTTTTACCCCTTTTTTATAGAAACAAAATATAAGAAATTGATTTTTGTGGTATCTAATTAACATTAAACCTATGGATTGAGATGAACTTGCATTGAACCTGGAATATTCCATTAAAATACATATTTTTTTATTTCTGTATTTATCCCAATCTCTATACCATCTATACAATATGTAAGCCAATACAAGATTTAATATCTCAAACACTTATTTTTTTAATTATTTATATACTATTTTAGTATTTATTAATATTTTAAATAAGCTTTTATTTTTATATTTTCATTTATAATTTTATTTGGTTTTCGTTATTCTGTTATGTACTTTTGTCATTGATAGATTTTTTTAAAAATATTTATATTTAGCTTTATTAATTTATTTTTATTCCATGTATTTCAAGTACTTTCAGTACTTTATCTTAAACTTATTGTATTTAATTTTAAGGTTAGGGTATATTTTAATGTACTTCAGCTTTATTTCAATGAACCAAAACAAAATTTTAACAGTTTTAATTTTAGTTAGAAACAACACTGAACATTGCTCTTTGATTCAACCATTGGCGTGAGTTTGTGGCGTGATTGTCTGTTTGACCGACCAATGACCAACTGACCAGTGTTCTGGAAACCTTCTTATTGGCGGCATCTTAATGTGCCTACTTCCTTAGTAGGTGAAAAACAGCATATACTGTATGTGTTCGAATTTTCAGTGTTCATAAAACAGTATGTGCAACCAATGGACACTTTACTATCTCATGAGACCATGGGAGAGCAGCCATGGCCGAATGGCCAACATGGTGGATGTAGTAGGCTATGTCCGAATTTTAGTCATACTATATAGAACATACTTTTTCAATGGATGCAAAGTAGTACTAATTCAAAAGAAGAACCTACTCTAAGAAAGTCATTTTGAAACAAAACAAATGGCTACATCCAAAAGCGCATACTCTCAAAACAGTGGTCGACTACTTTTAGATTAAAGTCCTGCTCTAACTCTCAGAACGAGTCATTCATCGTGCAGCAGGGACTCGTGCATCCTGTCCTTTCAACGTCGTCAGTCTCTGCCGCACACCGAAAGGTCACGTCTTTTTCCTCATCATTTACCCCTAATGCAGCCGGAGTAGTGGAGGGGTCAGGTGTCATGTGGTCAGGATCGGTGGGCAGGGAAGTGTGTGGCCGATAATCAGCATCATGCATTAGTGTCATCTATAATGACCCATTTACTCGATGCGGCAGAAAGACCTGCCCGGGAGACTTTACTACGTCCCCAAAGGTCTCCGCTAATGGGCACCTGGGAGTCGGAATGCAGGGAAAGGTATTGTTGGCAATTCAACCTGCAAAAAAATCGTCGCTCTGTGATCCGGTTCTCAGGACACACACGCAGCAGTCATCAGAGCGTGGATTTCTCTGGTATCGCGTGAATAATAGCCATGGGGTCAAGTATTGATTTAATTTGGAGCACTTCCCTGAGGGAACGGCTTGCTTTATTATTGCTATGTAATAAAGTCATTATGTACATAGGTTTGACAGCCGTACTTCAGCGCTGATGGGTATCATGCTAAGGCGATGAAGGCTTAATAATGGATTATCAATGATTTCTATGACACGTCATAGATCACATGAGAAACAGTCACATTGCCCTAACTGGAAGAAACTGCAAGTGTACACATGAAATCCATGTGTAGTTCCCACCTTCACCGGATTATCAAGCTCACTCTCTCACATAGACAAAGCTGCATTAGTGGAAAGTTATATTGAAGTAACCTTTACATGAGCACTGATATTTCATGTGCACTGCATTACCTCCACATGTAACCTGCTTGTTAACGCAGTGGCACCAAAACCTCCTCCATCAGGCGGCGTCTATTAGCCCGAGAGCAGTATCAGTCAAACACACTCTAAAAAGGACAAAAGGAAGTATCCATCTAAACATAACCTTTCCAGCTTTGATATTTATGATAAAAGCCATTAGGCCCGGGCGGTGGATTGCTTGAGCAAGGGCTTTAAGTTCAATGCTGAAGATGAGGTGCTTCTCAGAGCTTTTGTCCTTCTGCTACAGAAAGTGAAGATGAGCAGATAGCGTCCCTCATGTCTTTGTGAAGTTCTATAGATATTCAACAAAATACATTTTTCGATGTGTTCTGCAGGTTAAATGATGATTCTGTTTTCATTAGGTTAAATAATGATTCCTACCCCAGGTTTCACAGACAGGGTTAGTTCACCCAAAAATGAAAATTCTGTCATTAATTACTCACCCTCATGCCGTTTCAAACCCATAAGACCTTCATTCATCTTCAAAACACAAATGAAAATATTTTTGATGAAATCCGAGAGCTCCCAGACCCCTCCATAGCCATTTAATTAACACTTTCAAGGCCCAGAAAGGTAGGAAAGACATTGTGAAAATAGTCCATGTGACTTCAGTGGTTCAACCTTAATTGTAGGCTATAAAGCGAAGAGAATACTTTTTGTGCGCAACAAAACAAACAAAAATACTTTATTCAACAATCTCTTCTTGTTTGTGTCATTCTCTGACACTGTTGACATTGTAAATACAGTCCAGATCTTCCTAGTTCTATGGCAGAACGCGAATTTTCATCAAAAACATCTTAATTTGTGTTACGGAGATGAACAATGGTTTTACGGGATTGGAACGACATGAGGGTGAGTAATTAATGACAGAATTTTAATATTTGGGTGACCTAACCCTTCAAGACTAGTCCCAGACTAAGGCCCTGTTTACGCCTGGTATTAAGATGCGTTTTGGTCGATCGGATCACAAGTACGAGTGAGACACATACCTGTTTTAATCCGTCTCTTTTGTCCACTTTCAACCCCTTCTGTCCCCTTTCTTCGAGGGGAGGGACTATGGGTGGTTAAATGTATGGGCTTTTTCAGATCTTTACATCTAATGGACAAAATAAGCTCACACAATTTACACATAAACACACCGGAGACGACAGAAAAAAGAGTTTGTATCTGCTCTGACAGCCGCAAGACCAGCCGAACTCTGTGAGTGTGTGTTAGAAATCAGTAATGTTGAGAGAACATTGTGCTTGATAAGTTTTTTCATCTTCAAACCAAACTTCTCCAAACGGTCTCCAGCCAACAAAGTTTAATCCCATCTGGCTAGTGCGCTAGTGCTTAGTGAGAAGACGGTCTTTTATGGCTGTTTTGGCACATTTGACCACATGAGCATTTGCACTACGAAAGCAATGCGTTTTTGACTACCTCTGGAAGTGGTCAAAAGTGGACAAGCTCAAAAGTTTTAGACCCTGTTTACACCCGTAGTTATGATCACTTGTGATCCAATCGACCCAAACGCATCTTAATACCAGGGGCCCTATTTTAACGATCTAAGTGCATGGTCTAAAGTGCACAGCGCAAGTGCACTTAGGGCATGTCCGAATACACTTTTGCTAGTTTAACGACGGGAAAAATGGTTGGCGCGAAACGGTTGACCCTATTCTCTGAATGAGTCATGGGTGTGTTTTGGGCGTAACGTGCAATAGACCAATCAGAGTCTCATCCCCCATTCCCTTTAAAAGCCAGTTGCTCTCGCACCATGGCGGATTCGCTATTTACATGGCGGAATTTGCGAGTGGAAAGACTGACCATTTCTCTAGCGAGGAAACGGATCTGCTCGCCCAATGACACCTGCTTGCTTGTCATTACTGCAAATAGGTAGGCTAATTCTGATACATGCAATGACTATCCATTATGACATGTAGGCATTTTTATATTTATGTACACAATAATAATCTTTTACATTTTAATCCTTTAATTTTTCATATTTAAAAATGTTTGTGTGCTGCTGCTATCCCTGTGTGTGTAATAAGCAAAGTGTACGCGCATTGTGGACCCGCCTATAGGCTCATATTACTAACGTGCCCTTTAAATAACACAAAAAAATACTGACTTTAGACCAGGTTTTTGTTGGTCAATGGCGCAGTCGTTTTCAGTTTTTCAGTACAATATACAACAAATAATAACTGCGTCGGGTTGAAATTAGCAATTGCGCATTGCCGCATTGCGCTGGGTGTATGATAGGGCCACAGGTGTAAACAGGGCCTAAAATGCATGTTGCACTGATAAATCTCAAAATATGTCAATGCCATTATTTTGTCTCAAGATACACACCAGTGATGTTTTTTGTAAGGCATGTTTATAAAAGCTACTAAAATATCCTAATTGAACTAGGGCCTAATCCTGGCTTAATCCAAACCCTGTTTGTGAAACCAGGGGATAATATTCCTTTAAATAACAGAGTATGCATCTGTACTGTAAGAAGCACTTTCTTCTCCTCAGAGTTTTTCTCTCCGTCTGTCTAAAGGTCCAGAGGTCTTACTGGGGTCTTGCTCCTGTCAGTGGTAGGTGTCGAGTGCAGAGATTACTCAAGTGTAGTCAACTGTGGTGGTGTTCTACACTGCTGTGCCCTTACCTTCAGGACATTCTATAAGTAACTTCACATAAGCAGAGGTTAAGAGGGCTCTCGGAGCATGTGTCATCCCCGATCCCATTTACAACACGCCATTTGAAGAGCATTTGAACAATGTTTATAGCAGAGAATACATTTTATGGTTCTGGTTCTGAAACCAGAGGAGGTTAATATGCAATAAATACCTAAACAGTAATAAACAATAAGTGCTTAGCACAAACAGTGCTGATATTTTAAAAAGAATATTAAATGAAGGGTAATGACTTGCTTTACTATTTACATGACTACATGTAAATTCTGTTTTTGAAACTAGTTAATTTGTGGAACTAAGAAGAGGTAAATAAACATGGATAAATATAGAGGTACATTTTGAGCCATTTATATCGTGATGACAGCATTTGAGGAACTGAGAAATCTGGTAATTTAGAGTAAGTACATTAAAGTGCCATCATTTGAATAATGTCGCATTTTCATTTACGTTTCATGCAGTAATACGAAATATGACACAATATTCCTGATTTAGTTTCATCATCAGGCTGATATGATCAAAACAAATGCAGGAAATTCATATTGACTATGATTGCTTTTTCAATAAACAGTAGCATAACACATTATAGCGGTTTGAATTGTTTACAACATAAAATACTGTTTCTTTCCCTGTGAATTATCTCACCGATGGGACTGAAATAAAGCTATATATTGCGTTGCCAATGCAGACATGATGAGCCATATCAATAGCGTGCAGTTTTGCCTATGAATATATGATTCTGGAGCGTGACACTTTCTTTGTCCTTTCATTTTTTGGGAAATGAATCCGAGCCGTCCATCTTTATACAACCTCTGAGAATCTTGTCATACAGAGCTGTGCGCTGACTGATTTTTGGAAAATGTATGTACCTCTAATTTATCATCCTCTGCCACAGGCGTTCCATTCCCAGACCGGGAGAATTTCAAAAGCCTTCGAACAAAAAGAGGACTACGAGAACTTTGTCCACTCAGTCAATCAGACGGAAACCCTGCTGTGTCCAAATGCAGGGATGTTGTTTTCTCTGAAGCCTTCAAACAAGTGTCTTTCCCTTTACCCATGTAAATAAACTCTCTCACTGTTTGCTTGTGTCATTACTGGAGTTGATATTTTGCCTGTGGCACCGATCAGTGTGGGACACAAAGTGAACTTCAAAGCAAAACTGAGATAGTGTGTGCAGCTGCTCAGTGTGTGTGTGTGTGTGTGTGTGTGTGTTGGGGGGTGTCGAGGTCTGCATGAGGAACAGACAGCGCTCAGCTGCCCAGCTTAATAAAGCTACAGGGGAACGGGGGGTTTAAACCGAGAGACAAACGTAGACACACTATATCAAAGCCATAGACGCTCCCTAATAAAACGATCCTGCTCGTATTTGTCTCGTTCACTGCAGCCTCCGTGTAATTCTAACACTTATCATGTATGGCATCACTTTCAGCTTACTTTAGCACACTACAAACTCATAAACATACGTATCTCCGGGGTATCGTTGTCCAGCCCCTTTGTGGGGTTATGGGATAGCATTTCAAGGAAAAAATGCTTGTCTGTAATACCACCATTGACCTCTAGAGTGCGTTTGAGAGCAGCATATTGTCTAAAGGTCCTATATTCCCATGTGGGAGGATTTTTTTTTTTTTTAAGAATTAATAAATAATTTACAAATGAAGGAAAAAATAGACAGATTTTTCACTTAACGTTTTTCTTATATATATATATTACATTATATTATAATAAATGTACATGTACTTATTTATTCTACCATCTAATAATTCTTTTTTTAATAAAACATTATAGCCCTCTACTGAACATTCAACAAATTATAAAAACCTAAAAACTAAATAGCACATGACCACATTAATTACACATTAGTACTTTGAACCAGATAATAATAATAATAATAATAATAATAATATTTTGGAAGAAAATGTGTGTTGTGCTTCACTGCCATAATGCTAAAAAACAACAGTAACCTAATATTGTAGTTTTATTCAAGTCTGAAATATTATGTAACATCACTGAATCAACCTAAATACAATTTTTTTGTAATATATAACCAACAAAATAAGTTTGTATGGTAATTTGTATTAGATCTATCTATCTATCTATCTATCTATCTATCTATCTATCTGTCTGTCTGTCTGTCTGTCTGCCTATCTATCTATCTATCTGTATATCTAGTCAGATAACTTAGAAAAGTAATAGTCCACCTCTCTTCGATAAGTTGCACAATAAGAGCAGTGTGTAACTTAAGAATAAGGGGGAAAAAACCTTATCAAGCACCACAGTTTCTTCCTACACTGCAGATCAAATTTATATCTCAAATAGCGCTTTTAACAAGGCAGAGAAAACAAAGTAGCATGTGTTTTTTTGCAGAAAACCTGGAGCGTTCCATGGAGTGTTCCAGCGCACAGTGTAAGTCACAGCGATGTGGGAGAAGATGTATTGCAGGTTAATGCTCTGAGTTAGATTGATCTGGCAAAGGGCATTACTTGTCTGTTCTAATCACATTAGCCGGCCATTACTCATGTGTCCATTAATTCATTACTTCATTTGTCTCCATGAATATTTAACAATGTCTTGACATCTTTATGGACTGCTTGTTCTGCCGGGCGATTAAAAAGAGCACTGTCCTTCAATAGCCACATGCTCGCTATCAAGTGATAATTTGCCTCTTGAATTTATGGATGGATAAAATAATGTGGGTCTGACAGCTACCTTTTTTTCTTTTTTTTTTTTTCTTTTTTTTAAATTCAGCCTTAATCCAACAACCAGATTTCACACACAAAAAAATGTGTTGTACCAATTTTCCCATGGTTAAAAGAGCACTAAAAAGGAATAATCTCGCATTTTCTTTGAACTGGCGATAGGACGAGAAGGTGAGGATGTAGCAAAGTCTTTGTCTGGCACATTTGATTGGTTCCAACACCATCTACTTTGCAAAAATAATCAGACCGCTGCCTCCACAACCATTGTCTGCTCTTGACATGCGGATACAGATGAAACTTGCTAGCTAACTAGCACCACACAACCACAAAGCCATAAACACTCACCAGGGTGGCAAAACCCATAGGAAGCAACAACATTGAGGCCATATTTGCATGATACCATCAGCCATTCTATTTGTAGAAAGACAAAAGTAGACTTTGACCACCTGAGATTCCTGTTTTTTTGTGTGGTGTCAGTATGGGCTGCAGTATCTTCTACAACGTCAAATGTTTTATAGACTTAGCAGCGTGTCCTTGGACATCCAAGACTTCCTTGGTCAACCAGAAAGACCATGCTAGCGAACAGCAAGTCTATGGTGGACCAGCATAAATTCATGCCAGTTTAAACTGGTCTTCTTTAGCCGAGACTGCTTCAGAAGTTTCCTAAAATGAGTCACCATTGCAGCTGAATGACCTTGGGGCTCTAAAAGAACTCAAAATCAGAAGTCAGAAGCCTTCAGAGGAGCAATTTTGGTCAATTGAGCCCTCGGCACTCCTCTGGCGTGCGCAAGTGGGACTTCAAATGACAACCTAGACTAGAGCAGGCCTGGTGACTTTTCAAGGATTGGATTAGAACGGCCGGCTGTAATGACCAGTGCTTTGCTCACTAACCGGTGTCCTTCACAATGCCGAGGCCTTTCAGGACCGGAGATGGTAGTCAGGGTGACCTACGTACCTGCTGTGTTTTTTTGAAACCCAGACATTTTTCAGCGGGGACTACGCCCCCTCTTCCCAGTTTCAAATAGCCCCCCCGAAGATTATCTTGAGTTCATATCACCAATTCAAATTGCTGGATAATCAGCATCAGATCAAATAGCATTCACTCCCTTTCCTCGTTTCCTCACTGCATCATCTCAAATGGGTTCCTTGTCGATCACAATGAAATGGCCTTTTATTGTGTCTTTATTCTTCACAGTCATTATCTCTCTTCATATTCCTTTTTCCAAGAAAATATGCAATTTGCTAACATAAAGAACATGCATGTATGAGTGTGTGCGTCCTCTTTTGCTGTATTGATGAAACGCACTATCACAGTCAGGACGCCCGAGTCTTTTTCTCTTTGTCTGGCTTCTTTGATGAGAACATTTGTACAAGGCCTTTGATATCAGCACACTTTTAAATGGATTTTGTGTGCCCGAAAATACGCACACAATCTGGCTGAATTAGAAAGGCATTAGACAATGTTTAATGGAATTTCCTTCATCATAGCAGTACACCAAACACAACTGTGATAGATTCTACACAACTGTACTGTACAATGAAAATACACAGTATGCAATACATATTAAAGGGGTTTCCACTTTTTCAACTTTAGCTATTGTGTAATGTTGCTGTTTGAGAATAAAAAAAAGATCTGCAAGGTTACAAAGTCCACTCCAAAGGGAGATATTTTATTTAACAGAATAAATCCTACAATGAACAGCTCGTTTGGACTACAACACGATTTTTCCGGATCTTATATGAAGTCTCAGTTTTACTCATTTAAGTAATCACCGCCCACGGAATATGCAAAAAAGGGGGCAGAGGCCTGGTTGAGCTGCGCTAGAAAAGATGAAGAGTGTTGCTGCTATGTCAAAGAGACGCTTTTTCCCCACCCCGGTTCCCAAACCCCTTTGTTTGGCCTTCTTAAAGGGTTAGTTCACCTAAAAATGAAGTTTCTGTCATAAATTACTCACCCGTAAGATCATCTTCGGAACATGCTTTCTGACCCCTCCATAGACTGCAACATAATTTCAACTTTCAAGTCCCGGAAAGGTAGTAAAGACATCATTAAAATAGTCCATGTGTCTACAGTGATTTAACCTTAATGTTATGAAATGACGAGAATACTTTTTGTGGGCAAAAACAAACAAAAATGTATTCAAACTTTATTCAACAATCTCTTATCTTCCGTGCCAGTCTCCTATGCCATTCACGTAAGCACCACAACGCATGCAAGTGATCATGGGATCGTGCTCAGCCAATAGTGAGCTGGCGTTTTGCCGTAAAACCCGGAAGCGCTGTACTGAATAGCCCAACAAAGTGAATAGCATAAGAGAGTGACAGGAAAGAGAAAAGATTGTTGAATAAAGTCGTTGTTTTTGTTTGTTTTTGTGCACAAAAAGTATTCTCATCACTTCATTAACATTAAGGTTGGACCACTGGACACTAAGTCACATGGACTATTTTAACGATGTCTTTACTACCTTTCTGGGACTTGAAAGTTGAAATTACGTTGCTGTCTATGGAGGGGTCAGAGAGCTCTTGGATTTCATCAGAAATATATTAATTTGTGTTCCAGTTCCAGAAGTACAAAGGTCTCACGTGTTTGGAACAACATGAGTAATTAATGACAGAATTTTTAGGGTGAACTAACCTTTTAAGGTCGACAAACTTAGAGTGGTTAAAAATTATTTTTAACAATGTTCCTGAACATTGTAACCCCATCTGTGCGCTGCACATTTTATGGAGAACAGCTTGTTATCTGTTGCTTTTGTAAGCTCTCGCTTTTGTGAGACAGATCAGCGCTCCTTAGGAAAATTAATCATGGTTTTATGATCAATTACTGTTTGTATTATCTTAGTTTTCTGACAAATATCACGATTAAATGGTGGATAACATTGTATCTATAATGTATAAGAAAATTACAAAACCATACTACTCTGAAAAGTCCTGTGAAATCTGTGCTTGCAAATTCTATGCACGAAATCCATTCTGCACAGTCCTCTTATTCGTTAACATTGTCTAAATCAGGCTTGAATTGGTTTGAAATTGACGGCATCATTAATAAGATCTGAGTAGAGCTTGCTGTTATGAAGGGGTGTGACATTTCCTGAACACGTGCTAAGCAATGCCAATCCGACACACTGGTCCAGCTAACCAATCACAGCACATTTCGTATTTTGGAACGAGGGGCTTAAATCGAAACAGGAACTTTACAGCGTGTTTTTTTTTTAACAATCAATGAAAACATATTCTAGTACACCCCAAAAACAAAATCAAGACTTTGTAAAAGAGCATAATAGGGAGCCCTTTAAAAGTATGGCCTGAATCTTTCAATATAGTTTTTGGACTTCACTCTGGGTAGATTTCCTTTGAAATTAATGCAAACGAAGTCTTAAAAGTGCTGCAGGGATGATGTATTTTTGTATGCCAGAACCCGGAATCAAGTTAACAGTTTAGCACTCCCATTTCCATCTCCCTGAAGTCAATGGGTTTTTGGTTAAATGCCTGAAATAAGGTCTGTGGTTAGCACAAGATATTTCCAGGTTTTATTGTATGGTATGAAGTATAAATCTGTAAAAATCCCTTATGATTTTTAAAGCTTTTACTTGTCTCGTAAAAGGCTTGCTAACAAGTGGCTAAATGGTACTACAGATGTTGTCAGAGACATTAAACATCATCAGCTGAGCAGGTAAACTCATCTACTCTACTGGGGAAAATATTTTTAAAACAAAGACTGAAAGAGTTGTCGGAAGCTTAGTGATGGTGACATTTACACTATATTGCCAAAAGTATTGGGACACCCCTCCAAATCATTGAATTCAGGTGTTTCAATCACTTCCATGGCCACAGGTATATAAAATCAAGCACCTAGGCATGCAGACTGCTTCTACAAACATTTGTGAGAGAATGGGTCGCTCTCAAGATCTCAGTGAATTCAAGCGTGGTACCATGATAGGTTGCCACCTGTGCAATAAGTCCATTTGTGAAATTTCCTCACTACTAAATATTCCACGGTCAACTGTTAGTGGTATTATAACAAAGTGGAAGCAATTGGGATCAACAGAAACCCAGCCACGAAGTGGTAGGCCACGTAAAATCACAGAGCGGGGTCAGCACATGCTGAGGCGCACAGTGCGCAGAAGTCGCCAACTTTCTGCAGAGTCAATAGCCACAGACCCTCAAACTTTGTGTGGCCTTCAGATTAGCTCAAGAACAGTGCGTAGAGAGCTTCATGGAATAGGTTTCCATGGCCAAGCTGCATCCAAGCCTTACATCAAGTGCAATGCAAAGCGTCGGATGCAGTGGTGTAAAGCACACCTCCACTGGACTCTAGAGCAGTGGAGATGTGTTCTCTGGAGTGACCAATCATGCTTCTCTGTCTGGCAATCTGATGGACGAGTCTGGATTTGGCGATTGCCAGGAGAACGGGACTTGCCAGACTGCAAAGTGTAAAGTTTGGTGGAGGGGGGATTATGTTGTGGGGTTGTTTTTCAGGGGTTGGGCTTGGCCCCCTTAGTTCCAGTGAAATGAACTCTTAATGCTTCAGCATACCAAGACATTTTGGACAATTTCATACTCCCAACTTTGTGGGAACAGTTTGGGGATGGCCCTTTCCTGTTCAAACATGACTGCGCACCAGTGCACAAAGCAAGGTCCATAAAGACACGGATGAGCGAGTTTGGTGTGGAGGAACTTGACTGGCCTGCACAGAGTCCTGACCTCAACCCGATAGAACACCTTTGGGATGAATTAGAGCGGAGACTTTGAACCAGGCCTTCTCGTCCAACATCAGTGCCTGACCTCACAAATGCACTTCTAGAAGAATGGTAAAAAATTCCCATAAACACACTCTTAAACCGTGTGGAAAGCAAACGAGAACACTGATATATTTGATTCTGCATTGCTGTTGGTATGTCTATGTGGAATAAATTAGAAATTTTAAATGACAAGAGCTTGCTGCATTGAGAACCTTTCTGGTACTACTAAAGTTTTTTTTTTTTTTTTCTGTTGAGAGAGTTTAAAAAAAATAATGAATTCAAGTGGGAGAATATGGCTGGCAGTACAACTGATGGAGCAATGGTAGGGATGAAATCTGACCAAGCTACGTTGGTGTCTCAGAAAGTCAGTGAATGTGGGGGAAATTGGTTAAGTACCACTGTATTTTACATCAAGAACAGCTATGTGCCAAGTCCATCAGGCTTGTGGGTGTGATGCGTGACGTTGTTAAAACTGTCAACAATACACGCTCCAAGGTGCTGTCTCACTGGCAGTTCAAGGTACTGTTGGATGAGATGGATGTGCAATATGGTGATGTGTTGTACCACCAGGAGGTTAGATGGCTGAGCCAAGGAAAAGTTCTCAGGAGATTTTTTTTAATCTGTGATGAGATCATAGTTTTTCAGGAATGCAAGAATGGTAATATTCAAGTGCCCATGGATAAAAAATAAAAAATGCCTTTCTGACCTGGCTTTCCTTGTGGACGCTCAATGTTTTGAATGTTCCAGGGAAAAGACCAGATTATCACCTTTTTGATCATACCAGAGCCTTCAAACAAAAACTACTGCTGCTCAGAAGACATCTCTCAGCAGGTAACATTCACAATTATAATATTCACAATAGTATATGTGCCGTATTATTATTAATAATTATATTTAGTTTGCATTTATATCCAGTGGTGTCAGCTCTGGTATTTTTTGTTCATCAAGCTAATACAATCTGTGTTTAAATTTCATAAATGATCATGGATTAATAGATAAATTTCCTTCTTTTGTCAGTTGTTTATTCAGTTATTTCCCTCCCTCTGTTTTTACATGCCTGCTTTTATCTTCTTTCACTCCCTTGTTTCCCTCTCATTCTCTCTCACACCCCACATTCAGGTAATTTAGATCATTTTCCCTGTATTAGAGAGGCAGGCATGATGAAAGAGGAGGTCCCAGAGTATGATGCTGTTTGACAGTCGTTTTGAGGACTTCAGACACAATGCTACTGACTTTGAGTTGTTTGTTCAACCCTTCACATCAGTGTGGACACAGTCAGTGACGATCTTCAGATGGAACTAATTGAGCTTCAGTGTGATTCAGAACTGAAACAAGTTCAGGTCCCTTCCCTTGACAAACTTCTACAAATGTGTCCCAGCAAACAGGTACCCAAAGATTGATGCTGTCTCTGAGCAAGTCTAAACTGTAAAGCAAACTGACTCTCACCTACATAATATTCTGACTTTGTCTGTAAGTCAGCGGCAGCCCAATTAAAAAAAAAAAACTTTTGAAAAATAATGACCAGCTTCATGTCTCTCATTAGAGTTCACTGAAATTGCAAGCATATGGAGATATTATAGCTTTAAAAAGTATTAGGCATTGAACGACATTGTACTATAAATGAGATTTCATGAGTTTTCATTTCGTATAAAACCTTCAAAATAAAACTGCATTAGTTAAGCAGATTACAAAGTAATGTTTTTTTTCTATTTATTTATTTTTTACATATTATTAAATAAATGAGGGGAACCCATGGCAATTTTAATTTTAATATAATACAGTTTGGTAATGTAACGTTTACCTTTGGCCCACTGCCCTCAATCAAGTTTGATTTTTGGCCCTGCATAGGAAAAAGTTTGGGCACCTCTGCTCTAGTATATGAAAAAAGGGTCAGTGAACTTTCAAATCTAAACTCCTACACCAGTTATCAGTTAGCAAATCAGATGAAGCAGTTACCTTGGGAAGGTCTACAACAGTGGTTTTCAAATTGGGGTCCGCACAGGGATGTTTGGGATCTGCAAAAAAGTGACAGGAAATTGTTTTTTTTACTAAATGTATTTGGAGCTGAATATATTTAACAGTGATTTCTAACTCATTTCCAGAATTGTTTATTATTGACATTTTTTGCGCTAAAGACCCTAGCTTTTAACAGCAAGAAATAAAAAAAAAAAAAATGTATACAACTTTTTTCTAACATAAGTGGTTAACTTGATAAATTAAATGTATATGTTTATATCTGTAAGATACATTTTTAGTTGAAATAAACAAATCAATTTAAACAAATTAAGGCCTGGTTTCACAGACAGGGCTTAAATTAAGCCAGGATAAGGCCTTAAAAACCTTACTTGCATCTCGAGACAAAACAATGGCAGTGACATATTTAAGGTAAGTCAGTGCAAGTTGCTTTTGTAACATGTATGCTCTGTTTTGGTTTAGTTTCATTGGGTTTCATTCACTAATAAGTGAGTGAATTATTTTGTATTTGTATGCAAAGGAGAACTTCTCCTGAAAAATCTCCGCCTAATTCACAACACGTGCGTACGCAACATAATTTTTTCTTACCCTCAACCTGATGTTAGTGAATTCGAATTATTCTAAAAGGGGGGGGGGGGCAGTTTCTGCCAATCTCATGTTAATCTTGAGTATCTACAGAGTAGTATTTCATCCTTCATATCTCAAAAAAGTCTTTAGTTTTATTAGATTTTTAAAAGACAGATAAGCTGTACCGACTCTTTCCGAAAAAACACACAAGACGTAATCGCATCATAGAATCTCTACTTGTTCCGGTTAAATCACAAAATAAAATGTACACAAACGTGTCCCTGCTCTTGCTACAGAATCACTGATGAACACCTCTGGTTTTCATGAGGAAAAAAAAAAATACAATGGTGGATTCAAACCCAGAACTGAATCTCAGACACACTCGTCGGACACGAGCTCTACCACTAGACTACTCCGAGGCACACAAGCATTTCATGCGAATCTATGTGAAGAATCTCGGGATTGACAATATTGTATTATGCTATAGTTAGGAGTTGAAACTATCACGTTAAACATGAAGCATATAAGTTACGCCACTGCATCGCATTATGGATAACTTTTGATTGACTATACATTTGTGTTGTTTACATTGTATGCACTTACGTGCCGATTGCCAACAAAACACAGACATTTGATGCATTTTAGGGTAGACTGTGTAACTTTTCTGTGAAACAAAAGTTAAATGTGTTTAGAATAGTTATCCTAGTTTTCAGTGATAATGACATAAATTATAAACCAAGTATGAAAAATATCCAGAATTTTCATGTTATTAGATTTTTAGATTAGATTATTCGTACCAAGGGGACACAGTCCATAGCAACAGTCCATAGCAACAACAAAAATGAACCATGCTGAAAAATCAACCTTTTAAAAAAAATATTGTTAGCTGATGCTAACTGACTGGCTAACTAGCTAGCTGATGTTAATGTGTGGTAATTTTTAAATATAAAGTCCAAATATTTTTATTAAACCACCTAGTGAGATTACATTTGATGGAAAAACAAAGAATGTGATGTTCAGAACATGTTAACTACAGTAATTATGATAGTGGGAAGCAATGCCCCCTGGGGGCGTTTTACCCCACAGACTATGTTTGAAAAAAAAAAATGATGTAATTCTTAAAATATATTTATATTTTTCTTAAATGACAAGTAATCCCTAACTGCAGGCATTGCTCTTCTCATATCATATAATAACTGTGATGTTCTGCAAAACAACAAACTTTAGAACACTTTTTTTCTTACTGTTAAAAATTATATCACTTACGTGAAATCCGTTTTCTCTCAGGTACGTCACCAGTGTAAGCTTTGCGGTCAAAACTTCTATATCACTCTGGTCAACGTAGTCCATAGCAACAACAAAAACGTATCTTGATTTTATCTAGTGGTTATTTTGGGAAAAACAGTAGGGGGGCGTTTCCCCCCACTCTACCCAACTCACCGCCTGCAACTGCAAATCCAACAGGTCTTGCTTTTAAAACATTTGTCACAGAAAATGCCAGGAACAAACAAACTGCATTCACTGTTTCCTTAACGCTGGGTTCTTTGGGATCCAAGGTTATTTTTCCCTCACAACCAAAAACACACTTCTTCGGTGACATTGTTAAAAAAATCCTTCTCGACTTGCGTTACCCGAACGATGGGTATGCTCTTGCTCCTGCTCTGGTTGGTGTGTGCGCACAATTTTCCAGGAGAAGTGTACATACAAGGATTTTCAGCCCTTTATGACTTCATAAAGGGCCATACTCTAAAAAAAAATTCCGAAACTTGTGAGAAACAGGAAGGAGTATATTTGGCACAGAAATACTCTGTCATACGTCCTACTCGTTTTTTGAAACTTTGGCCATGTTTAGCATGAGAATCCAACTTTTTAACAATGTAAATATGTCAGACTGCATGGAATAGAATTAGACCCCCCTTTAAGCCTTGTCTGTAAAACCAGGGTTCAAATTAATGATCAATAATCACAGTTAATATTGTATAAAAACAAGGAACTACCATTACATTTTAACAAAGGGGTCCCTCTCATGAGGATTTCATCATATTTTAGGCTCTGACATCACCTCATCATGTCATTCCAAAACTATATGGCTTCTGTGGAACTTTTTTTTTTTTTTCATACAAATGAAAGTCAATGGTCTCCAAAAGGTTTGGCTATCAACATTCCTTAAACTTATTTTGTGTTCCTTAGAAGAAAGACATTAATACAGATATGGAATGACATGAGGGTAAGTACATTTTTCGGTCAGCTGTCTCTTGAACCCATTCGGCCATTCTTTAATTTATTGCTCTATTGAAGCTCACAATTTCAATTCAGTTGCACATTCATCCACTCTTAGCCAGTCCTCAGAAGCTCCAGAAGCTCCAGTGATGAGTTAGTGAGTATTCAAGGCTGTTCTGTCTGGTCTGGTCTGCTCAGCACATTTGAGACATGTTTTGCATTCCGTTGGGCCTTTTGAAATTGAGCCAATGAGATGGAAAGCCTTGTTCCTGAGCATGTTTCAGGCATTCAACAGCCATCCCCACTGCAGGATGTTTTCAAACTGATGACTCTGTCAGAGAAAGAGGGTCAAGTTTGGGTCGTGAATCAGAGACCCAAAGAACACAGATGGGCTTTTTTAAGATGGTCATCTTCTATATGCATATATTTGCATTCCTTAAAGTAAGGCCATTGACTACTAAATAAATGTCAAGAGACATACATGTATATAAAACAGTGAACTAAACTGAACAGTCTACCACCTCTAAGATCAAAGACACCTGGTTCACTTTCACTGTCTCGCACCTTTGACGTCACAAACATCACTTTCACACACTGGCCTGGTCTACATATGTTCCGACACATTCGGTTGCAGCTCAAGCATTTCTTTTTCAAAGGCAGGAACCAATGAAGCGGGCCATTAGTGTGTGGGGGGGCAGCGCTTCAGACTGCACCCTCCCGGACGTTATGGTGTTATTTTAACGTAGGGAGCTGCAATTGCGTGGAACAAGCCTGCTTTTTTTCCAGCAGGTCAAACCGAGGACAGCCCCCACTGCAGCCATCCTATCCCTGTCCATCCTCCAGAGGTGGCCCTGGTCTGAGACCTGTTTGAAGTTCCACCTGCTGAGAGAACTTCACTCAAGAAACATTGTTGGACTCCTCGAGGCAAGCGGGTTCAGGAGCCAGGGGCCGCTGTGCGTTAAAGTCAACAACACAGAATCAGAGAAGTCTTTGTGCTTGGGAGGTTTTTTTGTGTGTTTTTGAAGCTGACCTTTGGCAGGTCAACACTTGAGCATTACATTCAGGACAGTGACAGGGGTGAGAGCGACTGTAGAACTAGTTTTCTACCAATTTTTGTTTTTTCTTCACTGTTCAAGTGAACTGCTTTGGCTACCAGTGAACATTAATGAATCAGTGACCTTAAGAATCTATCTTGTCAACCCTGTTACCTTAAGAATCGATTACTGAAAAGTGGTTTCATGATCTTAAGAACAATTCTCATAATTGCTTACTGAACTGTACTGTAAAACTGTCAACCCTGCTACCTGAACGCATTGGTTGCAGGGTTAGCTATAACAGATAATGGGTGTGGCGTCAAGCCTCAGGTGTTTATTTTAAATAAAATTAGCATGTCCAGTATTGTGAGAAAACTGAAAGGTGGCATGCTGTCCTTGCTGTATATTGTACTGAGTGATATTAATGTACTTATGTACTTACTGTAGGGTTAGGTTTCAGGGTTAGTTGCTTGTAATTATGCATACTTAACCGTAATTACTATATTAAGTATGTGTAACAAGGACACTGTAAAATAAAGTGTTATCTAATTAACTAATGACTATGTAACGATTCACCAGTGTAAGTGCCCCTGATCACCACCAGAGGGCACTCCAACCCGGACTGTCATTCCATCATAGACTACATCACCCATAATCCTTTGCCCGGACTCATCAGCACTCACTGTTATCACCTGTGTCTCATTTACCTCCTTACCTCTGCCTATATCTAGCCTGTTCACCCTGTCATTCTTTGCTAAGTCTTGTTTAGTGTTACACTGCATTTCTGAGCGTTATCCCTGGTTTTGTGTCTCTTGGTTTCGTTGGAATTCTTGCCTGTGTCCCAGATTATCCTTTTGCCTCTGTCTCCTGCCTTGTTTGCCTGTTTGGACTGCCTTCCTGTGTTTTGACCTTGCCTGAACTCTTGACTACGATTGTGGATTACCCTTTCCATAAAGCTGCATTTGGATTCTCTCGGAGCAGTACGTGACATACTGAAATTAAAAACTTTCAATAAATAGTCCATGTCAATATTAAAATATCTCTCTAATAACTTGTAGAGTCATGACAAGGCTGGTAATGTCTACATTAACTGTAAAACTGTCAACCCTGTTACCTTTCTGAATACATGGTTATATATGTGAAGTCAACTGATTAATTTAGCTTGAGATAATCAAGATAATAAATTGAACTCTTAAACTCATAAAAAACATTATTTGTAAAATTCTAAACTTGAACTTACTAAAAACAAATATATTTTTTAAAATGGAAAATGCATCTGTATATTCCATATTCCGCTTTATTTCCTGTTTCCTGTTTGGAAGGAGTCATCTATCAAATCCAAACAGACAATGGAATTTGGCCCCATGCTGAATCTCTGAGAAGAGGAAGGCATCGCTCATGGACAAACATGCAGTAACACTCATTCAACATGTGTGTTAAAACGCAACATGTCCGAGTGTGCGTGTGTGTGTGTGTGTGTAAGTATGTTCTTGGCTGAGGTATTCATTTTCTCTCATTCTCTTTGATGGCATGTACTGGACTTCCATCCCCCCTGTTATGCAGTCTCCCGTGGTGGGGTCAACTCAAGCAGGCCACGAAGTCTCTTAGTCTCCACGTCGTTCTCTCTCATGGTGCTCTGGGCGAGTACAGGCTTGTACCACCGCCAGCCCGAGGTCCTGTCTCTTTTCTCTTTAGCTCACGCTCGTGTCTTGACTCTAATGGCTCTCTTAGCACGCAGGAACCATTGAGGTGGAACATGTTTAGCCCCTTGCTGTTATCAGGTTGGACGAAGACAGGACACACTATTTTAGGACCCCCCCTGAGTTTAGCAGGCCACTGCAGTGCCTGAGGTAAATCTATCTGGTCCCTGCTATCCATCTCTCTCATCTGGCCCTGTTTATCCACGTGACACTGGACCGAGGCCGACTGTCTATGTGTTTACGGCTTTGCCCGTGTTTCCTCTTGGTACTGGGAGGCAAACACATGAGGGCATTGCTTTAACACCTCAGTGCAGCACTACAGGCAAATTGAACCATCTGCCTTTGTTTTCTTTATCTTTATATTTAGCATCCATATCAGGCAGGCAAATGTTGATGTTATGGAAAAAAGAATAGAGTGAAATGCTGAATGCTGTCCATTAAGCCTGAGATGAGATGTAGAAGTAATGGAGAGTTTTTCCCTCTCTCGGGTGCTACTCACGGGAGATGTGAGGTGAATACATGTGAAATGCAGTGGCTGCGAGCGAACGCGAGGGAAACGGGGGTAATGAGCATTGCCATGGGCAGTTAGGTCAAGATGTGAGGGAAACGATGTCAATTAAGGTGGGCAGAATGACTTTTAAACAATCTAATTTACAGCCTGGACAGGTGGAGGGAAATTCGAAGCTTGTGAAGCATGTCAAAAGAAGAATGGTCATTTGGAGGTAAAAGTAAAACATGAGCTGCTTGTTTATGGAAATGCAGAGTACTGTGGAAATAAACTTACAGAGGATGTTAAAATGTTGCTTTATGCTTGCTACAGACTGCAATTTCGACAATCTTATAAGATCATTACAAATCACACTGTACGACATGTATGTAGACTGTACAATGATGACACCTATTGAATTGTAGGCTAAGACAAGTTAGTACAGACGAATGAAAGGTCATCAGCATGAGCTAGTGGTAAACAAATAGAAAAAAGATGAACCGTACTTTGGCAATTGTGGTTTTTATATGCGCTGAAAGAGGAGGAAGCGAAAGAGGAGGAAGCAAAATAAGAGAAAATGGACACGGCCATGGCTAGGGAAAAGAGGCAAACTTGGCATGTCAATTCTGCAAATGGAGCTTGAGGCAAGTAGTTTTAAGTTTTAGCGGCATGTCACATTGATCAATACGGTATTTCATGTTGCATTTTTATTGGCTAGTCTGTAGATGTAGGTCATAGCAGCAAACACACAGTGAGATTATCATGATAAATTTCTAACACTGTCAGAAAATGATCGCAGGCTATCTTTGGGTGCAGGACCGTGATAACGGCCGTCTTTGAACAGTCATCACTGTATGCCGCAGGAATGCCGTTTAGTTGCCACAACCACAGAAATCTCCACAATTGGTCATCTATACATTTACACATTGTATACCGGGCATTATACTGGAACAAAAGTGCATTAAAGACTCCATAAAATTGCCTAGTAACCACAGTTTTCTTTCTCTTTTTTTGGATAGCAAAATAAACTTTAGTTAACATCACAGCCATGAACCATGATTTGCTACTTGCTAGTCAGTGACAGATATAGAGGTCTGTAATATTTGGAGAATGCTACCTCTTACCTCATTTATTATTTGCTCAGCTGGATCCCCCGAAACATGATAAGAATCAGAATCAGCGGACAGATTCAAGGAAAGTTTCTTAAGTTTGAATCTAAGAAGTTTGTAAGAGTTTTTTTATTTATGTTTATGCTGTCACAGATCTACAAAAGAGAGGACCGAGACGGAGAATGAGTAGTGATGGTGTTTGACAAGACTCTAGGCTGGGCACAACAAGGAGAATGAGGCGTGAAACAGTTAAAACAGTAGGGCAGGGCAGACGACATGACTACAGGCAGAGAGGATGACCACTGAGACCAGTCCTGGGTAACAACGGCTTGAGGACTGCAGAGGAAGAGGCAAGCACCAGGTGGGATGATGGTGAGGAAGACCAAGCAGACTTGATCTCTCAGACATAGCACTAGTTTTTCTACCAGGCAGAGGCTCACAGAACAATAACCAACTAGAATAAGACTAGAGGAAAAACAAAACAAAATAGCAACAAGGATACACTAGAACTAGAACCAAGACTATGTTCATCGTGATTCCAAAATAAGTCTAAATGCTTGATCTGAGTTTGCATGTTTTGTTGTTCACATTGTTCAAGAAATTACAACGGCTCTAGTATTTCTATTGTAAAGAAGTTGCCAAATATTAAAGATTAAGTGAACATTTGAATTAAATGACTGTGGCGAGGTGGGCATGGCCTAGCGAGGTCTGTGATGGGAGAGAGAGAGAGTCAGAGGACGAGCGGCACGTAAGTAGGTCAAGTGCAAATGACGAACACCTGTCTCTTGTTGCAGTAATTGTCGTGGAGAGACAGGATATAAGCCTGCAGGAAAGGAAGACCAGGAAGAGAGTGAAACACTAACGTTCCCTGGGACTCAACGCAAGCAGAGAGGAACTGCACAAACCGACGACTGAACCAAAGAGAGAGTTTTTTGATTGTGCACACCGTTTTGGTTACTGACTTAAAAGGAAATTAAACGAGAACTCACGAGTCCCAGAACGCCGACCCCTCGTCTTCTTCCTCACCTCACTTTGAACATTGTTACAATGACATTTGGCCAATATTGAACAAGGATTTGATCTGCTGTAAAGTGGGACGACAACAATCACCAGGCCGTTTGTGCCCTATGCAGGCATTTGTTATAATAGGCCTACATAATGTACATAAGATGATTGTTTAATGCATGTTATATTATATTATCATTGTTGTTATATGTATTTTGAAGTCATTTTAATGGCTATTGTTTGCTTAGGTCTATTTTATTACCAACAAATACCCTTATTAATCGATGTTGTAGTTATAAAATTAATTATTCTGTTCTGTTTTTGATTTTATTTTAAATTGAGTTGTGACTGAGTTTTTAATTCAGCAAATATTAGGTCACGAATGTGTAATGGTATTATCACGGAATGGAATAACACACTTAACATAATGGTGACCGGACAAAGAGTGCAGGGAAAGGAACAACTTAAGTAGAAACACTAATGAGGGAAATAGATGACACACAGCTGACACATATGAACAAATAATGACGGTAACTATGGGGACAGACGAGTGGCGGGAAACTGAACAAAGAAACATGTGACAAATGAAAACAAACTGAAAGTCCATGAACAAAACTAAACAGAATGGTGACAATGAGAACAAGAGGTATTACATACTCACAATGTCACTTTAACATTAGCTGCCAGGAAATGAAAACAAACAGAAGAAAAGTATAAATAAATAAAAATTACATAAAATCCAGTGCTTTCAAAGCATTACAGGTTTTCATCGCTTTTTTTGTTTTTAGCTTGTTCCAAAAGATTTACATATCATTTAAAGTAATTTACAAAATGTGAAAAACCCACTTCTTTTTTATGTATATGGTATTTTCCTAATAAAACCAATAACTGTATAATATGTATGAAAAAGCACATTGAATATACAAATTTCTATCATACACTTCAGTTTTCTATTAATAAAGGTTTCTAAATCTTTCCAAAATAATTTTGAGTAAATACAGTGAAAAAACAGATGCAATATAGTTTATTTTTTCTAGTAAATTAAATATTAAGCTTAAATCTTCTGTCTGTTTAGAAAACATTGATTTTATGTTGAACTATTTTAATTTACCTGTTCAGGTACAAACAGTATTTATAGCTGTAGCCTCATTTGCTGTATACCAGCATCTGTCAAACTTTTGAAGTATATTTGCTATTCAGTTCTAGCTCCTCAGTGCCAATGAATAATTTTCCGAAAGGTCATACTTATTTGTGGTCACGCTGCTTTTCACAAAACAGATGGAGACAATCTGAGTCAACATTTTTCAATTAGAAAAAGGAACACAAACAACGGGAGAAGACATATATACACACACACATTCATACAATGTGCAAACATTCTTTTATGCATGCAAGGCTTAAATAATCATTTTGATAAACTGATTTATTTTTCCTGTGAAAATGCTTTTATTAGCTGAAGCATTACTGCTGCTTGATTGTGATTGTACTGAGAGTGATTATCACATGAGTTATGGCCTATTGCCTATTGTTTTAGGGGACTTATAAACATGACATTAATCTGAACAATTTGTTCTTAGATAAAAATCAACAAAAACGTTTGCATTTAGCAGTTAAGTAACTTCAAAAATGCAGTCTTATTTTACACACACTGGGTACTTAGTCATAAACATAAGCAGAACAAATTTCTCTGTCATTTGTTTACAAATACATTCTAACATAAATGTAATGCAGCAATTTATTTACCATTACAAAAAAGTATAATTCATGTTCATTCTGTTAAGGAAAAAGTCAAGTTCAAGTATATTATTTTCCAAGTACACTATGTACAGTATACTTACAATACTCATCGGGACTAAATTGGTCCGATATTTAATTTATAAAAGTTTATAAAGTAATAGTAAACTGTGAGTACAAACAACTTAATATTTAAGTTTTTCTTTTGTATTACAACTATACTGTGAACTATACAAGTATACTGTAACTTTACTAACTATATAATTCTATCCTACTTTTAGTTTATGAAAGTATCAGTAAATTACTAGTTTAATAGTTGCATGCTACAAGTAAACCTGTAAGTTTTCTTTAAGTGAATTTAACATCATAAAGTTTACTAATTAAATCTTGTTTTTACAGGTATACCAGGATCCTGTTTAGATATAATTTTTTTATACTTGAAATATACCTTTAACTATTTTAAGTAGTTTTTAAGTTAACTCCAATGTACACTACCTGTGGATTTACACCAACAGTACACAAAGATACTTGCTCCTTTTGATATTCGTCTTAATGCTTTATGATGAGATTTAAATGTTCAAGGGGTTCAAGGCTTTTCATTCAACCTTATATATAAAAGTATATATAAAATATATGAATAAAATATAAATATATAAATGATATATAAAAGATCTAAGAATATCCTGTAAGTTAAAGAGCTGAAAACTTCCTCTTTAGTCAAAGAAAAGCTTTTATTGACACCAGACCCAGCAAACGCTCGATCTCAGAATGTGCCAACCCTTGACGTCACCGTGTGGTTAAACGCCACCTCAACAGAAGAAGAACGCCTGATTCTGTAGCCCCGCCCACCGACTCGTGGAGCTAAACGGATCGCACCACTGAGCAATAAACATGCCGAAGATAGCAAGATATTGCCCTGTGCCTGGTTGTGGAAGAACACAGTCGCTGTAAAAGCTTCCTTCGGATTCTAATATTAGGAATGTGTGGTTGAACTTTATTTTTAATGAAGTTCCAGCTCACATACGTAAGACATTGCACGTTTGTTCCTTCATTTCACAGCGGAATCGTCTGTAAACAAGACACAGGTCGAGACTGGATTTGCAGACATATTGAGATTAAAACACAATGCTGTGCCAAATAGCCTATTACTTGTTCATTATGATGTTTTTGAATGTAAAAACCATGCAAACGTAATAAGTTGACCTCAGACAACAGTAATTAAAAAAGCCAGTTCATGACCCCTTTAATATTCTGGTAAAAGTCTTTTAAAATGCTCCCACATCTTGGGAAAACTAAATAAAATCAGCCAACTGTATACAAAAAATGCCAGGTTCAGTTCCAGCCCAAAGATGTGGTCCAAATATGCATATACTTTTTTGTATACTTGTCAGTATAAACCAAGTACACAAGTATAATTCTGTTAAGTATATCTAAACATAAAAATAAGTGCAAGACTGAAAGTATACTGCCTTATTTTTAGTGAATTACACCTATAGCACACTTGATGTTTTTTGTAAAGGTACACGTTTTCTGTAAAGGTGACTTTACAAAACATTTACAAACATTCCTTCTGGCCACATTACTACAGTAACATTATAATCAGTAACACATTATAATCCTCAACATCACTTGTTATACATTTATAGCTGGTCTCTGTGTTCAACTTCCTAGGCTGATGATATGAATCGAATAGGATGAATCTAAAGCTACATCTACATCAATTTGGATACATTTGAAAACTTTTTTTTAAAAATACATTTGGGCTTTTGGCTCTCTGTCCACACTACTGTTTTCAAGCCTTTTGCAAAAGTTTCTCATTAGAAAATGCTTAAATCATCGTACTTTGCATGCATAAAACATAACTGACATGAGGAGACCAGAAATAATAAAGTTATCATGCTATTCTTCTGACACAATCACTTTATTAGCAAAATATTCCACCACTTAGTAGTGCATACAGGTCGCACTCAATCGCCATTCCATGTATGGTCTAAAACAGTGGTTCCAAACCCGGGGTCCACGCCCCCCTTAAGGGGGCGCGAGAGTTCGCAGGGGGGGCGCGACAGTTTATATGTTTTGAGGTCAAACATGGATACGAAAAACCTTTCCGCATAATTTCTAGGAATGCTCCAAATGATCGTCCACTTATCCGAAAATTTTGACAATTACTTAATTTGATTCCGTACGTCTCTGCTTGCCGATCACATAAACCGATCACATTTTAATGACGCAAAAGGCGCAAGCTTGTTCACACCAGCTGTGAGAGCTGTGGCAAAAATGAAAAGATCAGCAGCGGCTGCGTCTCCGGGCTCAATAATAGCGCAGTGAAAAGGTGTGTATGGTTCAATCCAGAATTCTTCCACTCTCTTCTGAACTCTTTCCCTCACACGGTAGCATTCTCCTCATTAGAGCTTCAGGTGAAGGGTTGCCAGTAGAGATGCACCAGTCTACCGACCATCAGTCAGAACCGGCCAGTTCCGTTTTTTTTGTTTTTATTTACACAAAATGCATTGTGCATCATTTCTCAAAATGTAATTTGTGTGGACAAGACGGACGCAAAGAGAAGAGCAGAGAAAATACTGTACAGGGCAGAGCAAGCTCACTGTTGCGATGCTTGGAATATTGGAAGAAAATTCTACACATTAAATTGGAGTAGGGGCTTATATGAATGCATTGCTGAAGGGAAAGGACTGACTTCACACAATTTTCGTTTACAATTTCTTTTAATCTTACCTATAACTGGCCTATTAAATTAGCGTTTATATACACTCACCTAAAGGATTATTAGGAACACCTGTTCAATTTCTCATTAATGCAATTATCTAATCAACCAATCACATGGCAGTTGCTTCAATGCATTTAGGGGTGTGGTCCTGGTCAAGACAATCTCCTGAACTCCAAACTGAATGTCAGAATGGGAAAGAAAGGTGATTTAAGCAATTTTGAGCGTGGCATGGTTGTTGGTGCCAGACGGGCCGGTCTGAGTATTTCACAATCTGCTCAGTTACTGGGATTTTCACGCACAACCATTTCTAGAGTTTACAAAGAATGGTGTGAAAAGGGAAAAACATCCAGTATGCGGCAGTCCTGTGGGCGAAAATGCCTTGTTGATGCTAGAGGTCAGAGGAGAATGGGCCGACTGATTCAAGCTGATAGAAGAGCAACTTTGACTGAAATAACCACTCGTTACAACCGAGGTATGCAGCAAAGCATTTGTGAAGCCACAACATGCACAACCTTGAGGCGGATGGGCTACAACAGCAGAAGACCCCACCGGGTACCACTACAAATAGGAAAAAGAGGCTACAATTTGCACGAGCTCACCAAAATTGGACAGTTGAAGACTGGAAAAATGTTGCCTGGTCTGATGAGTCTCGATTTCTGTTGAGACATTCAGATGGTAGAGTCAGAATTTGGCGTAAACAGAATGAGAACATGGATCCATCATGACTTGTTACCACTGTGCAGGCTGGTGGTGGTGGTGTAATGGTGTGGGGGATGTTTTCTTGGCACACTTTAAGCCCCTTAGTGCCAATTGGGCATCGTTTAAATGCCACAGCCTACCTGAGCATTGTTTCTGACCATGTCCATCCCTTTATGACCACCATGTACCCATCCTCTGATGGCTACTTCCAGCAGGATAATGCACCATGTCACAAAGCTCGAATCATTTCAAATTGGTTTCTTGAACATGACAATGAGTTCACTGTACTAAAATGGCCCCCACAGTCACCAGATCTCAACCCAATAGAGCATCTTTAGGATGTGGTGGAACGGGAGCTTCGTGCCCTGGATGTGCATCCCACAAATCTCCATCAACTGCAAGATGCTATCCTATCAATATGGGCCAACATTTCTAAAGAATGCTTTCAGCACCTTGTTGAATCAATGCCACGTAGAATTAAGGCAGTTCTGAAGGCGAAAGGGGTTCAAACACAGTATTAGTATGGTGTTCCTAATAATCCTTTAGGTGAGTGTATAAGCGCAGCGCTGGTGCTGCTTTGTTTCCAGAGGTAACCAAGGAAACTCTATACACTGCAAAAATGCTTTTCTTATTTAGTATTTTTGTCTTGTTTCCAGTCTAAATATATAAGAGTTCCTAAATCAAGATGCATTTACTAGATAAAGTAAAATGATATAAAGATATTTTTTTTCTTTTCTGGAAAGCAAAATTATCTGCCAATGGGGCAGATTATTTCTGTCCCAAACAGAAACAAGAATATTTTCCTACCTCATTGGCAGATCATTTAGCTTGTTTTAAGCAAAAACATTTTTTTTTCCCCCCAGGGGGGGACCTCAGAGTTTCTTATATGTATGGAGGGGGGGCTTCATGGACAAAAGGTTGGGAACCACTGAATTAGAGAATCAGTAAACAAGTGAGCGATTTCGGACACAGCAACAGAGTCGACACAGAGAGTTGATTCCTGTGCTGGAGTCGACCCTGACTCTGGGGCTATTAAGAGGCGAGGAATCGACTCTTTTGGAGTTGACTCCCCATCACTATACATGGGTTAAGGTTAGGTTTAAAGTTAGTAACTAGTTATTACCAAGTTATGTAATTACTGTATCAAGTACATAGTAAGTACATGTGGAACAGGACTGTAAAATAAAGTGCTACCAAATTTTCATCTTTGCAGAAATTTTATATGAAGACTGTACAAAGTAACATTTATCTTTAGCAACACCATCTGTGCAAGAGTTGGCACATACCGGTATAACCATAGATATCTATTGGTACAATACGCGTCACATGACTAAACATACATGCATCATTGTTTTTGAATATCTCTGTTTTCAATCCACACTACAACATGGAAATAGCGCTATCAAATTTATTGACTTGGGAGAGCGTTTTCAAAAAGCTGTTTTCGCAGAACAAAAACTAGTTTTTAGAGTTATGGAAGCTTGTTTCCGCCATGGAACAAAACAAATTTAATTGCAATATTTTCCTCACAATTTCAAGTTTATATCTCGCAGTTTTGAATTTATAACTCTCAATTGCAAGATTATATTTCGATTCTAAGGGAAAGAAAGAAAAAAAATTATGGACAGAAGGCCAAAACGTTGAGAAAAAGATGCGTTTTCAAATATATATGTATTAATGTAAACGTATCGTAAACAAACATGCATGTGTCACAACGCAAGGCAGTTTTTAGAAATAATTGCATGATCCATAACCAGATATGTGAGTATATACAGTT